>CM037631.1:45340744-46069441 GCA_015227895.2 Colaptes auratus
CCTTCCCTTCCCTTCCCTTCCCTTCTCCTCTCTTCTTCTTTGGTTGAGAGGGGATGCTCTGTGTCTGCCGTTTTTTGGTCTTTTCTGCACCAACATAGGAATGGCTGTGTAGACCGAGTGAATGACCAAACCTTGTCCCTTCACTGCTTATGTTTATTCATTTCTTCAGTCGTTATAAGAATGAGCAGCTTGAGAACATCTTAAGGCATACAACACATAGAATATAAAGAATAAGATTTTCCAGGAGTAGATTTTTCCCAATGTGAGATATGTGCTAAACCTCAGGAGAATTACTCGCTGAAGAGTATCTATCTCCCATACTCTCATTTGTGGAGGAACTGAAGGGACTAATTTCTCCTCTGACACTGCTGGGCTGGTCCCCCCACCTTGTAAGCAGTAAGTCATTGGGATGGAGATGACAAAATCTACTGACTTCAACTCTGATGTCATTACAGAGCCTTGTATCTCATTTAAGTTGGTTTCAGTGTATCTAATACACATCAGAAAAAATATTTTTGTACTTTCTTGATATTAAAACATAGGTCTGGCCTGGCATGGCTAGAGGCTCATGAAAGCAATCATCAGATACTTTTCAGCATCCTGAATGTAAGCCAGCACAGAAGCATTACAGGTCTTTCAGCAATGGCACTTGCAATTGTGGTTCACTC
The DNA here is from genome assembly GCA_015227895.2 of Colaptes auratus. Lineage (NCBI taxonomy): Eukaryota > Metazoa > Chordata > Aves > Piciformes > Picidae > Colaptes > Colaptes auratus. The sequence goes on from CM037631.1 coordinate 45,341,413, forward strand.
ACAGAGATCTAACTCTACAGCGATGTTCCCATGGCAGCTGATTTGAGTGATCACTGGCACTTGCCATAATGAATCTGTCGGGTTAGCTGACGGACACAGAATGATCAAGACAGCAAGAAGAGCATGGAAAGAAGCCTTTCTGAGGCAAAAATCTGGTGGAGCTGAGAACTTGTTCTACTTTTAGGGAGATCTGAGGAGAAAAAGGCATGTGAAGTAGTGTAGTAGAGCTGCTGCTGCTTAATCTGCAGGTAAGAGAAAACAATGGAGAATAACTCTTAATGTAGTGGCTCAACAAGTAGGCAGGATATTTTGAAAGAAAAATTTACTTAAAATTAGTACAATGTGTTATATGGTTCAAATGAAAGAGATTTTATCCTTATTTGATGATGTGTCTTGAAATGAGGGGGAAAAAAAAAACACCACCTGAAGTCTACTCGTTGACTAATTTACTATCCAAAGCAAACTAAACACACTGTTATACTCTCCACCTTTCTCTTTCCTCTTTCAGCAGTGTCTATTTTAAGAATGTATTAGGTTTATCTTTTTGGTTTAGCATGTTCTGGGTTGTTTGGGTGTAGCCATGAAATGTTTGTATCCACAATAAAAACACCTAACAAATAACTGTTTTTCTACAAAGCCCTCCTTAAGCTTCCCTTCTGCCACAATCCTTCAAGGCACTGGACAGTGATCAGGCTGTCCTAATAGCAATTTTGATGCCTATTCTTATCCTACCAGAGGAACTACTTTGCATCATTCTTTATTCTCTTCTTGTCTTCCTGGCCTCCTCATTTTTAACTCTTCTATCTTTAACTGCTATATCAAACAGGTGCAAAATTTGTGGGGCCTTGACTGTCCACAATTCTAGGAGCTTAATTTAGTAGATTATTGCTGGTCAAAGTAAAGGAATAGGTCCAAACTGTGCTACTAGTTACGGCTGAGCAACCCTGAAAAATTCAGCATCTGCTCCATATCTACATTACACATCTAGGAGACTTTATGAAGTGCTGCAGGCACAAATAAGGACAGTATGCTGATGGTGCATGTTGCTCTCATTTGAAGCAGACACTAACTCCAGTTATCAAAGAAACAGAAAGATGTGGTTGAAGAGAAGCTGGTTCAAATGTAACTCAGTGAAGACAGTTATATCCTCCAGCACCAAGAAGCATTTCAAAGCCAGTTCCTGGGAGAGCCCTGCCATTAGTAGGATACTCCTTGCAGGTATGATGGAGTCCAGAGCCATACCGTTGGTTGATTTGTTTGATAGTGTCACATTAATGAAATAAATGTGTTCATCTATCACCTTGAGCAAAATACATAAACTATTGTCCTTGAAGAAAAAGACTTGAATGCAACCATGCACATCTTCTGAGACTAGATTGGAGGAAATCTTACTCTAGTATGGCAGCCACAGGCACTGAGAAGTTGAACTTGACCTAAAACACAACAGCCCACTGCATTGCATTTGTAGATGACTTCAGTTTCAACGCATGCAGAGGACTAGACCCTCACTATAAGAGCTCTTTCTGTCCTCCTTTGAGGTTTACAAACTAGTGGTTTAAGTACAGGGCCTGCTGCAGTAACAGGTCATGAAACAGCACTAGGGCTTGTGCTGGTAGGCCCCCCATTTTCCTCTTCCCATAGTAACAAGTCTAGAAAATTTTATAACGTGTCCAGAAAAAAGTCCACTGGGACTGGGACAGGGAGTCTGTTGATTGCTCTGGGGATCAAAAAGGAAATCTGCATTTTCCTGCCAATTAAACATAGAGTAGCCAGTGCTGTTTGCTCTATCAAGGCTTTTCCCAGTTTTAAAAAAGTAATTGCAACAGTGGCAAGAATGAAAGAGTCAAAATAGCAGATCTTCCTAATAAATGCGTCTTGGATAAGGTGTTTCTCCTGCAGCTGTCCTGCTACATGGAGGCTTAGTTGCATCCATGTTCTTCCTAATTTGCCTTACCACCCCAGTGACCTCTGTTGCTGTTTGCAGCATTTGTTTTTTTCTGGGGCAGGGCTATGCTGAACCCAGAGGGTCCCCTTAGAATGTGGCCATTTAAGTGGCGTGACAAATTCAAATGCACAGGTTGCCTCTTGCCCTATTGGTAAATATACTGCATGCATGACATAATGCCACTTCATGCAGAAAATCATGGACCACTGTCCTTCTGTTTTATGGCATCACTTGCTTATGCTTTGTCTTTATTTTGTTATTAATGCTGGCTGCTTTCCAGTAGCTTCTGGCCACAATGACTGTTGCAATCTTTTGTCAGCTAAATCTGGCACAATCTGCAGACAGAACCAAATTATCGTGTACATCATTTTCAAATAAAGCAATGCACGTGCAGCACACTGTTGTTTTGTATGGAGGTGTACTGCATCAAATTGACAATGTTGTTGAGTCCATCCAAAAGAGTAGCTGTAGAAAGTTGTAATCATAGAATCAATAAGGTTGGAAAAGACCTCAGAGATCATCAAGTCCAATCTATCACCCAACACCTCATGACTACCTAAAGCATGGCTTCAAGTGCCACATCCAATCCCCTCTTGAGCACCTCCAGGGGCGGTGACTCCACCACCTTCCTGGTCAGCCCATTCCAATGGCGAACAACTCTTTCTGTGAAGAACTTTCTCCTCACTTCAAGCCTAAACTTCCCCTGGTGCAGCTTGAGACTGTGTCCTCTTGTTCTGGTGCTGGTTGCTTTGGAGAAGAGGCCAACCCCCACATGGCTACCACCTCCCTTCAGGTAGTTGTAGTCAGCAATAAGGTCTCCCCTGAGCCTCCTCTTCTCCAGGCTAAACAATCCCAGCTCCCTTAGCCTCTCCTTGTAGGGCTTGTACTAGAGGCCTCTCACCAGCCTCATTGCCCTTCTCTGGACATGTTCAAGAGTCTCAATGTCCTTCTTAAATTGAGGAGCCTAGAACTGGACACAGTACTCAAGGTGTGGCCTAAACAGTGCTGAGTACAGGGACACAATGGCTTCCCTGCTCCTGCTGACCACACCATTCCTGATGCATGCCAGGATGCCATTGGCCTTCTTGGCCACCTGGGCACACTCCTGGCTCATGTTCAGCCAGCTGTCAACCAGTATCCCCAGGTCCCTTTCTGTCTGGCTGCTCTCCAGCCATTCCAACCCTAGCCTGTAGCACTGCATGGGGTTGTTGTGACCAAAGTGCAGCACATGGCACTTGGACTAGTTGAATCCTATCATGTTGGACTCTGCCCATCTGTCCAGCCTGTCAAGGTCCCTCTGCAGAGATCTTCTACCCTCTAACAGATCAACACCGGCTCCCAACTTGGTGTCATCTGCAAATTTACTGATGGTGGATACAATCCCCTCATCCAGATCATCAATAAAGATATTGAACAGGATGGGGCCCAGCTCTGATCCCTGGGGGACACCACTAGTGACTGGCTGCCAGCTGGATGTGGCACCATTCACCACTACTCCCTGGGCTCAGCCCTCCAGCCAGTTCCTAACCCAGTGCAGAGTGCTGCTGTCCAAGCCACAGTCTGACATCTTGGCCAGGAGGTTACTGTGGGGGATGGTGTCAAAGGCCTTGCTGAAGTCCAGGTAGACTACATCCACAGCCTTCCCCACATCCACCAGGTGGGTCACCTGATCATAGAAGGAGATCAGTTTGGAGAGGCAGGACCTGCCCTTCCTAAATCCATGTTGGCTGGGCCTGATCCCTTGGCCATCCTGCAGGTGTGCTCTGATTGCCCCCAAGATGATCTGCTCCATAATCTTGCTTGGCACTGAGGTCAGGCTGACAGGCCTGCAGTTTGAAGGTTCCTCCATCCAGCCCTTCTTGTGAATGGGCATCACACTGGCCAGTTTCCAGTTATCTGGAATCTCTCCAGTGAGCCAGGACTGGTGGAAAACGATGGAGAAAGACTTGTCCAGCTCATCTGCCAGCTCTCTCAGCACCCTAGGATGGATCCCATCTGGTCCCAAGTGGCTCAGCAAGTCCCTAATTACTTCTTCATGGATTTCAGGGGTAGTACACTGCTCCCTGACTCCATCAACCAGTTCAGGAGGCCAGTTATCCTGGAGTCCTCCTGCCTTACTGTTGAAAATGGAGGGAAAGAAGGTATTTAGAACCTCAGCCTTTTCCTCATCTTTAGTTACAATGTTCCCCTCCAGGTCCAATACGGAGTGGAGGTTCTTCTTGCCTCTCTTTTTAGCATTAATATATTTATAAAAATGCTTTTTATTATCTTTCACAGAAGTGGCCAGCTTAAGTTCTAACTGGGCTTTTGCCTCTCTAATTTTTCTCTTCCATGATCTAACAACATCCTTAAACATATCACAAGTTGCCTCCCCCCCTTTCCAAAGGTGATACACCCTCTTTTTTTCCCTTAATTCCTTCAAGAGCTGCTTTCCCAGTCACCTCCCCCAGCGGCTCATCTTTTGGCACATGGGCACAGCCTGTTCCTATTTGAAGTAGGTCCAACCATCCTGGAACCCTTCATTCTTAAGGGTTGCTACCCAGGGTACTCCCTGAATTAGTTGCTTAAATAAGCTGAAGTATGCCTTCCCAAAGTCCAAAGTGAGGGTTCTGTTATTGCTCCTCCTTATTTCTCTGCATATTGAAAACTCCACTGTCTCATGGTCACTGCACCCTAGACAGCCTCCTACCATCACATCTCCCACTAGCCCTTCTCTATTTGAGAACAGCAGGTCAAGCAGGGCCTGACCCCTGGTAGGCTCACTTAACAGCTGCATCAGGAAGATGTCCTCTAAGAACCTTCTGGACTGCCTTCTCTCTGCTGAGTTAAGTTCCCAGCAGATGTCTGACAGGTTAAAGTTGCCCACAAGGACAAGGCCTGATGATCTTGAGGCAGCCTTCAGTTGCTCATAGAATATTTCATCTGCCTCTTCATCCTGGTTGGGTGGTCTATAACAGACTCCAACCAGGATGTCAGTTTTGTTATCTCTCCCTCTAATTTTAACCCACAGATACTTAATCTTTTCATCCTCAACCTCAAGTTTTGTGGTATTAAGAGATTTCTTAATATACAGGGACACCCCTCCTTCTCTTCTCCTCACCTGTCTCTCCTAAAGAGCTTGTAACCCCCCAGTGCAGTACTCCAATTGTGTGAATTGTCCCACCATGTTTCTGTAATGGCGACTACATCATAGTCTTCCCGGTGAACCAAACTTCCAGTTCCTCTTGTTTGTTACCCATACTGTGTGCACTGGTGTACATGCACTTCAGCTGGGCTGCTGATTTCTTATCTGACTCTAGTTTAAGTGTCTCACTCTCCTCTCCGGAGAGACTGGTTTCATCACCCACCCCCTCAGACCCAGTTTAAAGCCCTCCCAATGAGCCCTGCCAACTCTGGTGCTAAAGCCCTCTTGCCCTTTCTAGATCGATTCACCCCATCCAGGTCCATCAGGGCAGGTGTGGTAAAAGTTGCCCCTTGATCAAAGAACACAAAATTCCACTGCTGGCACCATCCCCTGAGCCAGTTGTTGATGGCATGGGTCGTCCTGTTCTTTGCAGTGTACACCCCTGCCACTGAGGGAACTGAGCAGAACACCACTTGAACTCCTGCCCCATCAATCAGTTGCCCGAGGGGCTTGAATTCCTTTTTGATTGTCCTGGTGTCCTTCTTATCAATCTCATCACTTCCAGCCTGGATTATCAGCAAGGGCTAATAGTCAGAGGGCTGTATTAACTTGGGTAGTCTCCTGGTGATGTCCCTTACCTGGGCCCCAGGTAGGCAGCAGACTTTCCTGTGGGATGGGTCAGGATGACAAATAGGACCCTCTGTTCCCCTCAGGAGAGAGTCAACACCAACAATAATAAGATGATATATCATCTGAATTTCAAATGGAATAAAGAAAAAAAAAAGGCTTTCAAGTGATAATTTCTAAAAGAAGTCAAATAATTAAATATGATTCTCAATTCCTTGTCATGAAGTAGAATTTAGAGGATATGTAAGATTGGTGGGCGTGGTGTCTCCGCTGCTTAAACAACCTTTTCTCTGTCATTGAGGAACGCAGTCTCCCAGTCCTTATATGCACTTCTGCAAAGATGATAATTTTCCTGGTCATGGCTTTGATCTCCTTCCTTCCCTGGACTCTCAGTGCTCTTTTTCCTTGAACTCAAGATACTTGTCTTCATTTTCTATGCCCTCCATGGCCCATCACTGCCCATCCTGTCATCACAGGCAAGCAGAAGGCAAGCTTGGGGTAAATAGCAAAACGTTTGGTTTGAAACCTACACTCCAAAGCAAACTTGAACTGTTTGTTCCTAGTCAAGTTTTGTGAAGCTTTTAGTTTTGAACAACACTGGGGAAGTTTATTCAATTATCTGAAATTCCTGTCTTTTCTGGCATCAGACAGCTCTGAGAACTATTATTGTAGGATTTTTCCTGTCAGAGTACAGTGGTGGTTCACATTCTGTGAGGGGTAAATAGCGCATGCACATCTTACTAACACCCAGAACAGTCAGCCCAGTCCTGGCACAAACCTGCCAGGCAAACTGACCCTCCTGCACTCCTGTGCCCTCCCAGATTGTTGAGGAGGGGTCTTGGCTTTGCGCATGGGGGACATGATTGCCTATTCTCTTGGGATCTCAGCATGGAACAGTAATTTACACTCATACTGAGCCCAAAGAGAAGGACAAACTAAGAAGCTTGGTGAGCAAAAAAATCAGCATTGGTCTGTGATAACATTGGCATGAACTAAACTGTGTTGACAGATGAAAGTGGAGCAAAGCCAGAATCAATATTCTTGGAGCAAGGAGACACAGGGAAGGAGGTGGGATGCCTAGGTATATGGAGCAGGGCCCCAGGGTCAGCCATCACTATGTTCTGTGGTAGCTTCAGCATGATTGCTACATACTTTCAGTGTTTTTTTGTTTAAAATATGCAGTCCTTGCTCTCATCCTTGAAGACAGTGTCAGGAGGAGAATTAGTCCTGCAAAGCCATACAGGCTGTGTTTGGGTCCAGTGACTCAAGGAAGGTGGCAGCTTGCACACTCTCACCCAGTTCTCACTGGATACCACAGACCCCTACCCTATTTTTTCTGGTTTAAAGTATCCAGACTGTTAGGGAACCTCCAGAACCTGTGAAGTTTTAATAGGACAAAGCATGGGGGATTTTGTCTGGATTTTCAAGGAGTATGTGCTAACTGGTGGTAGGATAGCAGGTCAGCATGGTGGGATCAATAGTCCTGATTTAAGCGAGTGTCTGTGTTTGCAAACATTACCCCTCCCTTTTCTACGGCCAGCTTCTAGATAGAAAAGGAATATCAAAGCAGCATTAGAACTCTCATATTGCCTTTTAACTGCTGCATGAAGGCCCTCCCTCTCCTAAGCACACACCTCTATGGGAAGCAGAGGTGTGACCCTGACATGAAACTTATGACTTTATATAAGAATTTTACCCTCAGTTGACTGGTAACATTCCTTGGCTATGCAAAAAAACCCACCACCCCAAAACCCCCAACAGCCCCTTCCCCCCTGACACACACAAACCCCCACAAAAACCTACTCCAAAAGGAGCAAGAATGAAAACCAACAGGGGCTCGTGGTTTGCATTATTCACTAAAACTGTTGCTCCATGCAGCATTACAACCTTCTGCCAAAATGCATGACTAGAAATGTGCCTGTTACCACCGCTCTCAAAATGGGCTGGCAAGAGAGAAAATGGCATGGAAATGGGAAAAAAAAAAAAAAGAAAAAAACAAATGGTCTTAGTCAACCAGATAGTGGGTTGGATTGGTTGATAGGTTGGACGCGATGATCTGGTCTCTTCCAACCTGGGTTTATTGTATTGTATATCACAAATCCACTGCAGGCCCTGGCTGGGAGCCTCTTGCAGCTGGTTTAAAGTCTGCCATAGGTTTCACCAGGGAATACATCAGACTGTTATTGAATTCCCAACCTGCTTGCAGACCTGGAGCTGAAATATGTTGATGCAGTGAGCAGAAGCAGTCTGTGCTACCATTGCCCAGGCTGTCCTGGTCCCATGGATGAAACCTGACCTTGGCAGTGCAGCATTTGTCTCAGGCACTGAATCCATTTTAAACTTCCCTATCAAAATCCTGTTCCTTTCTCAACAAAACTCCTTTGTCTCAGTCAGTTCCTCCAGCAGGTTATCAGAGTTCTTAGCTATTATTTTAAATACTATTCACTTCAGCTCTCCTACTTTCCATCCAGGATTCACAAGATTAATTTATTCTGCCTAAAATGAGATAAACCACAAGTTACCAGTCTCCTGGGGCTGTGCCATTCTGTAGCGAGTCTTATGTGAAAGATACGGGGCACATTTTCAGCACTGTGTGTTGTTATTAATGAAGGCTGTGTGCACAAATCTTTGTCCATCACAATGAAAATTTACCCTCATATATCTCTTGTATCTCAGATGTAGATTTAACTCATAGCATTTTCAGGTATTCTTTGATTATTTTTTTTCGTATTAGGGAGCCATAATGATAAATTCCTGCTTGAGTGAATATACAACTAGACCTCATCTGACACCAAAATTTGCTAGTTTTTCTTTTTGGGCTTAAAAAATTTGTGTTTCAGAGCTATTCAATAAGATAAATGTTAATGAGAAAAATTTTAACAAGGCAAGCCCTGGCGGTGACCCCCTCAGATCTAAGCAGCGCTACAAACTCAGGGCAAGCCTGATGCATGAGGAACATCTTGCAGAATATCACTGGCCTTCTGTTCTATCAGTGATGTAGCTCTAGAAACAAGGCTCTTAATGAGGAAAGATCAATCCCAACAGGAAAACCTGTGATATCTGACATCAGTAGACACGCATCCATGCTGTACAAACCAACAACCGCCCTCGCCCCCCCCAAAACCACTGCCTACAAAAAATAAATGAAGTAAAATTGTGTCATTTTCTTTCAAAGTTTAATGACTCAGGATCACTTCATGTAGCATTTAACTATCATTTCAGTTAGGCTTTTGAAGCTGTTTAAGTTCTTTTGTACCCGGGTTGTTTAATGTTACTCAGACAAGGTAAATCAAAGTCTAATAGAGTGGAAAAACAGTAAAGGCAGAAAATAGGTAAAAGATAAATCACACAGGAAGTTTTGCGCTTTTTTGGTTATTATATTCATTGAGATCAAAGTCCTTGTTTCAGCTCTAATTAACAAAAGTTAATGCAGATTGGAGACCTTCTGGCACTGAGCAGAGCCTTGGAGGATACAGTTGAAATCTTCTGAAGATTTAAATAATTAATATGACACCTTGAGCTTCGGGTGGGAAAATAAAAAATAAATAAAAGAAGAGGGGGGAAAGGAGAGCCCCATGTTCAAGTTTAAGAACAATGCCATTGCCAAGTTTGATACCATTTGTTCTGATGAAAATGAGCTGAGTAGACTGCACCGACTTCATTGTCTGGTACATTGGCAGTTCAGTGGATTGTTTCACCTTTTGTCATGCTAAGGCAGTCTTTTGTGTAGTACTTTGTTACCCCCAAGTCTGCCCCAGTTGAAGGAGGATAGAAAAAGGCAAATCTGCTTTAGGGACTTGGAGGATGGTCATTTAATGGTTTTTAATCCTCTTAATCCACATAAGAATGGAGATCTCTGAGTGAAAATCCCATCCCAGAAGTCCTTATGATTCAAATGCCTGGCTCAGGAGACTGTCTTTTGAGAAAAAATGCAGGAAAATATTCTCCAGTACTGTGGCATTGTGGTTTATTTCTCTCTGGTTTTCCAAAGCTGTCTGATTCAATATAAGCAAAATGAAATGGAAACCTACTTCAAACCCTGTGAAGTGTGAGAACAGAGAGTGCCCAGTGCCAGCCTGTGTATTTGGAGTACTCTGGTGATGGAGCTCGATTTCATAAAAGTGATAAGGACCTTCTTTTCTAATTGTCTCAACTGTATGCAAATCCACCCTAGATTTGGATGTGCACTAATGCCCTCACCAAGCTGCTTTCCACTAAGATATTTCTAGGTAAATTAAATCCTCTATTGAGTTTAGATATAGATTAATTCTAAACTGTTGACATAATCATAGCCAAGCCTTTCTGCTGAGCTCATTATTAGTTCATAAAAGCATGATTTCTCTTCCCTGTCACCAAAAAAAAAAATCAATATATCTAATTAAATAAAATACTAAAGAACTGCTAGGATGTAATTTTCATAAGCAAAATTAAAGAGGGTCTGAAGATGGAACAGACTCTTCTTGCTCTCAATCTGTAGAAATGCCATTTGCCACCATAAGCTGACTTTAAAATATATTTTTCAGTTAGGTGCACAGTGCAGTTTTTTCATTTGATTATGTAATTAATCACTTTACTTTTTAGAACTAGTCTAAAAAAAAAAAAAGGGAAAATACAGCTTCCAACTTATTTGACTTTGTGACAGATACAAAATCTGCGTGTTAAAAATGACACCATTAAAAAAATAAAGTTCCCACTGCAACAATTTTTATCTAGGTAGAGAGCAAACTATTTTAGCAAAATTGCATGAGTAAACAACTCAAGGCATGTCTTAAAAAATTACAGCTGTTTAATGCAATGTTTTCTCTTCCAGTCAATTCACTGACAGCCATTTCTCAGTGTCTATTACCAAAGCCCCTCCTCCTCCCATGCTTCTGAAACAACAGATGCAAATCTACCAGTTTCTAGGATTTTAATATCATTTTTCCTGACAATTCAACCTGCACACCCCCAATGATCTCTTGAAAGCAACTTGAGATAAATCTTAATGCTTATGTACTCTAAGTGTCCTGCAAGAAAAAATGGGCACTATTTTGCTTTCTTCCCCACAGTCAACAGGAAAAGGTAGGCTAGTGATGCTGTCTGTTACATTCCATAAAGGCATTGGCTGTTCTTTTGATGAAAATTCTGTTTTTCTGTCTGGATCATGTTAACAACTTATTTGAGGTCAGAGGGAAAGTATCTGTTACAAGAGTCATCCGTGCAGCATGCTTCCCCATTTCTCTACTTTCTATTTGTACAGCATCCATTTAAGCTGTATCTCTACTGAGCTGAACCTGACAAGGCATGTGTGCTCTTTTAATGATCATCTGGCATTACTGAGCTGAGCCCCACGTGGGATGTGCACTCTTGTTTTGGATCTCTGTGATGATAGTGCCTGAGGATGAATGTGGCACAAATCAGCAGACTGGTGCACATTTCTTGACTATGACTAACTCTTCCTTGGTGAATTCCATACTGGTTTTCCCTCTTAATGGCAATGAACAATTTTATGGCAGCTCTTGGCTACCATCTGTATCCAAACTGGTGCTCAGCCCATGTTCAGTGTGGCCTTTATTATAGTATTTTGTTCCTCCACCAAAAATATTGCCAAGGTGTTTTACTGTGCTGTTTCTGGGTTTTAATTTAAACTTACCTTCCTTAAACTTACCTTCCCGTGCAGTGATTAATGCACCACACCTGCAAATGACAAATGTTGGACAAAGATGTATGCATGGAGTCCATTTGAAAAAAGGCAATGGCTTGCATTCAGTGGTACAGGGTAGGCTGTGGTACTGGTAGGCTGTGCTTCCCTGGAAGTGGCATAATATAGGCATACCAGATTAACAGCAACAAAATTTATGACTGAGCTCAGGTGGGAAGATAGCTTTATCCTCCTTTGAAAATAGGAATATGCAGAAGGTAATTGAGAAAGGTTTTCTTCATGATGTAAAGGACTAAAGAGTTGATTAAGAAATATTTTTAGTGGGAAGCTGAGGACATAATGCAGATCACCTTCCCACAATGCATAGTTACTGTACTGTTAGGAAAGCACAATATGTTATCAATTGGCCAACAGTCTGGCTGAAAGCTACCTGCTGGGGGGGGGGTGGGGGGGGAGCATGAAGAGCAAAAAAGTGTTTCAAAACTGGTTTGGAATATCCTGGCATGTCCTTGAAATAATAGCCCTTCTAAAAAGGAAGGATATTTGCTCTGTGTTTCCTCTATGGGGGCCTTCATCTTCCTAAGGTGATGTAAATTAATGAAAGCCTCTCCCACACCCCAGGATCAGAACACATTTTTTCAGACTGCTCCTATTCTGCCTAGAAGCTGTCATTTCTAACATGACTTTCCAAACTTTTCTCAGTAATTCCCATTCCCTATGCACCACGCACTTCATAGAAATGCACATTCTGTTCTTTAGACTATGCTACATACATTCAACCATGTGAATCATAAATTACTTAGTTCTCATGAAGATTACAGATTTGTTTCCTTACCTGACAGGATTCGTGAAAAATGAATAAAATACAGCAGAAACATCTTGACAGAGGCATATGCAGGAGGAGATAAAGACAATAAGCAGACATCACATGCACCACCTTAAAATGCAACAAATTAGGGTCTGACTCAAGTCAGTTAAAAGGACGGTCAGTAGCCCCTTATTACCAAACTACAAAGGCAGTAATAACTCCTTTCTCAGAGGTACTACTGCAATCAAGGGAAAGACCCCTGGTAGTATTTTTATAGCCTTTGCTTGAAATGTTTTTGAAGGAAAACTCTGACTTCTAAAGAGTTCTGAAACTGTGTGGTGTCTCAAGATAGATCTTAATGAAACTTGCTGCTATCAAAACTAGACAGCCTAGAATATGGCAGAGCCTATTAGGACCGCAATAACAACATTGATTTTAGGGATTTCCCCCGCCCTCCAAATACACTGCACACTTTTTTTAATGTGTGAAGAGACTGAAGCTTCTTAAAAGATATTTTCAATGGGATAGTTCTGAAGACATCAGATAAAATATTTCAACACAGTACCTGCAGGGACAGGAGAAATTGCTTCAGTTCATTTTGCCTTAGTTAGAGTCGTGTTAAATCAACTGCTCTTGGCGTTTGCAGGACTTTGTAGACATTCTTTCAAACGTGTTTGAAAAGCTTCAAACAGATGAAGGTCTTCAAAAGGCAACTAGCACACGGGACTGACATCAGTAATGCTCCAAAGACTGTCCAAAAGGGCCAATACATGATATAAATGGAGCTTTACTACCTTTTCTTCCTCTCAGATACTAGACATGTTCTGTCTTTGTTACATGATCCATTTGCTGCCAAGAGGATATCTGACACATACCCTGATTAGTAGGAGACATGAGGGCCTGATTCTTCACAGCCTTGAAGTGGAGATGGCCATTTGCATGTGACAATAATACACTGATGCTTTAACTGGTAATTTGCAAATTTTCTCTGTTGGGAGTGGTGAGGACCCAAAGTGCAATGTAAATCACATGTGGTGATGTCTGCTCCCTCCATTGCCTTTCCTTTGGGTGATATGTAATAATGCACATCCTGATATAAAGGGAAAAGAACAGTGCTTCAGTCTAAACAACTGCAACCTAAGCTTCACTTCTCAAGATGCATAGAGGCAGGGAGGGATGCCAGCCCCATTCACATAGGCAGCTTCTGTTTCAGCAGGTCTTTTCAAGAGGATTTAATGATCCAAATTTACAAACAGCAAGACTTTAATGACTTTCCACCGTAAACACCTGTAATAGTATGAGTTCCTAGAATATAATCAAGAGGATATTTTTGTTCATCCACACTCATATGTGTAATTAAATCACACTTATTGCAGCAGAGAGGGGAGAGGATCCAGCTGCATTACTGTCCCTCTGAAGTGGGAAAGTGCATGATGCTTTCCTTTCTCCTTGAGAATATCAATGATCCCATACAAGTCCTTGTAAAAGATCATTCACATGAATGCAGGATGAAAATCTTTTTTTCCTATGGAAAGCTCTTCTGTGTTTGCAGAGGGAGATAATGACTAGATCTGTATCCTGGGGTATTAAGAGCTCCCTGAAATTCAACCCTAGATCCTGATCCAGCCACTTCTGTGAAAAGTCACTTGAAAAACCAAGGAGGAACATCCTGATCACAGGAGTGTATCGAGCAGAGACGTTGCACCACAAAGCTGTGGTAGATTTTCCTGATGGCTTAGTGTGCCAAAACCAGGTTTATCACATCATTTTAGTCTTGTTATAGCATGGAAGAACTGAAACAGAGTGGTGTGTACCCACTTGTAAAAACTTGTTCAGCAGTATGGAAAGTCTGTTGCTTGTGATAAATAATCCTCAAAGTGGCATATTCTCATAAATATGTAGTCCTTGCTGTGCAACTTTAAAGAAAATCTTTTTGTCTCTTTGGTCACAGACTTAGAGACATACATATTCTTGTTAGTGTGAATCAGTAGATTCATACCAGGAATGAGTGTGAATCACATTTTTCCAAAAGTGCAGCAAAGATCTTATGTATACTAATGCTAGGAATGGTCTTTAAGATGAGTTATAAGAGTAAATTAAGGTAAAAGATTCACCCCAGATGATGTTTTCTTCTTAATGCTAACTGTATTTACAGAGAGTTGCTATAGAGACCAGATAAGCCAGGTATTTCTCTTCACATTTTCCTGTCAAATCTCTCTTGGGGCTTTGAAGCATCTTTGATGGAGGTATTTTCAAAAGGAATGAAAGCAGAAGACATTCTCTCCATGGTGGAAGTACCTGTTTGTAACCTCTAACCTAGGTATCTGGGCAAGTTTAAGCTGGAAGGAAAGAGGGAACAGGTATTGTTGATTTCTACTCATTTGTTGCTCCTTAATATATTCAGTTCAAATTGAAATTTGCATATGTAGTCCTAGAATAAGAGTCCAGTCCCTTTTTTACTCTAATATAACCTTTACTAAACCATTTTTATCTTGCTTGAGATGAAACTTTGGGACAATTTGCTGATCCTTTAACTTTTAAAGAATCACAGAATAATTAAAGTTGGACCTTGGAGGTCTCCACTCCAAACCTCTGTCCAAAGCAAGGCTGGACTAGGCTGCTCAGAACTGTGTCTGCCTGGGTCCTGAAAACCTCCAGGAATGGGGACAGCACAGCTTTTCAGAGTAACTTGCCCTGCTGCCTGGATGTCTTCATGGGGAAAAAACTCCTCACACCTTTCCTAAATCTCTCTTGTTGCAATTTTCATAGAATCGTAGAATTGTTAGCGTTAGAAGGAATTTCAAGGATCATCTACTTCCAACCCCCCTGTCATGGGCAGAGACTCCTCACACTAGATCAGGTTGCTCAGAGCCACATCCAGCCTGGCCTTAAAAACCTCCAGGGATAGGGCTTCCACCACCTCCCTGGGCACCCTGTTTCAGTGTCTCACCACCCTCATGGGGAAGAACTTCTTCCTAACATCCAATCTCAATCTACCCATTTCTATTTTTTTTTCCATTCCCTAGTTCTATCATTACCTGACACCTGACAAACTTTCTGTAGGCCCCCTTAAGATACTGGAAGGCCACAAAAAGGTCTCTTCAGAGCCTTCTCTTCTCCAGACTGAATAGCCCCAACTCCCTCAGTCTGTTCTCATAGGAAAGGTGCTCCAGCCCTCTAATCATCCTTGTGGCCCCTCTCTGGACACGTCCCAGCATGTCCAGATCCTTCCTGTAATAGGGGCTCCAGAACTGGATGAAGTGCTCTAGGTGGGGTCTCACCAGAGTGGGGTAGAGGGAGAGAATCACCTCCCTTGATCTGCTGGCTATGCTTCTCTTGATGCAGCCTAGGATATAATTGCCTTTCTGGGCTGCAAGTGCACACTGGTGGCTCATGTTGAGCTCCTCATCCAGCAGCACCCCCAAGTCCTTTTCTTCAGAGCTGCTCTCAAGCCAGTCACTGCCTAGCCTGTATTGGTGTTGGGATTGCCCCAGCCCAGATGCAGGACCTTGCACTTGGTCTTGCTGAACCTCACAAGGTTGTCATGGGCCCACTTCTCCAGCCTGTCAAGGTCCCTCTGGATGGATTCCTTCTCTTCAGTGTGTCGTCAGCTTGGTGTCATCAGCACACTTGCTGAGGATGCACTCAATACTACTATCCATGTTGCCCACAAAGATGTTAAACAAGACTGGTCCCAGTACTGATCCCTGAGGACCTCCACTTGTCACAGGCCTCCACTTGGACATGGACCCATTGACATCCACTTTTTGGGTGCTGCTGTCAAGCCAGTTCTTTATCCACTGCATGGTCCATCCATCAAACCCATACTGCACCAGCTTGGGGACCAGGATGTGGTTCAGGACAGTGCTGAAGGTTTAACTCAGGTCCAGGTAAATGACATCAGTTGCTCAGCCTGCATCTATTAATGTTGTGACATTGTCATACAAGGCCACCAGGTTTGTCACGCAGGATTTGGTGCAGCTGTGAGGATTGTGCCCAATCTCCTCTTCGTTATTCTTCTACCTCTGCAGTGTCTCCAGTAGGATCGGCTTCATGATGTTACTGGGCACAGAGGTGAGACTGACTGGCCTATAGTTCCCTGGGTCATCCCTCTTTCCTTTTTTGAAAATGGGGGTTATGTTTGCCCTTTTCCAGTCAGTGGGACCCTCTGCTCCCCTCAGCAGGAGTCACCTACAGCAATGACCCTTCAGTTTTTCTTTTCAGGGTCAGTTTTCATGGCTGGCCTGAAGCAGGTCAGCTTTGGTGGTACCTCTGGCCTTTGTGGCACTTTTGGCCTTCATGGGCCCTTGTCCGTGCTCACAACCAGTTCCTCCTGCAGAGCCTCATAGCTGTTCTGCAAGGGCGCTGTGGGTGGTGTGCTTCTTAAAGGAGCACATTTGCTCCACTTGTAGCATTTGTTTCTTTGGGTGGCTACCTGTTCCCATTGATCCTGCACATGTGAGTTACTGCAGGAAGGTTGGGGGCTTGCTGATGAGAGGATATCAAATCCTCTGCTCCACTAGGAGTTGACTCCTGTTCTGTATTTGTAAAGATCAGTTTGTGAAGTTTATCGATTTCCCTCTCACTCTCCCTGATGCTTCTTAACCTACTCACCTCTTCCCTGAGCTCCATCACTTCATCCTGCAGCTGTGCCAACCGGCTGAGCAGGTCAAAAACCTACTCACACCACGCACACCCATAGTCAGTGTTGCCCCCCGTTGCCTGTGAAAGGCTGTGGCATTCCTCACAAACTGTACCCTGGATGCCAATATCCATTTTAGTGGGTGCGGAGGGCACAGTCTTCCTCCTCCGAGTATCCACCATCATGCCTTCAGTAGAACTGAAGCACCTTGTGTCCTGCCCACATGCCCTGCGCATGCCAACTACTGAGCTAATTCAAAAGGAGCCCCTGGGATACCTCACACCCCACTTGCTGGGTTCCAACTGAGCTAATTCAAATGGAGCCCCTGGGGTACACTCGATCCCTATTTCGCCCATCATCTTTTGTGCTCTTCCCATGCATCACTGTGAAGAGCACAGCTTCCCTTGTTGGAAGTTAGGCATTTAGGAAGTTAGTCACAATTAAGTGACCCCAAAGCCACCCTTTCTTAAGACTGACCCAGCCCAGATCTTCATGGGAGAAGTGCTCCAGCCCCCCCAGCACCCCTTTTTCTGAGCCTGCTCCAGTTTGTGCCTGTCTGTCTTGTGCTGAAAGGATGAAAATGGGGTGCAGTATGTAGACGTGGTGTAATGCGGCTGGAAACCTTCTTGTCTGTTAGGATTCACTGTGAATACCAGCTGAGTGTGCTGTCCACTGAGGTCCTCCAGTTCTTCCCAGCATAGCTGCTCCTCAGCAGTCATTCCTAACTCATTTACCAATGTATCCTGTGTTCCCATGTTTTTCATCCCCAGGTTGGGCCGATCTCTCCTTTTTCATCACATCTTGCACTGTTAGTAAACAGCCTTTGTAAAACCCCAGGTGATTGCCCACATTAATCCTTATTTCTTCTTCCTTTAGAAGGTGAGCTAAGTATTTTTGTGTTGCTGAGGTCACAGTAATTCAAAACACAAGCCCTCTTCTGAGCCTTTGCTGTCTCTGCCACACTTTCTTCCTTACCTGCCTATCTAAAATATCTTATGACAAGGCTTTTATTCATTTGAGGATTATGCTCAACATACCACCTCCACCTGAATTTACTTCCAAGAGCACAGGTATATATAATTTTAATGCACTGCATTTATAAATCAGCTTGAGTTACTCATCCTCCATATGTACATCACTGACCAAATGTCACTGTGATCTCACAAACTTACTGGACAGAGAGAGTTACACTCCCTGGAGAAAGGAGAGAGACTGTGAGCACCTCAGCACAGCAGAGTTTATGGGAGTGAAAAAATAATCTGTCAGACACAGCAGCTCAATCTTCCACTTTCTTTGCTGCTTGAAGCGTGGCATCAAAGATGGAAAAGAAAAAAAGGTTACTGTTCCTATGCATCTCCCTTCCCAGGCTCACATTCTTATATCTGCCTGGAAATGTGGGGCAGGCTAGACTCATTCACTGACTTTCCTGTCACAGGAGCTGCTGACACAGCCAGCCTCCTATACAAACCTGAAGGAAGCTGGTAGCACTGATGCTTCATGTTGTTCTTTGGTGGGGACTATGTCTTGTTTAACAGATCCTCAGATGAGGTCTTGCCATCTCTGGTGTGGCTGGCCTACCGAGAAAATTGCATTTGGTGTTTCTGAATCTGAACAGAGGGCTGCTTTACTTAAAAAGCCACTGGACTTCTCATGCTGAGAAGTGACTGTTAACCAGGTTTCATCTTTTTCTATTTTTAGGAATAGCAAAAATATTTAAAGAAAAAATGCTTAACAGGAAATATTAAGAAGTTCCTTGGTTACTTGGACACTTTTAAAACATGAATTCTTTTTATTCTGGGTAATCTTTACCACTCTTATGAGAGTACCATTTGTTCACAAGCTTGAAACTGATGAGTTTACATTCCTGGCAGTCAGAAACCTGATTTCTTTTGGTAAAGCTTTCTCCCTGGGAAATGGCTGCTTCCCAAGCAGATGAACTTAGAAAAGAGGATGCAATTCTACCATCCCCATACCACTTGGATAAAGGCTCATTCTTGTCATAGACTCCCAGAATCAAGGGTTTCCTTGGCTTGCAAAAGGTCATTACAATTATCAACACAAAATGACTTTCAGCTTGTCCATGCATTAGACTCTTCACAACTTTTGACAATGAGACAACTGCTGAAAAATGGCTGGAATAAGAATAGCTGAGAGGAAAACATAGCTGTGTTGGAGGTTCAGTCTTCAACAAAAAATGCTGAAAGGTGAAACAATAATCAAGTCTCTGCAATGTTTTACAAGAGAACAAGTCTCTCTCTTGTACTTCTGAATGTCAGTTGAAACGACCTTTTAGAAGTGGCAATATGTCATGGTTAAGAGAAAAGGAGGAAATGGCATTCTTTTGGATAGAATATGTCATCAAAATGTTAGTCAGAATCTTTGGATTTGCAAAAATTTGTAATATTTGCCACTTTGTTTCAAATGATGAAGATGGGAAAGTATTGCATTATATGAGGTTTTGTGATTTGAAACAGTAGAAGAAAACAGAATTCAGGAGTTTACAGTGGGCTGTGGTTTGATTGATCACTTTTTCTCTGTAGCACACATTAATGACTGTACTATTCCCATAAATTCTCCCTTTGACCTTTCTGTCAAAGTACATATGACAAAATGACAAGTGCATTTCCCGCAGCTTTTGGACTAAGAACAGATTCTATATTACCCCTTGACAGCCTGGGCTAGCATTGCTCTGCATGTTTTTCTTTCATGTGGTAGTGTGAAACCTTTATTCTCCAGCTCTTCAGGATCCAAATTTGATATTGGTCCAATGGATGTTTTTTGATAAATATTCGTATTACAAGTAAATGTTCAGTTCTTTCCTCTTTTGATCACATTGTCCCATGAATTCATGCATCTTTCTAAGTGAATTCTAAGCTTCATGAAGAAATGCCCTTGGTAGATGGAGAAAAGGTCCATCTTAGATTCTGTGTGTGAAAAAAATTTATTTTAAACTACTATAAGAGTTCTAATGTTTTATGATAAAAGGCAATTTAAAATTAGTTTCAGTCGTTTTCTTCCAAAGAAAAGGTGCCTGTGAACTCATAGTTTCCATGACATCTGATATGCCTGATGAAAAGGAAGGCATGATCATGAAGACATGCTAAAAAATGAGGGTGCTGGTGCAGTTAGAAACTGATATTGCAAACACCAGTTTTTATCTGAATGGAAGAGTTGATTGAACTATTTATCACACTTGCTGGATGAGGTTTAGGAGTAATCTGTGGTATGAAAGCTGCAGGCTAGTGACTACGTGGCCACTAGCATGCCTGGGTGTTCAGATTGGCATAGATTCCTGATGCACCCTATTTCACAGAGCAAATACTTTGAGACAGAGATACTTGAAGCTTGCAAAAGCAGTGACTAAGCAGACCAGGGTAAAAGGCTGGTCAGCGCTCACCAGTCCAAGTGGGAGCTTCCTACCCAGCCCAGAAAGTCTGCTTGATGTTTGTCTTACTTCATTTGTTGCTGTGTTATTCTGATCTCCACATCTTTTTCTTCTGCTGGGATAAAAAATGAAAAACAATGTCTGGAAAGTTTACTGTGAGTCTTTGATTTCCTGGTTATTAAAAAGCAGCTAATTTAGATTGTTCAGATATGAAGATACACTGGCCACATTAAAAGTTTACAGATAGTGATTTATCACATGTAACAGAATGGATTTTGGTATTGCTTTTGTATCTTCCTTCAGTGCTGTAAACAATAGTGTGTAAAGTAATCTAGGTAATTAGCAGATTTCATATGAAGAACTTCAAATAAAGCAGGGATAGATCTTCAGATAGATCTGTAGTCAGATCTGGCAATAGTACTGTTAGTTTACATGAGCTGAGGGTTTCACTCTGATTTTTGCTGAGGGAAAGCATCAGTGCCAAAAACATTGAAGATTAACCCTAGAAAATTCTTCTGAAAAGTGATGTGCTGCCAGCTGATGCCTTTAACAGATCTTTCAGGGGGCACTGGACACGAGGTGTTAACTAATCCTTTTTTAGGATATTAACAGCAACACTCTACTTTGATGTTCCCTTCAGTGCAGTCCCTTGAGCAGTTCAGTAATCGGAACAAAATAAGGTACAAAAATGTTGGAGATTTCTTGGAATGGAAATGAAATCCCTGAACTTTCAGCTGGTAACTAAACATACAATGGTAGACACTTCTGAAGTGACCACATTAGTTTTGTTTTGGCTGATGACTAGTTCAAAGAAGCTAAAACCGGCCAAGAAACCCATGTAGAAAGTCACAAGGATTGCCTAGTAAACTCAGTTCTGTCTAGAATGTGCCCCATGTATTATAAAGTAGCAGAAAACCATTTGATGTTATCTGAAATAGTGCTGGCAAGATTTAAAACCTCTAAGCAGCCTGAGAGCTGTTTGGGATTTACATTTTATTTTCAGATATACACAGTAAATTGTGCACAAGATAGAGGATGGAAGTTGTGTATAAATTCAAATTATGCAGCATAGTTATAAGTAGCATGAATTCAAATTTTACTGCTGATGTAGATGTCTGAATGTGTTGGCATTCAAAGAACATCCATATATGCAGTATAGGCAGGAGTCTAATACTTTAAAGCACTAAAAGTGCATAATGTAGAAGGATGGTATTTGAAAAGAGCAGTTTTGTTTCACTAAAAGACAAACTGACACCTGGAAGCTAAGTATGTCTCTGGTTTTGCTGCTGATTTCTATTAAATAAAGACCTGCTGCCTGTTCATTGGGTGAACAATAACCAAGAAATGAACACTTACTGGATATAATGAGCAGAGAGTAACTGGTCCTTCCTAAAACAAAAACAGGTGCTTCTAAAATGGACAAAGGCTGTAAATGATGCTAAAGATACTTTGCTGCTGCAGCACTGTATTGGGTTGAACTGAGCTGGAGTTAATTCTCCTCACAGCATCGTTCTACTGTTGTGGTTTCTTGCAGCAGTAGTTGATAACACAGCAGTGTTTTGGCTACTGCTGAATCCAGCATCCAGGCTGTGTCCTTTCAACATTTCCCTGCCCCAAGAGTACACTGAGGGGTGGGCAAAATCTTGGGAGGGGATACGGCTGAGCCAGCTGACTCAGAGTGGCCAAAGAGGTATTCCATACCATATGACATCAGCTCAGGTACAAAAATGAAGTGAAAGAAGGAAGTGGGGGGATTTGTCCGTGGCGTTTATCCTCCCAAGGAACCACCAAGCTTAGAGAGCCCTGCTTCCTGAGACCGACCATCGTCCTGCTGATGGGAAGTAGAGACTGACATCTCTCTCTCTGCTTTTTGCTTCCATGCGGTATATTGCTGTTTGCTTATTAGTGTTATTAAAATTGCTCCTATCCCATTCCTGGCTTCTGTTATATTTTCTTTCCCTTCTTCCCCTGTTCACTTAAGAGGGGGGATGACAAAGCAGCTTTGATGGGCATCTGGCCTCCAGGCCAGAGCCAAACCACCACAAGCACACAAAGTGGAAGTGGAGTGGGACAGCGAAGAGAGGGAGAAGACTGAGTCCTTGGAGTATTATAAGTCAATGTCTTAAGACACTTCAGCTCTCTGTTGAACAGATGATGCAACATGTAGCTGCATAGTTAATTTAAGAAGATGCAGAACAGAAGAATCAATTGGTAATAGGGAATGTTTCAAAAAAGAGAGAAGTTTGAGTTTACATTGCTGACTCCAAGAATAATAAAAGTAAGACTGTTGTGGAACAAACTGTGGTGGGCTTCACTTCTGAGCTTGGTTATTAAACCAGTGATAAAAATTAGTGATAAAAATTTTACAAATGCAAAAATAGGTGAGTGCCCTGTAATAGCAGACATTGAGTATCCTGGAAGATAGTGACCAAAAGTTTCCATCATAAAGGTTCTTCCAGATGTCATCTACCAAGACACTTAAAATCAAGAGACTGACTTAAACATAATGTGATTCTCTAAATTAATTGTTCATGGACATTTTTATTTACCTTGTTGTCTAAGACTTTTTGTTTTCTATTTCAAGATTTTCCATACAATCCTGAGGGCTAAAAGCTTAGTTTCTTTGAATCAAAGTTGTATTTGCTTTGTAAGTAATTGATTCCTGGAACTGAAACTTTAAGAGCTACTGCTAACTGCCAGAAGGCTTGGAATAAGCTCACAGGAGCTGATAACACTAAGATTTATGTGAGCAAGTACCATTCACTGCTCAAGGAGTCACTTTGAGATGGAATTTTAGGAGCATCCAAAGATACTCCTTACAAGGCAAATTCAGTCAAGAAGAGTTCAAATGGGAGACAGTAGTAATAACGGTAATGACATAAATATAAAGTCAAAGAGAGGTGCCAGGGATGCTGAAAATAATTCACAGCATGAATGAATTTGGGTTTTTGATTGTGTTGATAATTACTTGCAACAACCTTGAAATACATTTTCTTGACTGGGACATTCATAATTTGATCTCCTAATATGATGGGTCCACTACAGAAATGAGTCTTGCAAGTTTTAAGAGGATTTAAGGGTGACATGGCAGAAACAGGTATTTTCTATGATTACTGTTGTTATTAGATGGTCATTTGAAGATGCTTTTTTTTGTGTGGACAATTCCTATTATTAAAAAAAAAAATCAAGCCTTCCCCTTGACACAACCCCTGAAAATTCTTACATGCTTACTGGCAAGAATGCATTCAACATCTTGAATGAATGGATTATTATTTTATTTTAGCTAAAATATAAAATAGTCAGCAATTTTTACTTTCCCCCCCTAAGCAATTGTAAAAAATAAACCCACAACATCTCCTTTGGGACAAATTCAGACTTAAACTTTCTCTGATTCCTCAAATATGGTGCACCAAAGCCAAGTAAAAAAAGCTACAAAAAGCTGCAGGCTATGTTGTTATTCTAGTAATGCATTGACTCTAGAGGAGTTTCTCCACTGTGGTATCTCATCCAAGCTGATCTTCACATCACACCTAGTATGTTCATTTTGATGCTATCTCTAGTGAGACTCCTGGAGACCTCTGAGCTTTAGAAACCATGTAGGTAGTACACTGACAGCCCAGCCAGAGGCAAGGGCAGTTAACTGATCCTGGATATGGTGACCATGTGAAGAAATCCCACATGCACAAACCAGTGAAGAGGCAAGAATCCCAGACAAAACCATCAAGAGACCATGATGTCAGGAGTTACTGTGGTGGAGTATGAGTTCTGCCTATAACTCTGGAGATGTAAACCTAAAGCCTCCCAGCCAGAAACAGGAGACATCAGGTAACAAAGGGACATCTGCAGAAGTAAAACCAATGAAGAGTGATGAAAAGCAGACAGTGCCACAGAAATGCCAGGGTGCTGGTGCGGGTGGCATGATTGTGTGCCTGTTGATACCACTACAGACAGGAGCAACACCAAGTCCCAGGGCAATCTCCCCACTCTCCAAAGATGAATTCAGCAAAAGGGCAGAAACAAATTCCCCACTGCTGACTCAAGCTCAGTAGAGTCAGGGAAAGGACTAAGGAACCAGCATATTAGAAGTCTTGTGCCCACATTCGTTATTTCACATGAGGAGCCTTTGGCTTCCAGGGAAGGAGAGGCGATCTGTGGCAGCTTCATAGCCTGTGCCAAGCCTCACGGGTGTGCAGGGCATGATGGACACGATTAGATTGGCTGTGCAGTAATCGGCTCTGGCTGTTGTAAGGCAGTAGGTGGTGGCACACAATAAGCCAGTAAAAGCTGTTAGAAGAAAATATTCAGCAATTTGCATCAAGCTGGGAAAGGTCTGCAGGGAGGAAGTGTTTGGAGGAGGTGTGGTGCAATCAGTCTGTAGGTGTCTGGGTATGGTACTAGCTGCAGTTGAAGTGCTATGTTTGTTTTCTTCTAGGAAACCAGTTCAGCTTTACAAGCTCAGAGCCTTTTCTGTTATTTCCCCAGTGTGCAGTACAGGACATAGCAATCACCTCAGTAACCTTCCTCATGCAAGTTGCTGCAAATGTCCCATTACGTTTCTCCTGTACTTTTCGAGTTAGTGCCAGTAATTTTTCCAGACAGAACAGACCTCCCCTCTATTACAGTGAGATGAAGAGATTTCTTTTATGCATGTTTTCATTAGTCCAGTTTTGGGGAGCACCCAGGCTTGAAATGAGGTAAAACTTTAATGAGTGCTAGAGCTGTCTGGCTGATTTTAAGAGGTTTGCAAAGCTTTAATCCTTCAGCTAGAGACTTAAAGCATACTTCTGTCATACTCTGTAAACTGTGAACTGAGGTTTGCTGAATGGGGATGGAGCAAAGACAACTGAAGCTTCCATCGTGCTAATCTGGCTTCATGAAATGAACTAAGCCAGGCTGTGTGTCTGCTGATTAATACTTTACTCTTTCAGTGTGCTGGGGACTCAGGGAATATGAAGCCTGATAACAATCCCCTTTGCTTACCTCTGTGGCTCCACTGAAGTTACCTGTGTGCATAGTAATGCTAGTGCTGACAGTTATTGTAGTATTTATTACAAGAAATATGCCAACTGGATTGAGGTGGATTTTGAACCAACTAGCTGGCAAGCATCTTTTTATTCCAGATGTACTTACCCACAGAATAACAACTTCTGTGTTTTGTTGTTTGTTTTTTTTTTTTCCTGAAAACTTGACCATACTGATGCAGGTCTCCTTTTCCCAAGAATTTCTTTACACACACTACATGTCCATGGCCTGTTCCATTTCTGGCTTAACTCTGCTACTGCTGTTTCATTTAAAACTCCTTTTGCTGAACCTAGGGAAGGGAAGCCTGCTGCCAACAGTGATGTAAAGCTGAGAGAAACAATAGTTAAATGTATGGTGTAAGCAGACTGGGAAAATGGGAAAAAATTATGTTTCCTTTTAATCTTTCCCTGCAATCTTTAGGACACTCATATTAACAATAAGCCCCACATAAGAATGTGGTGGGATCATTTTAATTACTCAGGATGTACTTGGCTCTGTGCAATACTGGAGTGAATCTCCAAAGCCTTATGATTTTTTTATCGTTCAACCACCAAAAGGCTGTGTGGATCAATAACAAAAGGCAACTCCACAAGCTGCATGGGAAAACCAACTTAGAAGGGTTTTAAATACAAAGACAACAGATAAAGAAGGAACAAGTAACTTAGTTACACAAAAATGAAAGATACTTGAGTCTCTGAAGTTTTAATTAGTTCAGTTATGAAAACTGGAAAGGAGAGAAGGTACAGCAGTTTATTAAAGATAGAGAAGTTGTTTCATTTATAAGGGATTTCACTGAAAAAAATTGAAGAAAGAATGAAAGAATGAGGCAAATGGGGAATAAACATCCTTGAAAGATGAGGGAAGTTTCAGTGACTGGTGGGATAGTTCAGGGTTCAATAACTGGGGTAAACAAGCCCATGTAAGTTCTGTCTTGATGCAGTTAAAATGCTCTTGGTGAGATCTCTCATTTTTGTTGAGCTTTCTCTACAGAACAGTTCCTAGCTTCTCCTCCATGAAATTGGGGTGAAGACTGAATTGGCATCTCACCAGGATTTGGAGTAAAGGACAAACAGTTTAAACTTAGTGCACATGAAGAAAGTTGCAGAACCAAGCCTGAAAATTATAATGGTGAAAATGAGGTTTTAAGATTGCCTTTTTCAATGAAATGAGGTATTCAGTGCTTCCTTCATCTGATCAGTGCTTACCCCTCTTAACTCTTGTTTTTTCTGTTATTCTGGAATCAGGAGAAAGGGGCAAGTTTACAGACAGCCTACTGCTGATGGTGTAGGCAGACCCAGACTGAGGTGGACACACATCTCAAATAGCCTGTGTGTTAATCCATAGTGGTGGCTGTTTGAGAACCTGCAAAAGGAAGCATTGCTCTATGAATCATAGGCAGTGCATGGACTGCAAAGTCAATAAAATTTGAAGTGTAGTTTTTTCCTCTTGTTTCCTGAGAATGAGGTGCAGATATGACAGAGTGACTTACAGTCTCAAGATCTATTGCCTTGTATTTTTTTCATCTTCAGCCTTGGTGTCACTATGTTTGCTGTATTAGCTAACTGCTGTATTAGCACTGTTCTTTCCTGTTCCTCTGTTACTTTCACACCCTCTTTCACTGAGACAGTTTCTTATCTTACTGTAAAGGTTTGATAACTGATATGCCTTTTTTTTTCCCTTCTGTGGGGTTGTTTTCTGGGCCTTAAGTCTTTGTATTTAAAGTATCTTTGGAGAATCACACTTGTTACTGTTTTCTGACTGTTAGAATTTCACTGTAGAAACATAGAGATGTGGAACTGAATGTCACATCCTACGTTGGTCTCTTAGGCCCCAGTGTTAGTATTAATTAATAAATTTATTCATCTATAGTGTCCATCTTGATGTCTGCTTCCACTACTGGTGGTTTAGAGAGAGATCAAATAATATTTTTCTTTCAAGGAAGGAGCATATAATTTTCCTACATATACTTGTGGAAAGATTAAAGATATATTAAACATGCAGCACATATTTTTATTTTTTTCCATCCATCAATTTTATTCTTATCCGGCATGAAAACTGTCAGGGTGATACTTGGATTAATCTTCCAGGCTGCACACATCACCTGTAAATCACTCTGCCTCAAATGGGAAACCATTGGTTTGTGGATCACTGGTGAGTATTTTTTATGGGACATCTTTTGCCTAGATTCAGTGAGCTGCCTGTCTCATCACAGACACATTGGCGTAACTGACACACACTGAAGTAGCTGATGAAGGAAGACCTGCTCTGAGGAGGGGTGAAAATAGGGGTGCACACCCTCTATGCCTACTATGTATAAAAGACCAAGAAAAGAGAAACAATTCACAAGCCTCATGAAACAGGGGGAGAGACACAAGTTAGTGACAAGCACAATGATATTTGCATCTTGTTACTTTCAAAGCACATTACAGAATGAATCAACTGATCTTTGTGTTTTTAAATGATGCCTTGCAACCCATAAAATTTTGGCTTCCCAAGATTGAGCACTGTGTTCCGGAAAAACATCAACCTGCATAATTCATCCTTCACTAAAGAGGAGTTATTATCATAGCTTAACTTAATGTGTGTGTTTGGGGTTTGTTCAGCTTTGTTTTTTAATTCCTTTGAAAAGCTATTCCACAATTGTAGGGCTTTCATCTGATGCTCACTTTAAGTGTCTGCTTCTGTCTTACTAGAAAACACACCTCAATCAAGTAGCCCATATATAATTTTGTTCTCGGGCTTGCAGCCTGCAGAGGTTTGTATATCCTTTATATTCATGCTCCTGCAAACATGTTCCACTAAAATTCTAAAGTTTTCATATCTAGTTCTGTAAATCATCTCCAACACCATTGATTTCCATGACGTTTAAGCTATTAGTTTTACAGGGGAAAATGATTTCTGTGGTCCTTTCATGTGTCTGATGTAGGATGTACTTGAGTCTCAGACTTCATATGTATAAAATAATCATCATTAATATGGAAAGATTGATATTCAGGTCCTTGTATTTAGCAGTGGAGATCTGTGGAGGAACTGGCCCTAAAAGCCAAATAGGCCAATTTTTGATCTAACTATTTAAGCCACATGGCAAAGCCCTGTGCATTGTTGGACATAGAGACCATCTTCTTATGCAAGCAGATCCTACAGTGAATATTTCAGAGAGGTATTTTGACTTGGCAGCTTTTTGTTACACTGATTTTGAATAAAGGATTTGTGCAGAATTAGAGCAAACTTCCAAATTTTACATTTACATACTAGTAACATTTGGGACCAAAAGTAACTGGACAAATTAACAAATAGTAAAGACTGTAAGGATAGAGATGTTGAACGAGCATGAGAATGAGTGCAGGTGCTAATTTCTTTGTGGGAACTCAGATGTCATGAAGAAAAAATTGACAGAATGACACCAGAGGTGGGTTTGCCAACCACTGCTCATCCAGATGATACTTCCCCAGGTGAAGCACTACGCTAAGAGACCACCTCCATTTTGCTCATTCCTGAGATGCATTAGATGCTGCAAGCCCCCAGCCTGTCTCCTTGCCATATGCAGTGTGAGTACAGAGTAACGACAACACACATCTCTTTCTTTGGAAAGTTTTGGGGTTTTTTCTTCCTCAGCAAGATTAAAACCCCTTTGTTTCAATATTTTTTCTTAGATAATTACCTCAATTCACATATTGTTGAAACCAGTTACATAACCACAACCTTGCCTCCCTGCCTGCAGAGCAGAAACTAACTCAGTTACTGTTAGGCTTATTGTTTGGGTTTGTTTTTTTTTCTCTGATCAGACAGAGCCTACATCAAAGAGGCCCTTAAATTAGAATTAGAGTTCATTTGCATATCTCCCTGACAGGGGAATCAATGGATGAGAGGTGAAAGGAGGAGAGGGAGAAGGATGGTAGTGCAGAGGATGTGATTTATCTTGATCTCAGGAAGCATTGACACCATTTCCCACAGCATCCTTGCAGCTAAACTGGGTAGTGAGGTGGATCAAGAACTGGTTGAAGGTCAACCTGGTGGCCTTCTATGAACAGGTCACAACATTAATAGATGATGGGTGAGCAACTGATGTCTTTTACCTGGACCTGAGCAAAGCCTTTGACAATGTCCTGCACCACATCCTGGTCTCCAAGCTGGTGAAGCATGGGTTTGATAGGTGGACCACCAGATGGATAAGGAACTGGCTTGATGGCTGCACCCAAAGAATGGCTGTCAATGGTTCCATGTCCCAGTGGAGGCCAGTGACAAGCAGAGTCCCTCAGGGATCAGTCCTGGGACCAGTCTTGTTCAACATCTTTGTGGGTGCCATGGACAGCGGCATTGAGTGCACCCTCAGCAAGTTTGCTGATGACACCAAGCTGTGTGGTGCAGCAGACACGCTGGAGGGAAGGGATGCCATCCAGAGGGACCTGGACAGGCTGGAGAGGTGGGCACAGGCCAACCTCATGAGCTTCAACAAGACCAAGTGCAGGGTCCTGCATCTGGGTCGAGGCAATCCCAGGCACAAATACAGGCTGGGCAGGGACTGGCTGGAAAGCAGCCCAGAGGAGAGAGACTTGGGGGTGCTGGTGGACGAGAAGTTCAACATGAGCTCTCAATGTGCACTTGCAGCCTGGAAAGCCAATCAGATCCTGGGGTGCATCAGGAGAAGTGTGGCCAGCAGGTCAAGGGAGGTGATTCTCCCCCTCTACTCAGCTCTGGTGAGACCCCACCTGGAGTACTGCCCCTATTACAAGAGGGATCTGGAGGTGCTGGAAGGTGTCCAGAGAAGGGCCACGAGGATGATCAGAGGGCTGGAGCACCTCTCCTATGAGGACAGTCTGAAGGAGTTGGGGCTGTTCAGTCTGGAGAAGAGTAGGCTCCGAGGTGACCTAATTGTGGCCTTCCAGTATCTGAAGGGGGCCTACAAGAAGGTTGGGGAGGGACTTCTCAGGCTATCAGGTAGTGATAGGACTAGGGGGAATGGAATGAAGCTGGTTGGCTGGATGTGAGGAGGAGGTTCTTCACCATGAGAGTGGTGAGGCCCTGGAATGGTTTGTCTGGGGAGGTGGTTGGGGCCCCATCCCTGGAGGTGTTTAATCCCAGGCTGGATGAGGCTTTGGCCAGCCTGATCTAGTGCAGGGTGTCCCTGCCCATGGCAGGGGGGTTGGAACTAGCTGATCCTTGTGGTCCCTTCCAACCCTGACTGATACTATGATACTATGAAGGAAAGAAGACAGTTGTGGTCAATGGGACAGTCTAGTTGGAGGCCTGTATCTAGTGGAGTCCCCTAGGGGTCAGTACTGGAACCAGTGTCATACAATATAGTCATAAACAGCCTGGATGAGGGAGCAGAGTGCAGTCAGCAAGTTTGCTGATGACACAAAGCTCGGTGGAGTGGCTGACACACCCGAAGGCTGTGCTGCCATTCAGCAACACCTGGATGGGCTGGAGAGTTGGTCTGGGAGAAATGTGATGAAACACAACAAGGACAAGTGTAGAGTTTTGCAGGTGGCAAAGAACAACCCATGTATCAGCATATGTTGGGGGTGGATCTGTTGGAGAGCAGCTCTGGGGAAAAGGACCTGGGAGTCCTGCTGGGCAAGATGACCATGAGCCACAATGTGCCCTTGTGGCCACGAAGGCCGTTGCCATTCTGGGGTGTATTAGAAGGGGTTAGTAGGCTGAAAGAAGTTCTCCTCCCCCTCTGCCCTGCCCTGATGAGGCCACATTTAGAATATTGTGTCCAGTTCTGGGCCCCTTACTTCAAGCAACTGCTTGAAGAGTCCAGTGCAGAGCCACAAAGATGATTAAAGGAGTAGAACATCTCTCTTATGAAGAAAGGCTGAGGGAGATGGGTCCTCTTAGGAGAAGAGGAGACTGCGGGGTGACCTCATTAACATTTATAAATATGTGAAGGGTGATTGTCAGGAGGGTGGAGCCAGGCTCTTCTCAGTTATGTCCAATGATAGGACAAGACACAACAGATGCAAACAGGAACGTAGGAAGTTCCATGTAAACATGAGGAACAATATTTTCACTGTGAGGGTGACAGAACACTCGAGCAGGCTGCCCACAGAGGTTGTGGAGTCTTCTCTGGAAACATTCATGATCTGCGTGAATGCATTGCTGTGTGACCTGCTGTGTGACCTGATCTTCCAGAGTCCCTTCCAATCCTTAACATTCTGTCATTCTGTGATTCTGTGACTTCAGCGAAAGGAAGGGTACAGAAAGCAGAAAGAGAAAAGTAAAATGGAATGTTTCTGCCACTGCACATCTGTCCTTATTAAATAAGTGAGATGTTTTTGCAGGGAAGAGTTACCTCCATGGAATGATGTGAGATTTTATGACAAAAATTTAGACAGATGTTGATGTCTCTGAATGCAAAATGGTCCCTGAACAAGGGGAAAGCATGTTTTTCCACAGATCTATGTGCAGGCTGAGGATTATCTGTGCAGCAAATATCCACATAATGCAGAATTACCAGGAACACTGGAGTTTAGAGAAACATGTGGTTGGCATGAGAGTGGATGAATTACATGGAGCTGCCAAAAAAAAACACCTTCAGGGCTGGAGTGAAAGAAATGCATAACAGAAGCAAGACCTGATCTTCTGGACTTCAAGTTGTTTGAGAAGAAAAGCAAGGTTTCCCATGAAAATCCTATTCAGCATAGGAATAACAGGGTTTGGTTACCGCTAATCTTAGCAAGAAGGATTTTTCACTCAGTGAGATTGTTTTAGATGGTCATGATGAGTTGGAGGCCTCACAACAGAGTTTATTGCTGAGCTCTGGGAGAGGAGGTAATGAGACAGAACTAAGAGGAGTAAATCAGGTCTCGTCTCAGGGGCTAGGCTCATACATCTGCATATACACACATATGCACGCACACACACACAATCATAAAAAGCAATGGGACTCATTTGAGAGCAATGTAAGAGACTCCTGGGGAGTGGGGGGGTGAAGTTCAGCCCAGCTGGGTTTGCTGGGGTAGGGTGTGTGCTTAGAGCATACATGCTGCCCTCATGAATATTTATTGAATCAGCCAGCTCATACCTAGGCGTGCTGGCAATCATTGTCTCTAGATCCACAATTCATGCTCTCCTGCCACTGACTGCACATGAGCTGAGATCCTATTTGGCAAATTTCTTTTGAAATTTTGATTTATATGCTCCTAAAAAAATCTTTATTACACTTCTCCCTTCCAGACAATTTACTTTGTTCAATATGTTTGGTTGTTGGTTGGGTTTTTTTAAGTTTAATTCCTACTTTCCATTTTTCAGTATTTATTATGCCACATTCCCATGGGGTTGTGACTGGCAGGTGGGTCACAATATACATTACTGATAGGCCCATCTGTCTTCTTTTCACTACATGCTCCCTCCTTCTTTCTCTTTCATTCTCCCACTCTCTCTCTTTTTTCTTTGCATGTGCCATGAGCTGTCAACCATAGGCATAGTCCTGCATGAAGCCTAAAAGTCAGGTAGAAGCAGACTGAGAGAAGGCTATCAGTACAGAAAGGGAATTTGGTCACTTCATGGTAGGTTATGGAAGCAAATGGCTTCATAATGGCTTGCATTATTTCTTCACAATATTTACAATTTTTATCTTCCATAATACAGGAAATCAAATAGAAACAGAATGGTGCTTTTGAGAAAAATGTAAGAAATGTCTTCCTTTTCTGTTCCTTTTTTGTTCCTTGTTTTGGCTCCTTATTCTCCAGCATAAGAGTTCCTTCTATTCTTAGGCTCCCCAATACATGGGGATTCCAGTGCCAAGGAAAAAAATAGATGCTAATACACTCTGAAAAAGCAATCAGCCTCTGAAAAACAGTCTGTCTGGCTTCTGTTCTCAGTAATGCTTCCCACCTGAGATTTTGGGAGCTCTCACCTTGGATATGTGCCTGGTTTTTAATTTTAGGAAAGGAAAAAGTGAAAGTTCAAGGGGCTGCAGCAGCTGTTAACAGTGGAAAGTAAGTGAGGGCCCACAGGGACCAGAGGGCAGCCAGGTACTGAGGGGCCTGATCCTGCAGCCTGCCAAGCATGTGGGGTGTATTGGTTGACACTCTGGCCAAGCAGTGTAGCAGACCGTTGAGCTCCTGGTAAAGAAAACTCAACAAACTGCCCCTGTCCTGCCCAGACAGGTGCCCACAAGGTGTGTGATGGCAGAGTGACACAGAAATCTGCATCAGAGTGAGGAACCAAGGAATGGCAGGTGGCACATTTGGGTGGGAATCTGGTCTCTGAGGCTCTGTGCTTCTAGCCAGCACTCCTTGAAGGCACCGGCTGAACAGGACAGTGTTCAGACTCTGCAAGTGACATCAAGGCTGGAGACAACACATATTAACATCAGATGAATGGCATCTGGCCATTTCTCACACTTTCCATTTTTTTCTCTCTATATTATACTTTGTGGCACACACTGCCTTTTGGTCTTCACCTTGCTGTTTCTTTTAACTTGTATCACCTATTATCATTTCACTTAGCAGCCTCCATAAACTGAAAATGGAAAGAGTTGGCTCACCTTTTTTCAACTAAAAAAAAAAAAGGCAACAACAACAACAAAAAAGGCAACAAAAAAATCCAGCAGCCTGTCTTTAACCTTTGGTAACCCTGACATTCTTTGCACTAAAGTGTCTGATATTAAAGCAGATTGCTTTCATGCCTCCATAAGTAATATCATATGCTTCACATCAGCCTATGCTCTGGCTAGCCGAATTCCCACTGTATTATTGCCTGTGAATGTACACTGTGCATACTAATAATGGCCTATCTGAACCAGCTTGCCTTTCAACTTTTTGCAAAGGAGTTTTATTGGTGTGTTGGATGGCTGTGGCATAGGAATATAGTTTAATGAATGATGATAATGCTTGCATCTATTAGTGCTTGGCAAGTTGCACCAGAAAGGTAGAGCTGAGAAGAGAAACAGCCATAAAAGACAGCTAGAATTACTGAAGAAATGGTGCCCTCCCTTCCCCCACAACTGCTAAGACTGTGTTTGATCTTGGGGTGGTGAAAAAGGCGATTAAGAGGACTTCTAAATTTTGCTTTGTAAGCAATGGATTTTGACCTTCCTTCCTTCCTTCCTCCCTTCCTTCCTCCCTCCTTCCCTTCCTTCCTCCTCCCTCCTTCCTTCCTCCTCCCTCCCTTCCTTTCTTCCCTCCCTCCTTCCTTCCTCCCTTCCTCCTCCCTTCCTCCTCCTCCTCCTCCCTTCCTTCCTCCTCCCTTCCTCTCCCTCTCTTTCTCTTTCTCTCTTCTTTCTTCTTTCTTCTTTCTTTCTTTCCTTCTTTCTTTCTTCTTCTTTCTTTCTTTCTTTTTTTTCTTTCTTTCTTTCTTCTTTCTTTCTTTCTTTCTTCTTTCTTTCTTTCTTTCTCTCTTTCTTTCTTTCTTTTTCTCTTCTTTCTTTCTTCTTCTTTCTTTCTTCTTTCTTTCTTTCTTTCTTTCTTTCTTTCTTTCTTTCCTTTCTTTCTTCTTGAGAAAGTAAGTGTTAAAGGGAAATCCATCACAAATCAGAACTTCAAACTGCTCTGATTTATTTGGAATGTGAAGTGGTCTGCATTTGGGTGAGATAATTTTTTTCAGTCCTGCTGGCATTTCTTCTCAGCTCTTCATCCTGTCCCAAATGCTTCTCTGTGAGTTTTTTGTTTGCTTCTGTCTTGCTCTGATACACCCATTCCAGTGTTAGATTCTGCTAGGGGACATAGCCCATGGTTCTGCAATATGGAGCAACAGCTTTGTACATAAACACAGAACCTGGCCTTATGCATACCTTCTAAAAGGCTGTGTGTGGTGATGATAGTCATACAATCCACCTTTTGGGGAGCTTTAAGATTATTTTAATTCTCTCCCAGTATCCAAAACCAAGTGTTTTTCTCACTTTAAGGGTGCACTGACAAGTAAGATGAGACACTGTCTCCCACCCAGCATGTGAGGAACTACTTATGCTTAAAGTGATGTCTGAAGATGCCTCACCTTTAACTTACTTTCTTTGTACAGGGCTTGTGCTAATTTCCATAGCTTATTACTGATTTGGCAGGCTTCATCTAAACTATATATATACACATATATGTGTAGGGTGTAGATACTTAAACATTCTGGCAACAGTCTTTCTTACTGGAGATTCAGTTTCCCATGCTTAGAACTAGGGAGGTATCAAGGTGTTGGATCAAATGTCTACTTGGATCCTTTTTTTAGGAAGCACCCAGTAATAGCATTTTTGGGAAAAGATGGGGAAGTAGATCACAGAACAATTTTTTTTCTTGTCTTTTTTCCCCAGTTCCAGCAATTGGTGACTTGGAGATTTTCTGGGCTTCTTTCATGAGGGTCAGCTTGTTCTGTAGTTACTGGTAGAACAATCATCCATAAATTGTCAAATTCCTTTTCCAACCCATTCAGTTAGGGAGTATTAATCCTACTTATTAATCCTACTTATCACAGTCACTAAATACAGGTAAATACAACCACTGAAGAATTAAACATGATCATAGTATCCTACAGAGTAGCCTCTAGTCACTCTCAGCATATGCGTGTACTGACCAAAATGAAACGTGCCCAGTCCTGATCCTGAGTGTAAATCGCAGGTAAAATACCTGCATTATCAGTTCAAATAAGAATCCTGGTGAACCTTTTCTTGTTTTCTTTTCACTCAGTGTCAAAGATGCAGCACTAGAGGTAAAATATTAGCTATGTTTGACAAATTTCAGGTCCAATATTGTTGTGGTGGCCTTTTAAGAATTATAGACTTTGATGAGGGAGGCAGAAGAGACGGTAAATGAACGGGCCATGAGATTGCTTATTGAGGTTGAAAAAGAAGCAAGTGCAATTTTGTTTTGTTTTGTTTTGTTTCCTCTACACGAGCCACATGCTAACTGCTCTTCATTCTGTGCCTAAGTTTCTATTGTGTAAGTAATCATATGGGCATATTTAAGCATTGGGCTTTTTAAAGTTAAACCCCATTCAGATTGTTATGACTGTGTTTAATCTCTGAAAGACGGGTGGGGAGGGGGAAATCTGTTCTTCAGAAAAGAATTCTTTTTATATAGAAAACTATAGGGTTCTTACCTTTGATCTAAGTAAGCACAACTGTACCATGTCAGCAGCATATTAGTACCAACGCATGTGTGTTGTACTTTTTAAATGCTGTTTCAACATGTGTCATTGGATCTGTGTTCCTACAGGCTTACAACAACATGCACCCTAGTAACTACATGTTGATTGAAGCACCCTTATGAAAAAAAGATATAAATGTTTGTGGTTAAGGTGATAACCCTTTTGTTTTCCCTGTAATCCATCACAGGGCTTGTCAGCCCTGACAGCTCGAGTGGATTTTTTTGAACACCTCTTTATCTGACAGCTTCATGCATCATAAAGCAGCAAATAGAATTAGATCAAAGTCTCCGAGTCACTGTAGGCTTGGTAAGGTATGCAATCCTGTTTGTATCTTTATCCAGGCTCTGACAGTTCATTTTAACTGGCAACAGGGGGAAGGAGGGAGAAGGAGGAAAGTTTCTTTTTCTTTTAAGAAGGTACAGTAGTACTGCATTTTTAAATGCACACTACTTTCACATATCACTTGCCCTTGACATCTGTGATTCCCTGTGTGCTCTAGCACACTATTTATATTTTCAGAATGCTCAACAACAGCAGCCACATTCTCAAAGCAAAGGCTTAGCCAATGTATGAAGCCATGTACCCATATGCTTTAATAATCCTGACTTTTGTTTAGTATCAATGGCAAAGATTGACAGAGCTCACTTTAAACAATGGAATATTGTCCATCTGGTACATGCCACATTCTATGAATTTCTGTGATGGATAACAGGTTTACCAGCAATCCATCCTAAATGCACAGGATACAGCCAGCATTCATCTATTAAAGGAGCAACAGAAGGGGAAGTGAAGCAAAGAGGAGAGAGAAGATAAAGAAAAAAAAAAAAGGAAAAGGGGAAAAGGAAGAAGGAAAATCCTAGTTTAGTAAAAATCTGAAGGGAAAAAAAATGAAGCTATGATTTGAAAAATTGAGGATCTAAAGTTATCTACCTTGGCTTGTGTTGCTGTATCTTGTTTTTCAAGACTGTTGAACAAATGGTGGCTCTTGATGAATAATACAGGCAAACCCAAGGATTTATGCCAAATCTTTTAAAACTGTCATATTCCTTGGGAATCAGTAGTGGAAGAGAATGAGGAAGCTTCCAGGTCTTTTTACTCTCAGCATATGGTACATAAATATAAAATTAGGTAGCCTCCTTTGCTTCCCTCTGAGATCTGCACCTGGATGCTACTTTTTTCTTTCTACATGCCATTTGCTGAAATGCCACATTAACATGGAAACGATAAGCTGTGTTTGTTTGATGGAACACGGAAGTAATCTGCAAAACCAATGGTCCCATAAAGGGGAGGAGCAGGACCAGATGGATGCTGCCTTTGGCACAGAAAGAGAAGAATATGCCAGCTCTGTGATATGGGCTCCTATGCAAAAGCTGCTCTGAGAGTAGTTGTTAGGGGTCAAAGGGGAGAGGCATTCAGAGAGGATTCTCACAGAAGCTGGCCACCCCATGCCTTTGGCCCACTGGGCTGGCTGTGTGCTGAAGGTGCTGCAGAGGTGTGGGGAAAGTGCTTGTGGTGTCTCCTTCATAGTGACCTCTGAAAAGCCACATAGACAGGGTTGGGGAAGCAGCACAGGGCAGTAAGGAGAGCAATTGCAGCAGCAGGAAGTCATGCTTCCTCTTCTCCCATAGTGCAGCAACATGGCTGATGCTGGATAGAAGGGCAGGCCAGACATCTGCCAGCACCTCCCTTCTTCCCAGCAAGCTGCATCATCTCAATACATCTCAGTGGCTCCCAGCCAGCTATCTCAGACATCTCAGTGCTTTGTCCCTCATGCATCCAAGACCTTCCTTCTGGCAAGAGCTGAAAGAAAACTTGAGGTCACCACCTGGTCTTACTGAGCCAGATGTTAGATGGCTGCCTCAAGGAGAAGTGAACTTTTGTCAGTCTGTTTTTCCATCAGTTGCTCTTTCATTAACCTGTCTTAACAAACCTCTAAGAAGTCGGAACTCTAGAAAAGAGCAGAAGCCTCTTTCAAAGAGGTGCAGGAGGTTGCTGACTTCTCTGAACTAAAATGTCTATGCATTGATCAAAATGTTGTCCAGGCTCCTATACTTACATGTATTTCTCCATTATTAGAGCACTGATTTCTGTGAGTTGTTAAAGGCCAACAAGGTTTCTCACTCACAACCAGTCTCAGGTTGGTGTAAAGAGGAAAGTCTTTCTTTTGAGAACCCACAACTCTTTCTACCATATTCTGGGATACCATGGCTGTGTATGCTGTACTGTCCCACAAGCTCTGTGTGCTGAGGGCATCTCACAGTTTTTCTGTGTAAAATGATCATGCCCTTGTATCAGATAGAAAAGACCATTTGTTATAGTGACCCTCATGCAGGTGCCTGAGTTCTTCAGGTATTGTACTGCTGTACAAGGGAAGCAGTGCAGGACAGAAATAGAATCTGATCTAGAATTTCTTAGAATGTCCCTGACCATGTAGCATAGACCCTGAAAGGTCTACAATGCCTAACTAAACAGCAATGAGCTCAAAACATTGGCCAAATGATCTCCTGGTGGTCCAACAGAGCTGTGTCTCTCTAGTTTGACAAGAGGCCCAACTGCATTTGAAATGGTCTTACATGAATTTGAAGTTTACCTCAAACAGCTGAGAACCACATACATTACACCTACTGCCATAACTGCTGAGCAGAAAGCCATAAACCTCAGTTCCTGTAGAATTTTTAATACAGACACTACTAGGGTGCAGCCATTTGAGATGACTTCACCAAAGTGAAGCAGTGAACAGGAATGAGTGGCCACTCAGATCCACCAGACCTAGCATCAGTCCATGCTGTCTCTGCTGCTTCAATATCTATGAATAAGTTGTTTGAAAACTCTTCTCACCAGTGTATTGTGCCCCCACTGACTTGACCCAATGGAGCCAGCTGAGCTACACTCAGAAACTGAGAGGCAAGATGGCTGATGGACTTGCTTTTGGTGCAACTATTACCATAGTGAACAGCCATAGTTGAACTGCTTCTGGCTTTAACCACAAACAACAATTGCTAGTGAACTTGGTCAGTACTGACTGATTTTTCCAAGTGTGCATTATTCCCTGAGGTTACACTGGAAAATTTTAAGCATGTGTTTAGGCTGGAAGGCTTACGGCTCTTCATATCTTGCTCCAAAGGCCTTTGGAAACATCAGAGATTCTAAAGCAGGATTTAACCCCCTTTAAAAGTGATATTAACTCAAATTAATTAATAGATTTGCTTTTGCATTAGAAAAATTAGTTTTGACTCAGGGAGTAGACACTGTGGCAATGGGAAAGATGCCCTCAGCATTAGCAAAGCATGACCAATAACACCTCCAGCCTCTGCAAATGAAAGTTCCTCAAAAATCATTACTTCCAGTCCTATGGAGTACTTAGACTTTCATCTTAGTAAGTAGGTCTCTGTGGAAATATTTGGGAATAGTGGGGAAAAAAATTGAAAAACCCCAAAAGCTCTTTCTATACA
The DNA here is from genome assembly GCA_015227895.2 of Colaptes auratus. NCBI lineage: Eukaryota > Metazoa > Chordata > Aves > Piciformes > Picidae > Colaptes > Colaptes auratus. The sequence continues at coordinate 45,381,141 of CM037631.1, forward strand.
GTTTCAAACATTAGTTTTCTTCCATTCAGAGTATATTAAAATATAAGCCTTTCCACAGGTCTTCTACCTCCTGTAAAATCTCTTTCAACTTTTATTTGTTATTTAAAAAACCACAGAGTATATTCTCTTCTGAATACATAGGGATTTACGTGTGAAACTCCCTGTGCATCGAGGTGATAATATACCCCTTAATTGGAAGCTGTTTAATGCTCTTGATTTAACATTTTAATAGAAAAGTTACAAGCAGTCTGGCTGTGAGTGCTGCACTATTAAAATTCCCAGCCAGGACAGTAGTGCTTTTTTTCTTTAAGTGGCTTTTTATTTGCTAAAATTCGTTGCAGCTTTCATTACAACTTGGGGCCACTTTTAAGCCTTGCTCTACATTATGAAAAAGAAAATTGAGAACTTTAAAGCAATCCTAAATCTCACATTAAAGGAGGACTTGAAAGCATCTCTGCCATGTGTGTCACTCTATAGGTTGTGCTTGCTCTCTATGGGTTATACTTGCTCAGGTTCTTCAGCATTGAGGCAGCTTTATTGAGTGTCTTATTGTACAGACACAGTAGGAAGAACATTAGCCTCCAATCTCTCCAGGACCACTTAGGTGGATGAAATTTTAGTCACATGTTTTCAGACCCTTATAATCATATGAGAATAGAGACAACACGAGACCTTTATGGTTTGATCTGACAGCCACTACCTTGCACAAAGCAAGTTATCCAGAAACAGAAGCCAAAGCTGGACCCTGCGACTACCATGTACTCTGCAGTCTTCCCGGCTTTTAAAAAACACCATTGGAAGGCAGGAGAGTACCTTCAATGCTGGGTCAAAGGCATAGAAACATACCTGGCCATACTCATAAACAGAATAAAAGCCTCAGGGATCACTTGTACCACCTGAATTCTGCCCCCAAACCACATAACATAACCCTGAACTCTCCTCTCTCCTCCAAGCTCAAGAAGTGCCCCATGACCTCAGGTATCCACATTTTTACAGCAAATTTCTTGAGGTGCTAATGCTTTTTTCTGTCCATGCCCTCAGTCCTCTGTGGGCTGAGCAGCTCTGCACCTCTCCCATCTAAGTCAAATTTGCTTTGTTGCAAGGATGTATCTGCAGCAGCGAATCTTATGATATGTTCTCTGGAAACCCTGTGGGTATTCTGGCGTCTAAACATCAGTCTACCCAAACAGGTTAGCGATACAGACAAGCAGCAGTAAATTTTCAGTGGCTAAAAGGCTGAGTGTATTCCCTGTGGGTAAATGATGTCTGAGTTTGTTGCTTTATCTGTTTTAATTTGATGTATGTGAAACTTTCACAAACAAGTCCCTGTGTATGCATAAAAACATAGTTTGTAATCCTGAGTCAGACTTCTGCTCCTTGCCTTTTCCCTTTCACTCATGTTGCACTACAGATAGCCGGGCGGGTAAAACTGAGTTTACTCAGGTGAACATGTACTCCTTTAAGGAAAAATCCTGTCTATTTTTTGTCAGTACATAAAGCTTCAGCTGCAGGAGGGAAGCATGTGCTGATGATGGGAAAGAGTTTTTGTACAGATATAGGGTATCTTTAGTGTGGGAGGAATGACTAGTGTGGGTTGTGTACCTGCCCTGGGCACAGCTGTTTTCTTCTTGGGGCCAGCACTAGTTTCTGCACAGCAGCTCTCAGTCTGCTGGTACACTGCTGCTGGCTCATGCCTGTGGTTGATATCTGCATGGGTAGACCAGAATACATACTTGCTACAAGCCTGGCCATCCACTCCTTTATGGCGTTGGGTATGAGCTTACAGTATGGAACTCTAAAGCTGTGTTTTAATGGATTTACACTAGTTAATCTGTCGGAGAGGGTGCAACTACTTATATCGGTATATTAATGTAATTTTACATACCAACACGTTATACCAGACTGTGATAAAGACTTTGGGAATATTTTGCCTCAGTGCACAAACCTTCAGAAGTGTTGATAACCTGTATGAGATGATGACTGGTCCCTGTGGCCATTTACTCCTTGTCTTCTTGCTGAGAAACTGGCAAGAAAGAAGCTGAAGACAGACTCACTTACAGTGCATTTTTTGTGATGTGGCCACTGGGAACAGTACTTAGGCAGCTACTCACTTTACAAAAGCTTTAATAGCCTTTAGATGGCATCAACTTTTAGTTGTTCCTCATCTGGGCTGGAATTGAACCAGCATCCTGTTGGCTGAAAGGCTTCACAACCCCGTTAAAAATATTTGCTGGCCTTCTCTACTTAAAATACATCAAACAATTTCCGCTTCTGTTTGTTTTTCTGCTGAAATATGGAAGCTAAAAGTGGTCCTGGTAGCATAGCTTAAATTGAATAATACAGAGAGACAAAGCCATGAGTTGTTGAGGGCCTTTCAGAGGCAGGATGGAGAGACTGGGGCACAGCAAGGGCTCAAAGCCTGAAAGTCAGAAATACCTAGTGAGTCTTAACTTCCTCCACTCTACAGCATAGTTGAAAAGTCTCATTAATGTTTGTGGAGAAAGAAAAACTTTCTCTTTTCTTCCCTCCCTTCATTCCACATTTGTAACAAAAGGCACAGATCTATTATCTAAATGAGGGGATCACAGCAATGTGCATTTTCTGGTGAGAATTTAACTCTGAATATGGCATTCCTGAAAAGGTCACTGCAGGCCATTTAGTTAGGAGATCTGAACAATCAAGAGCTGTGCAAAAATTAAGTTCTCTTTTAAATTAACTCCAAGCTATTTCTCTGGATTTTTTTTTTTTTTAGAAACTTATGGTCTTAGAGCAAATAGATTTTCCTGCAACATACAGTATATATTGTCTTTCAGTACAGCTTCCAACTAAAATTTATCTCTTGCTAAATGCAGACTAAATGAACAGTGTAGAATTAATACATTTTGTGCCAAGGAAATAAATGGGCACAGTGCTAGATGCTTAAGAGTGTCACTAATTATTCACTTGATTTGTGGCATCCCTTCTCAGCAAAGGTATGAGTGCTGTAACTGGGGGACTCTTTCACACTTCTATCTTGGAAAAAATATGGCACAGAACTCATCAGGTGCACAAACATGCCCAACCCTCTTAATTTTGGTACACTCAGAATGTTATTCTAGCTCCCAGAAATACAGGAGTATATCTAGTGCTTGTGAACTGAGGACAAATCAGAAGGATTGAGCATTCCTGTAGGGGAACCATGGTTTTATTCTTGTCTTTTTCTTTTATTTTCTTCTCTTTTCTTCCTTCCCTTCCTTCCTTCCTTCTCTTCCTTTCCTTCCTTCTCTTCTCTTCTCTTCTCTTCTCTTCTCTTCTCTTCTCTTCTCTTCTCTTCTATTCTCTTTTTCTCTTTCTTCTTCTCTTCTCTTCTCTCTTCTTTCTCTTCTCTTCTCTTCTTTCTCTTCTCTTCTCTTCTCTTCTCTTCTCTTCTCTTTCTCCTCTTCTTCTCTTCTCTTCTCTTCTCTTCTCTTCTCTTTCTTCTTTCTCTTCTCTTCTCTTCTCTTCTCTTCTCTTCTCTTCTCTTCTCTTCTCTTCTCTTCTCTTCTCTTCTCTTCTCTTCTTTTCCCCTTCCCCTTCCCCTTCCCCTTCCCCTTCCCCTTCCCCTTCCCCTTCCCCTTCCCTTCCCCTTCCCCTTCCCGCTTTTTTTCCCTTTTTTTCCCTTTCTCTTTTGGTGTATCTTGCAAGCTGGATTTGCCAAAGGACTATCCCACTTTTAGCTCCCGTAGCTTGAATGCACAGAATGCACTGATAATCCAGATGATATTTTTCAGTGGCATAGTGAACAGTTTCCTGCCACACAACTCTCAGTCTGGCACAACGTGTCTTCATCTTTACAGCAATGCAAAAGGACGTGTGCGGGCTTCCATGGTTTTCCAAAGAAATGAGGACTTTCTCTTGCTTTTCCCCACTTTATCTTTTATTGCCCAGAAATTTAAATGATCAAAGGAGAAGGAAGGAGAAAGTGGCAGTAGAGATGTTGAGGGAAAGCGTCATGTTGACAAGAAATATTTTTCTAATCTTCACATGTTATTGATGAGCATAAGAGTACTGCATTGAGATAAAAGTCGAAACGTTCTGCCTGCTTCACTTCTTTTAAAGGAGAAGCAGGTTTTCATATACACAGAAGAAAACACTGGCACACTGGGGGACAGAGTCACCAATGACGACTGCAGAAACAAAACCCAATGTAAACCACTGTAAAGAAAAACAATCTCTTTGTTTAGCCCTTAGGTGGCACTTCAATTTTCTGGGCAAGTTGTGATTTTAATGTGTCTTCGTGGCTAGTTCTTGATGAACGTATCAAGATTTGTCATTGCTAGTACCTTCATTGTTTTTGAAAAGGGAAAGAATTGTCCTAGCCAACCTATACTTTAGAACTGGTTTTCTCTTGAGGTAGTTGTTTTATTTTTGTGGTAGTTTGCAGATTTCTTCCACATACTGTTACCACAGCATAGTCTCCAAAATGAAAGCCCAGATGACCAAAAGTGACTGAACAATAGCAACTTAGGATATTTTTACCCTTTCTCATATGTATGTCTGGACAGTATAAATTCACATTTTCCTTAAGGGGAAGGGGAAAGTTTTCTTTTCTTTTTCTGCATTCCTACTGCAAGGACAGGAAGTCAGTAGCTACTGTCAAACCAGAATTAGTAGGAATACGGTTAGTATGCATTTGTCTTCTATTAGATAAATAAAATTAACAAAATCTTGGCACCAAAATAATCAGGGTGTGCTCGTTTCTCTAAAGCTTTTAAAGTATATTACCAGTAAAATACCTCATGTGTGTGGAAATATAAGACAGATTTAGATATTTGAGTGAAAACATAGTGAACAACAGAGATGAAACTCCACCTTTAGAAACCAGCCTCCCCATTAAAGCCCTTATGAAGGTTCCTCTGTTGGAGCCAGAAGAAAGGAGCCCAGGTGTTGAGAGGAGCCAGATTTTGGGCCCAAAAATGTATGAGCACAGAAGAAGTAAGCAAGTTGAATACCATTATATCAAAGGTCCTGGCAAATATTCACATTTTGCATGGTCTTGCTGGGGAAAAATCCAAGCTAGATTGAGAATGCTTAAACGAGTAGCATTAAGATTAATTTGGACTCAGAATCACCAATTAGAAAACCTGTCTCTTGTAAACATCAACCTCTTAATTAGACAATCTTGCCTTTTTGTTTTGTAACATCGACAAAATGGATACATTAGTGCCATATGAAGCTGCCTTAGGAGGATTAGCTAAAGGAAACTGCATATTGAACTTCACCTTTTAATTAACTTTTAATGAATTGCTCTCACGGCAGAAAGCAGTCACAGAGGGACTCCAAGATTCAGTAGTTACCTAAGATTTACAGTTGTTTTCAGGTGGAAAAAAAAGAGTAAAAGGCCAATTTCTTTGCTCCACGTCTATTTCAGCTTAACTCATAGCCTGGGCTGTGGAGTCATTGTGTGATATTTGAAAGGAAGGAAAGCTGAACAAAGTTAGATGTGTAACTAATTGCATAAACATGTCATCTTTGGTTTTGTCAGTTTCAGTTACTGGGAAGCATATTTTCCTTATTTAGTGTTGCCTTTGTGCAGTTATATTAAGCCAAAGTAAAAAAGGACAAGCAGCAAGGGTGGGAGGGAGCAAGGAGAGCACAGAGGCTGGTGGGATCAGATCTTGCAGTTACCAGCAGCTCAGGCAAGCCATCCCTGCAGCAATGGCATTCCCTGAGCACAGCCACTGGATGGAGGTGAGAATCCTTAGCTTGGCAAGTAATCACACTTGGCACTCACTGTCAGGAAGACAACTTTGGTACTGAGTCTACAGATCATTAGGAATGAAACATCAAATGCTGGAAAACAAAGGGAGGCTTAATCTTCAATGAAAGAGAACATCAGCAAAATGTGGCTTGCATAGTTTTAGGCACTTGACATGCTGGAAACTGGCAGATTTTCCCCATCCTTTGGATCTGCAAGGCTCTAGAGCTGCCATAAAAATCAGTAAATTTCTCCTACTGCACAAGGAGCAAGCAGGCGGCAGGGCCAAATTTGGCTCAAATTTATGACCATCCAGCTAGGCAGACCTAGACACACATTGGTGACAGATTTGCCCACTGCTCTTAGCTTAAGGAGCCTTGGCAGTAGGATGCAGAATGGGAATCCACTCCATCCCATACAATGCACATCTGACATGGAACTCCAGGCTTCTGAGGGTCTGGGACCACCCACTTGCCACCTGTGCCCCATGTCTCCGGAGAGCAGTGGCTTTGCAGCTGGGCAGCATGGAGCCACATCACCACTATGAGAACTGGTTCAGAGCAGTAAAATCAAAAGCAAGCAAAGTCTCAGGAAATGGTTGTATTCCTGAAAACCCTCCCAGTTCCAGTGGACTCTTCCATTTGCTGTCTGCCTTCTCTCCTCTAGTTGTTCTGTGTAAACGTTTGCTCACACACGTTTTTGTCAGCACAATAGCCTTTCTTACAGCAAACTTCCGCTTTAGCAGCCAAGACAACAGCATCTGTGAGCAAACTGAAATATTCATTGTTGTGTTTTGCTTGACTGAGTGTTCGCTTTCCAATATTTGTCTTTGTGACGCTCTGGGACAGCCCAGAGCTGTGGAATGTCCTTCTGCAGTCTCCCTCAGGCTGCCAGGCAGAGGGACCTCCTTCTTAGCCAGCAGAGGGACCTCCTTCTTAGCCACATGGACGGCCACCTTGGCAGTAGACCCTCAGGCTTTCCAGTTTTGGGGTTGCCTGGCAAGCCTGCAAGCATGCTTGTTAGTTAAGTGTTGTGGTTGGTAGCTGCATCCTGACTCCTGCTACACACCACAGCCAGACCAGCTGAGAGTTTGGCAAGTGGGACCCCAGAAAAGAGTTCCCTGCCATGCCAACTTGCGTGGGCTACTTCAGGGATCATATTCACACCCTGAGCCTCACCAGTGCCAGAGAGCATTACATCCCATCAGGGATGGCTAAGCATGGAGGACACCGGAGTCCCCACATACCTTGTGGTTCTCTTGTGGACTCTCACATTTTCCTTCATAACCCTATTTATGGTGTTAGGATTTTGGTTGTGGTGATCATTTTATCCCAAGCCTTGGGTATTTATGCTCTTTGGCTAAATAGCCAGCAAGTTTGTGACCCATTTAAATATCCATGGCAACTCTACGTGGGACTCAGCATCCAGGATGCTGCTGGGCTATTCTTCATTTCACTCTAAATCCACTTACTGCTAAGGATCCCCATCCCAACTTAATTGTTTGTTTCATCCTTCTCATCTCCAGGTGGGGCTCCTCATTCACTTGAAGATTTTATGAGCTATTAATTATACATTTACTCTGTTAAGGTGAAGATCCTTGTCACATTATCAGCTTTCTAGGGAGACTGTACTTGACACACTGTGAACATAGATGAGAGGCTGGGTGGGAAGTGATGGAGGTGTAGCTCTCTTGCACTCTTGCAATGACCAGCTGCTTCCCCAAATCCTTGGGACCCTCTTCCAACCCGCCAGACACTCAACCTGAACCAAGTCCACATAACTGACACGTTCACATCTCTCAAATAATCACACATGATCAAATCAGGAGCAATCTAAACGAGCAATTCACAGTCCTTGGCTTGAATACCCTTCATTATTCAAAAAAAAAAAAAAAAAAGTGGAAAAAGGAATATATTCAGAGAAGACATCATCTCTCATAAGCAAATCACAGGCAGAGAAAAAGACTGTATTTGTCAGGCAATTTATTCTCAATGAATAATCCAAACAATTCTGATAATAATTACTTATTCTTTATAATACAGACACTAACATAGGTGTACATGGTGCTTCATAGAAGTAATTACAATAATTTTGCATGAACTTATTGCATTAATGGGATCAGCACAAAATGTACTTTTTCTGCTCAGTGTGCCACAGAAATGACCTTTTCAATACATAATGGGTTATGAAGTGTTTATCCAAAATTTCAGATGGATTCTTTGTGGGGCTCAGGGGTGTAATACAGTTTTAAATTACTTTTTTTTATGTATCCCTTGGCACATCTTAGGTATCAGTTCTGGTACTTGTCTCCTTTAACTGAGTTCAGACAGAATGGTTCAGATTGATAGTCCATCTTTCTGTCGGTTACATGTTTTAATCACGATGATATGGCAGCTAATGATAAAGACACATTAGACCTGATCTTACAAATTCTTTCTGAAGGATTCAGTATTAATTTTGCCTAAAACAGGGAACAAACAGTATGGTTTCAAGATGGAGGCTTAATAGGAACTAAAATAGGAAGATTTTTATTTAGAAAAGCCAATCTGAAAAAAGCAACTTGGAATTTCCATTGTGCTATTGTTTAAAAATTACGAAAACAGTGGCTAGAGCAAGGTTTACCCCAATCTTTAATTAAGCAATTTGCAGCACTGTAGTAAAAAACACTTCCTCCCTGAAAGAATCTGAATATGATGCAGGATTTTGCAGGGAAGCAAAATGAGACTCGAATTGAAAAGGTCCTCGGAATTTGCTTCCACAGCACAGCTCAAGCCACACTCTGAGAGATACTCTGGATATTTCAGAGAAAGAATGCCTATTATCTGTTTTCAGGGCTCGATGCATTTCACCTAAAAATGTGCTGGCAATATGCTGTCAAGCAGATCAGTTGCATATTGTTTCTCTTGCTTTGCCAAACATTTGTATGGTCCCAGAATTTCCAAAATAAGAATAGTTCTTGTAAAAAGCAGTTTATTCTTAAGTATGGTACTCTGGAACGACCTCTGCAAAATGTACAATCCCTAGCAATATGCTTACCAGGACAAGTCCTAACGTTGCCTCTCATTCAGTAACCTCCAGAGCTTGTGCTCGCTTTCAGCATGAAAACAGGCACATTGAAGTCAGTGAGATAACTCATGTGCTTAACATTTAATGCATGCTTACATACTGTAGTGAGTCAGTCTTAGCAATAAAATATGCCCGCAGCAACTGTTAAAGAATTCCTTAACTAAACTTCCAAAAAATATATTTTCTTTTTTATTGCATGCTTGCACCATGTTGGGTAGGTTTTTTAAACTCCTTTAGTAAAAAATATTTACTTTTTATTTGGAAATGCTTGGGGTTTGGTTTTGGTTGGTTTGGGTTTTTGTTTTGTTGTTGTTGTTGCTGTTGTTTTTCCCCTTGGCTTCAGTTCTTTAAAAAGTGACAACAAACCCACAAATATTTAGCTCTTATTAATTATGGGGAGGGAAAATTTAATTTCCTGACTGTGTTTCCTATGTACACACGAGCCCCAGGAGTTTGTGGCAATCTCCGTAGCTGCTTGGGGGAAGCTGTTAGCTAAGCACACAGCACCAGTGCGGATCTGCTGGCCTGGGGAGCTAAAAGAGCAATATTAGAGGCTGGCTGAGGCAAAGTACCACAAGGCAGCTTTTATAGCAAAAAAATCTTACAGGCACAAAGCATAGGGATTTATTTAATTGGTTTTCGGGAAATTAGGATGAGATACATTTCCAAGAATCAAGGAGACACCAGGCTGTGAAACTTGCAGGCCCTGCGAGGAAGGGGTACTCTCCTGTCAGTGAAGAAATCAGACGTGTTTCAAAGGCCTCAGGTTCTCTGCTGAGCTTCTCAGTGCTCGCAAGAAATGTGATGACTGGAGTCTGCCAGGAAGGGTGGGAGGTGATGACAGATACAGCATGAATTTTCTTCCTTCTTTTGTTCTGGAGGTAATTTCAGTACTTTTCAAAGACTGGGTTTTAATAGTAAAGAAAAAAAAAAAGAAAATATTTTAAAATAGTTGGTCACGTGTACTCTTGTTACAGCTCTTTTTTACCTAGTGACACATAACCTGCAGTGTGAAGACTGTTTCTGAAATTAATGATTAACCTGCATTTAACTTGCTCCTGTTCACATTGCTTTTTGACCCATCTACATCAGAAAAGCTGCAGTGCTATCAACTTCAACCATTTTAGATGCAGCTGGTGGTACTGCTGCAAATCCCTCACATATGCATATGTAAAGTAGGTTAAACCTCAGTTTGCTAATTTACCAGTTTCAGATATACCTATATAAATCCCACTCTGAGACCATAAACCTTTGGTCAGTTTTTCACCCACGGTGACTAGGACTTGGAGTTGTGCTTAGTAAACTACATTGATTCCCCCAGATGAAACTGCTCTCTTTGTATTTCTCCTTTTTGTTACTCACCCCATCTGTGGCTTCCCAAACTGGCAGGGCTCAAAACTATTCCTTTTCTCTACTGATTCCTCAATGAGAATTTTTAAACACTACATTAAAAACAGTAGCTTAAGATCTTATGAATATTTGGAAAGAAAGGCTTATGAAGGTTTGGAAATCCTTATGTTTATTGTAATAGAAAATTCGAGGTTTAGGTATATTACTTCAGTCTGCCAAAACCCTGATTCTGGGATGGAATGGGAAGGGGAAATGGAAGGGGAAGCAGAAGGGAAAGGGGAAGGGGAAGGGAAAAGGGAGAAGGGGGAGGGAGGAGGAGAGTGAGGAAGGGAGGGAGGAAGGGAGAGAGGAAGGGAGGGAGGAAGGGAGGGAGGAAGGGGAAAAAGGAGGGGAAAGAAATCCATTTGCCTGTTACTGAAATACCAGGGAATTAAAGAATCTACCCCAGAGAATATCTGCTAAACTTATTGTTCTTTTATTGTTTGTTGGAAACGACACTCAGAATGATGGCTGCTTTTCTATTGAGAGGTCTTCTAAATTTAATCCATTTCTTGCATTCTCTGAAGCTAACATTTTCCACTGATTTTGAAGTATTTATTTTAGTCTGCAAAACATCACCTGGCGTGCTTCTTCAACTAAAAACCTGTTCATACAGAGGAAATGAAAATTATATCCATATTTTTCCTGGAGACAGACAAGTCACTGTTGTGAGAATGATATTTATACAAATTGTATATTTTCAGGTTACAAAACAGCAGCACAAGAGAAGTTAATTGACTTATTTAAAAGGGAAGAAACTCCTTGCAAATTTCCCATCATCCTACAAATATTGGGGGGGGATATTCTTTAAATTATTTTAAGAATAGTGGATAAAGTTAAGAAAATGCATATCTTGTCCTGAAGAAAACTAGTCTATAGAAATGACAAATTGGCTGGCTTCTTTTACAGTCTGAGCTTTCCATTGCTGCTGACATTACGTAACCTAGAATAATCTGATGAATAAATGTTAACTTTTTCTCTGTTTAAATTTTGCACACATAACATTCCACAGTCAAAATGCAGATCCCCTTAGGATTCAAGCTGGTTTACACTGTGACTACAAAGATCCCTTAGAAATAACTTCCATGGTTCCCCAGCAGTAGATAGTTAGGGCTGGGGGTTTATTATTCTACTGATCCCACCAAGTCGTTCTTGCAATTTCCTGACAAAATTCTCCCTCATCTGTGACTCACACTACACCACACCACAGCTGGAGGAGCTTTCATGTGAGTGAGGAGAAAAGTAGCAGCAAGACTGTGGGTGCCATGTTCAATGTTTCCGAACCACTGCTTCTGCTTGCTGTCCACCTGCAGGTTTAGGAGGGACCAGAGTTTGGCTGCTGATGGACAGCCTGGAATCATTAGGAAGGTGATAATGAAAATGCACTGTTTGCTTTCAGCAGCATTGGATTTGGGCTCTACTGGCACCCAAGAACCCACCAAGCCCACAGGACACTCTGAGATTTGCACATCTTGCACCATGTATTGCCCTCCTCCAAAAAGGGTGGGCCTTCTGCTTGGCATGTACAATGTGGGGACAAGATGCCCTTATGGCAGTTGAAGGAGTCTGGCATCCCTGACACCATGCAGGAATATGTTTGCAAGAAATCCAAATTCCAAAAAATCTCTGCATTTGAATTGATGCCAGCCTGCCCAGGAACAACTTACTGGTTTCAGCCTCTGCACAGATGGAGGCACTAGGAACTGGTCTGAATGAGTGTGCAGTTTCAAACCCACAAGCTGAACATGGTGCCAACAACAAATCCAGTTGGGGGGCAGGGGATGGGGCAGGATACTCCATGAATACTCTGAGAGTGAGACACTAAGGCTGACAGCCCCACTGGCTTCCCAGTTGCAGACAGGCTTTTGGAGATGCTCCAAAGTGACTCCATGATTTTGAGCTGTGTGGAGGACAGGGGCCAGGGGCCTAGGCTTGCTCATTGCATGGAGATGGGCAACAGGAAGCCTCAGAAAAAAACCCTACAGGTAGCGGTGGGGCTTTGTCAATTTTACTCTTGGGTCGGCAGATGTAGCCCATACAGAGAAACCCTACTTGTAGGAAGCCGCTCAATGCCTCAGCTGAGCACCCTGCTGCAGCTGCCTCAGGGATAGGTGGCTGTGCAAGCAGAAGAGACACAAAAACCCGCTGGTGGTGCAAAGGGCTGACCTTAGTACACCCACATGGCACGTCCTCCAGCGAGGCTTCTGCCATCGGCGAGGATTTGCAAAAGCTGGTCTCAGGTTTGGCTTGCTTTTTTTATTTTTTTTTTCACAGGGAGTTGCTGAAGTCCCTTTGGAATATTAAAAGCCACATCATGGTGCTATACATATTAATGTGAGAGGATTTTTTTCTATTGTCTGTCCTTTCAGTCTAAGTCTGACTGACAGCCTTACCTATGATATCCAAGCCTTAGGATGGTGTGACTTTTAGAAACACCACTCTTCATCCTCATAATTTATTTATTCTGTGTTTTTCTTTTTTGCACCTCTGAATTTTCAGTTTTAACAACTTTGATGTTATACAGTGTAGAGCTGGCAAACAGTAGTTGTTGCCTTGGCTATTTAATCTTTATAGTTCTATAGTTGCAGAACAAATTTGGTTGATGCAAAAGCTAGAAATATTGATATTTCAGATAGTAACCTAAGCTCAACACAGTAGTTAACTCTTTTTTTTTAGCAAAGTATTATGCCACTTAAATCTATTACAATGTGGGGGGTGCTGTGTTTGGATTTTAATTTTTATGCTGCTACACCATGCAATTTTTCTGTTTGCCTACAGACAGGCTATCATTGGAATAGTTCTATTATTTGATAGCAAAATCAAATAAAGAAGTCCAAAACCATATGTAAGAGAGAAAAAAAATCCTTTTTTTTTTTTTTTTTTGGTCTTCCCTAGTAGCCACATTTGTAGCCATATTTATTTTAAGTAGCCTTGGGCAAAAAGTTATGTGCCTCATTAATCTAAATCAACCTTGCAGGATTTTATGGCAACTGTTGTTGCTGTTGCCACATTATGTATGCTTTTTCCTTTTGTTCTTCAGTATAGTGCTTATGAAGCTAAGGAACAATGTCACTTCCTATTATGCGAACTAAATGTACAAGAATTGATGGGGCTTTCTACCTAATGTTGTTAGCCTGAACCTGGTTTGTTTATTTAATGAACAAAATGTCACAGTGTATCTGCATCCTCCTGACATCTGAAACAGTGGCAGCTGTTGGTGGCAGATTTCCTGAAACTGGGGTGCAGCATTAACCAATTTCATTTGCATGTTAGCCAAAAAAAAAAAAAAAAGAGAAAAAAAGGGGGGGGGGGGGGGGGGAGGAGGGGGGCAAGAAGAGAGAGAAGACTCCCTTTTTGAAAACATTCTTTTAAAAAGCACGTATTTTGTGCACAGATGTCCTGAGGACTATTGTATTGGGGGGGGGGGGGGGGGGCGGTGTTGGGGAGGAGCCAGTCTAATCCGGACACATAACCTACTTCAGTGCAAGTAGATATAGAGAAGTTAATTGAGATTCAGAGTTTAAATGTGACGCCATTATCAGGTAGATGCTGGGTTTGGTAAATAAAAACTCTTAGCCAGAGAAGCATTTTTAAAACTGGGATTCAGTCTTGCCTCTGTTCATTCAAACAGGCTCTGTTAAAAAGGAGATGCAGATTTTGCGGCTGTGCCCACCTAAAGAAAAGATGCAGTTTATTCCTTCTCTAAGTTGGAATTTATAGACGTAAATAAATGGTGATAATGAACTCTTTTAGAAAGTGACAAAACCTGCAGGAATTACTGAAGATATTCATGCTTCTCAATTGCTAATCCTAATAGTATGTGCTAGGTCTCAGTGTTTGGGCATAAGTGCCCAGAAATCGCAGCCACCTTTTTAGCTCGGAATGATTGGTGTCAAATAATGTTTACTGGGAGCCAGAAGTTTTCAAATAAAGGTAAAATATCCTTGAAATTACTCTAGTTTAAACTGCTCAGTGGGAAGACGATGCTGAGTCTCCACAGGTTCCAATCAAAGGGAGAGCAAAGGCAACTGTTCGTGTTCCTTGTTTAGGGTGTTATGCATGTCCGCTGTTGCAGCCAGTGCTACCACCATGCTTCATATGCAAAGAAAACACAATCTTTGGGTATATTACATGACAGTGTGGGGATCTGAACTGCTTGGTAAAAGGCCCAGTTATGAGTATGTCTGGCAATTAAAAATAATTGGGAAGCAGGTTTGCCACTAACTCTTCCAAGAATGCCAGTTATGATATAATGATGTTTCATTAGACATGCTGAAAGCTGTGAGCTCCGTATGGCAATGGCAATTAGGAAGGATCATAAAGAAGAAAAAAAAAAAAAAAGAAGAAGAAGAAGAAACATTAAAAATATCCCAGCTAAGATTAGCATAGCATTTAATGGCCACTTCATTAGCTAATTGATTTCTTATTAGTTACAGGGAAAAGCCCAGTTAGGGGCTCTGCACAGCTAATTAACAGCATTTACACAATTAGTCAGTTGCTCATTTTGTAACCAAACATTCTTGGAATCAACTGTGGCTGTGATGCTTTGGGCCATTTGATTAATTTTATTTTATTTTTTGCTAATATTGGCTTAACCTTCAAATAAGAAATTCACTCCCCTAGGGCCCCACCATATTTAATCACAACATTATACAAACAGAAAAAGGCTACGTCACACAATCTTAGGACATGAATCAGTTCCTCTTTCTTTTATTTGCAAGTTGTTTTATTGGCCCCATGAAGTCAATAGCATTCAATAAGCAGAATCGTCTGTCTTCTCTCCTGACAGCTGAGTTTTTGCCCATCAAACATTATTATTTAACAGTTGGCAAATGGAACAATGTAGGTTTGACCACAACATATTTTTTTTCTTATGTATTGGGAGAAGTACGCAGGAGGTCTGGCTGAGATATTTATTTCTACTGCAGTTGTTTTCTACTGCAAAAGAAATTATTTAGTAGCAAAATTGCCATTTAATGAAATGCATGCTTTCAAATTAGTTTATACCTTGAATTAAGGGTGAATGAGGATGTGCATGATGTTATAAGGGTCAGAATGGGACAGGATGGATTTTTGCAGCACTTCGTTAGTAGCTCTGAGAAAATTGATGACCAGGAACATAATAAATAACAATAATAGCATTTAATAAAACAAACAAAAAGAAACTTGTCTGTTCGTTTTCAGTTTATGGCAGCACTCCATAATCTCATAGCACCCAATTATTCTTCTGGCATAAACCCCATGTCCCTTTTGCTCCCCAGGTTCCTATGCACCAAGAAGAGCCAAACTATGATCTTGCTGTAGGCGGTAATGATATCCCCTCGATGCAGGGGCTCTCCTGTGAGACAGAAGCCTTTTAGCATTGATGCATATAGGCTGTTAGCGCTGTAAGAAGATGTTGCATATGTGAGCAGAAGGTCAATGTTTTCACTTGCCAGTTTTCATCAGCACACTGGGATTCTGTATGAAATTATCATACGCTAATTAAATAAACCAAAAACCTCATGATGATCGATCAGCTCAGAAATTACACTAAATCATCAATGTATCAATTATTATGCTTTGTTTTTCTTTCATTTAACTTCTCTCTCTTCCCCCCCCCTCCTTTAATGTTTTCTCACAGTAAGTGCAAAATGGGAAATTATTTTCATTTACCATTACTGTATTAATTGTAGCTAATGGAAAAACACTTTCAGACACATAATGGCAATTATTCCACTTCTCCCTGCCTTTTTTCCCCCTTTCTTTCTGTTAATGAGAATTTATTCCCTAAGTGTATTTGCAAACAATGAACTATAATGAATGGTCATTTCAGGGCTGCATTCTTTATGGTTTTTTTATTGTGTACATTTTTTCTTGCTTTGCTGGTAGTGCACATTTTGCTTAATTACTTCTAAGGATTGTGAGAATCAAGAAAACATCCAAATTACTTCTTTTTAAAGTGGCATGTTGGCAATTGGTGATTTTTTTTTTTCCTTTTTTGCCTTTTTTTTTTCCTTTCCCCTGAGGAAATCTACCCTATCCACCAAATATACCTGGAAGCTCTTTCTAAATTCTGATAGACATCTACAACACTCACACTGAGCTTCTTTGTGCTCCTGTTAAATACAGCAGAAAAAACTACATAGATCAGTGAGGCTTTATCAGATTCCAGATTACTGAAACACTGAAAGTGAGCATTAAGGTATTCGTGGGGCTCTGGCATTAATCTCTACAGGATCATATAGTGCATCAAAAGGAGAGGAGGGACTATGCACTGGTATCCTTGGGTCTAAGTTATTTTCCAGCTTCTGATGGAGATGGGTTTCTACTGTGTTCATTCTACTGTGTTCAGTTCCAGCACACTTTCCTTCTGTGGATGTCTGTAAATGTAGCAGCTACTCATGTATTTGAAAAGATGACACAAGGTAGTTTGCAACTTCCATACCTGACATCTATTATTCTCTTGCTTCTCCTTTACAGGTATAAATGCTACCCACTTCACTCCTCCTTCCCACCTCAGCCTACAAGTGTTTCAGAGTATCTTCTCAAGGTCTACACTTAGAAAGCAACATAACAAAATCAATTTCCGAAATTCTTCTGTGCCACCAGGAGATCTCTCCAGCAGGCAGCTTTCCCCCAACATGCTTGTTAAACAGAAGCTGCACAGCAGCCTCTCAGTAATGCAACTAGTTTGTCTGAAATCCAAAGGATAATCAGTGCTCCTCTAGTTCTAGTCCTCTCCTGAAAGGGATAAACATATTTGCTCTGCCTATGACGGCTTACAAAGCAGTTTCCTTACATAATGTCTGTCAAGCTGTGATACCCTAGACCACAGCTGTCCTATAAGACACTGTAAGAACAGTAGAAGCAACTTTTCTGAATTTTAGTCTCATATGGTAATTTTTCTGAGCTGCATCACCTAGCAGTTTCTTGTTGTACTGGTTTTACTGACTTTGAGACACTCAGCTCCTTAGGAATAAACATGTAATTTTTCAGTCAATTAAAAAAAAAATCCAGAGAATTCTTTTAAAAATCTGGTCAACCTAATTTGCCCACACCATTGGTTTTCAGAATGCTTGTTGTGTTTTCCAGGAGTCAGAATGCTTTTCTGTGGCCTGGACTGGGTTTGGTGTTCCTGTTGATGCATCGTGACTGTTGACAAACCCAGAAACAAACATTGAACAAAGGGTATTTGGGCTGGTGCTTTTAAAACAACCTGTGCAGCTGTGTCCCACTCCCCATGTGCAGAGCTGACAACATTTTTTGGTATTTGTACAGTACCAAATATCACCCAAGAAGTGCAATCTGACTATCTTATAGTGAATTTGGGTAATTAGAGTTGTGTTTTTTGGCTCTGCTGTATAAAGTGTAGAAAATTCTGTATTTTCTCCTTTCCCCAGTTTCTCCCTCTGCAAAATGATTACCTTGAAATCCTGAATAGACTGCCTTGAAAAAGACAGGTGAAACTGTAGATAACACACAGGTCTTACAACACAGCTCTTAATTTTTTTTTGTGAGGCAGTCTAAACGCTGCTAGCCATGGGTTGGTGCACATCAGCTTTGAAGGATGTGATACCAGCAACTTGTCTAGTTGGCTCTGTTTGCTGGCACTAAGGATCCTGCAGAAAATATTCTCAGTGGTTGTGTTTGTTTATTTAGTGGGAGGTTTGTTGTTGGGTTTTGTTTGTTTGTTTGTAGTTGTGGGGGTTTTGGTTGGTTGGTTGGTTGTTTTTTCCCCAAATATCTTTTTGTTAAGGATTTGACATTATTCAGGGAAGAACCACTTTCATGGTTTCTCTTCCTGAAGCCTCCTCCTGTTCCAGTCCTCATTCTCTATTTAAAAAGAGACAGAGCAGCAGTTTTTAGCAACCAAAGGGATCTGTCTGCATGTGTGACAAGTAGGATTTGCCAGTCTTTAGGCTGCAAAATCACCCCTTCTCTGCTCTGGAGATAGCTATGCTGTGCAGTTTCTGGGAAAAAAAATACTAAACACTATTGGAAAGGTAAACCAACATTATTATGATCATCTAATCAAATAATATGGAAAAAAGTCCTGATGGGAGAAAGAATTAATCATTCTGCACACCCCCTGCAACTGTCAGACCTGGGAAACCAGTATCCATCCCAAGAATCAAAGAAGGGTGTCTAAATTCAATAAAGAGCATGAAATACTAATATCCAAATTGCAGGATAAAACAGAATATGGACAAGATATACAGAAACTATTTCTGGACTACATAAAATATACAGAGTCGACAAATGATACATTAAAACTGACAGCACAAATATATGCTGACTTCCCTCCCAATGCCTCTCTTACCACACTGTCTCTCCCTGTAATACTTTCTTTCACTCTACTGATATAATCAATGTATGGAAAAACAAAACAAAACAAATAGAGAGGGCAAAAAGAATCTGGGATCTCTGCTTGGCAGGAAAGTCAGTGTCAGCCCATAAAGTTCAGTGATTCTAGTGGCATGGGATAATACTAGATGGTTAAATAGTAGAATACAAACACATAAAAGTGGAATAAGGCTCTTAGGATACAGGCTGAGCATTGTGTAGGTGAACAAATGAGGAAGAAAACTCCTTGCATGCTAAGGAAGGTCTTGGACCTGCTGTGCTCCATATATACCTGGCAGGAAATGTTCATTTCTCCAGTGCAATCTGTCCAACTACAAAAGCAGCATGATTGCAATCTTTCATCATGCATAAGATGGGCCATAAAACTGCTGAAACACACATGAACCTTTCTATCTTTCTTCTGAATTAATCTTTCCTACAGCTCTGTAGGAAAGATGACAGAGTCAAGATTGTTCTCTAGCTATGTTTTTCTGAACTTCTACCAAACATTTCAGGGAGGGTTTGGTCTACCTAAATCCTAGAGGGCAACCTAGCATGCCTGCATGCCTTAGCATGCCCTGTTCCTAGGGACACCCACTGAGGACCCAGATATTCCACTGGTGAGCAACCAGATAGGGATTGTTCTTGGCAAAGAACAAGCTTGTGGCATCTTAACTGATCTCTGAGGGCTTTGAGAAGCTCCAGTGCCCAGCTGTATCAGCTGCACCCTAATTGCCCCCCATATCCTTATCTCCCTGGTCCAGCACAATAGACAAAGTAGGTAACCCAAAATGGCAGTAATTTCTGATGGCCAGGGCATTAAGTCTTACCCTTATACTTTTATGAAATCAGAGGATGTAAATCCTCACTTTCCTTTAAAAAAGAGCTGGATTAAAGTGAGGGTGGATGGATTGGATATCAGGGAAAGAGAACGTGTTGCCAGTGAAGGTTCTTACCCACTTGGCCCTGCTGCCTGTGTCATGCCTAGAACTTGTGACCCAGGACTATTTCATACCCCACCAGCTGACAGCAGCTCTAGAGGTCATGAACAGACTGAAATGGTGCTACATTCAAGTGGTGTCCAGAAGTGAGCTGCTGGTGAGGTAAATGGCAGTGGGCAGTGTTTTCTATACAGGAGAGTTTTTGTCTCTCTTGTGGAGAGAAGAGACAGGCTAGCTAGACTCAGAAGAATTAATGGTAGCAGAGGGAAACTAGTTTTCTGAGATATAGGTTCTTTAGACTAGTTTGAAAGGTATCAAGCTAAACAACAACATGCTGGTGAGGGAGAGTCAAAGCAGAAAAATTAAGATACACAGAACAAAATTAATCAATGTGCCAAAGACATGAAGAAAAGTCTCTAATTGCTTTCAAGGTCTGCAAGGAGCCTAATAATAGGCAAAAAGAAAGAGATTTTCTCACTGATCAGAGGGCACACACTCCACTTGATATTATAAGCCACCAGAAGGAAAATTGGAATGATTGCAAGGTAAAAACCAGCAGTACAAAACTTTTTTTGCAGTGACTGATCAAATTAGCATAAGAGGACAGAAAATTACAGTCTACACTGGAAATGGCATCAGCTGTTTCTGAATAATTTCCAAGTGCTCTTAAATGTTTATAGACTGCTGTTCTGAAATGTAGAGCAGAAGATGGGGGGGCTGCTGGTGTCTATTGCTGCCTGAGAAGTCACACTAGACAGAAAGATGACTGGCTACTTAAATTCCTACCTATCATGTGTAGCAAAAGAAAACCTGTGTTATCACAGAGGATTTAATTCCAAAGCACACATGTTGGAACTTTCAAGTATTAAAATGTCCCTGGAATTTTGCAGGATAGATGACAACTTTCTAGTTCACAAAAGGTGGCAACAAACACAGAACAATATGGGATTTGGCCTCATCTTGACAAACAGAAGTTGAACTGGCAACCACAACAATGGTTGTTTAGGCTCAGGCTGACTATGTCTGTTTATGCAAACCACAACAGTAATTTATTTACCTAGAGTTTCTAAGAGTTTAATTTTACAAAACTGGAATAATTAAGACATAAGTCAAACTCGGAAGAACTGAAATAGCAAAATATGAAAGTCTGAACTCTTTTTATAACATTACATAAATTCTCCAAGAACTAAAAACATAAAGAAGGAAGGCTTAAAAACAGGCAAGTGCATTTTGGGAAGAGAAAGCTTGCATAGTAGCAGTGTGCCCAGGTGGCCAAGAAGGCCAATGGCATCCTGGCCTGCATTAGGAATAGTGTGGCCAGCAGGAGTAGGGAAGTCATTGTGCCCCTGTACTCTGCTTTGGTTAGGCCACACCTTGAGTCCTGTGTCCAGTTCTGGGCCCCTCATTTTAAGAAGGACATTGAGACACTCAAACATGTCCAGAGAAGGGCAACAAGGCTGGTGAGAGGCCTCGAGCACAAGCCCTACAAGGAGAGGCTGAGGGAGCTGGGGTTGTTTAGGCTGGAGAAGAGGAGGCTCAGGGGAGACCTTACTGCTGTCTACAACTACCTGAAGGGTGGTTGTAGCCAGGAGAGGGTTGCTTTCTTCTCCCAGGCAGCCAGCACCAGAACAAGAGGACACAGTCTCAAGCTGCACCAGGGGAGGTTTAGGCTCAAGGTGAGGAGAAAGTTCATCACTGAG
The DNA here is from genome assembly GCA_015227895.2 of Colaptes auratus. Taxonomy (NCBI): domain Eukaryota; kingdom Metazoa; phylum Chordata; class Aves; order Piciformes; family Picidae; genus Colaptes; species Colaptes auratus. The sequence continues at coordinate 45,402,278 of CM037631.1, forward strand.
AGAGTCGTTCGCCATTGGAATGGGCTGCCCAGGGAGATGGTGGAGTCGCCGTCCCTGGAGGTGTTCAAAAGGGGATTGGACGTGGCACTTGGTGCCATGGTTTAGTCATGAGGTCTGTGGTGACAGGTTGGACTTGATGATCTCTGAGGTCTCTTCCAACCTTGGTGATTCTGTGATAGTTATTAAAAAACATTACATGGAAGAGAGAAAAATAGATAGCAGTAAGGATAAATTATGAAATTAAGAAAAATTATATGAAAGGAAAGCTATAGCCAGCAGAATATAAGGAGGTTTTGGGTATCTAAGGACTAAAAGAATCTCGATAAAAGTGTTGTTTCATGAACTGATTAGACATGGCAGAACTGTCAATAAGAGACTTGAAATAGTCAATAAACATTTCTTTACCCTAGCTGGAAAAGGAGAAAACAGGTAGTGTATTTAAGTCAAGCAATAGTGATAAAATATAACCCCCTTTCACAGTGACTAAAGATGATGTTAAATTACAGATACCAAAATATGACATTGTCAAATTATTGTGTGTGAGTTGAGAAGAGTGGTGATCATTAATGCTGAGTTTCAGTAAATTCTGGGGGAAAGAAAGACTTCAGGGAAAAAAAAACAGCTCCCTCCATATATAGAAAAAGCAGATGAGATATCTCAAGAAAGCAAAAATTATTGATAGCATTCCCTCCTAAAGTAGTGGAATAGCAGATGTGGGACTAGATTAATAATCACTTAAAGGGAGGAGATATCATTAATAATTTTTTTATAGAAAACTCTTATCAGACTAACTCAGGATAAAGTTTAATGTGATTACAACTTTGGTTAATAGAAGTAATAGTATTTGTAATATAATAAAATCCTGGCATAATTGCATATGGAACCACACACCTTGAATAATGAAGCAGAATTTTATACTGTCAATTAAAAAGACTGAAACTGAGTTCAATGGTGTATACAGGTCTGACTGTAGACAGGGATCCCCATCACAATGGCACGCTCATCATGGTTTTGTTTTCATTGCTGTTTCCCATTTTTAGCAATAACTTAAGGATCAAAGCTGGAGCTCCTCACAGTGAGACAACAATATGGGGATAGTCACATATACAGAGAGAAAATACTAGACCTGTTCAAATAAGAAGTGTTTTGGGGTGCTTGAATGTGAAATGATTGGTCTGGGAACAACACATACAATACAATACAATACAATACAATACAATACAATACAATACAATACACCAGGTTGGAAGAGACCTTCAAGATTATCGCATCCAACCCATCAACCAATCCAACCCACCTAAACAACTAAACCATGGCACCAAGCACCCCATCAAGTCTCCTCCTGAACCAATGAAGGTGACTGCACCACCTCCATGGGCAGCCCATTCCAATGGGCAATCACTCTCTCATACATGTACTTTCAGGAGAGCTCTGCTGGTATTTGTAGTCAGAATTAAAATCACCTGAGCACAAACTCTTAGCATGGCACTATGACTGAAAGAGTTAAGTCAGTTCCTGCCAACACCAAAAGAAAAAAGTATAAAAAATAAATAGGAATAGAGAGTGGGACAATTTCCACTGTTCTTCATATTGGTGCTGTGTTGGCTAGGGTCCTGTGTCCAGATCCACTGCCCAAAATTCAAGCAAGATATAAAAAACCTGGCATAAGTTCAGAGAGGAACTCTGAGAATAATTAAAGGATATCTAAAAGGAAAAGATTTAAGTAACTTCCAAAAGAGAAGGTTGACAGTGACTTGATCACAGCCCACAAGTGCCTCCACAAGGAAAAGATGTAGGTAATACAAGGCTTTTCAGTCTGGCAGACAAAAGTACAATGACTAATAAGACCAATGGCTGGTAACAGAAGCAAGGCACAATCAAACTGATAAAAAAAAAAAAAAAAAAAAGGTACAGCAAGGATAATTAATAATTTGGAATGATTTAAGCAGGATTGTGCTAGAGTCTCCATTAATGGATATTTTTAAATCAAAATGAAACACTTTTTAAAAAGAGCTGTTCTGCTGCAAGCACAGCTTTTAATCTTGAAGTATGAATTAATATAAGTTCTAGGGGCTCATTTATAGGGACAAAATGTGAGACAATCACAACAATCTCTCTTAGCTCTAAAACTGGTCGCTTTAAGAATCAGCATCTACCGTGTTTAGACATTTCTTTGCATAACACTCGGAGTATTTAATTTTGGTTTTGTGATGAAATTTACTTTCCTCCATATTCAAAGGATTTCAGGTGTCAGGGATTTAAAAACAACAGTGCAACAAAGGCAAATGCAACTATTTTCAAAAGCAGAAAAATTTGGGATTAGTCACAGGATGAGATTCAGCTTTAAAAACAGTGATCAGGAGATAAAGCACTTCTTACAGCTTTTCATTTTACAATTTTATTAGTTCAAACCCCTTAGGAATGAATATTCCTCACTGGCCTGATAAAAATTCATAGCAACAAAGTTAATAAAATGTCTTGTCACCTGACAAATCTGGTAGGAAGTATTTTAAACAATCTGTTTTACAAAGTAATCCCCTAAGCCCTCATGGCACAGTCAAAGAGTTAACTTTAAATAGTCAGAGGTGGTGAACTGTGGTCCTCTGTGCCAAAAGATGACCCAATAGCCTTCACAATTAAGTCAGGAAAGAGATGGGAAAATAGTTGCTGAGAAATGAAATGGCAAGAGGAACTCCATACCCCGTTTCCTGAATCGATGAATTATTGTTTTCTGGAAATCTCTTGACTTTCACCAGCATTTATTGGGCAAAGTATCTCCTAATTTTAATGTTACCAACTGCTCAATGCTACTGTCAGATTTGTATCATCTCTCTCCAAAATTTACCTTAATTATCTGTCCTCTCTTCCAGTGTTTGCACCAAATCATTTTTGCTGTTGATAACAGGTGAACCCACATTCCATCAAGAGTGTTGTACCATATCTGCTCTAACGGGTATTTAATGATCTACATGGTTGAGCCTTCGTGGAAGATGCTGAAGCCTTTGCTACAGCCAAAAAATTGGTGTACAACATAGCTCAAACTAGGATGGCTGATTGTCTTTCAACAAGCACGGTATTTCCTTTAAAGCAAATAGGTTGGTGGCTGATCTCTTTGGTCTTTGCCTACAGGTATATTTTTCAGGTAAGGGAGTGTGAATTCAGTCACACTGGGTCACTCCATATATGACCAACATCAGGATGATGGCACAGCTACACACAGCACAGATGGGGTCATGTGAGTACTTAAGGACATGCCCTTCCCAAAACAAATGGGCCTTAAAGAACACAGCTCCTTACATCTTGCCTTGTATGTGGGACAACAAATCACAATGACATACTGGCCTGCAAAAGAGCTTCCCCTACATGTGTTTGTATTTATACCACCCTTTGCCAGCAAGCATTATTTTCCAGCTAGGCTTCTGCTGTTCTTGCAGCTTGTGCACAAAGGAGGCTCCCAGCAATTTTCTGCCTGAGATGAAAATTTCTCCCTTTCAAACATGAGGATCTGGTTGAAGAATACTGAAGAATTTCAGCTCTAGTACTATGTGTAAATCGCCTTTTCCTGAAGACCCTTTTCCTTCATTCTGTGCTGCACTTTAGTGAAGCATGTATTCTGTACTTTACCTTGTGTTTTTTTTCCCCCCTTGACTTGTGACTCTCAAAGTAGAAGAGCAGATTCTTTTTCCCTTTCACCTTCACATCTCAGATGTGACCCCTGGGTAGATTAACTGAGGCTTGGCATCATTTGCAGCTGGTGCAGAGTGGTGCAGCCAGCTCCATCCACATCTGCTCTTCCCTGGGTAGAAAGGAGGAGAACAGGACAAGGCATTCTAGGAGAAGGTGGGGCACACCTGTGCTTGGCAATGCCTTAGCTGACAAGAGGTTTCTTATAGTAGTCTGAAGCCATCTGGTATAAATTAGAGCTGTCCCTTTTGGATACAGGAAGGGATCTGTGTGAAAAGGGTCAGATTTTGTGCTATGTTAAATTATGTGATGGTTGACGGAGATCATCACTAGAAGAAGAGAGAGGCAAAACGTGTCCTAGCATAACACGAAGTTTTGATTTATGTCAGTTTGGGATGGCCATTTAGTTCACGCTTGAGTGATGAAATCATGGTAAAGACATGAAGCTCATCTCACCAAGTGTTTATACCATATGAGGACATGTTTAGCCCATGCCACAATCTCTGAAGAGACACTAATTTATTTTTCTAATGAGGTGTTAAAATTTCTCCTTGTATATTCTGTACGTCTGTAGATAGAGCACTGTTTTCCTGATTAACAAGGCTTTGTCAACATATGATACTATGCTTTGCCACATAACTGAACACATTTGCTAGCCATTTGAGAGGATGAAGATTCAGAGCTTTTCACTAGGAAGGCATATTGTGCACTTTGGGGTGTGGAAGAGACAGTAGATTGATAGCAAGGCCTATGCTTCTCCACAAGTTCTCTGCGGATTCCAGCAGTGTGCTCATATTTGAATTATTCAGCACTAGATCTTCATTGAACAGCAAATGGCCTCTCCAGCTGCCTGTGGAAATTCCTGGACCTCTCTGGCTTATCCTCTTTGACAGCCTGTGCAGGGTGGGAAGCGGTTGAATTGAAGGTGCCCAGGGAAGTGGTTGAATCACCACCCCTGGATGTATTTAAAAACCATCTAGATATGGTCCTCAAGGATATGGTGTGGTGATGGCTCTCATAGAGTTGGATAATGGTTTGATTTATGATCTGGAAAAACTTTTCCAATCACAATTATTCTGTGATTCAGTGTTTAAGCAATTCTGTGACAGGATCAAGGCCATGAGGGAGCTATGGAGGAGCTGAAGGGGAAACAAGTGCATCTTGGCACAGCCACAGGCAGGTCCCATTAAGCTCCCCCATCCCAGGAGCTACTACTGTCTTTGCTCAGCAGTTCTTGGCTTTCTGCACAACCACAAAAGCTGTAGCTGATGCTTGTCCGTTGTATCCAGAGGATGAAGGTTTTTCATCTTCCCGATCCTATTCCTTCAGGGATAGTCCTGAAAATGAACAGACTCCAAAATGATGTAACAAGACTGAAAACTAGAGGATTTTCTACCTAACTACAATGTTGTTGGAATAATTGAGAAGTCGTGGGACAGCTTACACACCTGGGATGGCTGCCATGGACAGGTACTCGCTCTCCATGACAGACCATCATGGAAGATACGATACAATACAACAAATGAGGATGGTCGTGCATGTGTGATTGTACAGGGACAGGAGTACAATACAATACAATACAATACAATACAACACAATACAATACACCAGGTTGGAAGAGACCTTCAAGATCATCGCGTCCAACCCATCAACCAATCCAGCCCACCTAAACAACTAAACCGTGCAGCCAAGCACCCCAACAAGTCTCCTCCTGAACACCTCCAATGAAGGTGACTCTACCACCTCCATGGGTAGCTGATTCCAATGGGCAATCACTCTCTCTGTATAGAACTTCCTCCTAACATCCAGCCTAAACCTGCTCTGGTGCAGCCTGAGACTGTGTCCTCTAGTTCTGGTACTGGCTGCCTGGGAGAAGAGACCAACCTCTGCCTGTCTACAACCTCCCTTCAGGTAGTTGTAGAGAGCAACAAGATCACCCCTCAGTCTCCTCTTCTCCAGGCTAAGCAACCCCAGCTCCCTCAGCCTCTCCTCATAGGGCTTGTGTTTCAAACCCCTCACCAACTTCGTTGCCCTTCTCTGGACACGTTCCAGCAACTCAACATCCTTCCTAAACTGAGGGGCCCAGAACTGGACACATTACTCTAGGTGCAGCCTAACCAGTGCTGTGTAGAGGGGCAGAATGACCTCCCTGCTCCTGCTGGCCACACTGTTCCTGATGCAGACCAGGATGCCATTGGCCTTCTTGGCTGCCTGGGCACACTGCAGGCTCATGTTCAGCCTACAATCCACCAGTACCCCCAGGTCCCTCTCTGCCACTCTCCAGCCACTCTGACCCCAGCCTGTAGGGGTCAAGGGGCATACTCTTTCTGTGAAGGAGCAGGGTACAAGGAGCTTTTCAGTGATGTATGACAAGTTGGAGGTGAGAAGATTATGAGGATATCATGGTGGGAGGATATTACAGATGTGCCATCAGGGTGAACATGTGAATGAAGCCTTCTTGGATGCACTAGAGGAAGCCTTTGCAGCACAGACCAGGGTTCTCATGGGGGTGTTTAACCTCCCTGACATCTGCTGGAAGGGCAGCATGGTGGGACACCATAGGCCCAGGAGGTTCTGGAGACCGTCTGGGATAACTTTTGAGAAGCTGTCACTGGGTGGGCCAATCAGGTTTGACACAGTTGTGTCTCGTATTCACTGACAAGGGAAAACAGGTTGGAGATATTGGAATCAGCAATAGCCTGTCAAATCACAGAATTGCAGAATCAGCCACATTGGAAGAGACCTCCAAGATCATCTAGTCAAACCAATCACCCAACCCTAACTAATCAACCAGACCATGGCACTACATGCCTCATCTAGTCTTTTCTTCAACACTTCCAGGGATGCTGACCCCACCACCTCCCTGGGCAGACCATTCCAATGGGCAATCACTCTTTCTGTGAAGAATTTCTTTCTAAGATCAAGTCTAAACTTCCCCCCTGTGCAGCTTGAGACTGTTCTTTTGTTTGTTGCTGGTTGCCCAGGAGAAGAGGGTGGTTGCCCCACCTGGCTACAACCTCCCTTCAGGTAGTTGTAGAGAGCAATAAGGTCTCCCCTGAGCCTCCTCTTCTCCAGCCTAAACAACCCCAGCTCCCTTAGCCTCTCCTCATAGGGCTTGTGCTCCAAACCCCTCACCAGCTTTGTTGCCCTTCTCTGAACATGTTCTAGCAACTCAATATCTTTCTTAAAATGAAGGGCCCAGAACTGGACACAGGACTCAAGGTGTGGCCTAACCTGTGCTGAGTACAGGGGCACAATGACTTCCTTTCTCCTGCTGGCCACACTATTCCTGATGCAGGCCAGGATGCCATTGGCCTTCTTGGCCACCTGGGAACACTTCTGGATCATGTTGAGCCTACTATCAACCAGCACTCCCGGGTCCCTCTCTGCCTGGCCGCTCTCCAGCCACTCTGACCCCAGCCTGTAGCAATGCACGGGGTTGTCATAGTCAATGTGTAGAACCTGGCCCTTAGATGTGTTCAATCTCATGCCATTGGACTCTGCCCATCTGTCCAGCCTGTCAAGGTCCCTCTGCAGAACTCTCCTACCCTCTAACAGATCAACTCCTGCACCCAGTTTGGAGTCATCTGCAAATTTACTGATGATGGACTCAATCCCCTCATCCAGATCATCAATAAAGATATTAAAGAGCATGGGGCTCAGCATTGATTCCTGGAGGACACCACTAGTGACTGGCTGCTAGCTGCATGTGGCACCACTCAGTCTTTGGGCTTGGCCCCCCCAGCCAGTTCCTAACCCAATGCAGTGTGCTCCTGTCCAAGCCAGGGGCTGACAGCTTGGCCAGGAGTTTGCTGTGGGGAATAGTGTCAAAGACCTTGCTGAAGTCCAGGTAGACTACATCCACAGCCTTCCCCACATCCACCAGGCAGGTCACCTGATCCTAGAAGGAGATCAGGTTGGAGAGGCAGGACCTGCCCTTCCTATATCCATGCTGCCTGGGCCTGATCCAGACAGGTCTTGAAAATCTTTGGAGAAGGAGACTCCACAACCTCTCCGGGTAGCCTGTTCCTGTGTTCTGTCACCCTTACAGTAAAGAAGTTTCTCCTTATGTTGAGATGGAACTTCCTGTGTTCTAGTTTGCATCCTTAGTCCTATCACAGGACACTATTGAAAAGAGGCTAGTACCTGCTTCTTGACACCCGTTCTTCAGATATGTGTATGCATCGATAAGATCACCTCTCAGTTTTCTCTTTTCCAGGCTAAACAGCCCCAGCCTTTCCTCTCAGCCTTTCCTCTCAGCCTTTCCTCACAAGAGATGTGTTCCAGTCCCTTAATCATCCTCATACCCCTCCATTGGACACAATGTATATCCCTGTCCCTCTTGAACCTGGAAGCCCAGAACTGGACACAATACTGCAGATGTGATCTTATGCTCCAAGCACGAGAACTGTCCATTCCAGTACTCATGAAGACAAGTAAACGTATCAGGAGACTGTGTTGAGTAAAAAGAGAGAGCTCATGGTGGACTTCCAAAGGAAAAAGGCATCATACAGGGAAAATAGGGACATGCCATGAAAGATGAATTTAGAAATATTGCCCAGGCATGTAGGAACGGTATCAGGGAAACCAAACCTTGCCTAGTGGCAATGTTTCCAAGTAACATCAAGGGTAATAGGAAGGGTTTCTCTGGCTACATTGGTAGTTAAAGGGTAACAAAGAAAATATGGGCCCATTGTTGAGTGGGAGAAGTGGCTTTTTGATGGTGGACATAAACAAGGATGACATAGATGCACTTACCTCTTTGCTGAATCTGTCCCTTGTGCTAATATCTGCATGCTAGTAAAATATGCTGCTATGAAACAGTCTATAACACTCATGAATTATTTCATTGTTAAATTGTTCATGTTTACTATTAAAAAAAATTCTTTTGTACTCATAACTACAACATCTAAAGGCAGGAAGATAAGAAAGAGAAAAATAAAACAAAACAAAACAAAACAAAGATTTGTTAGTTTTAAGTTTATACCAGTCCTCATTCTCTCAGCATACTCAGTGATAGGAATGGGCTTAAGTTGAAGTTGAATTTATATACTGGTAGAAGAAAATCCCAAACAAACAAGTACAAGCGCAAAGGGGCTTCTCAGTGGTTGCTGTGAACCTGTCCAGCTTGTGGAGGCATTTTCCACTGAAATAGTTCTTTGGGGGGCCGAATTTCTTTATACAGCACCTCATTTGTTTCTCTGCCAACATGCAACCCTCCAGCCACAGGTGACCAAAACCCAACTGAATTCATTCCATGGAGTTCAGCAGAACCTGGAGCCCTCAGGAATTAAAGTTGCCTTTCCTGAATAGTTGTATGCTGCTCTTGCTCTCTCTGAGCCTCTGAATTCTCCAATGCAAGCAATCACCTCCAGAGCATGTGTGCTGGCTGGCTGTTTTCTCCCCTGAATGAGGGAACATCGTAGTGAGAGGACAGGTGCCTCTGGTCCAAGGGGTCATGAGGAAGTGAGTTCACAGGATCACAGGATGTTAAGGGTTAGAAGGGACCTCTGGAGGTCTTCGAGTCCAACCCCACTGCCAGAGCAGGACCATATAATCTAGTTAAGGTTGCACAGGAATGCATCCTGACAAGTCTTGAAAGTTTCCATAGAAGGAGACTCCACAAGCTCTCTGAGGAGCCTGTTGCAGTGTTCTCTGACCCTTACAGTAAAGAAGTCTTTCCTCATGTTGAGGTGAAACTTCCTGTGCTGTAGTTTACATCTATTGCCTCTTGTCCTAATGAGTTAAGGAAGACTTTGAAATGCAGAAGGGGAAATATTTGGCAGATTGGAAGAGGCAAAAATGTTCCAGGTGGAAAGGCTAGTATGAGAGGCAATGCAGAAATGACTGGGAGAAGTCTGAGAGGCAGGGACCTCCGTAAGCTGCTCTCTCCAAAGTACCAGGGATGTATCTTGATTTTAAATCTCCCACCACTTTTTGTGTAAGGAATGAAGTCACTTAGAAAATTTCCTAGGACTGTGTCCCAACACATGAGAATCCTATTAAAATATACAGGCTTGCTGCATTAAACCTGGAATTCTAACAGGTCAGTTGTTTTAACAAGACCTATTTCAGAGTGCAGACTTATTTTCTGAAATATGTTTTGGATTAGTGCAATGGAAATTCATTGGTTTTATAGGTCAGTTGTCTACTGCAAATTGCTTCTCACTTGTAATGGCTTTTTATCCCCTAGCAGGTTTAGTTTTTTTAACAGGAATTCACTGGACCAGTAGTTCAGTCTCAGAATAAAAGCTATTTCATGGTGCTAACAGTAACAGAGGACTTCACTCTAGTGGCTGAATCCTCAACATCAGTGGTGTGGTTATTCATGCTGCAATGCCATCCCATTGTCAATCCTGATCCAAGCCAGTGGCCAATAAAACCTCATGGCTATTCTAAATTGCAGTTACCTGGAGAAGACCTCAGAGGAGGTGCTCTGTGTTGGGAGATAGTAGGAATACCACAGTCCTATGCCCATTTCTTCCCAACGCAGCCATAGTCAGACCTCACATATCTCTGGGATCCTTCCCTCTGATGAGGGGTTCCCCCTCACTCATCAAAGAAGCTCTGAGTTGCAGGAACTGGGTGAAGCAAGCTTAAAGGAGATTCACACTGAATATTCAACACTGGACTAACACAGTCATTGCTAATATTTCCCAGGATACAAGTAGATGGGACTCACCTCACACGAACTGCATGCGAGACATCAGGTCTGAGCACATTGACTGGGCTCCCACTGCACTAGGAGCAGCAGCAGGGACACAAGACGACAAGTCACCCTCCCCACCTGCCTCTGACTCCTGCCCTGCATTATGCCATGACTCAGCCCCTGGGGTTTGTCTTTCTCCAAGCATAGCTTGATCTGGACATCCAAATTGAAGAAGCCTAGTACTAGGAAATGGACTGTATCCTCTACTGATGGCCTCTTGCTCCCTTTTTAAGTAGAAAGAGAGGCATCTGCCATAGAAGTGGATTTTTGTGGCTGTGGCAGAACTGTACCTGGGAATGGACAATACCATACGGGCTACTGATTCACAGGCTCTTTGTTTACCTTTCTATGGTGGGTTGAAAGTCTCCCCTCCCCCTTCCCCTTCCCCCAACATCAAATTTGCCAGACCATCTCAGTTGGAAGCAAATGAAAACTGTATTTACAAGCAAAACTACAATCTAAAATGGAATGCAATGAATATGTACAAAATACACAGTATTTACAATTTATTTATTTACAATAAACAGCACAAGAACCCCCTGGTCAAGGACCAGGGGAAGCTACTAGCTTTCCCCTCTCTGCCTGCCTTACCCCCCTGTACAAAAGGGACAAGAGACAAGCAGAGAAGTTAATACCAGTCACAACAAAGCAGTGTGGCCAAGGTCAAGCAGAAGGAAGTTAGCATCTCCCAAACCGAGGAAGTGAGAAGGGAGAGAAATTCTTTACATTACTAGCTCAAGTCCGTTATCTTTCCAATGGGATTGTTTAGAACTATCATTATCTTCCTTTTTACACTCAATAGTGGCTTATTTACATTTTACTACTTTCTGTTTGAGATCTGTGAAAAATTTTTAAAGGCATAGCCTAAAACTACCACACTTTCAAAAAACTCTTGCAACATATGTGTTTTGAAAAGGAAATGTTTTATGCAAGTACGATTCAATGATGTCTTTAGCTCTTTATGTTCTGCTTACTACACATCACTAATATTTTCCTGTAAACAAAGGTACTCAGTGAAAGGATTAGTGAAATTGTTTTTCTCAGTCCAGAGGAAGGAGAGTTAAACTATTTAATTCAGACAAAGAAAGCAACCTCCCCACCCCAAAAAGGTCAAATGGAGTTACTATTACTTTGGAAACAAAGCATTTCAGCTTCTCATTAGGAAATGACATTTTGAATATTTGTGGTGGGTTGAAACTACCACAATATTGGTTAATATTTTTTTAAGAAAGAAAGAAAGAAAGAAAGAAAGAAAGAAAGAAGAAAGAAAGAAAGAAAGAAAGAAAGAAAGAAAGAAAGAAAGAAGAAAGAAAGAAAGAGAAGAAAGAAAGAAAGAAAGAAAGAAAGAAGAAAGAAAGAAAGAAGAAAGAAGAAGAAAGAAAGAAAGAAAGAAAGAAGAAAGAAAGAAAGATTAATAAAGCTTAAGAATCAAGAAAAAAGTTTTACTTACATGTTAAATGAAGCATTCTGCGTTGATTCAAAACAAGATTTCTGTTCAGATTAGAATACTTTTTTCCCTCTCTCTTATGCTTTGTTTCATTTGGCCACTGAACCAAAAAATCAGCTGTGGCCTGAGCTCAATTTTATATGTTTTGAATGCTAATGGCCACAAGAAGTATAACTCAATGTAAGAAAGTTGCATTTTCAAAATTAATGAGGTCTGCTAATTGAGTTTATCCAGGTAATAAAATCCATCTAATAAAATGTATCCATCAAATATAATTCTTCCAGTTCTATAAAAAATATATGTTTCTTTGCCTGTATATCATCTGTGTGGAGATAATGAATACCTTGTGACATTGGGGTCAAGGGTCAGATCCCAGACCTTATTACAAATCTAGGGAAAATTACTTTTTCACTGACCTATAGTACGACCTAATAGTCTAGGAGGAGTTAAAGGCCAATTGTTCATTCAGCATTGCCAAATAATACATATATAAGTGTGTATATATATTTAATAACACTGATGCAATGAAAACTTGCTGCTGTAGATATGGATTTACAGCATATCCACAGGGATTTCTCATGTGGATCTCAAGATATCAAAAAACAACATAACAGCAACACTCTGAAGTGCATGTTTGAAATGAGTGATGACAGACCTTGGTGTGTGGGGTAGCATTTTGGCATTCCTCCAGTGATTTGCCATAGCCCCAGATAGTGTATCTTTAACAAGTGTAGAGGACAAGCCTTTCTCTCGTTTTTAAGGATGTGGGTTAATTCCAGCTACTTTTTTGGCTGCAAGGAGACAAGATGCTCAAGAGTGTCACCCCATGCAACAGTTCCACCAGCACCAAAGCCTTTCTGGGAAGCGCCAGCCCTTCCTTGCTGCAGCATATGGGGCTGAACTGTGAATCTGAGACAGAGAAATAATCCAGATGCTTAGAAAAGCCCCTGGAAAAGGGAGCCTTGCTTGGCTCTACAGCATAGCCCCTCACATGAGTGCACAGGGAGGAAAGAATGAATGACCCACATGGTGTGTGGGACCAGGACCAGAGAACAGGGCCAAGAGTGTGGCATGACAACTGAGGACCTTGTAACATCTTGAAACTACACCCTGAAAGGTTAGTACAGCCAAAGATGCCAGCACTTGTAAGAGAGCAGTTTTGATTTGAGGAGGAGGGTGCTGCCTTTTCTGTGGCTGAAGGTATTGTCCAGCACCAGCTATTATCAGGCCTTTCATAAGAACCTCGTGCATTCAGAATGGGGGAGAATTAAATAATCACAGATGTTTTCCACATTCATTTGCTCCCTTCTTTCAAGGCTCAGCCACATTCTTAGCACACAGGTCATTCACATGTGTCTTTCTTGGCAAACTTTTCTCCCAATTCCCTTCCAGCCTGCTGCACAATAACATCTCCCATGTTTCCTTCAATGGCTGTGTTGAACAGGATCCTGTGCATTTGAGCCTGCCTTGATTTGCAGGTCTGCTGCCCTATAATGACTGACAAACAGGCCACAGATTACTCCCATTTTATGACTTGAGTTTAGGGAAATTGAGCATCCTAATTAAGCACAGATGTAAGGTTAAAGTGTAGAACAATCTGGAATGGTTTTCATTTAAGTCCCTTTCTGATTCATTTGGTTCCATAAGAGAGTCACAATTAGAAAAAAATATTTTGTCAACGTTGAAAGACATGTGATGTAGAACTGATTGGATTAAATCTGAGTTCATGTGAATTTTGGCAAATTCAATTAGGAGAGGCCCTTGCAAGTACTCTGTGGAAAACCTCCAATGGCTTTGCAAAATGTATTTGGATTTTCCAGTCCATAACGCTGCATGTGTTGACAGCGCAGCATCTCTGCATAATGTGTGAGCATTACAAACAAGTTCCTTCACTTTGTGGGAACCATAAGGTCAAGCGTAGAGCAAAACTGAAAACCATGGCACATTTGAAGATTCCCAGACTGTGCAAAAGACCAGGTGAGGGTGGGGTAAGGGGTGATGTGAGGGGACTGCGGTGAATGGCTTCAAACCACTTGTGGTAGTACAGAAGTTGTAAGCTGGATGGGCGTACTTTCTGAAGCAGAGGTGGATTTTTGTCCAAATACTTGTCTCACGGATAAGACAAAAGACTTTAATTTCTGGCTGCAATGTCTATGTGTCGTCACCATGCAACGGTTTTAATACTTGATGTTAAAATTTGTTAAGAAATGTATCTTGGGGTCTGAAGGTGGTGGGTCTGATCCTACTAGCTTTTGACAGTTGTCTGTTCTTGGGTTTTATTCATAATCTTTTCATGGGGAAAATATTTGAGGAAATAACCTGTGTCTAGCCAGATCTAACTTTTTGGGGGGGTAGCAGGGAGGTTGACTAGGTTTTGCCCAAACCCCTTGTACCACCAAGCATACAGAAACATCTCCTTGCTAGAGGTAATAAGACTGAAAAGGTTTGCTTGTATTTTCTGACTTTGTTCAAGATAAAATCCAACTCCCAGCTTGCCCAACACTACACCAGAATGTACATCAGTTTTAATGCTGGCAACATACCTCATCGGTTTATATTATTTTCAATAATCCTTTTTGTTTGCCTGTGCTGGCAAAACATGATCACCAGGACTCCTTTAGCTTGATAACCATTCTGCACAAACCAACAGGCAAACAGGCAAAGCCTTGTTTTTAAAAGCAGTTGTTTTCTTTCTCTTAGAAATACGATGTTTTTTTATTGATGCAACATGAATTTGTCTTCTGTAGTCTTTCCCTCCTCCAGTCAGGCACTGGATAGCACTGCAAACAAAACCCAAAACAAAACAATAAAACCAGCACACTAGAAGGGACCCCTGCTATACAGTCAAAATAGAAAGCAAGGAGAGGGCATGGTGAAAGAACCATGAAACTAGTTGGCTGTTTCCCATCTTTCCCTGTGGTGAGGGACTGTCACATGTGCCTGATGGGGGAAAAAATCCCCTTTTGCTGTGGGTTTCTAAGAAGCCTCTAGCTGTGCTAGCTTTGCCTAAGTACTTGAACTGATTTCAGAAGCTTTAGAAATACTCGTTGGTTGGGTTTTTTTAATTCAATTTACAGAGCTCCCTCTTTTTTTCTCTTTCTTCTGTAAAATGGGGGGGCAAAAAAGTCACTTCATGCTTTTCCTGAAAACAAAGAAGGCAAAACTCCACTCCATGAAAACACTCCAAAATGAGCAGCCATTGTTGTGACAGAGCAGATATTTAGGCTGGAGGAGTTATGTCTGCAGAGCTGGCTTCCCCATCTTGGAGGAGCGCAATTTTCAGACATGTCCAGATCGACAGCTGAGATTCCCAAGCAAGCTGGGTCCCTTTGAAATGTTACATCACAGCTCTTATAGTTTATGTCTTACCTGCACACAGACACTCTGACACTCTCAAATCAAAGCTGCCTCTCTTTTCACTTTTTTTTTTTCTGTGGGGGTGTGATTCTGCTAGCAGAAAAGTTGTTTACAATGACCCTTTCCACTGCAGCTCCCTTTTATGCATCTACCAGCACTGGGTCCCAGCGCTGCATCCCAGCACTCAAGTTTGTATGAAATCATGGCAATTAAGCTTTCTAGCTCATACTCTTGTTTTTATTGATGGTTCTCCCTCACAGCACAATTTTCCCTTCTAGAGTAAACTCTGTGTTCCACTCAGTCACTGGGAATTTTGCCTTTTCCTTTCATGAGGACAAGATTTTTCTCTGTCATCTTCTGATACTATCATGAATTTGCTCCCTCTTTTGTCTTCTCTGCCTGCTCTAAACCATGCTTCCTATATTCTTAAGTATTCTGGTTTTGTTTCTCACCATGCCCTTCCCCTTAAATTCTCTACTGTGATTGAAAGTCTTTGTAGGGAAGCCCAAGGAAATTTACTCTGGAGAACCTTAAAATAATACATGCAATCTTCTGCAATCTGGTATACCACAAGGCAGAAGAGGAAATTACACTCAAATCCTTTGTACTGTTAGAACTGACATGGAGATTAATCCTTCAGACTTAGGTGGAATCTGATCTGGCTCTTCCAGCTCTCAAAGTTTTAACCATGTAATTATGTCTCTATGGGGAGAACATGGATAGATTTTGGTACGACACAATTATTCTTCCCCTTGTCTGGCCATCATGAACAATGAGACAAACTTTCTTGATACTTCTTTGGAAGGGTGCACGAAAATCCCATTAACAAATTAAATGTTATGAGGAAAATCTTCTTGAAGCCTTGCTGTAGATGTTGGGAAGCCAAGATGTGTCATATTGCAAACTTGAAAGGAAAATGGCTAAACTAGTGATCTCTGGTTTGGAAAGAAACTCTTCCTTGGAAATGGTTTGGAGGCATGTGGGAGTGTTTGTATAGTATATGTGAATTATTTGCTTACATCTTACTGAACTGTGCAGTATTAAGTTAATTTTTATTGAAGTTCTTTTTCAAATGCCCCGTAGCCAAACCAATTCCTACTGGTATGGTCTTAGCATGTTATTGTTAACATAGGCACAAAAAGTTACCTTTTTTCCTCTCTCTCTCTCTTTTTCCTTTTTTTTTTTTCATAGTACTGTTGTGGGATTCTGTACAACTAGCAAATGTGAAGCCACTGTTTCCCTCTTCTTGCCATTCAAGGAGATAGACTTTGAAGTTACTTGGGTAAAACAGCAGCCATGCTACAGGTTCCACCAAAATAAGTTTCTGCATCAGTTGCCTGGGATTTATGATCCTAACTTTTTTTGAGTTGATGGGTTGCAGGACATCACCCCTGAAGCAGAGCTGTGTCATTGAGATGCACTGACAATATCTACTTTTCAGCTCCAACTTAACCATGTAACTTTAAAACTTAGCATCATACAGACACCACTGACAAGCAGCAGTCTCTTCTGACCCAAAACATTCTCTGATTCCAATCTATGTTTCACTGAAATGGAGCCCCTGAATCATAACTCTATTAAGCAGTGTGGGGGATCATATCTAACTTAAGAAGTTTTCATCCCCTGCCCCAGAAGCTATTACATGTTACACTCTCAAGTATTTCTTGTCTGGCTGTGTCTTCCTTCACTGCTTGGAACACAGTTTTGGGAAAATGTGCCTTTCAGAGATGCTGAGACAGATAACAGTATCACAGTATCGCCAAGGTTGGAAGAGACCTCGAAGATCATCGAGTCCAACCTGTCACCACAGGCCCCACGACTAGACCATGGCACCAAGTGCCACATCCAATCCCCTCTTGAACACCTCCAGGGACGGTCACTCCACCACCTCCCTGGGCAGCCCATTCCAATGGCGAATCACTCTCGGTGAAGAACTTTCTCCTCACCTCAAGCCTAAACTTCCCCTGGTGCAGCTTGAGACTGTATCCCCTTGTTCTGGTGCTGGTTGCTAGAGAGAAGAGGCTAACCCCTTCCTGGCTACAACCACCCTTCAGGTAGTTGTAGAGAGCAATGAGGTTGCCCTTGAGCCTCCTCTTCTCCAGGCTAAACAACCCCAGCTCCCTCAGCCTCTCCTCATAGGCCTTGTGCTCAAGGCCTCTCACCAGCCTTGTTGCCCTTCTCTGGACATGCTCAAGTGTCTCAATATCCTTCTTAAACTGAGGGGCCCAGAACTGGACACAGGACTCAAGACGCGGCCTAACCAGTGCTGAGTACAGGGGCACAATGACCTCCCTGCTCCTGCTGGCCACACTATTCCTAATGCAGGCCAGGATGCTGTTGTCCAGCTTACATTGCTTTTGCATGGATATGAAATCCGCAAGCAAAATTTGTCCAGAAGGATGTTGTTTCAGTTCTGTTTGGAAATGACAGAGTAAACAAAACAACAACTCTTATCATGAACACGCCAAATCTGTGCCACAGCTGGCATGGCAACAGTTTCCAACAGATTCACTGTTGAATCTTTTTTTAAGAGGCTTGTTCACCCACTCCTGTGCAAAATCCAGCTTCTGGTTGTGCATCCCCAGCCTATACCAATATATACATATTACTGTTATACTAATTTCAAACTCGTTAAGAAAAGACCCAAGTGTGATATTACTCTGTGCATTGCATATGTACATGGAAGCAGCTAATATAGTTCATGCCAGGAAAGAAGGGGAAACTTGAAGCCATGTTAACACTTTGGAAATGAAACGAGAGGGAGAAAAATCTCAACTCTCCTAAAAGTGGCTTGGATTAACTACTTTGGAGATGCACCAACCTTGTCAATTCCAGGGAACTGGTTAGAAATTTTCTGTCCAAATCAGAAATGACCTGAATGGAAATATGAAATTGACAAACTGTTAGCAAATTATTCATACCCAGCCTTTGTTCCCCTGTAGTTCTCTTTTGATCTGATTCATCTCATCCTGGAATTACTGGGTATCACTCCCCTGGACTTGCTGGAAGCTTCTCTGGTCCTTTGCTTTTTGTCTAGAATTCTTCACAAATTTATGTACAATTTTGTGAGTTAGTGCAAAAGTAAGTATTTATTGTACAGAGAATAAGTACTGAAAAACAATATTGTACTGAAAAACAATATTGTTTTATGTAAAAACCATTCTGCTGTGGACACTGTACATGCAATCTAATAAAGCTCTTTGGAACACATAAGAGAAATGTGAGGTCCTTCACTTTGGGGTGAATTTCCTGTGTGAGACTATGAAACAATCTATTGTATACTTCTTGCATTGAAAATGAAAGGTAGAAATTCATTGAAATAATCATAAAACTATTTTCCCTATACTAACTACAGCTGTGGGGCATGTTTCTATGGAAACAGTTTTCCTTATGTGCTTCTCTATAGCTAAAGGTCTCAAATGGACCTTCTGTCTACTCATTGCCTGTATAAACTGCAGATTCTGTACAATAATTTCTAACACAGATCAGCTGAATCTCCTGATATGTGTCAGAAAACATTATCAAGAGGCAAACACAAGTTATCGCAGGTTCCCATAAATTTATAGATAATCAGGTCCTTAGTGGCAAGTTGGCATCTTAAGTGTAAGGCCTGTACTGAGGAGTTTTGATTAGAGGTCATTGTCCTACCCAAAGCCATAAAACACAGCAATGAATTCTGCAGCTTCATCTTTGCTGAACAAAGATTTATGTTGCTTTGATTTGAATAATTTATGCTGCATTCTGCATTCTAGATATCAGCCGCTAAAAACAATTTGTTCTTTGTTGACATAAGTAACACACCTGCAAAATTGCTGATTAAATGAGCCATGCACCTTTAATATTTTCCTAACTGTAAACCATTGCTGTAGAGAAAGAAGGCATAAGTAAAGCTGATGTTCATTCAGCAATACCTGACAATGCAAGCTAGCTGACAGATAAAGCCACATAGACTGTGAAACAGCTGTTACTGAAAAACACACAATAAATTACCTATCATTTAGATATCCTCAAATTATAAGTAGCTAGTCCATACTGTGCAAGCTCTCCTTGTTCACATTCAGAGACACTTGAAAGTATACAAGTGCAATCATTTTTTACATGCCTATGCACACATAGTACTCTGTGTATGAATAATGCAGAAGCAGTTAGGAGCATCACAACTGGTATGCACAGGAGTTGGTCTTACTTGCTTCAGTAGAAGGCAATAGGTACATTTATATTTATTATAACAACTGAAAGGGTTTGTTTTCAAACTGTGCATGTTATCATTGGCAGAGCATGTGTCACAGGCATGCACATGGTTACCAGAATAAAATTGTGTTATAGCTACTCCTAATAAATTATGAAGATGGCAGGCAATAACTTTTGTGTCCATGGTATTGCATGGAAGAGTAAGACTCATTGAATCCTACTTTAAAGTTCAGCATGACTCTTAAAGAGCTGCTTAGGATTCTTTTGGAGTCAGCAAAGGACCTTCAGAAAGTGAAAATGCAATATGCCTCTGAGACATAGGTTGAGATCCATGAGATAAAGTAAACAGGACAAATTCCCCCATCAGCCCCAACAGTGTAGCCCCTTTATCCAACATAGACACCAAAGCCCTCAGCATCCGCTTTAACTGGACACCTAACATTCAGATGAGTAAACTGAAGTGTTACATATGCAGTTCTATTTCTCATTACCCAATACCTTCCAAGTTACATTTAAAAATGTGATTAAGTCATGCATTTAATTTAAAGTCAGCTTCACTTTTCATCAGCTACATTCTTGGTTTACACTTTATGCTTCACACATGCTCAGTCAAAACAGACAGAGAAGTCTAATATTTTATATAATGATTTCCTCTTTCTGGTTCCATTCCATGGCATAGTGTTTCTTGGACTTTTCCATGGGAGAATTTTAGAGTTCGTGCTTTACATATAATATGCAAGTGTACATCCGGTGTAAGTGTGCTTGGGTCAAGCCACCTGGGCAGGCATACTGAATTCAGTTAGCGGGTGGCAGAAAGCAGTGAGCAAGGAGGAGTGCACTATGTGCTCAAACACAGCTCTGCCAGGTTTGGGGAACATCTGAGGACAATGTACTGGTTCAATACTACGGAGAAACTGTGTGTGCGGTCCACACACCCAGTCTCTGCTGCTGCCACTGAGTGTTATCAATCAGCTATTTGTTGGGAGGAGAAGTCCACACTATAAAAATGACTACAGATTTCCTGAACTCACTGGTATTATGACTGTTTGTACCAGGGCAGCGTGTGCCCAGAATAACTGGGGGTTACTCTAACCATTTTGCGATCAGGTTGTGGCCTCCTGAAGGGATCTGTATGTGGAGTAATTCCATTTATTCCTGTGGAATTTCATGACATCTTTTCCTGGATAATCAAAAGAGGTGTTTTGCTTGTTGAAAGCAGTTGCAAATGTGTGGAAGCTTTGTAAAAACACATTCAGCACTAGGAAATGTTACAGAGTGAATAAGGGGCTGTGGAAAATATCAAACCGAGTGAGGGGAAACCTGTTAAAGAAGAAGAGGACCCTGAAAGAAAGTGAGTTTTGTTAGGACAGAAAGACCTAAATAAACAGACACATGCTTAGTTTGTGCTTTTGAATCACTACCAGACACTCTTCAACCACTTTATTTATATCAGCCATTTAAGACCTCAGTCCAATGAAACATCTCAGAATCCCATTACAGGAAGGCTTTGCTGAAATGTATTATTCTTTTAAATTGTATTTTATTTTTTTGTAATTAAGAGTTATCTACTGGTGAGTAACGAGTACAAAGGATTTACAGATGTATGTACCTCTTCCATTGTTAGATCTCACTTGTTTCACTGTCAGGCTCAGAGGTTCAACACTCCTATCTCCAGATTGATCAGAGGAACTTGTGCAAAAGGCAGTTACTAAGGACATATGGCCTAACTCTAAAACATTTGCTAGACTGGTTTGTTTGTTTGTTTATTGTGGGGTTGTTTTTTTTGTTTGGTTGGGGTTTGTTGCAATTTCTTTCTTTTTTTTTTTTCCTTTTTGTTAACATACTCATACATAACCAAGCCCACTGAAGCTATGGTTAAGCCCCATGCACCTGCTTGAGCTTACTCCCCTTCTCCCAATAGTTAAAATGAATCTGTTAAGGTTAAACATGAACAAAATTAATCAGTTAGGAAAACTATATTAAAAAGTCTCTCTGGAGCTAAGCAGAGCAGTGTGAGCCACAAGCACCTCTGGTTCATAGCTTTCTTTGTCCCTGACAGAAGAAAATTTTGCAGGAAAAGCTTTCAAATTTGAACTTCAACATCTGTGGGTCCCTGAGCACCAAGTGCTTGCTCCTGGCCCTGGAGGAGACTCTGAACCCACACTGATGGTCTTAATTCTTCTCAGCTATTGAGCTAAGTCTCCAGGTTCCTGTCTCCTTTAACACCAGTGTTTCAAAAGCTGGTTACAATCCTACCTTTCCCACTCCAGCAAAGAACTTCTGTTGAAATGGTTTGTTTTCAACATTTATAAATGCTCTTTGCCACTATTGCTTTAGCACACTCTATGTCAGAATGCATTTAAGCTATCAGCATCTCTGTCTCAACTTACCCTTTGAATTATGTAAGAGTTGCAAGGGCTGCCTATCGTAATGTTTTCTTCATTAATCAGCCTTTTAATTTTATAGTATACCACTGCTAGGGGTGAAGAAATGTCTGATTTGAGTTTGGAGTCCTCAGCAGGTATCTGCTTGCATACTTCAGTCAGTACATTCTGTGGGATGCAGGAACCTGGATAAACATCCCTTTAAAACCTCTGTTCAAAATGTTGGTCTTTTTGTTCCCCTCTCCATTTATTAAGGTAATGTACTGTTTCAGCCTTGCAGCAACAACATAGCAGAGCTCAAGCTGAGACCTATAGGAAGGGAAGGTGATTTTATTTTGCAGCAGAACGGTTCTGGCTGGCTCGTGCTCACACCCACCAGCTCCCAAGCCCCAAGCCCTGGGTCCATACAGCCCAGCCAGCATTCCCAGTCAGATCAGCTCCCTGACAGGCAGACAAGGGGCACTGTCTGGTGACTGCCCTTTACATTTCTCGGGGCTTTAGATTGGTGTCATGTTCTGGTCTTGGATGTACCCTGTTTTAGAAGTTGTCAGTGAAGGCACTCTTTCCTCTCTTTTTCCTTCCTATCCCACCTCTGATATCATTGGGATTTACTTTTTCACCTTCACCTCTTTTTCTGGATATTTTGATCTTCCAGTCCCATTATACTCTCACCCTGGTTTTGGATCTCCTTTGTTTTCTAGAACTGAGAAGCTTCATGTAAATCTAGCATGACTACCATGACCTGCTAGACTAAGGGCTAAAAATGTATGTCCCTTTGACCTTTCATTTCGTGCTCTCACACTCAACCATTTCCATTCATTCTACATTCAGATTGATTTTAATGTTTCTATTATGGATTTCTGCACATTCAGAATGATAGATAACTATAGGAGACCTTGGTGGTCCCCATGAGGCATTTCTACAGTTCTCTGGGGATCTATTCCCTCTTTGATCTTTTTTGTGAAGCTCTAAGCTTTGTATCTCTGCTTTGTTGTGCTGGGAGCAGCTGACACTCAATGAACCTCCTCCAGATCATCTTCTTGTTCCTTTGCACCCATTGACTGCTGAAGGCTTTTGAATGTGAGTTTGCTGCCCTACCAATAACAAGGCTGGCAAATCACGTTTTCATATCTCCAGTCAGGCTGCATGTCCTTGATGACCACTTGTTACTCCAGAAAAGGAGACCTGAATATAGAAAGTATTTGATGTCAGTGGAAGAGCTGTGGGTTTGTCCTATAAGGTCTGCTTGCAATATCTTTTTCACTCTTCTCCACAGTCCCACCACCTTGATTAGATAAAACAAATAGCAGCTATTAGCACAACTGTGACTTTACCATGGATGTTACATTGGCAAAGAGCACATATGATTAATTTCTTGTTATTAAAATGTTTATCAGTCAGCTGTTACCATGTCTGTTATCTTTCCACAGGATTTTTTTTTTTACTTTTAAGGAGTTCAAAGTTACACTGCACCTTGCTTTGGTGCACTTCATATCATGGACTATTCGTTTTTGCATAAGGTACTGCTGCTGGGTGTCTTCAGTCTCATTTAGTATGAGGATTTGCTGCTCATTGCATTCAGACACAGCAAGTACAGTCGTAAAGAGCACATTGTATGAATAAACAAAAATATTTCCACAGTTTTCTAAGGTGTAACAGATCTAATGTTCTATCCTTCATGCAGAAGCTCTAGGGAGCTGCCTCATCTCTCTCTGCAGCCAAGGACACAATAGAGGTAGCTCTACTAGCGCAACAGGTGAATGCATCCTGGCTATGTCTACTTTAGCAAGTAGTCAATCCCAGCAGGATCTGATCTATAGAGCAAAATGGTGCTGGGAACACACCACCCATGTAATCTTCGTTTTGGGGGTGTTACTTTGATCTGTATCTAGTCAGATTCTGGGGAATGATTTCCCAGTACTGATTAGTGTGCATCAGGTCGGCTCCTGGTGTATAGCTTCCGGTGGTGGTCATCAGATTTATGTGATGAGGCCACACCTGAGCTGAGTCAGAAGGTTTGTGTGAACAGACAGCTGTGCCCAGATATGAGCTGGCTGTAGCATCTTCTGCAGGAACAGGGAAGAGAATGGGAGAGATTATGATTGGACGGAGGGGAGTCATCCTGTTTATATGGGCTACAGTAGATACCTAATTTAAGTACTCATGTTATGAGGCTGATAACTATAGGCTTTCTATATGAAGGTATTATCTATTAGCGGGGAGATTCAGAAAAATACCTGAAATTAGATGCTTTGAATAGATCTCTTAGGGACTTGCCCCTGCCCCTGGGTGAGGCAATGAGACCAGCCTTACAAATTAAAATGTAAGTATAGTGGTACAAGCAGCAGCATGGATGTCCATCCAGGCTCTGACCTTGAGATCCTAAATGTAAATGGGAAGACTGTCATGTGAATCTACCTGAAAATTAATTCCCAAGGTCAGGCCTTTGGAAACATCTAGTTAAGCAGGCAAGCAAGCATTTCAAGTGTGGCGATGCATCTAAATTCATTTCCCAATGACAAGTGTTGAGCAGATCCACAAAGAGCATCTCACTAAGGGATGGAGAGTACTCTGCTGCTCCAGTTTGGAATTGGTGGTGATATTGGTAGTTTTCAAATTTTACATCAGATGTATGGTTAAACACAAGTTGTGATTTTTAGGAACATACAGAAAAATACTTTAGTATGCCACCTAGTCTAGATAGAAATGAGATCTGCTCTGCAACTGACCCATATAGCTGTGTATGTCATGTAATTCCTGGTGAAATGTCGGGGTTCCCCCCCGCCCCCTACAATACACTTTGTTTAATACCAGGGTTAGGTATTAAGGAGGAGGAGGAGACTATGTTACTTATAATTTGTCAAAGTGTAATTTTAACAAACTGAGAAACCATTGCTAATATTCTGTACATAGTTTTGCTTTGAAGACAAATTTCAGAATTTTCAGTAATAATTTTGGAAAGTCATTACTTTGTCATTCTTTGTGTTGAAAATATCTTCCAGTAAGAGATGTGAATTTGACATCTCCTATTCAACTTGGCAAGCAGCAGAACTATGTGTAGTCACCTGGTTTGCATCCACACATCTAACTTTGGGACAGAAAAAACTGGTTGCTGTTGAGAAATGTCTATCCAACCACTCTGGCCAAAAATCTTTCTTAAACTACAATTTTGAGTTAGCAGATATACGATTTTTCTACCAAGGGGTCTGGTTTATTTAAAAATCACTTTAGAAGTAATAGAAATTTGAAGTGCACACAATTTGCATTTGACTTTTCATACAATCTGTCTATTCTAAAAGGATGATGTACTTGAACACAAAGGATCTTAAGGCATAAGAGCCTTGCCTGGTAATGCACGAACAGACCACAAAGAGAGCTTTTTTCCTCTCTCATTCACAATATGATTCTCTAAAGGACAATATCATTTTTATATCTCCTCCCTCAAGCAGCATGAAGTTCATGTCCGCAGAGACTAAATATTTGTCATGGGAAAACATAACAACAAAGAGGGGGGAAAAGCGCTGGTTTGAAAAATCTTAGAAAGTAAGGGACAAAAAATGCAACATGTATAGCAGCTGTTAATAGTAAATTATTTTTTAAATTAATTGCATCTGTGTGCTTCTGGAAAAACAATCACATGAGCTATTACTTGAAAATTTAAATAAGGAAAAACATTCAGAACACTCCAGCGCATTTAACTTGCATATTCATAAAAAGTAGGGATTAGGCAGTCCCAAGTATTTACACATGTATTTGCCTGCCCAGACTATAAATTTGGTAGCCCTCAATTCTTACTCTCTGCATGTCAGTCTTCACGGGCTCACAAAGTTAAAGCAAGCCTGAGCTAAGGAGCTAACCTGTGCTTTCAACAGCTGAGGTCTATGCTCACTCCACTCTCTGTGAGTGGAAGAAGGAGGCAACCTCTGGCAGAGGAGCAGCAATAAACAGCTGGTGATAGTAACTTCTTAAACTGTTCCAGCTAAGTCTGCCAGATTTAATCTAATCATATCCCTTTTCTGCTGTAATGGAAAAAGAAAAGGAAAAAAAAAAAAAAAAACAACAACTAAACCAACAATCAACATTATGTAGTTACTTCAACCTACCCTCTCGAATGCAGCCTCTAGTTTGAGGAGACTCACCTTTTGGTGATTTAGGAGATATGTGGGACATGACTTTTTGAAGAGCACTTTACTTAACAACTTATTAGGGTTGAAGACAACAGGAACTGACAACACACCACAGTTTTAAATCTGGATATGCTGCCTCAAATCAGGGAGGGAACAGAGACAAATATGTGACTGGCCACTATTAAAGCCTAGGCTCTGCTCTTCCCAGCCACTGTGGTAAAGGATTTCTGCATCTTAATCTTAATCTTCTGCATCTTAATAAGCATGAGGTCTACATCCTGTTCAGGTCCTGTCTTTCCATGAAGCATCCCTTCAACAATCACAGGAACCCCTTTGTTGTTAAGTGTTTCCATCTTAAGAAGAGCAGTTATTTTTGGGCTACTGATGGTTCAGATCAATCTGACAATTAGAACAGGTGAGATGGGTCAGTTTGGTGGACAGCAGTGACTATTAATTATTTTTTTCCATGTAATCTGATAAGACCTTGTTTGCTGAGGGGCAGAGACGCAACAGAGATGCTGTGAAGATATTTTCTTGCATTTGGCTCATGAGAACAAGATGTGACAAGCTGTGTGGCCAAAGGCGGGGGGGGCGGAAAAAGAGAGAGAGAGAGAGAACCTGTTGAAGTTATTATCTGCATTACGGAAAATGCCTAAGGATCCCGAGGAACAGGAAACTGATGAGCAGTAGACACAACAAAAGCAGAAGCAATGCTCTAAACTTTATAGACTGCACAGATAAGGCAGATAAAAGAAAAGGAGACAAAAGGTTCTCTTTGATTCCCTTCTTGCAGGTGGGAAACTGAGGCAGGGAAATGTTGACAAGTGACTTACTCAACAGCATACAGGAAATCTATGGCAAAATCATAGATCAGATATTCCAGAACTTCAGCAGCATCATCACCAAAGCCTTTTTTGTACTCAGACTCTTCTCCTTCTAGCTTTTACTGATTTTTTTATCTGCACTAAGACTTTAATGCTACTGCAAAGTTGGCCTCATGATTTCCATTTTTCTGTACAAAATTTTATACATATAACTATATATTGTGCTTGATGTCACACCTTAGATCAAAGTGTGCCTCCTTTCAAAGGCAAGCTGTAAAACTTCAGACACATTTGGCTGACCCTTCTCCTTCCCCAGCATGACCTTCCTGAATACTGATTGTGTCATGGGAAGGACAGTGATGGCTCAGGGATAGGCCATGATGACCTCTGCTAATGCTAACAAGTTTTACTTTCTGTGAACACAGCAAGGATTCATTAGCGCAGGGAGGGTCCAAAAATATATAGGATGAAGAAAATTAGCCAAATTAAAGATGCACTCAATTTTGCCTCTTCTAAAAAAGATTCAGAGAGGACCATGCTCAGTTTAACTAGTTTAAAAAGCTGTGCTGTCTAGAGGTGGTGCACTTAACTGTTCCATTTCTCCTTGCACTTTTAGCACCTAGCTCCCTGTCTTTTTGTAGCTGCCAGAAAGGATCATGCAAGTTGGTTTGTTTTCCCCTACAGCCCAGCTCAGGTTCTTTGCACATTTTCCTGAGAGCTTTGGCTCTCATCCCTGGGTTTGCCTTCATGGGGAGCTGACCAGCCCTCAACAACCCATGGTGACGCAGGTGCAGCAAACTGTTTTTTTCTGGTTACTCAAGTCTGGAAAGGCACTCAGGGTCTCCAAAGCCTGTCATATCACTCTAGTTGCTCTTTAATGTGGAAAGCAGGAGCATCCCACCACAGTGATCAACTGATGCTCTCCTTGAGCACAGTCCATATGCGTGTTTCCTTGGAACCTCCATGCAGCAGGCAGGAGAATGACTGAGATCTGATAATCTTCTAATTAATAACACGGAGTTAGTGAATAACTTATGCTTTACAAATAAGTCAGCGCATGGAGGTCTCAAGACCCCAGTGTATCCAAAGGAAGCCAGAGAGAAAATAATTGACATCTGTGGGGGCTACAAGGTCTGTTGGCTAGCCTTGCAGCTCTCCACAGCTGCTCTTGTGTACCCAGAGGAGCTAAGGGGAGACTGCAGGCAGCCAATTTTTAACCAAAACCAGAAACCTCCATAGCTTCATCAATGAGTGAATATTTGCACACATGAATGTGCATTGAGAGGTGTAAACAGGAGCACATGGTGTGATTTGGGTGCACAGCAGCCTAAGTCCTGCTTATTTAGCAACATTGAGGACAGAATTCATCTCTTTGAGGAAAAATGAGTGAATAAACACTCTCCTCTCTGGCAGTGACTCTCACCCTCTGCCCCAAAAGGAGCAGCATTACTATGTTATTAAACCTTTCCCTTCCCACAACTTTTCCTCACTCAGCATTAAATGAGTGCAGCAAAAGGACCTGCAGATGTCAGCCATTTCCTTGGGACTGATATTTGGAGATCCAACTATTTCTGAAGCCTGTGTCCTTACCAAGCACCTGAGACTGTGTGGGCAAACCACTGGCAGGGCACTTCTTGCCAAAGAAGTAGTGGGAAAGTGCAACTGAGGAAGAAAAGTAATAACCACTGGGAAAATAAACTGCAAAGTCCCTCCAGTTTGGAGAAAGGAGGGAAAATATTCTACTTTGCTGCTTCTGCTGCTAGCAGCTCCACTAGTGCAGCAGCCCCACTGGTGCTGGAGGGTGGCTCCATGATGTCTCAGGTGTCCCAGATATCACCTTCCACAGCTTGAGCATCTTCTTTAGAGGTTTCCTGGAGGCCAGTACCAGGCCAGGGCCCTCTGCATCACATGGGCTCTAGGGCTGATAGTTCCCTTAAGCTAGGCAAAGGACATGAGTAACCTGCAGCCCTGACCCCTGGTCTGAACCACTTCTTTCTTTGCAGCACAAGCAGAATTGAGGGGACTTAAATCAGTAATTTCAAAACTTGGAGATTTCACGTGGCAAGCACAGGAAACCATTGGAATGGCTGTAAAATACATGGCAGAGTTTCAGTTTTCCCTATGTTTCTCAGTCTAGTCAAGTGTAGTTTTGAAGCATTTCTAAATCCAATTCATCTACAGAATGTCTGTGTGCTTGTGGGTAATTAACTTGGAAGATGTCTTTGTTACCTCAGCCTGGCTCTGTATAATGCACTCTGGTGAGTCAGAGAATTTAGTTCACTTAGAATGGGGTCATATTAGAAAGAAGCTTGCAGTCCTTAAATTGTCTCTGTTATTGGAGAAAATAAACCCTGCTCTTTCAAATTCTATTTACAGAGGCAGAACGCAAGCCCCTGTCAGTGTGTCATGACCTGGCGTGTGTGGTAGGTGCTCCCCAGGGGTGTGTCCTGTCCCATTCACAGGCAGTTCCCTGTGTTAACTGATGCCAAGGGTGAAATACAGGCACAGTATAAGGGAAAACCACAATGACGGGATGTTCTGGGAGTAATGAAACACTAGGGAAATTAAGAGTGGGATGTATGTATCTGAGAGAGGTTTTGGTGTGCAGTTCAAGGGCTGAGCATATCAAATGAAGTTTGTAGTATCACTTATCCCATTAGTTTTCCCCTGGCAGAGTGTGGCTTTCTGGCTACTTCCACTCTTTATTTTGTGTGCTAAAAACGGGGCTGGTGAAGGGCAGCTGAACTCAGGCAAACTAAGAATGTCTCATCTGGGTGAATATCCCTCCCACTGGTGGGTGTGCTGATGTTGTTTCACTCCATAGAAAGTTGAGGATGCATTGGGGGGGGGGGGGGGGGGGGGGGGAAGGGAGGGGGGAGGTGGATTGAAAGACATTCTGTGGGACTGGTACCCCAGGGAGCACTGTTGGCTGCACTCCCCTAGTCTGCCTTCCAGGGGGCTACCTCACTAAATAGGGAATTAGGAGAGCTTTTACGCTGATACTCACAACATGTAAAGCCAGTAACCCCCTCTTTCCCAGAGAGGGGAAGGAAGAGAGGGCAGAGGAAGGAGCAGAGGGCAGGCTCTCACACACACACTCCATGTTATTCTCACCACCTTAGAGCCTCATTCAACCAGGGGCTTAAAAGCACATCAGTCTGCACCACTCACTCATTTCTACCTAGAGCTACTGTTCCCGGGCTTCCCACCTCCCCAAGTCTCACCTACAATAATCCCTATCATAAGCACCTCTGCATAGCCCTCCTCTGTATAACATGGGGGTAAGCCTTGCCTGCTGCCAGTGGTAGAATGTCTCCATTGTGGCCTCATTCAAGAGCTGTATATAATCTTTCTCTGCCAATATATGTCTTCGTGAACTACCCTCCCTCCCCTCCCGAAAATAAAACGACTATTCTTTTCTGGTTTAAGTAGATTTCATGCAATAAAAAAACATTTTATTGCTTCCAGTAATTGGTATTTAATTTGCAAGCCTTTACAACTTGCAAAGAACAGACTGCTTTAGCCAGGGAGCTGGTATGTGAGTGCACTTTGTGGATTTTATTCCACTGGCACTTGCTTAGTTGACTGGTGTAAAATGATACAATTATGGTTTTGCAATCAGAAAGGCTGCAGATAAAGACCTGGAGATATATTATAAGGTCCTGGGTCCAATTTGAAGCAGAAGGCAAGACAATATAATTTTAGGGGGCGCTGCCATCCTCAGACATCAAAACTTGACTCCTGTTAAGTGTTTTCCATTTTACTGTCAAAATATCAAAGGTTGTTATTTAAACCCGGAGTCTCTTAAAGTTGATTTTCTTCTCTCTCCTTCTCCTTCACCTCTTTTTTCCTTTTAACTATCCCGATAAACACGATGCAAGATAACCTGTGAAATGTTAGCTCCCCTCCCTCCCCACCTCTCTGCGCAGAGACGTTGAAGCTCATCGCAGCCCTTAATCCCTTTTTGAGGTGAAATCTCACTCCATTCCTTTCGACGGCAGCTGGGCGGGGGCTGCAAGGGCGGGAGGGGACTGGGATCTACCCGTCGAGGGCCGTGGAGGCCGGAGGCGACAGCGGAGGCCGGGACCAGCTCAGCTAGGACCCGGCGGGACGCGGCTCCACCTTTCCTCGGGGAAAACGCCGCTGCGGGCACCCGCTGATTTCCCTCTCGGTGGGTCGGGGCAAAACTAGGCAGCAGGGACTGGCCGGAACAGCTCCCCGACCCGCATCCTGGATGGGTGGGGACCTGGTCTGCGAGTGGAGAGCCCTGCTCCTCTCCTGCCGTTCCTGCCGCTCCTGCAAACCTGCCTTTCAAACAGAGCCAGGGCCTGGCAGGGCGCGAAAGGGACCCAAGGCAGGGCAGTGTCCCACCCCGTCTGATATGGGAGCACCGAGGACCCGCGGAAGCTCCTGGCCGGTGCCATTAAGCTTCTCCAGATCTCGGAGAGCGGGGGCACGACCGCGAGGCTCTTTTATATGTTTGTGTCTGTGCCTGTGCATGTCCGTGGCTGTGCACTCCCGCCTATATGCACGGATCTGCCTGTGCTATGTGAATGCTCATTAGGGTACCCACCTCGGGGAGACGCCAGCACGACCTCAAATCACACCTTTTAAAACCACGCGTGTCGCTGCCACCGTATTCTATATGCGCGGTCACAGAGGAGTTCCCTTCGCCGCGATGGGGCACATGCCAGCTGGGGAGTCAGCAGCTCCTCCCGGTACTCTTCCATGATCCGGAGAAGAAGGGGGAGAGCGGGGTCCGGCACCCAACAGGAGCCACCGGGACTCCCCTCTGCCCGCGACTGCGGGTAGCGAAAGAGACAAGCGGGTGTTCCTAAGTTGTACCTTACTCGGCTTTAAAAATATAGGTAAATCCGAGAGATTCCGATTGGAATAAACCCGCAAAGACATTATTCCTTCCCTTGAGTATTAAATTACTATCTCATTTAAGTTTACTCTAATCTTTCTACAAGTTCATTCTGCTACGGGAAAAACAGAAGAGAAGAGATAGCAGTGCCCTTACATAAATAAATAAATAAATAAATACATATATAAATAAATAAACCCTCTTCTGTAGGAAAAGAGGTTAATATACTCAATTATTTTCTGAAAAAGATCATAACATCTGGAAATTGATATCAAATGGTGTACAATCCCTGAGAGACGATAAACTTCCACTGTATAATATTTCCACTAGAAATCTTAATAATCCCATAAATCTTCCTTGTGAATTGGGAAAATGTAACAGTTCATTGAAATACTCATTGGGAAATAACTGAAAAAATGTAATAGTCCACTGAAATATTCGTGCGTTTTTTTCTTTCTTTGGTGCTGTTGCTAACTCCGTGCATGTGTGTAAATATTCCTACTTCGTTTTAAAGACATTCACGGAATATCCCCTTAAGCGCTGCATACCATAAAAGAAAAATATGCCCTTTCGACTTATTAATCAAAATTACATAGTTCAGAATTACAGCGTCCCTCACACATTACTGGAGGAGGCAAACAGTTCTCTGTGTGTATTTAGTGTTGCTAAAATCAGTACAAACTTTACAGCTCGGAACTTTCCCCCTTCTTTTTCTGCAGTTTTTCTGATAGACCACTCCAGTTCTGGACGAGTTATCCAAGGCGACTGAAATCAAGGGGGTTACGAGCCCATGATGCTCGCCCACTAAATTATGATTAATTACACACAAAGGTGATTGCTTATTGTAATTCACCACGTGAATATTTAATTTTGCAGAAGCAAAAGTAGATGAGGAGTTGAACGTGTCTAGTTTCCCTGTAATTAAGATACGAGTAATTAATATGGTTAGAAAGACGCAGCTTTAAAAAAAATAAATAAAATAATTGTGATCGAGAAGAGACGTTGTGCGCTTTTGCATGTCCCTCTATGCATAAGAGAAGAGCGTTTGTGTGGGGCTTTTTCATT
This sequence comes from Colaptes auratus, assembly GCA_015227895.2. Lineage (NCBI taxonomy): Eukaryota > Metazoa > Chordata > Aves > Piciformes > Picidae > Colaptes > Colaptes auratus. The sequence goes on from CM037631.1 coordinate 45,434,933, forward strand.
ATTGAATTAATGTATCCCTTTGGTTACGTTGCTCGAAGTCGGAATAAAGACAATTAAGCCCTTAGCATTTCTGTCACACTCCATTAATTACTGTAGTCTCTCCTGTCCCGACCGCTTCGTAACATATTCATCAGGTACGATAGCCGTCCAGCAGCCTCGGCTGGGGAAGCAGGCTTTTGTTAGTTTAAAATATAGCCTTTCAAACACTCTTTATTTTACTTTTCAGGCAAGATTGTTTTCCTCTCTTTAAAAATGTTTTTCTAAAAATAAAACTCAACATAAATGTTTGAAGATTAGATTTGCGGGGAAACAGTTTAATTTTCACCATATGTTGCTACAGCGGCTTGTAGATTTAGAGAGAAAAAAAAATCATCTCCCCACTGAAGCTTTTAAAAAAATAATTTAATATATAAATGTATTCTTCTCAATGCGTTTTCCTCCTGTGGGCCATGTTACGGCTCCCAAATAAATCTTTAAGATTGCAAAGGGGGGGGGGGAAGGAAAAAAAAAGTGCCCTGGTGACGGAAAAGCACGTTCTGCCATGATAATATCCTTTATTAATATTATAGATGTGTGGAGTGTTGGATGGATCAATCATATCCATTCACAATCAGGATTAAGAGAGCCTATTTTAATGAAAATCTATTAGTGTCTCACTTGAGACACGGATGTTGCTTAAATCAATAAACAGCATAAAAGAGAATACGACTCAGGTTTCTAAAAAAAAAAAAAAAAAATCCCATCTATGAAATGTGTTAAGACGTCTGTAAAATCCTGAAACCCTCGATCGATACTTATAAATATTTAATGGAATTTTTTTTGGTGGTGGTGGTGTGTGGGGGGTGGTTTTTTTAAACACAAATTGAAAACCATTAACACTGCATCCATTCTTATTATTAAAACAAATTGTCCTTGGAATTATGTGCTGTGGAAATGGAGCCAGATTGAAAGGGCATCCTCTGAAATATGTTTACTCGCTTTCATGTAAACCAATAAAAATCTGCAGAAGTCTGTAGCGTGAGCAGAAAGGTTTGATGTACAATGTCCATGATTACAGTCGCTGAATTAATCACGAGAGAGGGGGAGGGAGGGAAGAAGGGAGGAAGGAAGACGGAGGGAGAGGACTCAGTTATCTACTCAAAATCTTGCTCTTCGGGTCAGCGTTTAGTAAAATGTGGATTAAACCGATGATTTTTCTTTTTGCTTATTTGCCTCATTTCGACCAAAATAAGCTGAAGCGTGAGGAGGGAAGGAGGAAATCAGTTTCTCCCTACGTTACACCATGAGTCAATGCACAAATATAAACTCCTTTTATAAATATGAAATCCAATACTTTGCCTTGGAAATGCTTGAAGCTAATGCGACTCTTAAACTCATTCATAATTATTCCTGTCGTTTTATTCGGAGAAATACCGCAACGGGAAAGAAGTCTCTTTGAAAGAGAAATTAAATAAAGTAAATAAATAAATAAACTAAAAAAAAAAAAAACAACAAACCAAAACACTGCACGTGTATTGATACCACGCTAAATAAATGCTCTTCGGTGATACTGAGTGCAGGACCATTCCCTGGAAGGGACAGATTCTCTACTCGCAAATGTCCTCTCGCATTCCTGCCATGCTCACTCCCGACCTTCGCACCCCTCTTCCCCTTGCTCCGCAGACCCCAGCCCGCCCCCAAGCCACCTCCTGCCCCGGCAGCCGGGGAGGGGGCGGGCCGGTGGTAGTCTTTAAAGGACACTCAGCTACCTAGGGCCGTCGGTGGGCCAAGTGAGGAGAGGATAAAGAAAAAGGCGGGTGTGTGGAATGAGCGGGACGCCCTTTTGGTCAAATTAAGATGCTTAGCAGGGTAGAGGCCTCCTGTCTGTTGTCCCAGGGCGGTGGCGAGTGGGTATTTGGGGGACATAGGGCTCCGCAGGTGACCCAGCAGGTCGTGTTGCCAAGTCCCTTGCAGGACACTGGGAGTCAGGGAGATCCGGGTGGCTTTTGTCTCGGCAAAGGGTTGCTCGGGGTGCTGAGGTGAGTAGGGGAGGGGTAGCAACTCTGAGGAGTGCGGATCACTTCTTAGTTTTGAGACAGGATCCCAGGACTCTGCGCCTGCAAGGAAACTGGGTCTGGAAGGAATCTTCCCTCCCGCCTCCCTAAGCCTTTATCAGGAGCAGCAATAAGCATAATTCCCCTCTAAACCCACAGCCAAAGTTTGTACCGGGGTCAAAAGTGTCCCCACTTTTGCCCATCACCTTCCCCTAGGTACCCACAGCCATTAGGTTGGCTGAAGCGGTTGGGGGAGCGGGGGGTGGAGCATGGCGGGGACAAACGGGGGCACTTCCCGCAGCCCCATTGGGACGGGCCGGGCCTGTCATCCCCTGCAAAACTTCGCGCTGTACCGGGGCGCTTAGACAGGCCCTGAGCTCCCGCGGGGCTGCCCGCGCCCTCCGCCGCTTGCACCGCAGGGCTTCGCAGCGTGGGCCGGTCCCCGGATCCCCGGGGAGGGTGGCGACTTGCACCGTTTCTTTTTTCCTTTTTTTTTTTTTTTTTTTTTTTTAAATTATGATTATTCCTCCCCCCCACTTTTTTTTTTTACTTTTTTTTTTTTTCCCCTCCACACCACACCCACACCCCCTTTCCCTTTCCGGTGCTTTGTTTCGCTTTTCGCTTTGGGAGCGAGTCTGAGGCAAGTTCCCCCCGTTTCTGCAGGGCTCCCCGCCGGCGGCCTCCCCGCTGCCGTCGAGTGAGCCGCGGATCGCTGCGCTATTTGTGCGCCCAGTGGCTGCCCCAAGCCGAACTGCGCCCCGCGGGCGGCGGGAGCCTAGAAGAGGGGGGTAAATGGCTTTCCCACCGGACGCCCCCGCGCTGCCGGGAAGTGGAGAGGGAGGGATAAGAAGAGGGGGGAAGCATCAGGGCTTTATAGTTCTGTTTTAGGGAGTCTGGATTTGTCCCTGTCCTCGGTGGCAGGAGCCCCGGCAGCTGCATCGGGGAATCTCCGGGAGAACCGTGGGCTGCAGGCGTGGGGCTGGGCGCAGGGGGGAGCAGCGGGGAGGAGAGCGGGACGGAGGAGAGGGGGAGGAAAAGGGGGGATCTGGAGGACGGCATGTAAAGCCCGGCAGCTCGGGAAAGCCGAAGCGCACCGTGCCACCGTGGGGCCGGGGAAGCGGAGAGGGAAGCAGAGTTAGTAAATATTTATCCTTATTTACTGTTTGCTGCGAGGGAGACAGGCACAGGGAGGGAGGGGGTCGATGACGGTCGAGCGGGTCACGGGTAAGTTTCCTCGGCGGCGGCTGAGCTCCGGCGCAGTGCGGCGGAGCCTCTCCCCTGAGGAAAAGGGTGCCGGTGTCCACACGTGGATCTGTGACACCCTCGCACAGCTTCACCAGCGTGTGAGACAACCCACAACGAACCCTGACACAGGCGGACTGCGTAGGAGAGGCACAAGCAGCCTGTCGTGCCAGGATCTTCTCTTAGCCATTCGTTACTTCCACGTCTATCGTTTTCCTTTATTATTTACGTGGTGCCGTGTGATATACATTAGAGCCTGGAATTTGATTGGCGTTTACGATGACAAGACCTGTTTGTTAAGTTGTAAGGGCTTCCTCGGCTCCCTCACTTGTTAAATGAACTCTGGAGGAAGGATGCCACCGAGACACAACAATATAATAAATGTCAGGGATATCCGCAGTGCCGAGATCAAATGATCAATCCTTGTCCCCTAGATAATAATTTTAAATTCGCACAGGGCAAGACTGATTTTTTTTAAAGCCCTTTATTAATTGCTTCCTCGATTATTATTTTCCCCCTCCTCCTGCGGAGGTGTTAACTCTGGTGCTGGGGGCACCTTTGGATTAATTAAAAATATTTCTAGCGTTTTAATGTTCTGGTAATTTTCAGAGCAGTCCCACGCTCCCCCGGAAAAGAAACAATGGCCTCTTGCTCCAGCAAGGAGCCTCCTTTGGTCATGATTCGGAGCAGAGGGTGGCGTGGTGATGGGGTCTGATTATCTCGAGCTCGAGGCAATGAGAAGGACGTGAAAAGCCAAACGACCAGAAGACGAAATTCCTCCAAATACCGAATAACCTTTCGCGTTAAAGCCCAAGGAGAGGAGGTAACAATAAATAGCTGGAAAGTCGGCTCCGCTAAGGATCAAACGGGGTGGAGAGGCGCTAGAAACGCCGGCGCCGTTATCTGGAGATGAATTTCAGGCAGCTATTCAAGCACACAGGAGAATAATTATTCCTGGACTTCCCCCAGAATAACAGCCTACCAAGAACAAGGTGGGGAAGTTATTGCCAGTAGTATCTCAAGTCCGGCAGGATATGTTTCGTTTAAAAAAAAAAAAAAAAGAAAAGAAAAAAAAAAAAGACGGTTTGACGATTATATGCTCTGTTTGCCGTGTACAAAAACTAGTGTTAACAAATTACCTCTCTGCTGCACGCAGCAGGATAGCTCTATATCCAACGAAACATTTTATATTTTAATTTTCCCCAACAGTCTCTTCAGACGACATAATAACAGTCAACAAGAAAATAGATCCTGCAACATTTACTCGCATCTGGAGAGCCCCTCTACCTATGCATAGCACACCCCCCCCCAGCTAAGCAACTCCTTCTAAATCCTCCGAACACACCGACACGAATCTCCGAGACACCTCTCAACTTGTTTAAGTGCAACACACGTCCCCCTCCGCGCGCCCACCCACCCACCAGAACAGGCAACACGTTTAAACCAGTATTTTCGGTTCTCTGATTATTTTGACTTATTTACTTAAGTAAAATTATCTAAATAGCAAATCAGGTAGAATTTTCAATGATTACAACAAATGCACATCTCCAGCTTTTTATTCATTACCTTTCTTTATTGAACATTCATTTTCTTTTCCTCTTGACAGCGATACATTTAATTGCAGGAGCACAGTTATTTGATTAGCTAGGTCCGTTTTCACTCAGTGTTGCCACGCACAGGATGTCCTTACAATCAATTAAGTCTTCCTCGCCTTTCATTTGTGCAACCCGTTTACAGAATGCAGATACTTATTTTCATGTTTTCCTCTTTCCGCCCCCCTCTCTTTTATTCCTCTCTCTTCCTCTCTCTCTCCCCCTCTTTTTCGCTTTTGCCTCTTTGCCTCCCTAAATCAAGGTGCAAAGAAGCCAAAGAGTGATGAAATGAAAAGAAAGCCAATTGCTGGACTGAGGTGGGGAAGATAGCTGCTAGGAGTCCGCCTGCGACTATGGAGCAGTCAGTAATTGCTGGAGACAGGGAGAGCTGGGGGTTGGGCTGAGGTAGCCATGTATAAATAGTGTGATCTCAAATTGAAAGGCATAAATAACAGCAGGAGTGATCTAACCCTATACAGCCCATCTTCTACGTGCAAAAACAGCGTGCGGAGGACGGCCACATCTCCGACTGAAAACAAGTGGATCTCTGTGGATAAGATCACCGGGCAGCCATGGAAGAACTTACGGCTTTTGTATCCAAATCTTTCGACCAGAAAAGCAAAGAGAGCTGCAGCGGCAGTGGCAGCAGCAACAAGAAAGAGACGATCACGTACAGGGAAGTTTTGGAGAGTGGGTTGGCACGTTCTAGGGAGCTTGGAAACTCTGACTCTAGCCTGCAGGACATGACCGAGAGCAGCAACCATTGCCCGGTGCATCTTTTCAAAGATCACGTAGAGAGCGACAAGGACAAACTGAAAGAGTTCAACACAGGCAGGACGGCGGAAGGTAAGAACGGGGCTGGGCGCCCTCTGCCCCGCGCCCCTCGCAGGCAACCCCGACCCCCTCCTCGGCCGCCTCGGGCGCTCCGCAGCGGGGGTGAACCGACCACTGCGGCCCCGGTCACCCCATCCGCGGCCCCGGCAGGGCTCTGCCTCCGCACCCTTCTTCCTCCTCCGGCCGCCTCCCTCCCGCAGCGGCGGGGACACGCGCTTAGAAGCGCATATGCCTGCACGCGTAACGTGAATATAGCCCTGAAAATACAAGTCGCAACTTCAGTCCTCCCACCTTGCCCCGCTAGCTCCTGTTCACATCCGAAATCGATCCGGTGCACTAGGTGTTCGTTCGCCCAGGGGATGGGGGCAGCGCAGGACGTCAGGTATTTTTTGTCTATCTGTGCATTTTTGTACGAGGAAGCCTTGTTCGGGGTGTTTTAATGCCTTAAGAGAAGGGCCTGCTTCCGGGCCGTCAGGATGCTGATGCTTCTGGGAGAAAGCTGGATATGGAGGGGGCTCTCTCTGAACATTTTGCCTTGTGTCAGTTGGTCTGAGACAGCGGCTGCGGCCGGCCAGGAGAAGCAGAGCCTAGCTGTAAGGGAGATGCCAGGGCAAGACGCAGCATTCCTGTGGAGATAGGCATTAGTCGGCTCTCTGCCTGGTCCCTCGGTCATTCGCCTGCCCTTCTCACCTGGGCAAGGGCAGCACAGCATCCCCTCGGGGTGCTGGGACCACCGGCCGAGAGGTAAAACGCCATCCCTTCTCTTAGTGGAAAGAAATTGATATTTTTGAAATTTTTTTTTAAACCAAGCAAGCTAAAAATACCGCACAGTCTCGCAGAGGAAGGAGAGAATAAAAAGGGCGGGGGATTAGAAAGTTGAGAAAGTGTCTCTAGGCAAGTTAGACAGGTGGACCTAGCTGGGGAGCTACTGGCTAGCTTGGGGTAATAAAAAACGGTTAATAGGTTGAGGAACAACAACCAGTCTTTCAGCTGTTTCCTACTGTTTGATCTTGTTTAATGTAACATTGAGCGAAAAGCAATTTAATATACAGCCCAAACACTTATTTAGTATCTTCCTCTCTTCCACTCCCTCCCCAAATGGAAGGACAGGATACAATCCTACGTTGGGGTATTTCTATTTCTGCACAAGCCAATACCGCACAGAACCGCTGATCTTCCTTCTCTAGTAGAAAGACTGCAAAAGGAGAGTGTTCAGGAGGAATCACTGATGAAGGAGATGGTTTTAAAAAAATGAAAGGAGGGCATGCTCCAGGGAAAAAAAAAACGAAAATGAAAACAAAAAAAGTGTAATACGAATGAGCAGCAACAGCAAAAAGTCTCTACTACTCTCCCTTTTCCCTGTGTATCGAAATTCTGGCTTGTATATTTAGCTAAATTCATCTATGGAGAGGGGCTGGGGGTGGGGATGGAAGGGAGGAGTTGGAAAGATCTGAGATGCTTGTGACAGTTTAAATTCATGCCAGGTTTCAGTCCAATTTCAACTGATTCTGGCATGTGATTTCAGTCCCACCGATATGCTAGTTAATATTTCATACCCATCACGGACATGCTGTAGTCGCAGATCAGCAAAAGGAGACAGAGCTTTTGAACGCTCCTGATTTTCCCTGGGCATGTACTACGTTAGCAACCTCATCTTTTCATGGGGGCTTCCCTTACAGCAGAAATTAAAACAAAACGCCTTTAAAACCAACCATCAAACACTCCCTTAGGAGGCCAGACCTATCCCTAAGTTTTATGCAGCTGATAATCCAGCCCAAAGTGGGAGATAGGGAGCCTGGAGGAGCGATGACAGCCAGGGACAGTTTCGTTTTGGAAGTGAAAATGAGCACTTCGGTTTAGGTCCTCACTCTGCTTAAGCACAGATGCAGTTCAGGACATTTCATTATATTCCATTAACTTATAATTTGCAGTTAGTCATTTGCATTTGAGCATGTCCCTAAGTATGTATGCAAATATCTATGTGCACGCTCACATTTGTCTGTGTATACATACATACACACACATGTAAGTGTGCATTTTGTGAGGGAAACAGGATTTAATTCAGGATCCTCTGGAGATATGGCTTCCCCGGCAGCCCCACACTACCCAAAAGGTGAAGCAGGACAAAAGAGGCAGCCAGAGCAGGCTTCCATTCCAGACCGCCACCGGTGTGGGGCGGCCTGGCCTAGGGGGGAGACTGTGTATGGTGTCTAGGGAAGCTGGCTCAGCCTCCAGAAGTGCTCTCTGCTCCAACATATTTCCTCTTTTCATTCGCTGGATTTAAAAGAGGGCTGGTAGGGTGCATTAAGCCCCCTGGAATTAAGGAAAAGGGAGTGGGAGGTAGGCAAAAGAGGGAAAGAAAGATAATTTACCAAAGCAAAAAAGATCCTCCTCTCCAAGACAAAAAAAAAGGGAAACTGTTTTCCCCTGTTGTCTCTGCAGCCCCGCTCGGGACAGACAGGCACAGGGGCTGCTGCCAGTTGCAAGCTCACCCCAGCTCTCTTGGGCCACATAAGGTCTGGGGGGAAAAGAAGATTGCTCTGTTGATTTGAAGGGTCTGGGGTGTACCCACGTTCTGTGAGTCTGCTCCCCCACACCGGCCATGCAGGTCTGCCTCCCCAGAGGTTTTGAGCTGCCGGCAGGTATTTTGGGGGAGGAACGGGTGATAGTGTAGAGGGGGGGACGATCTTGGTCTCAGGCCCACGGAAAGTTTCTCTTACAAGGAACATGTTTTCAGCATGGCTTTACCACAACAGTGTTGGGAAGCTTCTTACATGACCATTTTCACTTTAGGAGAAAACGGCTATGGAGAAATCCTCTCCCACCATTTGGATGTATCAGGGGACTGCTGGCTTCCCTACCAGCCCCTTTCCCAAACAGTCTGTGCCAGCTAATGGCACAGCTTTCTCTTTATCCTGGAAAGAAAATTAAAATTACATTTATATGCATATTTTTGCTGATAGGGTACCAGCCAGGCAAAGCTGCATGGCTCTCTCCCTCCCTTGGCCCAGAACTGGCAGTGGGGTTCAGCCTGGCTGGCTGCCCCCAGCCCAAGCCTGACCCACAGTCACACTTGCCCCTCTGGCCTACAGGGGCTGGGTTGCGACATCCCCCTCCCTCCCGTCGGTTGCTTCTGCAGGTTGAGCTGAGTTTGGGGATGAAGAGAGGGGAGACCCCTTTGTGCTGCGGAGAGAAACTTCGGAGAGGTGCGACAGGAGGCTCAGTGTCATTTTCCTCTTCCCCTTCCCGGCAGGGATCTATGAGTGCAAAGAGAAGAGGGAAGATGTGAAGTCAGAAGATGAAGATGGACAGACTAAGCTCAAACAAAGGAGAAGCAGAACCAACTTCACACTGGAGCAGCTGAATGAGCTGGAAAGACTTTTTGATGAAACGCACTATCCAGATGCCTTCATGAGGGAGGAACTAAGCCAGAGGCTGGGACTGTCTGAAGCTAGGGTTCAGGTAAGAGAAAGGTTCTGTTCCTGGAAACGCCTTCATCTCCTTCATAACTGCCTGTGGATACTAACACAGTGCCCCACTTAATCCAAAGTGGGGAGGTGAAGGCAGGGACTACATGTGTGATGGGGAAGTTGTTTGCAAATCTGATGTACCTGTCCTGTCAAACAAGAACTCTACTCTGGGGATATCTGCCCATGCCTTGTATTCCCTAGGAAGGTGATTTAATTTCCCCCCCCCGCCCCTTGGGTGTGTGTGTTTATGCAGGGTAGTGATAGCATTGACAAGTCTCTAATAATATTTCATTTTTTAAGAAATTATTGTATTTTGCCTTGTGAATGTGCAATTAACTATCCCTTAATCCTCACTTTCTTACCCTTCCTTTTATGGGGTGGGGGAGTGGGAGGAAATCCAGAAGAGAAAACAATCACTGTGAATAAGGCTAGATGGTTTGGGTGCTGAGGGACAGGATTAGCCAGAGCCGGGGGAAAGGTGCCCACTCTGATTCTCACAGCAAGCCTATGAATGCATGGCACCCCATCTGGTGGAGTCTTCCCCAGTCCCTCCCATTCCACCTCGGATAGAGCTAAATACCAATTAGCCTTCAAACCTTTGAAAATAGGTCCTGGATGCTGTAGTTTTGGGGCTGTCAGAGCTGTCTCTTTGGTTGGCTTTAGATCGATTATTTTAAAATTTGATTTTCAGATTGATGCAAGGGGAAAACACCCCTCCCCCTTAAGCCAATTAGAGAATGCATCCCCAAAACAGATGTTGTATAAAAAGCCCAATAGCCTAGAAATAATTAATAAGATCAACCTGTGGCTCTAAGAGCAGGCCTAGAGGAGAAACCTGAAGAAAATCCCTTCTTGGCCTGATAGACTCAAACCAAAACTCAAGAAGAAAGTCATTAAGCCAAGCCCTCCTCTGAACAAAACGCCTTCACACCCTGGAGATAAGGAGATGCGCGTGCATATCTGTGTCTGCTTATACTTGTGTGCATGTGTGTACCTATAGGTGTGGTTGTGGCTGTGCGACATAGGTACACGTCTTCGTCCCGACTCTCACCCACAGGGGGAAGACAAGGCATGCAGCCCTGAGCTGCAATGGGGAGGGAGTTCGCCTTGTCCCCTTCCTTAAACATGACCCACTGTGGCAAGTGAGCAGGCAGGATGCTCCTTAGCGAGCAAGGCAAATCCCGAAATGAATAGTGACCAGGGTGGTTTTGTTGTTGTTGTTCTTGTTTGTTTTTTGGTTTTGTTTTGTTTATGGCTCATTTCTCCTGTCTGCTCCTGCCTCTCTCAGTAGAAAGCAAGATGGGCGAGGGATGGTGTTGGGCACATTCCTTAGGGAGGGCAGCTTGCAGGGGATATTGCAGGGATTCAAAATGCTGCTGGCCTGCTTTCTTCTAGAAGATTGATCTAACCACACCATATAAATTAATGAAAAGATTAAACTTTTGCTGAAGGGGACATCAACTCTTCTGTCATCTTCCCAGATCTTCTTACTTGGGCTCTGTAATATCTTTCCAAGGCCTTGATGTACTGTTTCTATAAAAATAAATTACTTGTAATTGAATTCTGCACTATTTCTTTCAAGTACTTTATTACTGAGCAGCACCTTAACAGGATGTTCATAGTTACAGGAAAATTGGTGCTTCAAGTGCTTACAAATCTTAAAACAGAACACCACAAAAAAAAAAAAACCAACAAAACCCGAACAACAGCAACAACAACAAAAACCCAACACACCAAACCAACCCAACAAAAACAAAGCTCCAAAACAAAACACCACCACCACCACCAGAAAAGAAAAAAAACAAACCAAACCAAAACAACCAAACAACAAAGCAACAACAACCAACCAACCAACCAAAAAAGCCCCCCAAATCCCACCTGATTCAGGGGAAGATTATGAGAGAGAACACAAAAATGAATAACTGTAGTGATCTAATAAAATAAGCTTTTATTGATGAAAATAAAAATGAAAATTAAAGAAATATCAGGAGGGAAAGGAAGACAAATAGTTAATTAATGGGGAAATAAGCAGACAGTTCGATAATCTATCAATAAAGGGAAGTGGGGGAAAAAAAGAAGGGAAAGGGAGGAAAAGGGGAAGGTGTTATTTTTTGTTGCTTGTTTTGTGCTGTGTGGGTTTTTTTTTAATACTTTCAGAATTGTTCTTTAATTCCTATCTGAGCCACTTGTCCCCTGCTGTTAAAGGATATAGTTTCAATTTAGTGTGGAAATTTGCTGTAAATAAATTGAAGCCCTATGGTAGCTAGTCCTTATTAACCTTTTATTTTTAGTGTTGTACTGGAAACTCATATCACCCAGCTGTCAGGGTTATAATTGAAAGTTATGAGACCATAGTGAGGAGCAGGCAGTAATTCAATTACAACAAATATCTTTGGGTTTATGGTGCAGGGCTAAATTAAATGTCATTATTCACTGTCTCTAATGGAAATCAAAAGGAAATCAGATTAGAGCATTTGTGAAAGAAATCACCGAGTGATCCTTAATGAAGAAATAACTGTCTAAAACAGTGTACTGTGCTTTACTTAGCATATTCATGACTAATTGGAATTGATCGTGAATCACACCAAGCCTGATTTATTGTCGCTTAACGCAGTGGCTAATTCATCACTTTTATTCCTCATAACCCTATTTTTTCGTAGCTGAAGGGAAAGGGCACTTCGTTTTCCAGATTTAAATATAATTTCTGTTTGAAAGATGTTCTGATTTGCAAGAGAAGTTGTTTAAACGCTGCTTAAATTTCTCAAGACAATTTATACTCCTTTGGGGGTGAAGACGGTGCGTGGGGAACACACAGAAGGAGATTTCTTACAAAGATTTACAACCTTAAAAAAATTTTTAAATTGTTGCTACAGTGCGATGATATTTTGCAGTCCTGTTAAAAGAAGCTCTGAGTGTTGTTAATATTCGCATATTGAGCGTAGCTATTGTGCACTGCTGGTGCTGTGCCGCGTATTTCAGGGCAGCAGTGCCCGGTTAGCGTGGGGAGGGTTGTTCTAAAGACGGGCCAGAGGGGACTGGGGAAACGGGAGCGGTCTGTCGGTCGGTCCACCTCCGCAGCCGCACGCCCTCTGCGCGCTCACCCCCGGACACCCTAGGCAGTAGAAACGGTGATCCGAATCAGAGAAGGCCAATTTCTACTTAGGAAAATCACTGAGGTACCCGAGGTAATTAATGCCTTTGGAAGCCTTTCTTTGCACTAATTACTCCGTTGTAAATGACCATCATTAAGGCAATTGAAGAAAGCTTGAAGGGAAAATTTGATGTAGGAAGTGCAGTTAGTATTAATTAACCGTATGATCTCTTGGCAAGTGCAACAATATCAAAGGTTGTAGGTGTTTACTTAGCTACAGGATTTTATCAGCGGTGAAAGTCAATGTTTGTCCATACTCGGTAGGTTTTGGTGTAAGAGTAAGTGTCCTCAAAACATTTGGGTTCGTGCCTCTGACAATCCTTTGGGGAGAGCTGCTAAACAGAGCACCTTGGGAGGGGGAAAGTAATGACGATCTGAAAGGGCCCTGGAAAGGAGGCAGGGGAGGCGCAGCGCAGCGGTAGCTGGAAGTGCTGCTCTTGTTTGAGACATGACGGCTGGAATTGGGGCAGGATTACTGATTGCAGGCATTTCTCGCGTAGGGGCACAAGCCCTTCTTCACATCTCTGCCCAGTAACATCTCTGTTATTCTTGTCTGCCCAGAAGCAGCGTGTGTTGGGTATTTTTTGTTTTGTGGATGTTTTATTTTTCTGTTGTTCCCCTTAAAAAAAACCCAACAAACAACCAAAAAACACAAACAAACCATTTGACCTATTCTAGTTGATCCTGCTCTGGCAGGGAGCTTGCACGATATGATTTTTCGAGGTCCCTTCCAACCCCTCACACCCTGTGATTCTATGATTCTGTGAAATGATTCAGACCCTTAAGTGCAAATTCAGTGTCTCGCATCTTCTCGGAGATCCATATCGTTTCCAAACCCAGGTTAGGAGAGAACAGATGGCCAGGTCTCTTAGGTATCAGACCCCGGAAGCTGAGCTGGTCCACGCTAGCCGTCCCCGAGATGTCTGAGGAGTGACTGGAAAGGAAGAGATAGTCGGCCTGCGTGTGGCCTTTTTAAAAGTGCTTGTGGGAGCGGCGCCTCTCTCCAAGCGGGTGCTACAAGTACTGCCGTTTCCCCCCGGGGAGATAAGGGAGACGGTGGAGACTTGATGCAAAGCGGCCGGCTTCAGGTCTTCCCGGCTGTGAGGGTGCTACTGATCTCCAAATGTTCAATTCCCGCTGAGAAACACCACCAAAGAGCAAACCCCCCTCAAACAGCCCCCACCGCAGCACATAGATGGTCTCACTCCATCTCTGGGGCTGAACTCTCCCTCTCGGCTGCTCCGAGGAGAAACCTCAGTAAAGTTGTGCGGAGACCCTTACCTCTCTTCTCCATCCTTAGCCCCGGAGATAATCCTCCTTCAGTAGCTGCCTAATTTACCTCCTTTTTCTTTGTTAGTTGTTTTTTGTTTGGTTTTGTTTGCATTTTCTTTTCATAGGTCTGGTTCCAGAACAGGAGGGCAAAGTGCCGAAAGCAGGAAAACCAGATGCACAAAGGTGGGTGAGAGGTACGGGACAGTTGAAGGGTGGTGGCTGTGGGGCGTCGGGACTCCGCCGCCGCTCACCCGGCCATCTCTTTCTCCTCAGGTGTGATCCTAGGAACTGCCAGCCATTTAGACGCCTGCAGAGTGGCCCCCTATGTGAATATGGGAGCCCTGAGGATGCCTTTCCAACAGGTAGTTAGCTCCGGTTTTATTTTCCTTTCCCCAAGCAGACTCCGACTTTTTTTTTTTTCTCTCCGGGAGGAAGCCGGACACGTTTACAAGTGCCATTTATATAGAAGTTGGCACGTATTAAAAACAGACTGTAAAATTTCGTGAAAGAACCTTCGCCTGACTGCTAGGAGCTCAGCGCCCGTCGTGTGCGGGGAGGGGGCCGAAGCGTGGGGTCCCGAGGCCCCAGGAGGCGCCGCCAGTGCAGAGTCCACCCTGCTGCCGTGCCTTGGGGCTGGTTCAAGACCCCAGGGCAGCCCGCAGAAGTGGCAAAGGCGGCCTGGGATCTCGGGGGTGCATCGCCCTGCTGGGGCGGGGAGGGCTGGGGAGAGCCCTGCCAGGCCCTCCCACACCTGTCAGGGACGCACCGGCCTTGTCACGGTCCGCCCAGGACTCTTAAGTCTCCGCCCGGCGCTGGAGAGTGCTGTGAGAGAAGGTTGAGGATCGCGCACTTGGTGGGCGAAACAGAGAGAGGGGAAAATTATGGAGACCCTTGAACTGTCGTTCTCTCCCTCCTTCCCAGACGGGTTGTCGAGGCCTGGTCCCTTTCGGCGGAGCCGTCCGCCCGGGAGGTGGTGGGGCTTCTCCCGCGGTGCTGGCCAGCCGGGACCTGAGTAGTAGCGGAGCGCAGGCACTGGCGCCACTGCGGGGCCCGGGTTCTTGAGCGAGAGAGAGTAGCCGCCAGTGAGAAGGGCGTCGGGAAAGACGAGGACGAAATTCAGTCCCGCTTCTAGCCACCTCCTCGCCACGGCTTGTGGCTCCCCCTGTTTCCTCCCCCACCCCCCCGCTTTTTTTTTTTTTTTTTTTTTTTTTTGGTCAATTAATCGGGGAATCGATTTTTCTCCGCCCAAAGGGACCCTCCACCACCTTCTGCGTCTCAGAGACACGTGGAGCTGACAGATTAATTGTATTGATTTTTAAAAGACATATTTGGACCAAAATAATTAAATACATAAATAAACTCTCCCCCACTCCTTCCCGAACCTACCCGGAGCTGAAATCTCTCAGTCAACCCAACGTGTTTGTATAGGTCGAGAAAGCTCCAAAGCAAACATCAACCCGGTATATAAAGGACCAGTGGCCAAAGAGTTTTTAGCAAGGTATAAATAAACATCCCTGGAGGAAAGAAAAATAAAACACACAGCAAAAAAACACAACTATTTAGCACTTGTTGGCCCCCGTGTCTTGGGCCGCATATTTTATTTATTTATTTTTAAATTTTTAAAATTTTGTTTGCTTATTTATTTATTTTCCCATACGAGGACGGTTAAGCGTGTCCCTGTGCCTTCGGCTAGGTGCTCTCGTGCTCCGCCCCTGCGTGCGGGCGTCTCTTCTGATAAGTTGCCCTTTCAGCCTTCGGACTACTGGGAAGGGCTGAGGCGGAGTGGGGTCTGGTTCGATGGCCGCGGGAAGTTGCGGGATATCGATGGTGTCCATCACCGCGGGTCTGACGCCGCGTCTCTGCCCTAGGTCCAGGCGCAGCTGCAGCTGGAGGGCGTGGCCCACGCGCACCCGCACCTGCACCCGCACCTGGCTGCCCACGCGCCCTACCTGATGTTCCCGCCGCCGCCCTTCGGGCTGCCCATCGCCTCCCTGGCCGAGTCTGCTTCCGCCGCTGCCGTGGTGGCCGCCGCCGCAAAGAGCAACAGCAAGAACTCCAGCATCGCCGACCTGCGGCTGAAGGCCCGCAAGCACGCCGAGGCCCTGGGGCTCTGACACGCTTCAGACCAGTCCCTCCTACCCCATCGCGCCCCGGGTGCCCGCGGCGGGAGGGTGTGTTACCCGCACGGACCGCCGCTTTGCTCCTCCGCTCCTGCCTCTCCTCCGGCCGCGGGGCCACCTTCTCTCTTTTTTGTTATTCTTGTTTGGTGTGTTTTTTTTTTAATTATTTTATTTTATTTTTTATTTTTTTAGTTTTTAATTTTTATTTCTTTCCCCTGTCCCAAGGTCTGTGAGTGCTCGACTGTAGCCTCTTCCCGCTGCTCTTCTCGTCCTCTTCCCCCCAGGGACTTTGCTGCCGGGGGAGCCGGGTAAAGAGCGGCCTTTGCCTGCCGTTGGTGCTGTGTGACACGGTGGGGGACTTCCGCAGGGCGAGGGCGCCCGGCTCTCGCCTGGGTCGGGCACTCACCCACGCACGCATCCGCAGCAAACAGTCATAGACTCGGCGGAAGATAAAGTAGGTGGGAGGAGACAGTTAACAAAAACCAACACACATACAAAGAAAAGAAAAAAAAAAAAGAAAAAAAGACGGAAGGAAACGATTTCTAAATTATGTTAATCTGTGAACATTTGGGACACTTTGGAGTTTTTGACCCTGGCAAAAGTGATTGCTCCAGCATAACGTCATCCGCTGCTGTCAGTTTTGCTACCTTGTGCATGTGTCTAACTAAACATGTTTTGAAGATCACAAATATATTAGAATGAAACTAAACAAAACAAATAGTAATAATAATAAATAATAAATCCTTGGGGCTGGTCTCCATTAAAGATGACATTTCTTTGTTGCCAACAGTATTATTTCACTGCCATGAATCTCTTCCATTACTGAGGAGCTGCTGCAGAACTGGTTTGAATTTAAATGTGGAATTTCAGATCTGAGGCAAGGCAGTTTTTAATTTTCTTTCCCCCATTTCTTTCTGAAAATAAAGGGAAAAAAAAGACCAAAAAAGCAATAAATAATAATAATAAGGCAGCATGTCTCAAATGGTTATATCCTTTGACAGGAGAAAAAGAGAGAGACTAGAATTTGTTAATCATTAGTGACAACTTGAAAGATGGGAACAATAAGAAATGCACCTGTTTTGCCAGAATCACCTGAACTCAGTTAGATGCATCATGCCACAGAAACAGGTCAATTTTTCTATTTTTGTTCCAAATCTCTTGATTTTTTAATCAAAATATTATAGTTTGTTTGTTTGTTGTTCCCCCCCCCCCCCCCCCCCGGATGTAGAGAGAATTATGCTACCAAGATGGACATATGGTTTGAAGGCATAATACTGATGCAGTGTTGATTTTAGTGAAATGCAATTAAGTGCAGTAAAGTGCAATACTGTAAATACTATAGAGTAAAAAAAAAATTAGCCGTACTTATTCTGTTAATAACCAATTCTGCAAGAACCATATCTTAAGTCGTTTATGCTCAGACACGTTCATTGCAGCTTCTTGCCAAAATAACAGTCTGAGTCTTCTATGAATGGATAAAGTTTTATACATCATGTACTGGAAAAGCAAGATGCCGTGATTTCTAGTGGAGTTCATGTGCCATATTTCTGAGAAGTAAAGCTGAAAAGTCTGTATGACACTTTTGCAATCATTTTAAGTAAAAAAAACCCCAAACAATAAAAAAGCAACGCACGGAAGCATTTTGTAAGCGGTGGACAAGTTCAATATTTGGACATTTGAAGTTTTGCCTGTGATTTAGACACCAAATCTTAAGTTAATGCTTAAGGAAAATGACTAGCATAAATTCCAAAAGGATAGGAAGTAAGGAAATTGTTGAAATTACATTACCAAAGTGTCTGGGTTTACTGACTCCCCTCCTTTTTCCTTTTTATGCTGTTATCTTTTTTTTTTTTTTAATAAAATATTTGGTGGGGAGGAGAGAGGAAGGTACAAATATTGATCTTGTCTGCATCTAACAAGATAGCTATTTGTTGCCTTTGTTACCAAGACCCATGTTCTGGGAAAGTTTATCCTCTTAGTAGTACCACTGTTAAGCCTGCTTTTTATGTCTCGTTTAGAAATCCATTGCTAGTTTTGGCTTTTGCAGATATTTATCAAGTCTAGATATTACTGTAGAACAAAAATCCATACTGTAGATAATTTTTAGACACGTCTCCTTTGTTTCTCCTTTAACTTTTTGATATTTTCTATCACGCAACATTTCTGGAAGGTCTAAGTTGTGCCCTTTCCCTTCTATTTATTATGTAAGAAATAGTTATATTTTGGAGTTGATAGAGCTGATAAATGTTACCTGCCTTTTCTACCTCTCTGTGAAAGCCCAGTACCTTTTTGAAACAAGGCCAAAATATTAAGATCGTGTTACTTGTTACTGACAAATACAGAGGAAAGGCTCAGTCAGTTAACCATGTCATATTTAAACAAAACATTACCTAAAACCCCCAAAACCTTATCATGTATGAATTTCTGGCTAAAATCAGAAATATTTGGAGTGCTTTCAACACTTCTAACGTGCATATCTGGAAAATAATATATGTTACTACAGAGATGCTTCAGGCTATAGGAAGTAACCTGTTGTACTGGATACCTACAGCCATGGAAGGAGAATTTGATACACTGTTGAAGGCCCTTCGGCACAGAGCTTTCTATTAAGTGAGGACTGTTTGTTATCTGTACTTGTGATCCAATTATTACCCTTTCAAATCTTCTTCTGAGGGTTTAACAGAGGTTTATGTGATTTTTTTTTTTCCAGCCCTGTGCTGGACTTCTGCAAAGGAATTATTTTCACCCTTGAACAATTCCGTAGAATGAGCTAAGTTGGATCTGTAGGTTTGGGATCTGAATTTTCTTATATACCTTCTAAGTGAGGCTGATCTTGCAACGCTAGAGGATGCACGTACAGTATGCACCCATCTCAGACTGGAAGGAATGACTTTTCTGCATTTGCTGTTTTACTAGGTACAAACACAGCAAAAATGCTTGCAAATTTTTCTCAGAAATTTCGCTACACACAGCTTCTTTATTCTGCTAAAAAAATAGCGGTAACATGAATGCAGTTCCCTGCTAACATGAAACAAGGCTGGTAGTGTAGCATACACCTTCCCAGAATAAAATATTCTTGACTTTTTTTCTGATGTCTCAAGGACAGTCTTGCCCTCTACCACAGAAGGGCAAAAGGTGGCAACATTTATCAGCTTAGCCTGTTTTGAAGGAGGTACCATGTGTCAGCCTGGGGAAAGGGGGAGGGTGTTGCTGTGAATCTACCAAGGTGCTTCATGCTGCTCTTGCTTTTCATTTAGCACAAGAGGAAATAGGTGTGCTGTGAAAGGGTTGCTTAATTCTTGTATGGACCAATTGCATCAGTGGTGGTATAAAAACTTTGCCTTGGTTTAGGTTATGTATGCAGGTGGCCGCCTTTTCTTGCCATCCTTACACTGTTGAGAAGAAATGAGGGGTCTTACCTGGGCTACCATGTACTGGACTGTACTTTTCCCTAAGTGTAAGTCACCATGGCTGCATTCACTGAGTGGAGCTCCAGTGATCCATACAAGTTGAGAATCTGAACCAAAGCATCTACTTCATCCCTGTCATTTTTTTTTTGTAATTTATTTAATTTATTTGACAGTCAAAGACTTGAGGTGATTATTAAAGTTTAAAAGTATTGTAATTGTTCTAGATTCTCAGGCATGGCAGGACTCGTTTATTGTCCACCATCATCCAGCCTGATTGCTAAAGAATCTTCCTCAAAAGTTTGGTCTGATATTTGAAAAATAACTTTAATGAATGCCAAATGAATAATGTTGTTTATAAATAGATCTATTAAAAAAAAGGCTTTGTGCTTTACATTGGCCCCTTTATAATAGAAAAAATAGTATCTGTGGGTTTTAAAAAATTTCTTTTTTTAATTGTCAAATAAGCTTAAGTACTTCATCCATTTATATCAAAATAGCAAGAGGCTTCCATGGTTCATTTTTATTGACTTGGAAATGTGTGAAAAATATCATATTGGAAGTTTGGGTTTTTTTGTTTTGTTTTGTTTAGTAGGGTCATATAGATGTAGTGACATTTTGGTTAATATAATACTTAGCATTTATATAACGTTTATTTGCAAAGCACTATATAAGTGTTTATTATTTAATCCTCACCCATTATGAAGTAGGTAAGAATTGTTTTCCCCTTTTCTGTAGAAATTAAGGCATTTAAATCAAGGGCCAGGTTCCATCGGCCATTGTCAGCACTAAGTATTATTACTTTTGGTTTTGTGATGTAGTTGCATCCCCCAGATCATCATCTGATATGAACTTTGTCGTGCTAGACAGCTTTCAAAACTGTAAGTAGCAGAGGCCCTGCTTCCAGGAATTTAAACTCTGTCCCTGATTTTAGCAAAAGTCTTAAAGGGAACACTGAACATAATTCAGAGTGGCAGCATGTGTCTGTGAGTTATTTCCATAGAACACGAAAATACTGCCCAATACTCTGACCCTGTATGTCAGTGGGAATTTGGTTAATGACTTTGTGGGGCTGAGTTGCAGCAGTGCTAAGACTAGAACCAAAAATTCATATTCCCACAGGATTCCCCAATTGATAGAAAACTTTGATTTCCAACTTCCCCTACTATAAATTTTTCACTCAGACCAAGAGTGTGGATGTCAATTCTTTGCATGCTTTATCTGCTATATCTTTCAGTCCTATGCTTGCCTATAAAACAATAATAAGACAGGAATTTGAATTGACATAGCATTGGCAGATGTTGACTGTTGACTCAAATTCAATAGATGTGGAAATTCAGATCCCTAAGGCAAACCAAGGTTAGGAATTTTTTTTTTTTTGGTGACAAAAATACACATTTTCTGCTCTTCTAAATGGACTAGGTAAATAATATATATATATTATTTTTTTTAACCAGGTAATTTTAGTTTTTTTTAAACATTATTACTTTGGAGGTGGCAGGCTTATTTCCACTTTTGTTTGAGGAAAACTTTCAAAGTGTATGAAGAATGGATTACACATCTTTCTTAGAAATGTGTTTATTTTTATAATATCTAATAGCTAATGTTCCAGGTGGTGTCCTTGTAACTGCTAATTATAGTCCACTCTACAAAGTGTACACAACCAATATGGTTGGCAATTTTTTTTGTGTTCCTGGTTGAAAAGGATGGTGAAAGTGTCTCACTCCTCATCTGTAAGCAGTCTACTGACCCTGTTATGTTTTCTTTCCCTGATGTGTCAGAATTCCCATGGCTAGCAAGATTCCAAACAGCTGTGGCTTACATGACAAGAGCTTCTTATTAGGTTGCTTGAAAATCTCCACCGGTTGCAGTAAGATGTGGTAGGACTGTAGAAGGCCTGATATTGCTTGGAAACTGAAGAAAAATGAGAGAAAAGCAGTGTGCTGTAGCAGAGTGTGATCTCCTCTCCCCTAAGAGAAGAATAAAGCCTTCTGCTTTATCAATTGTGATTCTTGTAAAATTGCATCTCTAAGTCATGTCTTTAGAAGATGCAACATCACTCCCGTCAATGTAACCCAGTGGCTAATATTACATTGCTTATTTTTATTAGCTGGCCTTTCTAGCCAGATCAGTGGAAGGCCATAGGCTTTGGTGTTTGAGGCATTCTTCAAAAGGGGTATACTAGATATCCCTCCAATTTTGTTTTTCTGTTAGACAGCTTTGATGCTAAAAATTGGTGCCAAATCAGTAAATCTGCCTAGAAAGTTGCCAATTTCAAATAAGTAATTGAGAGTTGATGCAGTTCATACACCTTATATTCAAAACTGATGTTTACCTAAAATCAATTGAAGAATGTAGAACATATCAGATTTTGAAGCTAACGATATTTATTGAAAGGCAATACTTCCACTAATCTCGGCTTATGGTGTGTATTAATTACATCAAAGACAGGCAAATATCTCTGTTTCTTTGTATTAATGTATATGGATGTTTTATTTATTTTTTTGTTTGAAAATTTCTAGATGTGTATTATTTTAATTATGTTGAGTGTAAATTTGACAATGCCTTGCATTTATTTTTATATTTTTTAAACCTGTTGCTTTTGCAAAACTATAAGCAGCCAGTATTATTTGCAGTACCATTACATAGTTTGGTTATGTACACAGTGTGTCTGAGTTTACAGACATTTCAGGGATGAAAACAACAACAAAATCTCCAACACCTACTCGTCTTAAAAGCTTGTACCCCTTTGTCATTGTGGAAGAGAAAAAAACAAACAAGCAAACAACTCTTTTAAGGTTTCAGTTATGCCAGCATGCTCCTACATGAATTCACCTGACACGTTGAGTTCCATTTTCAGAGTGTATTATGTTGAATCACATTATATGAATGTACATCTTGTAAAAGTGAGATATGAATAAACTTATAAATATTTGTAATCATGTGTTAATAGATACCCAGAATAACTACTACCAAAGGGATGGTAAATAATAAGGCATTTCCCCCCCTGTTAAATCAGACATTTCTCTTCTGTATTTAATGACCTTGTTTTTTTTTTAAAACACCTTATTCACTTTCTCTTTGCAAAGAATGAACACAGTTCATCTTTCTCTGTAGCCATCCCATTCTCACAGGCTTCTGTGTAAGCTTTGAAAAGCAAGTTACAGCTTAGTGGTGGCTGATCAGAAGTTACTTTTGCATCCCATCTACTACTATAATATTTTTTTATTTGGTAACCTATTTGTTTTAAAAAGATTTATAGCTTTTCCTTGTCATCGGGAGGACCGTGTCTGATGGCTCCAATCTGTTCGTTCAAATCAATAGGAGGGGCACAGGCTCTTATTTTTCAGGTGATTAAGGATTTTTTTTCCCATGTCCCTGCTTGTTGGTACATTAGATGTAAATTGATCCTATAGTTTTATTCTCTCTAGTTGTAATGCAGCATTCTGATGTTGAAAAGGATATCCAAGGCATCCTCTTGTTCCCATGCACTGTGTTGTTTTGTTTATAACACTGAAGCAAACTGGGTTCATGGAAATCTTTCTGTTTGGTTACAGCCTGTGTATTGGGTTCTAAAGTTCTGAATGAGCCACGAGAGTTAGGTTAGACTTATTTGAAATCCAGTTTGTCTGACACTTGTGTTACACTTAAACTGCGTCAGACTTACAAAATGAGTAGTTCCATGTTCCAAGCCCTTACCCCAAGACTGCATGCCTTTATTATTCCTTGCCTGCAGCTGACTGTATAAGCTGTATAAGCTGAAGCCAGAACCTGTACATAGCTTCCCTAAACTTGTATTTTCTGCTGCAAGTGTTTACGTCTATTTGAGGTCTGACCTGGAACATAGCTGGAAAGGAGTTGGTACAATATTCCTGCATCACAATTACTGTTTTTCCCTAAGCTAAAACCACAAACTGACATCCTGTTTTTCCTATCATTAATTATGTAAGAGACAGGCTATTATGAGAAAATTAATCCTTCCTTTCTGTCTCTGAAAGATATGTGGGCAATGAATGGTTGTCAGTAGCAAGCACTGTAAGTGCAATCAGAAAAAATATAAAGTGATAACAGTGTGTGCTGAAAGATTAGCTTCACCAGAAGACCATCTAGTAGCAATCTATAAATAAATATGTTTTAACACTCTTATTTTTGTCTATTCATATTCAGTTCAGATGTTGAAAAGAGAGATAAGTTTTCTGGCAGTTTGGTTTTTAGGAGGAGATTATTTCCCTCTTCATTTTTGTTAATTAGCATGTTTTATTTCTAATAACTTCTTCTTCTATTGCTTTTGGAAATAATTTATGGTTCTGAGGAAGGCTTTCTTTCTTTTCTCTTTGGGTACATTTTTCTTCATTGCACGAAAATTTATTTTAATTAAAAAAAAATTATACTTTGACCCTATTGCCATCAGCATTTTTGGCTACTGTCTCCAAATTCTCTCTGTAGGATCTGAATTGAATTGGATAAGAATAAACACTGTAACAATTTTCTTATGAATTGTCAGTAAAATTTTCCTTTCTTTCTTGAGTAGTTTCTCTCTTAGACTACAAATTTTTGAGCTGCGAACATCTGAAATAAAATTATGAGGAGCTACACAGGGAACAGGACTGAATATCTGCTGGTATGAATACCTGTGAACAGGGGAAATGTTACCAATATGCGTGGTTCAGTCCTGTATTTCCTGCATTTCCAGGAGTCGAGTTAAATTCTGCAGGAGCAACCACAGAAAGACAGATCTATACTCAAAGACCACATGTGAATGACTGGAGATTGGACAACAGAACAAAGGGAAACGTATGTAATTTCATTTCCCTGAATCAAACATTCAGATTTCATAACCAATACAATTAAGGGTAATGATCTTACTCCTACATCTAATTGCTGATTTATAATTGCTACCAAGAGGCTATAAAAATACCGAGTCAGAAAGCTGGATCCAAAACAGAGTCTTAATGCCTCACTCTAAAGTTAGACTTCAGAGGAATTTAAGCACTTAGTTCCAAAACCCTAACACAGGACTTCTGGCTGCCTTTCAAACTCTATTGAAGCCTAAGGGCAGTAGTTCTTCCACACATTAAATTTCTCCATGAGCCTCATGTTCTACTTCTGTGCATGCCTGGCACCTGGCAGATCTCTGTGTCTGGGAGGCTTGTTCGTTTTTTGGCCTGAGTTACAGAAACTGGACATCTCTTCCATCTTGCTTAACTTCAGGGATCCATCCAGTGAGTCACCCAGGGCTTGTTGCTCACCCCCACACCACAGGATTTCTTCAACGAGGAAGAAAAGGAGGGTAATTGTATTAGATTACTCTCTTCTGAGTGGAAAAGAAGGGCCCATTTGCAGACCTGACCCATCCCACAGGGAAGTCTGATGCTCCCTGGGGCTCAGGTTAGTGATGTAAAAAGGAGTCTCTAATCTGGTGCAGGCTTCTGATCATTATTATTATTTACAGTTCAGATGTCTACATCAGAACTTATCAGTGGAGGCAAGGAGCACACTTTTAGAAAATAGACCTCCAATGAGTATTTTAAGGGGGGCCTTAGAAGCAAACTAGCTCAGATGTAATAATATTTGTAGACATCTCTCTTTAGACAGTCATGTCCAATTCTGTGGCAAGTATCACATGTTCCCTTCATGTGTCTTCCACTGGAAAAACGACAGCAGTTTTCTTCAGACAAGGAGATTTCCTTTTACAAAATGACTCAGTGCCTAGTAGATTCATACAGGACTCTGCAGTCTAAGTTTTTCAGACTTTGCAATGCCTGAATAGATGGGGTAGATGAAAATGTAGCGATCTTGTTCCTGAAAATATGTTTTATACAACATGCTAGTCATGGATCTCTTGACAAGAGTTAATATAGATGATACCACTTTGGCAGTATAGCAGACAAATGACCTTTCTGCCGTGATACCCGTTCTAACTGGTTTCCCTACTGAGTCTTCTGATTTTATAGTCAATTAAAGTACAAATTGTTTTTCTACAAATCCTTGTGAAAAAGAATCATGTTATTGTTTTCCCTAGGTGGGCCTCAACACAGCAATTTTTTATTATTTCCTAAATATATCAACTTTGCAAAATGAAGTTCCTAGTTTTCATGAAGTTGTTTATTTTCTCTCTTCCTGCAAAATGCCTCCTGATGTTGCAAGGGAAAAAAAATGCTCTTGAGAGGAGTGATACAGATGTACATATACACATAAACATTAATATACAAATCTCTCAAAACCTGACAGAGTTTAAGGTGCCAGTTACATAACTTTTAGGTATTTAATGAAACAATCTCGCGTATCTCACTGCCTTATGTTATCATGTACATTCTTGCCACAGGACCTCTGTCTATATTGCTGCATGAGGTAAACTGTGCTCAGGGAATTAATTTGGTCTGTGAAGAGAATGCTGACATTGTCTGGGAGTATTCCTCACATGCATAAGATACTGATAGGTATCTGTACATAGGCAGTGACAGAAATCATGACAATAAGTGCAACTTTGGCTTCATCATTAGCATAGTTAATTATCATGTAGGAGATGTAGATCTAGCCTACAGACTTTCTAGCTGATACATTGAAGGTAAGACATCTCCAGGATGTCACAAAACAGGTACTTTCTGTTTTTAGGGGGTTAAAGTCAAAAGACCCAGAGTTCAACATATAGAAATCCTCAGCTTTAATTAACACAAGCTATGTAGGTTCGGGACCTTCTGGAGACAGACAACATTGTGTAACAGTGTATATTAGTGCAATATACCATTGACTTACTGTCTTACATTAGGCAGGTCATTGAGTCGTTCTGCTTCGGTCTATAAAATGGGTTTAGTGATACACTCCTAATGTCTACGTAGGAATGACACTCTCCTAGTATGTACATAGGGGGATTGTGACCATAAATTCATTAATCTTTATAGTACACTGATATACTAGATTTGCAAGCATACACACAAAACCCATGAGGCAACAAGTAACTCTTTATTCAATGCAATGTTCAGAGGATGTGCAGTAAATAAAGCATGAGGATAAAGAGAAATATTGAGCAGCTTCTGTCTTCACTGAACACTGTGCACTGAATAAAGCTGGGATCCTGTGGAAAAAAAAGGAAAAGAAAATACTTATCACATAATTAAAGAATATATCATAATGTGCACACACATGGGACTAGAATTTGTTTGCACAGTAAATGTCGGTAACAGCACGTCCTGATTTTTGGGTGTTTAATGAATTGATGAACACTTATTTTTTTCAAATGTAAGAATATTTGCGTTCAACATTTGCATGCATCCTTGTCTATAGCTACCCTTTTTCAAATTAAAAATAAAAAGACAGATTGCATGCACTACAAAACTGTTAGGAGTGGGACACAGAAGTCTCCACTGAAGCCTGGAGATCATCTGATCAAGAAAATAACCTGTACTCATAGGAAGACAAAGATGGCTATGGTGTCTTAATCTAGCCTTGGATTTGGTCAAATAAGCCATACAAGGGGATGTAAAACTCACTGACACCAAATGTACAGATCCGTGTTATGAGCATCGGAACCCTCTGATACAAGGGATGGTTGAGGCAAAAGGGCTTAGGGCCTCTCTAAATCAGAGATCAGTAAGAGGTAGGTTATTAGATCATGTAACCTTTTGGTGCAGCGTGTGTCTCTGCTTAACAGCAAAAAATATGAAAGGCTCACAGATATTAACTGAGACTGTACATTCACCTTAGGCCAAATGATATTTTGACTTGGCAAAACCAGTCCCAGTCTCCTTTTGCTTTCATCCCACCCAGATGCATTTTGATGTGTCCCATGCAATGTGAAACATTCTCCATCATTAAATGTGATCTGGTGCTGGTACTGGTGGATATGGAATTGTTCAGCATGTAGAAAGCTCTAGGCTGCACGAAAAAGCTAAGCAAGCTCAAAGCAAGTGGAACAGCTAGGAAATGCAGAAGCTGGCCAAATATGAAGTGATTTCATTAGGAGATGCACAAACTGTAACCTAGCATTTGATGGTGAGATGAATTAATGTTTTATCACTGGTTGGCAAATGAGGTCTTTCTTCAGTGGCTAATTTTGTCTAGTTTATACCAGGTTTGCCAAGGACTACAAGCATGTATATGAATGCATGTGGATGAGCTGACTTTTCTGTGTATCTGAACCCTAGGACTATTGATCATGACAAAAAGTTTGTAGGAGATGCCAGTCATTATTTATACAGAGAGATTGCTACAGCTTCTCTTGCAGTTACTAACTTTGCTGTAAAGGGAAAGCTGTAGTGTTCATAAAATACTCATGTCTCATTGTGGTAAAATTAGAATAGAGTCTGATTTTTTGGGGAATGTTTATTTCTGGGCCTCATATACTTCTTTAGTGTTTGAGACTTGCACTTTTACAGGGGCACAGAGCTTGTGTTGTCTAGTGATGGGCAGGGGTTTGCTGGTATGAACATATGTCTGTGGCTTTGGAAAATCCATCTTAGAGTTGTAATGGGTCTCAGGGCTTGAACTATTGTGTTGTGCTCTTGGCAACCTTTCTCCTTATCAGAGAAGCTCATGATTCACACATCAGTGCCTTGGAATTGCTTGTTCCTTCGTCATCATTGCTAAATAATTTGGTATAGAGTATTTGGAACTGCTCAGTTTGGAAATCAAGCAGGTCCAAGTCTTGAGTGGTTTCTAATAACTTATCTTTGAGAAGGATTCAGCATTTTACAGTATCACAGTATCACAGAATCACCAAGGTTGGAAGAGACCTCAAATATCCTCAAGTCCAACCTGTCACCGCAGACCCCATGACTACACGATGGCACCAAGTGCCACATCCAATCCCCTCTTAAACACCTCCAGGGACAGTGACTCCACCACCTCCGTGGACAGCACATTCCAATGGCAAACGACTCTCTCAGTGAAGAACTTTCTCCTCACCTCGAGCCTAAACCTCCCCTGGTGCAGGTTGAGACTGTGTCCTCTCATTCTGGTGCTGGTTGCCTGAGAGAAGAGACCAACTCCCTCCTGGCTACAACCACCCTTCAGGTAGTTGTAGACAGCAATGAGGTCTCCCCTGAGCCTCCTTTTCTTCAGGCTAAATAACCCCAGCTCCCTCAGCCTCTCCTCACAGGGCTTGTGCTCAAGGCCTCTCACCAGCCTCGTTGCCCTTCTCTGGACACGTTCAAGTGTCTTGATTTCCTTCTTAAACTGAGGGGCCCAGAACTGGACACAGTACTCAAGGTGTGGCCTAACCAGTGCAGAGTACAGGGGGACAATGACTTCCCTGCTCCTGCTGACAACACTATTCCTGATACAGGCCAGGATGCCATTGGCCTTCTTGGCCACCTGGGCACACTGCTGGCTCTTGTTTAGGTGGCTGTCAATCAGCACCCCCAGGTCCCTTTTATTCATGGAGAAACTGAAGAAAGAGATATTTTTTGTTTACCATGAATACTGTCCTCAAATAGATGATACACCAAGTGACATTGTGAGTAATTGTCATGAACAAGAATATTAAAGCATAATGGAGAAGATGTTCAGTTCAAATCACTTATCTCCTTAGAATGCTCAAATTCTCATTCTTTATCAAAACTGTATGCATTCCAAGAACTGAGAAGATTAGGTTCTCAGACCTGTTACTGTAAATGTCACTTTCTGGACTTCATTCACTTTACTTTGGATCCTATTACTTTTGCTGTTGCAGAACAGCATAATATTTCTTGGAAAGTTCTAGTGTTCTCTCAGATTGTTTTAATGACTTTAATTAATCTGCTTTCTTAATTACTCTGTGTTCCTTTACTCCTTTTATTCAGACACTTGTTACACATTCAGTCTTGCTTGTTAACTGTAATCTACAGTGGTCTTTTATGAATAGGCTAAAATCAGATTGCTTAAGTGTTCATAGTTTTCTGAAAAATCGTGATAGAGGTCTCTCACTGTCAGATCAACACCGAATTTTGAAAGAGTAACAGTCATACTGCTATCATGCACCATAGCACAGCCAGGTCACAAGCTAGACTAGTCTCAGCATTTCATTTGGGTGGTAATCTGTGAAGTTTATAGGACCTAGCAATTACATTTTCTTGATCTAAAGAGTCTTTATATTTACATGAAGGAAGTGTAATACTAGCAAGGATCTGTAAACTATCATAGAATGCGATAATATATTACAAATAGAGCTACATATTCTGCCAATTTAGATGTTAGAATATCTTGCTAGTAGCCACCATTCTTTGCTATAAACAGTGTCTTCTTGATTGTTTTCTGGTGTTACTGAGTTGCTCCAGACTTAAAGGATCCAGACATAAAGGATCCAGACATGAAGGATCACATCTCTATTGATATTTCCATTGGCCAGTAAAGAACACCTTCTAGTGCATAAAGTAGGATACTGTCAAGATACCCTCTTTGGAATCTACTTTGTGAAGTGATTCAAAATAGTTCTAATGCTTTATCCTTCAAGGTATGCTGCAAGGCACATCTACCTACTTAGGCTCTTGGGGATTGATATGGGCTGCTTTTGCTCTGCGTTGATTATGCTTTGAGGAATTTTTAGTCAAAACAAAACAAACCCAAGCATTTTGAATATCTGCACATCTTTTACAACACCATGAGAACTGCTAGCATACTTTCATGTGGTTCTGCTGAAGGTGCAGGACAATTGCTGATTTATATCCTTTATGATCCTGGCCCATGTTTTAGGTCTTGGGTTATAAGTGTCTGTTGATATCTTTGTCT
Source organism: Colaptes auratus (assembly GCA_015227895.2). Taxonomy (NCBI): domain Eukaryota; kingdom Metazoa; phylum Chordata; class Aves; order Piciformes; family Picidae; genus Colaptes; species Colaptes auratus. Next base: position 45,464,758 of record CM037631.1, read on the forward strand.
GTTCCCCTGACCATAGTTAGAAGTGGACCTGGATGAAACTTGTATAATACTTTGCTCAGTTGTATGTGCATTTGTGTATTCTTTTCTAGAGTGTCATTTTATTTGGACTTTACTCATCTGCTTTGCACATGTAATAATTGTCAGAGAAGCAACCTCTGGAATATTGGTTTCCTTCCTACTGCCAGAAGTATGGCATGTTTTCTTTAAAACAGTATGCTTTTTTTCAGGACAGCTGCATGAGACTACTTTATCATGTACAAGACTAACCCCCAAGGACCGTCTCCCAAGTTTCTTGAACTGGGTGTTAGTTTTAGAAATTGTATGTGAGACATCTGAAGTTTACACAAACTCCGTGTTGCAAGAGGGCAAGGTTAAAAAGGACTTCCCAGTTAATCAAATAAAACTACCCCAAGTTCCACCCAGTAATGGAATAGAAGGTTCTTTTCCAGCCCTTCAGAGACCAAAGGACTAGAACACAAGTGCTACATGAATCACATTCTGGGGAACTTGCTTTTTTCTGCAAAATTTTCCCTGGTCCCTCTTCTTGCTAATGAACCCCCTCCTCTTCCTGTTTTGTACATTGGCAGAAATCTTGGGAAGGTCACTTCTGTAATGTTTGTGTATGTCCATGTGTGGTGGTTTTAGGCCATGCCTTTAAAATTTAGTTACAGATTTTGAGCAGAAAACTAGAAAAAATAAAAAATAAATCACCATTGGGTGTAAAAAGGAAAACAAAAGATTATTCTAAACAAATTAATTGGATAAATATCTAGAATAAGACAGGCTGTACCATAACAATTCTCCTCTTCTTTCCTGATCTCTGCTGTTTTTCTTTACTTGGGAGAGATTAACCTGCTTGGCGGTTGGCCTTGGCTGAAATAGTTTAGTTAAGTCTAACCCACTGATTCTCTCTCTTTTGGGACAGGGGGTAGGGGGGGAGAGTGGACCATCTTCCCTGGTCTCTGACCAGGGCAGTTTTCATGTTGTTTGCTAATTGTAAATATCTGTATAATATTGTAAATAGTGTATATGTTGTACATATTCATTGCGGTCCATGGCAGAGTGTAGTTCCTGCTTGTAAATACAGCTTCATTTGCTTCTAACTGAGTCTGGCAAAGTTAATCCTGATGGGAAACTTTAACCCACCACAACATGCCATGTTTTGTTTTCAAGCTGTAAGAATTACCATCTTTGTGTACTTAAATCTACATTTTGAGGTAAGACAGGTTTTTATCTTTAGTAAGATTATTATTAAAGGGATTGTTGTACCTACATTACACATAATTGAAAAAGATGGCATAGTACAACTTTTTGTATGTGGACATAAGGATGAGAAAGAAGTAATGTTTGTTTCAGAAACTAACTGTAGCTATGGTAACAGATGCATGCTGTGTTTCATCTGGGAAACATAAGCAGCCATATTAGAAAAGGTTATTTCAATAATGACTTTTAAATAATTCCTTGCACGGATTTTACAAGTCAATAAGCACTGGTGTAGTTGGACTAATGAGTATTACGTTACTTCTGATACTCAACAGTGATTATTCCTGCAATTAAATACTTTTCTCAGGTTATAGTTAAAAAACTGTCTGAGAAATATTTCCCGGAGAGCCACTAGCAAAACAAGTTTGACATTTCTTGAGTGGAAATATGATGCAAATGTCTCATAGCTGTCCTTGCTACTGTTTTATATTTGTGGTGTCTCTAACAGGATAACAAAGGTTTCTAACTATATGTCCACAGGCAGAATGGGTAACTGAATATTTATTTAACTAGTACTAGCTGCTTACCTAATTCGTAAACATTTGTGTTAGGGGTATGTGGTTCCAACAGGCACATTAACGAAGTTTCTAATTTAGATTGCTTCTTGTTAATAATTCAAAATAGTGTCATCGTTCCAAAGCCTTAGGTGTTGTCCCTGACTGCTGATTTGCTGTAGTGGATGATGCTTATGGCCAGGATTGTGCCCCAAAAATTTCTAGGGCATACTTTTCTGTGCGTTAACCCTCCTTTGTTCCCCCCCTCCTTTCTGAAGGCGGCAGGGGGATCCTGGCGCCACTGAGTCCAGGTAAACTGCCTACCTGGGCGTGGTCTCACCCCTGTGGTAGGCAAGGGCCAGGCTATATGTTTGTTTCCCTGTTTATAGCATAAGCTTACACCATATTTGGTAGCTGCCAGTTCATTGGTTAACCTTTGTGTTTGCAACAGATGCTCATTGGAACAGTTGGGGCAAATGGTAAACAGGGGTTGTTTGGTGATGAACTCCCCCCGACATTCGTGTTTGACCTTGTATCTGTGTGCACACAAGTGCTGTTGTGGTTCACCTTGCCCGGGACTAAAGCCAGTGCTCCAAGAGGCTTCGTGGTACTTTGCCACCATCACCCAACTGCGTGCAGTGCTGTGGACAGTACCCCGTGGGATCAACCGCTGCATGATCCATCGCCGCAGGAGAAAACCTGGTAACCCGTGTGAACCAGCGTTGCTGAACTGCCATAGTGCCCCCCCCCCCGAGCGGGGAACCTCCGTATCCTGGGAGAAGCAGCAGCCACGCGCCGCAGCCACGCGGTCGGCGCCATTTCCTGTGTCCTCATTACGGCATATCCGTGCCACGTTCTGCGGACTATAAACATTATTAAGAGAAGACTTCATGAAGTTCTCAGCTTGTGAGTAAGCCAAGCCTCTCTTCATAGAGTTTCAGTTGGGGTAGCGTGCAAATCGCTCCGGGTGGAGGATCGCCGGTCACTGACCAACCCCCTCCCCCGCTACTTTCCAAATTAGTTTCGATTCTAAATTCTGTGAATCATTTGGTTTAAGTGCCTATACCTAAACATTCTGTAAAGATAGTTCCACTAACCGAATATCGATACCTGTGAAGGGGGACGGTACATACCCCGTTGCAGAGTTTGTATCTATATCTATATCTATATCTATATCTATATCTATATCTATATTATATAAATAAACCTAACATATATTTTTCATTGATATCTCTGCCGCTCATTTCTGAGGGCATATTCATAACATTTGCTTCTGTTGTATCTGACTGAAGCAGTATGTCCCTTTACCCTCTTGCAGTATCAACCGCTTCTGAAACTGCACTAGGAAACATGAGAAAGCACTTTATGTCTTTGTGTATAACAGTTATAGAGAGCCCAGAATGTGTGCTAATGATCTCAGTAGCAACCAATGATTATAGTTTTCAAGCAAGAAGATGTTGAAAGAGAGAACCAAGAGAGAAAGTCTTTGAACAGTAAATCAGACCACTAGTGTTGAAAACATTACACCAGAAGCCTGGAATTTTCATGGGAAATTCACACCCATCCAGAGGATCAATGTAGGATATACACACCAATGTACATTTAAAAACATTATTTTGATAGCTGCTAATTTTCAAATTAGCAATTAGAAAGAACTAGGAATTAAAAGGAGGTACAGGTTCTGTATCACTCCACTGTAAAGGAATTAATGTTACCATAAAAGAAGTATGCAAAGAAAAACATGTAAATTGAACACAGATCTGGCTCAGATACACGATTTGGCAGCAATTCCAAAGCTAAATCCTTGCCTGGCTACTTTCTTTGTACATATCAATTTTATTGCATTTAATCTATAATTTACATAAAAAATTGGCCTGTGCAGATCTGAGAAGGCTGCATGAGAGATCCTGAGTGGCTGCTCTAGTTTAATGAACCCTCCTCTTCATCATCACCCCTGGAAAATGGAATTCCATTTTATATGCTGGACATCTTTCATGGCCAGTGTGGTGGAATGAGACTCTTCACATATGTGTCCAGAATGTCTGTAAAGGACTGAAGGCACCAGGAATGTGATTTCTCCTCTTATGAAGGATTACACAAAATTGATTCTTCAAGCACCTTGTCCCCAGTGAGTCTGTTATAAAAAAGAACATTCTTATTCTGGAGAGATTCACTATTGTAGAGGAAGAATTTAATATATGCAGGTTTTAGAAGATGTAATTTTACCTCCTCCTTCACTCCAAAACCCCGGAGCTAAATATTTGTTTCAGTCTGTGAACGTGGTGTGTTTTTCTCTGATGCTGGTAGGGCAGATTTAGATTCTGTTTTAATGCTTTGTTATGACAGAAAATTACATTTGTATTTTAAATTTACTATTTCAAAAATAAACACTAGAGATAAAAATTTCCATCCTGACCTACACAGCAGCTCTCAACTCCAATAGTCTATTCTTCCTGCATGAGGGGAACTCCCATTGATGTGTGGATCTGAGAGGAGAATTTTGCCCTAAGGGCTCAATTTTGCTCTGAGATTGACATATGCATATTATCAAAAATAGAATAATCTATGCATTTGAGGAGCTATCAGCAGCTCCTGTGCAATGCTGTTGCTCTCAGAGATTTCTGGCATCCTACTAAAATGTGTGATAGACTGAGAGGTATACTAGGTCTAATATATGTACTAACAACTCCACCCCCTGAACAGATGAGATTGAAACAAAAGGACAATCTTTATTGTAATTATTGATATTATGATATCTCAGAAAAATTTAACAAGTACTTTTTATCTTACATCACTTCCTTGAGTAGCTCTCATTGTAGGGCCTCAGACAGGTACTCAGTCAGGAGCTGTCTGACTACATGTGATTTCCCACATCCTCTTACATTCTTGGAAAGACATCTGAAAATATGGCATTTGTGACTGGCAGAGTAAAGAGTGGGTTACACAGGTCATAAGAATTATAGTTTTGTTGGGGGTGGAATAGTACTTCAGCATCTTCTTGCTCCTTGTTGTTCATAAATTCAGAAAAATGTATCTGAAGAACAAAAATCATCTCATCTTCTCCTTGCACAGTGAGCCTCTGTGGTCTTTCTTTCCATCTGTTTTTCTCCAGGATTTCCTGCTGGCCTGAATAATATAACCATTTACCTCCAGTGAGCAAAAGTGTGGATAGAAGTCACCAGTAATTCTCATCAATTTTACTCATCACTTCTTGTCCCACCCTTCCTTTCCCATTTGTGCTGGTGGTAGAGTTCTGCTCTTCTCAGCTACATTAGTTTCAGGTAACATTAGCTGTCCAACAATCAAATTCTTAGTCCAAAGTAAAGTGTTTTGATGCAGTATAGCTGGAGGGGGGATGCCACGATCCACTGCCAGATGGGATTGGACTAGGTGAATAGCTGGGACTCAAGGACTAGACTTTCTGTGCTTGCTTTACACCAGGACTTTCAGCTGTCCCTGTGCCAGTGACACTATGGTAGCATGGAAGCACCTCTTGAGCCACTTGTAAGGTGCATGATGCTCAAGCTTCTGTAGTTGACTTCCCCTAACCTAAAACAAATCTTTACTAAAAGAGAAATACTAAAGACTGTCCAAAAGGGCACAAAATACACTCTCTCTGCATTGTACTGATAAATATCTCTATCAGCAGTTAAGAGGCGGTGTCATATCGTAATAAGCTTTCATTCTGTTTTTTTTAAACTCTGCCTTTGCTATGGTGTTCAGCCCTGTAGGAAATTGCAGAGGAAAGATGCTGTAGGCTGGGAAGAAGGTCAGGAAGCCCTTTTCCCCATCTGCTGTGGTACAGAAAGAACCTTTTCTCAATGAAATTGTCAGAAATAACAGAACCTTGTTTTCCTCTGGAGATGAGCCATTTCTTCTGGAGGAAGACACTGGAGAGTACTTCCCATCATTGCCTAGTTGGTCCCCTGCACTTTCCCTTCCTCACTCAGCTCCTCCAAGGGTGTCAAAATAAACAATAATAAATGAGATTGTGTGCAGTTCCCAGGAAATGTGCTGGTATGAACATTCCATTAGCTCTTTAACAAAGGTCAAATGACCACAATCTGGGAAAGATGGTTTATATAAGCCATAACATACTTCATCCTCAGGGATTAGTCACAGCTTGGATTGGCATACACCTCAGCCTCTGTATAGGAACTGACAATGTAAACTTCAACGTTAACTCAAGTGTCCGAAACTCCCACTAAAGGGGATGGGGCTTTACTTACTTCATTCACTCAATGGAGTCCAGAGCAATGCTTAGTGACTGACTCATTTACAAAGGAGGGCTGATGTAAGGTGCTGAGACCTGCAAGTGAAGCTGCCCATTTTGACACGATATAAATGAGGGACCTTCTGGAGAGTCAGCTGGTGCTTTACAGGATACACTAGAGTGTATAAAATGGCTGCTGATTGAGCCATGGAGCTCCCTATTGAGTATGTTGTGTACTTCATTCTTTCACAGCCACCACTGAAGTCTCTAAATGTTGAACAAAATCCCTGCTTCAAAGCAACTGTGCCATGACAAATTCCTGGAGTTTGTCATATTGCCTATGACATATAATATGGGATTAGTCAAACAAATGGAGTGGTTTTGTTTCTAATTTTGTAACTGATACATATCAAAGGCATAGGGACTTTGGTAAACACTACAAAAAGCTTATATTGTGAATATGGGTCATTGTTTTTCTTTGGATGTTTATATGCCTTTGTTTTTGGAAAAAAATGATTAAAAAAATATGAATATTTGCATTCAATGCACTTAAGTGATTCAGAATGTCAGGAAAATATATTTCCAGCTGTTATCTGAATCTTTATTCAGGGTCCTGTTTTCTTACTATTATTGACTGCCTCTCATCGCAACTGCTGTAGTGATTCACAGTTGCTCCTTAGAGCTACAACATACCTTCTCCACACTTTCTTAGGATAAACTTGAGCCAGAAACTATGATGCCAAATCTTTCAACTTCAAAGTGCTTCACAAGCATGTAAAACTAATCACAACAATGTTCTTCAGTTGGAAACACAACATATTTTACAGGTGAGGAAACCAAGAGGGAGAGATAAAATATCATCCCAAGAGAACACATGAAATCCACACTCTGCTTCAGTCTACTAAGCATGTTGCCAGGCAATGTAGAAATGTGTAAGAGCTATAAAGCAATTTGTAGGGTTCTCAAAATCTATGACTATGGGAGGTAACTCTTAAGAGTGTGCCCACTGGGAGTATGGTTGGTGATACAGCTACAGAAACCTCCCACGTTGTACTAGTGGACAAGTGCAATGCTAGGGCACTGAACACTGTCTGATTGTCATACTCTTCACATCAGCCTTCTACGATGAAAGGCATATGTCTGAAGGTCCTGCCCAAAATACTGGTTTCGGAAATAATACCTTGGGATCAGCATATATGAGGCTGAAATAAAAACTGATTTCTGACAATGGCATAAATGCCAGGAAGCTCTTGTTTCTGTAGAAGAGATGTAACCCTCTGATGGAGGAAAGCTCACCTCCTCAAGCTGGTAAGGTCAGTAACAAAGCACTTGTCATTCTCCTGAGAGACACAACAAGTTATTGGTCCTAGAAAGAAAAGTTCCTTGCAAAACTATTCTTTTTTTTTTGCATTTATAGGAATTCCCTTCATATAGGAAAGTAAAATACATTAAAGCATAAATTTGAATCTCTGAAGCTACAGAAACCTGCACTGAGAAATCTAGCAGGCTGAGAAAAAAAACCTTAAAGCCAAATAAAGCACAAAAATCTGGAGCCTTTCCTTAAAATTTATGTGATGCAGCTGAGTGCATCCATAGCAGGCACTCCAGAAATCACTTTTCATTAAATCATACTTTTCCTGCCTTTAGTTTTTTCCATATGTCATAAAACAACATTGCTTTGCTCTCCTGATCAGATGAGCCAAGTAGCTTCTCTTCATAGCAGATGAGACTGCAGGATGCATCCTGTCTCCTGTTATAGTGGGATCCACTGCATAGGACCAGTGTACAAGAGCACTGAAGATGGCACTGCTTGGTAAAATGAGCTTTACTACACCAGGGTAGTATGCTGATGCTTCCCAGAATTGGGCTGGCTAAGCCTCTGCTAAAACCTATATATGCCTCAGGGAAAATGTTATGTGTTTTAGAAAGGTCCAGGAAAGAACATGAGTGAGTGCAGACTACCATGAAAAATGCCTAATTTGCTTATAAGCATCCTGTTCTTTGAAGACCATTTTGTGTTCACTTATAAAGGATGCAGAGTGAGCAAGGCTGGATAAATTGTTCAGCAAGGCTATTGAGCTGAGCATCCCTTTCATAGACCTGGGGCTCAGCTAGAGCTTTCTGAAGCACTTGTGGACTGAAGTAGTGTCTTAGACTGTTGGCTACTGAAGTCTGTTTTTGTAGGTCATGTTGCCAGATGCAGACTATCAACAGATTTAGGAGCTGCCTGTGTCTGTCTGGGGCTAAACTATAGCTGTTGCTCCATCACCCAATGACTGCTCCTCAGAAAAGGAGAATTGGAGCAAGGACAGAAGACTCATGGGCTGAAATGAAAATGGATTTAATTAAACAGCCAAACTAATACCAGTGATAATATAAGAGTTATACTCAACCCAGAGAATGTACAGTGGTCACAATAAATGGGAAAGTAGTCATAGAATCATAGAATCATTTTGATTGGAAAAGACTTTTAAAATCATTAAGTCCAACCACTATCTAACTCTACCAAATCTCGTGCTAAGCCATGTCCTTTAGTATTATATCTATACATCTGTTAAATATCCCCAAGAATGTTGACTCAGCCTCCTCCCTGTTCCAGTGTTTGATAATCCTTCAGTGAAGAAGTTTCATGTAATATCCAGTCTAAATCTCCTCTGGCTCAACTTGAGCAGAAGTAAAAGGAGCAGGAAGAACCCAAGAAAGAACAAGACCCTAAGTAAGAGGTCCTATACTCACCAAATTTCTTCCTTTATAGTAAGTGTGACATTTATGGCATGGGATACATCCACAAACCAACTCTGGCCAGCTGTCCTGGATGTCTCAAAACTGCTAATGGCCTTCAGAATGTGACTAGCCTATGGTTCTGTCCCAGTGAAACTAGGGCACTAGAAAAACCTGTTATGTCGCATCCTGCTTTAGGGCTGGATTTTGGCTCTCTGCTGACTGAGTATGAATGTAATGTGACTCAAGAAGAGGCAACGTAGTCAGTGGAAGAAAAATCCACCTGTGTTCCTCAGGTCTTCCATATTCTTCCCTCTGAGTCTGGCACATGGTAGGGCCTACAACCACAGCCTTATTAGGCAGTAACTTCTCTTCCTGGAGAGAACACTTCTGATCATGATGTCCAGAAAAAGTACCCTACAGAACCTAAGACTAATTTTTCAGACATTGTTTCAGTATTGGGAAGCTGACTGACTTTCCTTATCTCATATCTTAAATTTTAACATATCCTGATCTAAGAGATACAGCTTTTCCCTCCTGATAGAAGCTCCACTTTCCTGACTTTAAAGATAATAAAACTAGCAGTGCCCATGCCTATTTATCTTACTTAACAACATTAGAAAGTGCAATTCTATTTCTTCATTCAGATTTCTTTTTAGTAAGCTTCTTTCCCACTATTGCTTCTCTTTCTCTGTCTCCTTTGCCCACTCTCTTGGGGCTCAACCTTGCCAGCGCTCTAGTTCATTCACATTTTACATTGCTGGTCAAAGTAATGTGCTTAGGGTTATGAATCAAGGTGTAACACCATAGACCTCCTAATCCATTGTATTTATATTGAATTTTCTTAGGAACACTCAATTTTGTAAGTATTTCCTTGAATGAAAGCAATAGGGAGACACAGTGCCCTGTTTTCTGTAAGAATACCAGCAAGGCTAGGGAAAGCACTTGGGTTTGTCTTTAACAAGCTCCATGAATTCAGGCTCATATAGGGAAGCCTGTTCAATGAGCCTGTGCTGCTCAGGCAGCTATCTCTGTGTGTGGGTTTGATCACAGGACTTCTAGACAGTCAGTGTTGTGTACATAATACAATTACCAACTTTGACAGTCAGGAATGATTCGTAACTTTTAGATGTTTTTAGAAGGAACCCCAAAATGATGTCGTTGAAGACATTGCATTATGGAAAGAGAAGGGTCAGATGTCGCAGTGTCAGTATTTCTAAAATTGCTGGTCTGTCATTTTCCTCTAAAATGTGTAAAAAGAATGGTAATAATATGATTGATAGGACTCTCCTTCCCCCATTGGAGTAGATACATGGCTTTCTGTATCTACTGTAGTTTGTATCGTAGTTTGATGTCTGCTCAAAAAGTCTTTTAAAGCCAAACTTTCTGAGTGAAAGCAATTGACAACATTCTAATCTTTCTTTTTGGAGTTTCTAGCCTTTAAGGCCCAACTTTTCAGAAGCTTTCTTGATAATCAAGAAAGGAACACAGATTATCATTGTGTTTGAACTGCATACAGTAGATTAAAAAAAATATCTGTAGTAATCCTGTTTTCAATTAGTCATATTTTCTTTAAAACAGTGCATTGGCAGTAAAAGCAATCACGTGTCATCTCAGTTTAATGACAAACACAGTATGAAAAGAAAATTGATGTTTGGAAGTTTGTTCAGCCATTTTGCAGTTGTGCACTTGTGGCAAGCCATTAAACTTTTCAGGTTAAAAATAAATAAATTGTGAGCAAGATTTTGTTACATGAAAAGGTGTTAAATACATGCCTATATCTTCAACCAGCGTAACCACACTGTACTTTGAACGATGTCAATAAAACCACTCTCTTATAATTTTGCTCAGGATGCAATGACTTATGCAGGTTCAACTCTCAGTGATACAGGAGCATCTTGCCAAATCCAAAAGGAAAAAAAGTTCATATTTTTAAGCTGTGAGGGCTTAAAGTGATAGATTTGCTCAGGGCTGGGAGGAAAAATTTAATCTGACTTCTTGTTTTGGATTAAGAAAAGTGCTTCCAGACCCCTGAATCTGAGTGAAGGTTGGCCTCAGCTTGGTCTGTAATAGCAGGACTTCTGCTGGAATCTGTAGCTCTACAGGGATTATGAGAACATGGAATTTGGAGAAGGAAACTTTGCTTATGTCAGATAGGTTTTTTTACTGCAAGAGTTGAGTATTCCATAAACAGGCAATAGATCAGCCCTTAAGTGTAAATCCTACCAAATTTACACAGTGGGGAGACCAAAACTGCAGATGTAGTTATTTAAAAAGTTTATAAGTTGTCAATAACAAAGATTAAAACTTTTTAATAAATTTTTGCACTGTCCCATAGTATGTTGCTGCTGGATTCTAAGGATTTTAGTCAAAACCAGGTGTCATGAGAACATGGAAAAAACGATTAGGTCTTTCTGTAGAGTTGTTATTAGTGTGGTCTAATTTCAGTTTCAGCTTTGGCTTGTTATGTGCCTTAGCAAAACTTTACAGTACATCCTACTTCTTGGCAGGAGCTCATCAACTGATGCACCTTTCTCAGTTATTGTTTGTGTGATGGGGGAAAATGAAACAACAATTTGCAACTTTATTCACTGTGCCAGCTCTTTTAACAGCCTCAGACCTTTAATGAACTTGCAGAATAGCCTGTGCATGATGCTCAAATTATCACCTGGTGTATCACTGAGGTATACAACATATGCAAACTCTGCCTTTCAGTGAAAAAAACCAAGACTAGATAACTTGGAGTAATTATTTTTAATTCCGCCCGCCCCCCCCCCCCTTCCTCCAGGCTCTGTTTAAAGCTTATTTTGTTAGGTTTTCCAGACGGAGCCCTTCTGTATTTTGGCAATTCTAACCGCATGGTATGCAGAGGCTGCCTTTATTTATAATGGATTTTCACATGTTTGACAAGCTCCTTGGGCCTAGAGTGTAGTTTAAATTTTGCTCATCATGTTCAGAGATCTGTCATACTAGCATGTATGAGACAGTCTCAGAAGCTCCAAGCTTGGAAGATGAGTCGAGGACGAGCAGAAGGAAATGATCTTTTCCCACATCGATGGATCTGTTGTGGTATTTGCCCACTTTTTTTTTTTTTAAATCTGACTTTTTATTTATTACTGTATCACTGATCTGGGACCAGATGTGCTAAGCCTTGTGTGTCTTGAGAGAAGCAGATGTGTGCAGACTGTTTGCACCCCTCATATGTTATGAGTCCAGTTCTTCCAAGAACTATTATATTTGTTGAACTATTGCTACATGGATTACACACCTAGGAAATGATGAGAAAAATTGACCTAGTTCTGCTTCTTCTGAGGGATTAGAAAGAAAAATCTTCCACTGCAGGTAAATGAGGGGCGACCTCATTGCTCTCTACAACTACCTGAAAGGTGGTTGTAGCCAGGAAGGGGTTGGCCTCTTCTCTCTAGCAACCAGCACCAGAACAAGGGGACATGGTCTCAAGCTGCACCAGGGGAAGTTTAGGCTGGAGGTTAGGGGAAGTTTAGGCTGGAGGTTAGGGGAAGTTTAGGCTCGAGGTGAGGAGAAAGTTCTTCACAGAGAGAGTCATTCGCCATTGCAATGGGCTGCCCGGGGAGATGGTGGAGTCGCCGTCACTGGAGGTGTTCAAGAGGGGATTGGATGTGGCACTTGGTGCCATGGTCTAGTCGTGGGGTCTGTGGTGACAGGTTGGACTCGATGATCTTTGAGGTCTCTTCCAACCTTAGTGATACTGTGATACTGTAAACTGACCTTCAACAAGGAGTGCTTCCCCATTCCAGAGACTTACTCTGTGATCTTTGGACAGAAAGGAAATTGGGGGACTATGAGAAACTTCAGTATCTGAGAGAGAAATCTATTCAGTGGTTAATAAGACTCTTCAGGCTCTAGAATCTCCTGAGACAGCAAAGCAACTTCTATGCCTTATTAACTCATTTAGGGTGTCCACCTTATCAGTGTGACACTTGTGAACCTCTGTGCTGGCAAGCCACAGAATGTGGGATTGGATCTCCAGCCTGAAAAGGCCTCAGATGATCTGTTTCGTGGAGGACCATGGATCTGGTGTAGATATCCAGGGTGATGCGGAAATGGGTGAGGTACCATGTCAGTTTCTTGCACAGAAATTAAGCACCAGGAGGTAAACAATGGTGTTAGAAATATAAAGGAAGTACGCAGCTTGAGCTGAAGAATGAAGCAATGAAAAAAATAATTGCACAGAAAACACTGGATGCATGGAAGGTAGAAGTAGATGTGAATGACCCCATAACTTTATCTGCTTTCAAAAGGGTAGACAGAAGATAATAGCTCTCTCTGACAAGAGGGGGTACTGAAGTCCCGACAGATTTCTTTGGTTTCCAGTTAGGCAGTTAGAATTAACTGGAAGTGTTCAGGAGTATTTTGCTCTGAAATAATGAAACATAAAGATTATATGTTTTTTTAAAATGATAATGTGTTAAAAAAGGTGAAATCTGTAACAGTGAAAATCTCTGAGGCTGAAGAGAATATTATGCAGTGTAATAGAGCAAGACCATGATTACAGAGCAGATTGTGACTGGGATTTGTAACAAAATCATTGGAACACCAAGAATTTACTCACGACAAAGGAGTTAGAGTTTGCTGAACTAACCAATCCCACAATTTGGAATGAAGTGGAGAGCATAATTGAGAACCAAAAACCAGTGGAAATAAAGATGCTTGAGCAAGTTATAATTGGAGTACTACCAGAGCAGGGCCTGGCCCTGCAGACAGTGTGGAAAATAGTGCAAGCCACAAAGTGGAAAAAGATATGCACTAGATTACATCACTGTGAAATAGTTTGTAAGAAATAGCATACAGGAGATCAATGACAGCACCATTTGCTCTAGGGAATTCTTCATAAGAGCAATTCATCAGAAGATGAATGGACTATCACCCTGAAAGCAAGTAAGACATTTATTCATTTTAAATTGGATACTGGTGCACATGATGGTGTGTTGATTGAAATAATGTTATCCTCCTGACAAGAAACAGATAATGGAGAGTCAGGGGAGGCTTATGGGGTAAGATAATAGCAACTAAAGTTAACACAAGGGTAAATAAAATGGACAGAGAGAGTCTGTATTAACTTTATGGAGAAGAGTATTCATTATGGAATAAAAAATGTGTCAAGCTTTTGTTTTCATCAGGATGATACACTTATGGGAGAGGATGGGAGAACAATATACCTGAGGAGGGATTAGAAGATACTAGCCAGGGAACAAGTTGGCTCTGAGCAGAACACGCACCAGAGGAGAGAGTCAGCCTTCCTCTAGTCCCTCCTCTTATTCAAATTCCATTCCTCTTAAGGAGGAGGCTAAAAGGGGAGCTGCATGAGTTTATTAACCCAAGAACCACAAAATGCATAGGAGAATGAACTTTGGATACATTCTTCTTTCATCTCCAGAGAAGAAAAGAAAGGCAGAATGCTTTGTGTCCAGATAGACCAGAAGAATTGAGTAAATATGAAGTAACAAAAAAGTCACAGTAGTTGTTAGGGGATCATTATCAGGGAAGTTGTCTAATACCAGATATTTTTATATGCTGGAAGTATCAGCAGAGTTCTGGGGAATGTCTTTGGTAAAAGACATTTAGTACATGTTTTGTGCATTTTCCATTTCTTATTGAGAAACCCCTCTTTCTTCAGGCTTCCATTTAGGTTGTGCACAGTGCTCCATTTATTTAATCAGGAATTACACACACCACACACACAAATTGATAGTACAGAAGGAATTTGGGCAGCACAGATGATATTTTGATCTGGAAAAATGGTAAAAGAAACTGAAATGTCAGAAGAGAAAGACTGGAATCTTTGATCCTCCTGGAATAGAAGCAAAACTGCTGGGTTAGTGTGATGCCAGCAAAATGTAAATTTTCTGTAGCATAAATAACACACCTGAGAGAGAATGTTATTTGGCAGGACGTGTAGGTAACAGTGAACCCACTGCAGTTGACAATGAAATAGTAGATTTCTTGGAATGATGGATTGCATTAAGACAATTGTACCTTACACTACTACCTGAATAAATAAATAGTGTGTGCTCTTGTGCAATGACATTGTCTGACCTTAATAAAAAGTCTAAGGAGTAAAAAGAATTAATTTAAGAGGATAGCATGCAGAAAACTATATTGTCCAGGGATGTCTCTAAGAAAGATTTTGGTGTAATCTTCTTGCAGGAGAGTTGTCACAACTAGAGACCTGTGGTTTATGCATAGTAGATGCTAACAGGAAATGAGCGTTAATAAGCTCAGATAGGGAAGGAGTCTTTGGCATGGCTGCTAAAGACTTCATGTCTTAGTCGTGGGAGGCCTTAGTTATTACTATTTTATTAGCTGAAATCGACTGCAAACCACTTATTGCTGTTACTGAAAATGGCCCTGCAAACACTCCAGAGAATTTGCAGCTCACTTTTTTTTTTTTTTAAACTACAGAAGGATGGTTTGTAAATTGAATCTGAACCCGGGAAAGATTTGGAGATGCAGACACGCTCTCTAAAGCATTTGACAGAGGTGACAAAGTCTAACATTAGTGTGTTATGCTAATAAAAATAAACTTTGTGTTATGAGCTAAGGACCATGAGTTTCAGGCTGTATGCTTAGGATGAGGCTCTGCACAAAGTAATTAAGATTAAAATGGCAGTGGCAAAGATGGAACATTCCTCATCACTATTATCAGGGTAAGGAGAAGTATTACCACTTCATGATAATTCTGTTTCGAGAATCATTACTCCTAATTTCTTATCCAAAAGTGTGTGAAATGTAGTCACGGAGGTCAATAGGGATTCTTTGAGGATTTTGAAGGAAAAAGGAGAGCTATTTTGACTTTAAATGAACAGTAATATCAAAAAGGCTCTTAAGCTTTGTGGCATATGCCAGAAATAAAGTTCAGTGCATAGGAAAGTATTGTATTGATGGTACAGATAAAAAACTGTGTGAAGCAGAGTACACCGAGATTGTTTACATTGATTAAGGGGAAAAAACCCAAACAAGAACTCTATGTACTTATTGTTAGTCTGACTACTCTGGGAAAATTTTGTTGACAGACACAGGTGAAAAATGGATGGTAGATGTCAAAGACCTTCTTTTGCTTAATACACTTCACTTCACAGCAGTGGACCACAATTAGGTGCGTGTGAATGTAAGAAGTTTTCAGTGCAATGTTGTCTTAACCAGCTATGTGCTAGTCCCAGTGAGCTTCTGTTCAGTAGATGGGTAAAAGGTGGCATGTGAAACAGTAAAGTAATCCAGTATGTTTAGATAATAGATCTCCAGGTTATTAACTAGCTAGGAGCAGCAGTCATGCTGTCTTCTAACAGGATCAGGTCTAGGTCTGATCTTCCAATGGAAGTGAGACACCACCTTGGACATTGTTGGACAATTTAGTTATCATTGTGACTTTGTGTGTTTGCACTAATAAAGTTTTAAATTATAGCTGTTGTTATGTTCTGCCTTGGAATGGAACGTGTGGTATTTGGGCTATGCCTTCAAAGGCTGAGCAGCTTGGCAGGGCACTGTGAGGCTCTTGTAGTACACAGACAACTGGATGCAGACAGAAGATTATTCCTAGCTCCTCTGCTGCTGAGTGGCACTGAAGACCACAGAGGAAAGAGGTACTGAGTGCCAGAAGACAGTGTAGAGGCAACTTGCCCTCCATCTATGGTGGGCTAAAACACTGGGAGACAGGCCATTTGCTCCTGCTAGCAGAGGAGATGCCAACTTACCCAGATAAAGGGATTCTGAGAAGTCTCTGAAAGGAGAACCTCAAGGAATGCCACTCCTCCTGCTGATGGTCATTCCTGTGGGAAACACTGCCTGCCTCCTAAGGAGGTGGTGAGTTCAAACAACTGTAATATGAGGCAGAAAAGCTTCTTCTGCCCATTTTCATGGCTGCAAAAGGCCTTCAGGATTTGGTCCATGAACAGTAGAAATTGCAAGGCTTACATTAATGTGAAATGGGCTGACAGGTACTTCAGGTGAGATATTTTTCTGTTATGTACAATTTAACTCTGGCAGGTTGAGATGGTGTGACTTGGTTCCAAGCCTAATAGACTAACAGAACTTGTATTTCCTATGAATGTGCTCATTCATTTCAATGGCGATGTGTGTACGCATGTGTTTGTATGTGTGTGCATATATAGAGAAAAGAATCACCCTTCTCCCTTCTCTTCATGCCCTGTATCATGCAGCATGTCAATATATCTAGTCTATCAATTCCTTCATAAGGAATCTGAAATAGAGTCCAATGAAATTTTAACAGATTCATAGCTTGTAATTCTCTTTTGGCCACATTTTGTTTGTCAGGAAGAGCACAAGAATGAGGCCACACATAATTTAACACCTTTCCCTATTTAGAATTTGTTAGTTTAACTTTTTCTGAGATTGTTTTTCAAAAATATGCTTGTCTGAATTTAGTGGTTGTGAAGGAAAATGACTGCCCTAAAGACTGTAGTTTTCCTTGCAGAATGGGCACGGGCTGAACTCCAGCAGAGCAAGTTTCCCTGTATTGCCACCCTGATTTGACCCTGAATGACCTTTTGCAAGCCCCCTCCCCCCCCCCAGTCTTTGTACCTTTCCAGTTCTTGGCCTGTTTGCTAAGACTGTCAGCCAGTGTGTGTGCCAAATGTGATACTTGTGGGAGGCTGATACATGTCCAAATCAGAGCCTGACTTCTTTCACATAGACATAGTGTTAAAATAACCTTTCCAATAATAAGCAGATTGCTGAGCAGAGATAATGAGATGGAGATCTCAGGGTGAGATCAACACCTGCAGACACAGAAGTGCCACCTTTCCCAAGGGTTCTATTATTACAGTCATGCTTAGGCTCTAATACTTGCTGGGTCTTTTACAAACCCAGAGAAAGACAGTAAAAAATGTGAAAGGAGAAACAACTTAAAGCTACAACTCCTCCTACCAGATCTCTTAAATAAAGGAGCAGAAGTACAGGGAATAAACTAACTTTACCTACCATAGTTAAGCAGGTAAAAGAAGTCGGCTATTCTGGTGTTCTGGCTATCACAGTGCATTGATCATGCTGTGTTTTGAAGTTGGATGGTAAGAATCTGTGCTTACTTCCAGCAAGTAGGTAACAACTCAGGAAGCAACTTTTTACTTTGCTGTACCCCTACATTTTGATGTGTTTTGGAGGTTTTTGAAACCAAGGTCTGAATTAGCTTCAGCAAAGACTTACCGAAGAACACCCCATGACCTTTCTTAACAAGGATCATCCAGTACAGTCACAATGTCTTGAAACCTGGTGCTGTCATCACTGTAGGGACTTCTGTACTGGCTACTGTGAAAGTTTTGTGTTCATTTCTGCTGCACTCAAGGTCAACGTGCTCTAATCCAAAAGCCAGATGGTCTTGCAGGCTCATGGTGCCCTCCAGCTTATACAGTAAGATCTGCTGAATGGGTAGTGCCATGACGAGAAAGATACCAGGACCCAATCTGAAGCCAGCTCCTGTTGCATTAGTGTGCTGATTGATTTGCTTGGAACAGCACATGCTATTCAGTTCCTGTGCAGGGAAGGAAGTTGGGGAGATGTAAGGGAATATTACAGAGGCCACAGCATGGTCCATGGTAGAACACTCATCCTTGATCTATGGGAGTAAAACCCTGCAGGAAAGCATGGCCTTTATTTCTGCACAACTCTGAATTATGAGTGTAACAGCATTTAGATGAATTCATGGTTTAGTGGAACATTCGATTTTTCCCAGTAAGATATGACCAAAATTGGAATCTGGATTTTGATTTCAGTGACTGGAAGCATAACTGAGTTTTCTTTCTTCTGGGTGTTTGTTTGGAGCTATGACTAAAACTGAGACATTTGGAATCCATTCATTAACTGCCTGCAAAATTCTCTCTGTTTAGATCCAGAAGTTTGTTTTGGTCCATCTTTGTAGAAAACTGTTCTCTTGCATTTAATCTTTTTCACATGGTACCAAAGTTAGCAATGGCTAGTGAAGAAATTGCTATTATTATTCATTAACTCTGGACTCTCAGAGGAACCATATGTTATGAGCAGAGGGAAAAGAATACTGTTGCTTTTTAATACTGAGTCACTGCTACTGACTGTTTCTTTTTTTTTTTTTTTTTTTTTTTTTTTTTTTTTTTTTTCTTTCTTTTCAAAGAAAAGAAATGAAACCTGAATGTTGGGAGAGTTGATTTCTTCTAGGTGCCACAGTGTCTTCAGAAAGTTTTAGTCCAGAAGACCATAGTTATATCAGCCAGAACTTGTTTTAAAGGATATCTGTAAAAAATTCACGGTAAGATTCTTGCCTCTCAGATCACAGGAGAGTGTGACTATTAAAAAGTTCCAGCTGCTTTATGGAGTTTCACCAGCCATTTGTGGATTATTTTTATTTTGGAAGTATATTAAGCTTTAATTTTTTTTTCTAAGTCCACTTAAATACTCCCCTTGTGTCCACGCTGAGGAAGTCTTTAATTACATTCGTTTAAAACACGAAAAAGAAAAAGAAGGAATAGTTCTGATTTTGCTCTCAGTTGGTCTGTGATTGTGCCATCTCCTCTAGTCATGTTTTTTGTATTTATTTTCTTGGCATGGTGCCTATTTAATAGTGCAGACCATGACCTAAAAATGGGTGAGTAATGTTTTATTATACACAAGCTGCATAATATGAATGGACAACTTGCTTGGGTTGGCTGAGCCACACTTTGCTCAGGGCCAAGGAGAGCAGCTCCAGTCAACATCTAGCTCTTCCATTCTAGATCACAGCTGAAGTTTACAGCAACCTCAGTGATGGGGCAAGGCAATCACTGTTCAGGCAGTACCCAAGTTCAAGGAGGTCCAGTTGTGGCTCCTGGCAGTCTCAGCCTGATCCTTTCACTGGGGCCAGTCCTAGCAGCTTGATGTCTCCTAAGAACTGCCTTATTCCCTGCTCTGAGCTGCTTTGCTCAGCTGCCAGAGCTGGGGCTCATCACTGGCCAGTGTGTTCTGCTTCCATTACTGCTATTTCAGAACATGAAAATGCTGAATAAGAAAAACTAATATAATGATTCTGGTTTTCTCTTCAAATTTAGGGGTCTAAATATTTTGTTTGGAAATCTTGTTTGGAAATTTGGGCCCGGATCATGAAGCAAACAAGCACAGTGACTTACTGTAATATCTATGTGTGAATTTAAATGAGAGTAGGTAAAGAGATTTCTTCATTTAAGGTTGCAGTGTTCAGAAAATGAGAGTCTGCTGGAGGGTGCATGCCATGAAGAAACTGCAAGAATGACCCTTTGCCAAATGGTGATTAACAGCAACAAAAGTGCATAAATTTTTGTTGCATAATTGGTGTTTGCCACATCTTTGTTTTATCCTACATGCATACATAGCCTCCTAAATGTATATGTATCACAGACATATGAGTGTGTACTTACAGTATGTGTGTGTGTATATTTATGCACACATATCTATGTACGTGTGTATATAGATACATAATGATGGGGATCATCATTCTAGGTGAGGAAAACAAACACAAAAGGAAAAAAAAACATTTTAGTATCTACTCAGGACTTTATAGGAAATCTGGGGCATTGCTGTGACAATTCCAAAAGGGCTTGTTTAGTACCTTTTGTATTTTCATAAACACCTACTCATTTACTGCAGCAGCACCAAAAACTTATTAAGAATTCTTGTTCAGGCCAAATATATGTAGAAAACTTAGAACAATCCTCCTTCTTCTGTAAAATTAGTGTTTTCTTAGCAGAAATGCAAATTCATACACATAAATGAGATCTAACTACCATAAAACTCTGCATGTCTATAAAGTTTGACATAAATTACGAAATGCACCTGGAACTTTGTAGCTCTTATGTAAAATTAATAATGAATATTTTCTTGCCAACATCAATATGTTTATATTATGGTCATGGGACTCCCTCTGATGCCTAAATTATTTAACACATTAATTTTTTATCTCTACTCAAGCCTACTACATAAAGTTGTTGAGTTTGATATCAAAGGTGGTGGTTCAAATCAAACCGATACTGCATTTTAATTAAAATAGTGTTGGGACATGTCTCACATTCTTTACTCAGGCAAAATGTACTGGAGTAGTCAAAACTTTCTTTTTCTCTCCTTTCTGCTTTGCCAGGTACTGGCAAGACTGGAGTTAGGCAAATGACACATGCAAATGTGGCCTCACTCCATGCTTTGCGTTTTTATTCGACACTTTTAGATTGCACTGCCAGAGAAGAAAAGGTCAGGGTTGAGTCAAAGGCCAGATCCTCAGCACCACACTCATCATACTGTGAAATATGTGTGAATGTGGATGTGAAGATTCTGAGCCAGAGGACAGTCATATCCTCTGCCTCCTTAAGGATGCTCTTCCATCACGTGTGGTACATGAGTGAAAGGCCAGCCCAAACTTCCTCTTGGAGACGTGAGCTGGCATCTGGTAATTTCCCAATGAAACAGTAATATTGGAAAACCCTCAGACCAAAACACTACCTTTTCCCCAGGATAGCCTCTGTCATGATAAATGAGCGTGGCAGTTTAGGCTGGGTGCTTCCTGGACTGCTGCATAAGTTATACCTCTGGTGTGCCAAGTGTCCAGCCCAACAAGGTGGACACAGGAAATTATGGTGGTTATATTTATGGGTATTTCATACCCATAAATCCTACTCCCTATAAATCCATCTGCAAAGTCATTCCTTCCTCTTTCTTCCCCCTCTGCTCTCATGGGAGATGCTCCCTATCAGGTAATGGTGGGGGAGTATCTCAAGGCCTCTTAGGCCTGGCTAGGCCTAATGCCAGGAGGAGAAGGGGGTGAGCAGGCTCAGACCTGGCCAGCTGAGACTAACCTAGCAGTCGGGGGTGGGGGGAAGAAAGGGCCCTGGAGGTTTTGGGTAGACCCTCATGTGTGGAGGTGGGAAGTGTTGGGGACCTTTGGGTGTGCTGTAAGGGACCCTCTGTGCTTTGGGTTTCTTCTGCGACTATGCTTGTAGCTTCTGTGAATAAATACCTGTGTTTGGGTGATACTGGATCTTTTACATCATCATGAATGTGCTTTTCTCATTCCACTGGTGATTGTGGCACAGGAGAAGAACTGAGCAACTGCAGAAAGGACAGTTTTTGCGTCTAGCACCTCCCCGTCATAGCTGTGACATAAGAAGATTTGGCCATGTGATTGTCTGAACTGCCACTGTTAAAGATTAAGGCAGTTAGGCCAAGAGTCTCTAGTATTCAACTGTTTTATTATTTATGTATTTATTAAGACCTTCCAGAGCCAATGTGAAACCTCTGTTCTGTTACTAATAATTTATTAGGCTGTAAGGCAGCATGCTACCTGTTGTCAAAACTCAATCCACCTCCAATTCTTCCATGTAATCACTCTGTAGGCAGCAGTCTTCCTTCCTTGGAAGGGTCAACTGGTGTGCAGATCCTGAGTTTCTTGTTCTCTTTTGACAGAAGCAGCTTCTTCTGTGTTCCCCTTGCTATGAAAGAGGGGAAAGGCTTTTCCTGATGTCCTGTCTTTAGGGATATACACCAACCTTACATGGAGCATCCCTTTATTTATTTAGTTACTACATTAAGCAGGATGCTCCCAAATCAATTCTCTTCTCTATCTCCTGTGAACATGTTCTGGAGGGCACAACCACATCCTGAGGTTATGTTTGCCATGAAAGAACTCTGCTCAATACATTTCCCTGTACTGTGTTCTCTCTGCCAGGTCAATTCTTGAGGCAAGAAGATTCAGATAATGCCTTTTTTGTTCTGTATAAGATATGCAGGTGCTAGCAAGACCTCTGGATACCACCAGTGTATTTTCTCTGTTTTCCAAAATGCTGAGATCAGACCATGTTACCCTGCTTTATATTCTCTGTGCACCAGCCCTCTGAGACTTTGGGGCTCTGTGAAACTCTATTCTGCGTTGCTATCTTGTTCATTTGCCTGACAATGATCTTGCTGGGAGATACAAGTCTCTGGTCTGACATTCTCTGATTTCTTCAGTAATAGGCTGTCCTGTACCTGCAAGATCTTTCTCTCAGAAGGTGTCTTCTCTAGACATGTTTCCAGGTAGATGCAACACCTTGCTAAAGATGCTTTGTTTGAATTGGAACTCCTTTTGTAAATTCTATGGATTAGAATACACTTTAGACTCTGCTTGTCATACACCTGATGGTGAGTAGCCAATGCGTTTTTGACTACTTGATCAGGTGAATGTTATTCTATGGAAAAAGAAGGAACCTTAGATAGAGTTGAGGTTCTGCCTTCCTAAGCTATTCCTCACAGATATGCCTAACTCATTTTACAGACCTCCATTTGTGGAGTTCCTCAGGGTCTGTTCTGGATCCAGTGCTATTTAACATGTTTGTCAGCTACATGGACAATGGCATCAAATGCACCCTCATATCTGCTTATGACACCCAGCTGTGAGGGAAGGGATATCATCCAGAAGGATCTTGACAGGCTTGAGAAGTGGGCCATTGCAAATTGCACGAGGCTCAACAAAGTCAAAGTGAAAGGTCCTGTATCTGGGTTAGGCCAATCCCAGGCACAAATACATGCTGGGTGCAGAGTGGGTTCTGAGTAGCTGTGAAGAAAGAGACTTGGGGGTGTTGATTTATGAGAAGCTCAACATGAGCCAGCAGTGTGCTCATGCAACCCAGAAGACAGATTGTATCCTAGGCTGTATCAAGAGGAGTGCAGTCAGCATATCAAGAGTGGTGATTCTTACCCTTTGCTCTTGTGAGAGCCTAACTTGAATTATATGTCAAGTTCTGGTGCCTCTATCAGAAGAAGGACACAGAGCTGTTGGAGTGAGTCCAGAGGAGGGCCATGAAGATGATCCAAGGGCTGATGCACCTTTTCTATGAGGACAGGCTGAGGGAGCTGGAGAATAGAAGACTCTGGGGAGACCTGTATCTCTTTTCCAATACCTGAAGGGAACATGCAGGCTGGAGAGGGTCTTTTCATAAGTGTATCTAAAGATAGGACTAGGGAGAATGGTTTTAAGCTGAGGGAGAGTGGCTTTAGACTGGATCTTAGGAAGAAGTTCTTTAGCATGATGGTGGCAAGACTCTGTAACAGGTTGCCCAGAAAAGTTGTGTATGCCCTCTCCCTGGAGGTGTTCAAGGCCAGATTGGATTAGGCCTTGAGCAACCAAATCTGGTTAGGAGGCAATCCTGGAAATGGTAGAGTAGTCGAAGCAGATGATCTCTCAGGTCTCTTCCAACCTAAGGCATTCTATGATCTTAAGTCTTCACAATATTTTTGCATCTGTGGCATTAGAACAGATTTTAACATCTAGCTTAAACTTCTCTTGATGTAATCAAAGCCTACTGGATTCAGCCTGTTTGCCATAGATGTGTAGATTAGCATATCCTCTTCCTCCTTGCTGTACTCTTCTCTGAGGAAGACCATTCCAGCAAGGCCATCCTTATAGTCAGCACATGCAGGAATTTATGAGCTGATCTGAAAGCTCTTGTTACAGCTGAGGTAGACGCTACTCATGGATGTACTCTACACATATCCTGTAGACGAACAGTGACTGTATATCCAAGAGCAGTTCTTCACTCTGATGGCAAGAGCCAAAGTGCACTGAAATCAGTAGCAAGCTCAAGCTTTTACTGACTTAAGGGACCTAAAAAAAAAAGAGAGGACTCATATTAACATCGCCCTCTAACAGATGCTACAGAAAATGCTGTATTAGAATCACATCTGGCTTGGCAATACTGGAACAGACTATACAAGATCCTATGTAACCCCCAAAATATCTGTTAATATTTATGACTTAAAAGTAAGTGCAGGCTCTGAGCAAGCTCACTGAAAGAGAGCTGTCTGCCTGCAGGGAAGGATGAGTGATTCTCTCTCAGGTTCATCCTCCTCTGGTTAGTGGCCCAGACAGCTCCCCTCCTCAGAGCTGCTAATCCTGGTCTCTGGTGTTGTGTGAAAATCACATTAGAAAAGGGCTTTCCTTAGTTACAGGTTTTTTCACATCTCCAATGGATAAAACAGTATGGATCTTTTCTCACAAAATACCCAACCCGTGATTTCTGACCTGTGTCAAGTTCCTTCTCATATGAATAGCAAAGTAAGAACATACCCTCGTTTTTATTAAAATAGCATAGTTGTAAAATATTTTGTAATCCTCTGTAATTAGGGCATAGAGCAGGGCTTGAGTTGCTTCTCAGTGAAATCATAATCACAAATATTTCTTGTATTACATTATTCAGTGTGAGAGCTCTTGCTAATTCCTTGTCTCTGTGGAATGGACATGTGGTTTGGCTCTATCATCTAAAAGCTCAAGACTAGCATTTTCTTGGTTCATGTTGTCTTGCATCTTGTGAGTATTTAAGAGTAGCATGTTTATTTATACATGTTGCTGCTAATCCAAACTGTCTGCTAAACCAAAGCCATGGTAAAATGAAATCAAGTCAGCTATTTTAGATTACAAATCTAAAACAATAGCTCAGTCAGACACTTCACAGATCTGTTTTACTTTAACTGTACAGGTATGCACTGTTTCTTACATTCTTTCTCTGCAAAAGTGCTGCCTTGCCTTGCCTTGCCTTGCCTTGCCTTGCCTTGCCTTGCCTTGCCTTGCCTTGCCTTGCCTTGCCTTGCCTTGCCTTGCCTTGCCTTCCCTTCCCTTCCCTTCCCTTCCCTTCCCTTCCCTTCCTTTTTTTTCTCTTGTGACTTAATTTCTTTTGTTTTTTTTCAGTTCTATTGCTGATTACTTTTAAAATGCTGGCTTTTTAAATGGGTTTGTTTTCTTTCTCAGGAATACATTTTAAAATGGATAAAAACTTCATGCTTATTACTTGTTAATATGTTATCATACTCTATCATCCAAATTTGGACCAGAGGTAATTCTGATGTGGGAAATGCCAAAATAATACATTCTTGGAGATGAGATCTTAGACAGATATGGAAAACCAAAGTAAGCTTTGATTTACTTACACTGTACAGGAAATGAAACATTACCATCAGTGTGGTACATAGAGATTTTAACTGAAGAGAACTTTATTTCCAGCTTTACCTGCTGTTTTGATTTAAATTGTTTTTCACATCATCTAATTTTTTCATAAGCTCTCACATGTTAAAGGTTTGGCTTTTTTAGAGGGATTGTATACATTTTCATTTTGTGCACAAACTCCCCTCTTATTTAGTGTGTTTGGAGACCACTTTAAAATGATATCAGGTTAGGGTTCCTCCAACCTCCTTGAGTCAGAAATGTGGAACAGTTCCCCTTGTGCCTGCCTGCAAGCAGGGTTTACCTCATCACAACTGTCTTTGGATTGGCATTCTCAGAGGATGACCCTTTTTCAGACAAGGTAACCTTCAAGCTCATTCTGATTTGTTTTAATTTCCTTGATCCACTTGAATTGGCAGCTGTTTTAGAAAGGCGGAGAAGAAGCCCTCTGAAGTACATTGACCTCATCTTGGTTGTATATATAATTTTACATCAACCATTTGTAGATTATCACCTGATGAATTTTTAGGGTTCTACCTGCCCCAGAAACGTGACTCTGCATCATGGGGAGGTGGGAAGAGTTATTACTTCCTTTATACTATAGATAAACTAAGGCATAGAGAAATTATATAAGGTGAATTCAGATTGGTCTGTAACACAGGGAGGCTGTGATGTTGTCAAGAAATGAAGCTGGTCTGGCTTGCCCCCTTGATCTTGGTGAAGCTGCATCTGAATCTGAGCGCAACTGTTCCCTTCAGCATCACTCCTGAGGGTATATTCCTCCTGCCAATGAGCACTGTCACCTTGTTGGTGCTTGTGGGTGCACATTCCCCTTGCCTTCCTAGCAGGTCTTTTATCTCCTGTGCCCAAATTCTCATGATGCATTGAACAGTGGTGTGTGGTCTTTCATACTTCATAAGATGCGCACACAGACCTGAATTGTGCAGGGTCACAAACCTGTCTTATCAAGAACAAATGGCTGAAGCCTTAAAGCCAGAAATAACTGCACCATTCACACAAGCTCCTACAGACGACGTGAAAATACACCTTACCTTCTCAAATATGGGCCAGAAAACCAGGTCCAGCTCTCACCTGGTGCCTGGGACTGCATGTCCTTCCTACCAAATGTCTCCATCTCCTGTGGTAGTGCTCAGCAGCTACTCTGTAGCTGCCTACAATCTGAAGTCAGATTTGTTGGCTCTCAGATTTGGTGGTATTAGACAGGACATGGTATCAAGTTAATTTTTTTTTCTTTAATGAAGTTCAAACTCTACCAAAAGCTTTAGAGAACAAGCTTTTTACATCAGTGGGCTTTGCTTAAATTAGGATGTTGAGACTGTATATTTCCTACACAACTTTTGTCATCTGGTGGAAGGAGGAGGCTCTGAGTAAAGACAGTGAGAATGATGAATACCTTCACAAGGAAGTTCAGTTAGTCCCGAGAGATGTGTTTGATGTCTTCACATCTCATGTGCAAGAAGCTGGCAATTCTTTTAGCATGGTGGTTACTATCTCTCAGGGTGTGCTAGGTTACACTCATCCTGGGGGAAGGGCTGTGAGAGCCCTGCTTCCCCAGGGGACAAGAGAAACCTGAATCGGGTGAACAGAGAGGGGTTTGGTTCCCCCTCTGAGAAGGAGGGGTCGCCTGGGTCAAAGGTGGTCTATTCCTCCTCCCCTTCCTGTCCAGCAAGCCTATAAAAAGGGAGATGCTGCGGCCATTTGCTCTCTTTGCTCCTGCCTCGCCTGTTCAAAAGGACCCACAGCTGCTGCTAGTCTCCTGGTTCTGCCACGTGGTTGGGCCTGGTCTTCTGGCTCTGGCCAGCCTGATCTAGTGTGAGGTGTTCCTGCCCATGGCAAGGGGGCTGGAACTAGATGATCCTTGTGGTCCCTTCCAACCCCGACTGAGAGAAGCAGATGTGTGCAGACTGTTTGCACCCCTCACATGTTATAATAGTTCTTCCAAGAACTATTATATTTGCTGAACTATTGCTACGTGGATTACACACCTAGGAAATTATGAGAAAAATTGACCTAGTTCTGCTTCTTCTGAGGGATTAGAAAGAAAAGTCTTCCACTGCAGGTAAATGAGGGGCAACCTCATTGCTCTCTACAACTACCTGAAAGGTGGTTGTAGCCAGGAAGGGGTTGGCCTCTTCTCTCTAGCTACCAGCACCAGAACAAGGGGACATGGTCTCAAGCTGCACCAGGGGAAGTTTAGGCTGGAGGTTAGGGGAAGTTTAGGCTTGAGGTGAGGAGAAAGTTCTTCACAGAGAGAGTCATTTGCCATTGGAATGGGCTGCCTGGGGAGGTGGTGGAGTCACCGTCCCTGGAGATGTTCAAGAGGGGATTGGACGTGGCACTTGGTGCCATGGTCTAGTCGTGGGGTCTGTGGTGACAGGTTGGACTCGATGATCTTTGAGGTCTCTTCCAACCTTAGTGATACTGTGATACTATGATTCTCCCTGCTGCATCTATGCTTCCCTAAGGGACTGAAATCCACATACATTGAGGGAGATATAAGGCCATCCAAATTTGGTTTTGCATATTTTCCTATTTATCCTTATTCCTTACCCTTGTAAATCTTTCCTGTTACTGCTATACATATATATTTTGTTAAAAATTTGCTTCTCCTACTTCCAAACTGACTCCAGATTATTTTTTGGTAGATTTACCTCTTTTTCTTTTCTCCTACCCCCTTTTTTTCCCTTTCCCTCCTTTTTCCTTATCAGGGAAAAGGAGGGGAGGGGTGGGAGAGGAATTCTTGGTTTGCTACCATCTGAGCTCTTAAACTCCATTTAAGGCTCAAACCACTACGCAGGGTCTGGCAGGAACGGCTGCCCATCATGACAGAAAAAATTGCCAGAAATGTGGATTTTTCTGCCTCTTTCAGGGCTTCTGTATGAAGCAGTGACTTGAGCAAGTCAGTGATGGCGCAATGATCTCCAAACAATGCTCCATCCTTCTGGATCTGCATGCAGCCCACTGGTTGCAGTTCCTGCAAGCAGAAGGGCTAATTAGTGCCATGTGGAACTGCCACCAAAGTCACAGAGACAGTGCCACCCTAGACCAGATGGTGTCAGACCATTTAGTTAAAGCAGAACTTGACACTGAGGATATACGTGGAACTTAGTGGGAGTCTGTCTGTGTAGTATTAATGAATTTCCCAGTGGCCATGGAGCCTCTACAGTGTGAATCAAAGTCTGTTGTCAGTTACAGCAACACTCCAACCCTTTTCAGGCTTTGTGTCTCCTAACATCATCTGTCTTTCCTGTACTTTCCTCTACTTAGATCTGTTCTCTGGGGTTTGGAATATCTGCCTTAGCCTTCTCTCCTGTGGACAGCTGCATCTGGGCTGGGCACTCTGTAGGTGATGGAAACAAGTACTTCTAGGATGCGGTTCACTTGATTTCTGCTTTTGGAGGAAATGAGCTGGGTTGTGTAAGTGCCCATTTATTTTCATTGGCTTTAGTAGGAACTCAGGGTAGCTAACTCTGACACAGTTATCTTCATAAGATGATTAATAGTATTTCAACACCCTGAGCTTGAAAAACACCGTGTGTGTGAAGGATTATAAAACTATGTGGCAAGTTGGAGTGTGTAGTATTTTGTATACCTAGCATACTTTCTGGTTGGGTTATTTTCTACTTTTTTTATGTCAAGCTTGTCACAAGGGTTAGAGGAATACTTCAACAAGCCTGCCATGACCTTCTCTGGTCATCAGGAAAAAGAGCAAATACAAAGTACAGGTTATCTCCTCAGCTCGTGCTGACTCTTTTGCTGGAGAGAAAGGTAATCACCTAGATCAACAAACAAGTTCATAACTTTAGTGCTATGGAGGAACCGGCTTTAAGAAAGAGCGTAACATATAGAGGCAGTTACCCTCTGTCTTCTGATCACGTCAATTTTTTCTGTGCTTATCGCATCTAGGAGTCCAGGTATCTCTGGAAACTGCAGCAAGGAGTCACTACCCAGCATCCTGTGGCACACACATCATACTCAGTCTGTTTTCTTTTATGTGATGATCGCACCTGCAGTAGCTGACCAGGTGATGCTCCAACCATGCTTCTTCTGTGACGCTCAATAACTTCTTTACCTCAGTCTTCACTGCAAGGGCCTCCAGCCACACTCCTGGTGTCATGGAAGACGATGCCAGGGATGGGGAGGAAGAACTGCCCATCATAAGTGAAGCTCAGGTTCGTGATCACCTGAAGAACCTGAAAGTGTTCAAGTCCATGGGACCCGACGGGATACACCCACGGGTGCTGAGAGAACTGGCAGATGAGGTTGCTAAGCCCCTCTCTATTATATTCCAAAAGTCATGGCAGACTGGGGATGTCCCCACAGACTGGAAAAGGGCAAACATTGCTCCCATTTTCAAAAAGGGTAAGAAGGAGGAACCAGGGAACTACAGGCCAGTCAGTCTCACCTCTGTGCCTGGAAAGATCATGGAGCAGATCCTCCTGGAGGCACTACTGACTCAGAAGAGTAGTGAAGAGGTGATTGGGAGCAGTCAGCATGGCTTTGCAAGGGCAAATCCTGCCGGACAAACCTGGTGGCCTTCTATGAACAGGCCACAACATTAATAGATGAGGGGCAAGCAACTGATGTCATTTACCTGGACCTGAGCAAAGCCTTTGACACTGTCCCACACCACATCCTGGTCTCCAAGCTGGTGACACATGGGTTTGATGGATGGACCACTAGATGGATAAAGAACTGGCTTGATGGCTGCACCCAAAGAGTGGCTGTCAATGGGTCCATGTCCCAGTGGAGGCCAGTGACAAGCAAAGTCCCTCAGGGATCAGTCCTGGGACCAGTCTTGTTCAACATCTTTGTGGGTGCCATGGACAGTGGCATCGAGTGCACCCTCAGCAAGTTTGCTGATGACACCAAGCTGTGTGGTGCAGCAGACACGTTGGAGGGGAGGGATGCCATCCAGAGGGACCTTGACAGGCTGGAGAGGTGGGCACAAGCCAACCTCATGAGCTTCAACAAGACCAAGGGCAGGGTCCTGCATCTGGGTCGAGGCAATCCCAGGCACAAGTACAGGCTGGGCAGTGACTGGCTGGAGAGCAGCCCTGAGGAGAGAGACTTGGGGGTGCTGGTGGACGAGAAGCTCAACATGAGCTCTCAGTGTGCACTTGCAGTCCGGAAAGCCAATCAGATCCTGGGCTGCATCAGGAGAAATGTGGCCAGCAGGTCAAGGGAGGTGATTCTCCCCCTCTACTCAGCTCTGGTGAGACCCCACCTGGAGTACTGCGTGCAGTTCTGGAGCCCCTATTACAAAAGGGATCTGGAGGTGCTGGAACGTGTCCAGAGAAGGGCCACGAGGATGATCAGAGGGCTGGAGCACCTCTCCTATGAGGACAGACTGAAGGAGTTGGGGTTGTTCAGTCTGGAGAAGAGAAGGCTCCGAGGTGACCTCATTGTGGCCTTCCAGTATCTGAAGGGGGCCTACAACAAGCTGGGGAGGGACTTCTCAGGCTATCAGGTAGTGATAGGACTAGGGGGAATGGAATGAAGCTGGAGGTGGGGAGATTCAGGCTAGATGTGAGGAGGAATTTCTTTCCCATGAGAGTGGTGAAACCCTGGAATGGGTTATCCAGGGAGGTGGTTGGGGCCCCGTCCCTGGAAGTGTTTAAGCCCAGGCTGGATGAGGCTCTGGCCAGCCTGATCTAGTGCAGGGTGTCCCTGCCCATGGCAGGGGGGTTGGAACTAGATGATCCTTGTGGTCCCTTCCAACCCTAACTGAAACTATGAAACCATGAAACTATGAAACTATGAAAACTTACAAGTAACTCAGTCCTGGTTAATATGCTCACAGAAATACTGGCTTGTGTTAGAACAAGAAGCTGGATTTCTAATATTGATGAAAACAGGTTCTAGTGTGCTATTTTGGACCACTGTGGCAGAATATTAACCCTGAATGTTACAATATGCTGTATTTCTAGCATTTTCTATTGTCTTTTAGTCATGGTTCTTGTAATATCATTTTACATTATCATAGATTTTGAGTTGAAGGAGAGTGGATGTGAGAAATTCAGGAATTTCTATGTTCTATTTTTAAAATCTGCAATCTGTTTCACTTTCCATTGGAATTTTTTTCCAAGTCTCTTGACACTTTGATGGTACCCAGTGCCTAAATATCTGATTTTCTCCTGATGCTTCCCTCCTAGGAACTGCTGTATCATATGAAAGCAGAGCCCAAATTCTGTGAAATAGTTGAGAATCGGAGATAAAGGAACTTAAGTGTTACAAAAAAGGTCTGTGACAAGTAGGCTACTGAGTAGGCAAAGTAAGCAAACCTCCAAATCCTAAATTTGAGGCCTTTCTACTGACCATTTGCTTCTTCAGGGAACACTGAAGATACAACTAAGAAAAAAAGGAGAAACAACAACCAACATTACTCCAGGCTTTTCACAGTTATACCAAACAAATTGATCTTTATAAGGGATTCCAAGAAGAGAACAAGCTACTATAAATAGCTGGAACCAAGTCTGTGACTTGATGAGGTTGTGCTTCACCAGCATCCTGTTCAGAGTTGGAAGTGATTCTGCCTAGTAATTTCCTTAGTGTGTTTTTAACATGATGGGGTGAAAGCAGGTCTCTGAGGCACCTATGAGATGCTACAGTGTCTTCGCTGAACTGAGAAGTGCTGCACACACTGCCGGTTCTCAAAGGCTTTATGGGAAGTGTATTGCAGCAGAAAGCCTGATGGAAGGCAACGTCTTTTACCTTGTCCAAAACTACAGAGTTGAATCCTCATTTTATTAATTCCTTATGCTTATTGGTTTGATTGTCTTTTTTACATCAGGGAGTGTTTTTCCCTGAAGTTTTGCTAATTAATAAGATGAAATTAAGCTGGCATTTTTGCTTGATCCTCTCAACAAAAAAATGAACAAAAGTTACTCATTAGGAGGAGATGAGGGCACTGCATGGGACATAGGCAGGGAAAGGAGAGAGGAGAAGGAGAAAGAGTTGTGCAGATTTCCTGCCCACACTTCAAAAGGGTCTCTCTTCTGTATTATTTCCTTTCCCATTAGCTTCACTTTGTTGGCTTATGGTTCCAAAATGCACCAGGAGTCAACTCCAGTGCAAACCTGATATTAAAAACTAACAGGCTAATGCCAGGGAAAACACACTCTGCTCCTGGTTTCAAAGAAAGATTTTTTTTTTCCATAAGTGCAGCCATGCTTTTCTAATAAAAATTCATTAAACAATGGTTATGAAGGATGAAGGATTGGGGAGGGGGAAGGGATACAATCAAGTGAGTGCCTTTGAACTCACTCAAAAAAATACAAAAGCATACAACTAAGCTGTTAGTGTCACACATTTCCCTTATGAGCAGTGGCCTATCCAGGTTTGCTTACTGTTGAGAGAGTAAAGATGAGTTAGGTAACTTCTCTAAACTTCTCCCTTCAAAAGCTGTAGGATTTCTATTCTGTAAACATGGATGTGGGGGCTCTTTTGTGTTGCTTCAGTTTACATTACTGTGGATATAAATGAGTCTAGTAGAGACTGTTTAATTCGTTTATGTAAAGTAAAAACAAATGTAGAAGCCCTCACTATTTTTTATTGTTAACATCCCATTGGGAGGCAGGAGAGTAAATATTTTAGAAGTTTAAAGCAATCTACTTAAGCTTAATAATAATGCTGGGTTTCAAGTAACAGAGAAGAGTACAAGTCACTGGAAGATCAAAGATTACATTGAATTTTATAGCAAATCTGGGCAAAGATCTCCTGGGAGGGGTAAATCTTCAGAACTCTCCATTCCCAGTCTTTCATGGTGATCATTTGACATCTATAGAACAAGAAAGTGAGGAAGTGAAAATTCAGGGAGCTCTCCTATGCCCAGAGAAATGAGAGGCCAAAACATTGAAGGAATGCCAAATTTTGGGCTTAGCTTCTAGGTTAAAAATTATACATTAATTTTAAAAAAAAGAAAAAAGAAAAAGAAAGAGAGAAAGAAAAATATGTGTGAGAGATATCCTTTCTTTTACTGCATCAGTTTGTAACCAGTGTGAATTTTGAGTGAGTCATCTCTAAACATGATTGCTGGTTTTCTTTCTATGATAAGTGCTTGTACTTGGCAGCAAATTTTTGGAATCATTTACCTGTTGAGAGACACCAGACACTCTTTACATTCTTACCAGCAGCCTTGCCCCTTTCACCCAAAATATGAAGAGAATGCTGTATTTTGGGCCAGGGGCATGACTGTGTATTAAAAAGAAAAAAAGGAAAAAGAAGAGCTGCTAATGAATTTTGCTGCACAATAATACTGTAATATGAGGTGTGTGTGTTCAAGAGACTGGTATTTAGAGAGCATAATCAAGAATCTCTAGCATAGGAAGAGAAACTGGGCCACATTGTTTTCCCATGGCTGAGAAAGTTTCCAATGTCCTGGCTTCCAATTATAAAAACACTGGAGTCCTCAGCCATTGCACCAAAGCTTGTAAATTTCCTAATGAATATTTAAAACAACCCTATGGAGTTTTTTAATGTTAATGTATTTCAGCCTTTGACTAATACGAATGTCCTACAGGGCTACTGTGGTGTTTAGCTACATGGTTAATTCCATTCTTTTGTTTTAATGCTAAAATACAATGCCTGAGAAAAAGAAAATAAATCTTTACTCCAGCTACTTCTGGTGTGCATTTTATGTGTTTCTTGCCACACTGAAGTTCCAGATGCAGAGCAGACCTACACAGCCAGTTTCTTTCTAGGCTCTCTTACAACACAAAAGCAACACATGCACTACCCTCACCCCTCAAAAAAGCAATTATTGAAAATCAATAACATAATAATGGTGAGCAGAGCTGTGTTTTTTCCTTGATAGCCAATTATAAGCAATTTACTAAAGTTGTCAGCTCATGGCAAAACAAATAGTGTTAATAGTATAGATTTCATAAAGACCTATCTGTCTTGTTACTGCTGCAGTCTGAGCGGCGTTCCAAGCTCAGGCTGGTAATGGAGCAATAACTCACCTGGCAATGGAGAGAGTACCATCACCAACACCGGTTGCCTTTGGAGCAAGGGAATGGAGCGCTGCTGCCATGCAGTATGTCCAAATGAGATTCCCTCCCCACAAATAACCAGTAGCTTTTTTTTTTTTTCCCCCAGGAAAGGTGGAGAACCACAGTGCCTAGCAGTTTGTTATGTGCTTTTGGGGTGGTTTTGGACAGTGCCATAACAACCCGCAATATTTTGGAGATAATTTTAGTGCCAGCATGTTACTTCTATCCCACTGATTGCTGACTCCAGGTCTGAAGGCAGGCAACGCAGTTTTGTGCTATGTTTGCATAGCACCTAGAATAACAGGAACTTTGCAGCTTCTCAGTGCTACTGGCATGCCAAATTACAAGATGAAGGAGTATAAAAGTGGTGTTAATACAATAGATGGTACCAGATCAAACAGTTCTGTGTTGATGACAGTGTTACTAGGCCAACTTACTCCAAATTCTTTCAACTGTGGGAAGCTGTGTCTCATATATTGCAGAAAATGCAATAATCTCCACCTTTGTGAGAAGAACAATGTGCTGATCTTGGCATTGTGTGCTTGCAAATGAGTTTTCACAAAGCAGGCTATGCCCCTCTTTCCTGTGACAATAGAAAGGAGCAAGTAAGGAGAAAGCAAGTGAAAAGCTCCACGGATCTGAGATGTTCCCACCAGGAAAAAAGGTGTCAAGGGGGCAAATTCCTTTCTCTGGTCTCAGAGGTGAAGGCTGTTCATGTGGAGTCAGACAGCCTGTGTATGTCTGCACAGTTGAGCTTGACCATGAACTCTTAAAAGTGTGTAAATAGTTATTCTGGTGCCAGCTCAGGGCATGCTGAGAAGGAAACCCACATTGTGGTTGACCTGTCCAAGTGACCTGTGTTCCTGCTGAATGCCCTGGGAGGTTGGTAGGACTGTGCCAAGCACACACCGGCCCAGGCCAAACTTAGCTCCTTCCTCGGGTTAAGGCTTTGAGTTTAATGAAGTATGGTTAGGCTTCAGCACAGATGGAAAAGCCTTTGGGGCTTGGGACTTTAACGTGTACTCAGGTTTGTGCTTCCCATCTCAGCTGTCTATGTCTCTGGAAACTACTGTACTTAGTCCCAATCTTTTCCTCTGTGTAGATGCAAAATTAAGGTGTGGGAACACAAACCAGTGTCAGCAAATGTTAATTTCTGCATATATAAAGGACCGTTGTTGTGCACAGAGAGTTTCCAAGCAGTGTTCACTCTCTATTCTTTAAGAAGCATATAAACTCACAACAACAAGGTATTACTCCAGGTGACAGAGGGAAAAGACACATGAGGCTTCTTGTAAGCTCCTGCACTTCCTGCCCTCTGAAAGATGTGTAATTGACATATAAATTGAGTTTCTTCCTTTTTTGTCCTTTCCCAGCTAAGTGCTGGAGGAGCAGCATTGGCCTTTCACTTGTAAGGAGCTGCCAACAGCTGTGTCTGGTGCAATGTCTGCCACACATATGTGGCGCTCCCTAATGATGGTCTGGCAAGGATCTGAAGACAACAACAGCACTTGCTGGCAATTCTAAGACACTGTTCTGCTGGAGGACCTGGAGCAAGTGTATGCTCCACTCCTCCTCCATAGGCACAGCTGTCAATGAAGAATGGGTATCTACACTGGGAACTCACTCCACATGCTACCTTAAGCTCCCTTGTCTGTTTTAATCTGCAGCCCCCTTTCCCACATACTGGAACAGCTGTCTGCTGCAAACTCCAGCTGGTACTCACGGGGTGCCTTAAGTGCCTTAAAGTGTTTCTCTGCTGGAGACTGTGAACATCTCCTTTGTCATAATCCCAGTTGCGTGTGGCAGGGGTGGGACTTGGCATCAGACCTTTTCTGGACATCTTTAGAAAGAAAATCTTTCTGGAAGATAAAGAGTTGTTTTTTCTTCTTTTTGCCTAATCCTTTTTTGGCAAAGGTGAGCCTGGCAAGCAAGTTTTAGGTGCCTCTTTGTGTGTTTGCAGATCACAGTAGCAAAGAAAACTGGTTTGGAAAAATAAAACAACCTGCACATAAAAGAGAAATTGGAATAGATGTCAGGTTTAAGGTCTACTTTAAAGTCGAGGCACAGAATCAAGTTTGGTAGTGTTGAAAAGGGACAATCTGTTGTGTGAGTTTTCTTTGCTAGCAGACATAAATTTTAGAAGCCAGTTAGCCTTAAAGGATTTCTATTATCTTGGGTCACGTTGGAAGGATACCAGGAGTTCTTGGAGCCTTTTTATGCCTGATTTTCCCTGACACTGAAACAGAAAGTGAAATTACAATAGAATAGAATAGAATATAGAATAGAATAGAATAGAATAGAATAGAATAGAATAGAATAGAATAGAATAGAATAGACAATGTTGGAAAAGACCTTCAAGATCATCAAGTCCAACCTATCACCCAACACTATCTAATCAACTAAACCATGGAACCAAGCACCCCATCCAGCCTATTCCTTAACACCTCCAGTGGTGGTGACTCCACCACCTCCCTGGGCAGCCCATTCCAATGGCCAATCACTGTTTCTATGAAGAATTTCTTCCTAACATCCAGCCTAAACCTCCCCTGGTGCAGCTTGAGACTGTGTCCTCTTGTTCTGGTGCTGGCCATCCAGGAGAAGAGACCAACCCCCACCTGGCTACAACCTCCCTTCAGGTAGTTGTAGAGAGCAATAAGGTCTCCTCTGAGCCTCCTCTTCTCCAGGCTAAGCAACCCCAGCTCCCTCAGCCTCTTCTCGTAGGGCTTGTACTCCAAACCCTTCACCAGCTTTGTTGCCCTTCTCTGGACACTTTCTAGCAAGTCAACATCTTTCCTAAACTGAGAGGCCCAGAACTGGACACAGGACTCTAGGTGTGTTCCTAACCAGTGCTGAGTACAGGGGCAGAATGACCTCCCTGCTCCTGCTGGCCACACTATTCCTGATGCAGGCCCTAACAGTGAACATGTGTGTGTGGATTTATTTAACAGATCAGCTCAATTTCCAAAGGCTTTTTTAAGGCATGAAGTGAAGAAGAACACCCCCTTCACGTGTGTGACAGTTTAGGCTGTGCCTTTAAGCTAGGAGCTATGGTTGGTGTAAAAAGGAAAGCAAAAGAAAGATAATTCTAAACTAATTTCATTGGTCAGATGAGTGGGATGTAGTTTTACAATCTTACATTCTGTTCTGAGTCTCATTCCATCTCTTTCTGCTGGAATGCATGCATGCTGCCTTGGACAGAGACCGCTTATCAGCAAACTCAAGCAAAACTAACTTCTTAACAACTCTTTGAGCTAATAAAAATTTCCCCAACCATTTCTACTCTTCTCTTTTCTTCTTATTATCTAGAGGGAAAATGGAGTGAGACGGTGGGGGAAGGCGAGGTGGAATCCTCCTCCCCAAGGAGGATTTCTGTGATTTTTTCCCTTTTTGTAAATACTTGTACAATATTGCAAATACTGTATATTTTGTATATATTAATTTAATTCCATTATTGCTTGTAAAATACAGCTCCATTCGCTTCCCCGACTGGGTTCAGCTGAATTTTTGTTGATGTTGGTGGGTTAAACCATCACAATGCGATTCCACAGGAGCACTTAGTGAGACGTTGATGAAATTTGGCCAAGATGCTATTGCTAGTGCTTTTCTTTTTGAGTGAAGAACAGCATTGACCATGAGTTGTCAAAGGCAAAAAATCTACCAGCAACAACAGATGTGTAAACTAGACTATCACCATCTGCATAATTACCAACATGTTTCCAGTCATGACCAAATCAGCAAAGCAAGTCTGAGTGATGCGGAGCACAGAAAAACATATCTCTTCCTTTCCTGTCACAGCATGCCTGTCTTAGGAGTGTAGATGGAAAGTGGAAGGCCAGGAGCTCTCAGAAGGAAATGCCTCCATTTCAATTGTATAAACATTGAGCAGCTTGAAGAATGGTGCTATTACTAATCACTACATCTCTAACTATGAATAGATAAAGGATTTTCCCCCTGTTCTTATGCATCCCTATGCCTCTGCTACATGTCTAAACCTTGACAACAATTTTACAGAATCACTGGTTCTGGAAAGTGGTCCTCCCCAGAGGAGGGCTAAGAGGCTTTCTGTTGAGATTACTTGCCTGAAAGTGAAATATAGCTGGTCCTTGTGGACTGTTTCTATCTGCTCCCACATGTGTATGGGAGTTGTCCCCCTTGGCTGCTATCCAGTGTTTGCTGCATGACACTATAATGAATATTCACAGCATCTCACTCTATGACCCTAATGTAAGTGTCTAAATTAAGTAGTTTATATTAATATTTCCCTTCAATACAATAATACAATACAATAAAACCAGGTTGGAAGAGACCTTCAAGATCATCGCGTCCAACCTATCAACCAATCCAACCCACCCAAACAACTAGATCATGCAACCAAGCACCCCATCAAGTCTCCTCCTGAATACCTCCAATGATGGTGACTCCACCACCTCCCCGGGCAGCCTATTCCAATGGGCAATCATTCTCTCTGTATAGAACTTCCTCCTAACATCCAGTCTAAGCCTCTCTACCCTCCAGCAGATCCTGCCCCCAGCTTGGTGTCATCTGCAAATTTACTGATGATGGACTCGATGCCCTCATCCAGATCATCAATAAAGATATTAAAGAGCATGGGGCCCAGCACTGATCCTTGGGGCACACCACTAGTGACAGGCCGCCAGCTGGATGTGGCACCATTCACCACCACTCTCTCGGCTCGGCCCTCCAGCCAGTTCCTAACCCAACGCACTGTGCTCCTGTCCAAGCCATGGGCTGATAGCTTGGCCAGGAGTTTGCTGTGGGGGACAGTGTCAAAGGCCTTGCAGAGGTCCAGGTAGACCACATCCACAGTCCTCCCCACATCCACCAGGCGGGTCACCTGATCATAGAAGGAGATCAGGTTGGTCAGGCAGGACCTGCCCTTTCTAAATCCGTGCTGGCTAGGCCTGAGCCCCTGGCCATCCTGTAAGAGCTGTGTGATCGCACTCAAGATGACCTGTTCCATAATCTTGCCTGGCACTGAGGTCAGGCTGACAGGCCTATAATTCCCTGGCTCATCCAACTGGCCCTTCTTGTGGATGGATACCACGTTGGCCAGCTTCCAGTCTTCTGGAACCTCTCCAGTGAGCCAGGACTGCTGAAAAATGATGGAGAGCGGCTTGGCCAGCTCATCTGCCAGCTCTCTCAGCACCCTAGGATGGATCCCATCCGGTCCCATGGACTTGTGGGGGTTCAAGCGGCTGAGAAGATCTCTAATTATCCCATCCTGGAACAGAGGAGAACTGTCCTGCTCCCTGGCTCCTTCTGCGATTTCTGCAGGCCAGCTGTCTGGAAGACATTCTGCCCTGCTAGAAAAAATTGAGGGAAAGAAGGTGTTAAGTACCTCTGCCTTTTCTTCATCCTTTGTTACAATGTTCCCCTCCGTGCCCACCAAGGAGTGGAGGTTGTCCTTGCCCTTCCTCTTGCTATTAATATATTTATAGAAGGACTTTTTGTTGTCCTTCACAGCAGAGGCCAGTCTAAGCTCCAAATGTGCTTTTGCCTCCCTAATTTTCTTCCTACAAGACCTAGCAACTTCCCTAAACATTCCATGGGTTGCCTCCCCTTTCTTCCAAAGATGATACAC
Organism: Colaptes auratus; assembly: GCA_015227895.2. NCBI lineage: Eukaryota > Metazoa > Chordata > Aves > Piciformes > Picidae > Colaptes > Colaptes auratus. The sequence goes on from CM037631.1 coordinate 45,504,998, forward strand.
CCTCTTTTTTCCCCTTAGTTCCTTTAGAAGTTCATTACCCATCCAGGCTGGCCATCTGCCCTGGCAGCTCATCTTCTGGCACGTTGGCACAGCCTGTTCCTGCGCCTTCAAGAGCTCTTCCTTGAAGTAGGTCCAGCTCTCCTGGACCCCTTTATTTTTAAGGGCTATTTCCCAAGGAACCTTCTGAGTTAGTTCCTTGAGTGGCCTGAAGTCTGCCCTCTGGAAGTCCAGAGTGGAGGTTTTCTTGCTACCCCTCTTAGCTTGGCTGAATACAGAAAATTCAATTATCTCGTGGTCACCGGTGCCTAAACACCCTCCGACCACCACATCACCCACCAGCCCTTCCCTGTTTAGTGAAGAGGAGGTCAAGCATAGCCTTACCCCTGCTAGGCTCGCACAGCACCCGGGATAAGAAGCTGTCCTCCATGCACTCTAAGAACCTCTTAGATTGCCTCCTTTCTGCTATGTTGTGATCCCAGCAGATATCAGGCAGGTTGAAGTCACCCATGAGAACAAGGTCAGGCGATCTTGAGACAGCCTTAAGCTGCCTATAGAATGCTTCATCAACATCTTCCTCCTGGTTGGGTGGTCTATAACAGACTCCAACCAGGATGTCTGCCCTGCTGGTCTTCCCTCTAATTCTCCCCCACAAGCACTCAACCCGATCGTCCCTGATCTCTAGCTCAAGGCATCAAGTGCCTCCCTGATGTACAGGGCCGCCCCTCCTCCCCTTCTTCCTTGCCTGTCTCTCCTGAAGAGCCTGTAGCCATCAATTGCAGCGCTCCAGTCATGCGAGTTGTCCCACCACGTTTCCGTGATGGCAACTACATCATATCTTTCCTGCTGCAACAAGGCTTCCAGCTCCTCATGTTTGTTGCCCATATTTGTGCATTGGTATACATGTACTTCAGCCGAGCTGCTGGTTTCGCCCCTGACTCCAGCTTACCACCCTCAGACTCCTGTCTGGGGGGACTGGTTTCAGCCCCTTCCCCCTTCAAATCTAGTTTAAAGCCCTGTCGATGAGACCTGCTAATTCCCTTACCAGAATCTTTTTACCGTTGGGGGACAGGCCATTCTCGTGTACTGTGACCTTCCCCCTCCTCTGGGACAGATGTACTCCATCTGTTACCAGCTGACCTTGTGCAGTAGGAAGTTTTTCAAGATCGAAAAACCCAAAATTCTTGTGACTGCACCAGCCTCTAAGCCACTTGTTGACTACAGCTGCTGTCCTGTTCCTTCTTGTATTCCCTCCTGCATCTAAGGGTATAGACAAAAAAATTATTTGTGCACCTGACTCTTCCACCAGATCCCCCAGGGCCTTGAAGTCATTCTTGATAGCCCTGGGAGTTCTGGTTGCAACATCATCATTCCCTAACTGCATAACTATTAAGGGATAGTTCATATCCTCTATCCTTGTCCAGATGCCAAAACAGAGTATGAGCCCAAACTAGATGTTGTGAATGGTCCTCTGGAGCAGCATCTCTTGCCCTCTCTGTTGTCTACAAAGTTCTAACAAAAGCCACACGCTAAATTAGGCACTGAATTTCAGTGCCTCATGTTTGCCAGGACCGTGTGAGTGAATGTCCTCTATATGTTGCACGCTAGCAAAATCGCCACATCGGTGACCATGATGGTTGAAAAGGTGCTGCTGGCAAAACACCCTTTGAAAGGAAACAGCTTAATCTCTTAGTCTTGAATAATTTATTTAATATAATACCTCTCTTCTGGTGTTCAAATTGTGTGTTAATAGCTTGCAGTTTTCTCACATTTGTTGGTGATTTGAAATTATTGTCTGAATAATTTATATGAATAATTCTTGACCTGTAGATCTTTCACACTCATTTCACTGGGACTATTTGAAAACTGAAATTTATCTTTCAATCTGAGTTAGTTTTTATTATCTTCATAGGTCATAAAATGCATTTCTTTTCATTGAATTGACCATTGAAAAAGAGCATGTAATGTTCTATGAAGAAGTACATTTGGGTTTCTGATGAACAAATCTCATATTTGTATGCTCTGTTTGGCTTGCTTGGGCTATCACTCATACAAACAACATAACATTAAACAAGATCAACAGTTCACCCTGCCCAGTTCAGTGCAATCTCAAGTAATTGTATAGTAATTCAAATATTTGAGTATTGATTCAAATACTTACAGATTTTTAGCCTGTAATTTAGCTGGAGAGTAATTTTCCTTATGCTTTTGATCAAGTTTCAAGTCACCAAAACATTAACCTCTTTCTTGTGGACATTTTATTTCTCCTACATCTGGTTAACGTTACATGGAGAAAAGTCAGAAAGAAAAAGAGATATGGAATATAAGAAAGGTAAGATATAAGAATGGAAGGAATCTCAAGTCCCTGCCATCACCAAGGCTAGGCAATATTTTAAAGAGGAAAAATTAAACATTTAAAAGCCTTAGAGAACAGTTTGTTTTGGATTAGTTTTGCATATGAAAGTTTGGGTTGGCTTCTTTCTATCTCATGAGGCTCTGTTATGCTGTTAGTGACTCTCTGCAGGAGTACCTTCAGGAACTTCTGTTGCATTTTTGAGTAAACTGCAAACATTCATACCACTTGGCTGCTTCTTGTCCAGAAGTGAGACCATACAGGGAAGTCCATTTTAATATTTAAGGTACCTTCTTTTATTGTAAGAGCACTACCATGCTCTGTAGTGTATTGTCCTCATTCATACTGAAGAATTGTTTTTTATGCACATTTCACAGTATAAAAACAGAGAGAGAAAAATTAGGAAATATGTTCCTGAGACATTCTTTTGTTGAATTATCTGCTCAGTATCATCCAAAATCGTCTGTAGTAATAACAGTAGGCAGAACAAATGGTAAATACAAGCATGGCAGAAAGTCTTTTATTCCCAACCTGCAAAATGCTCACTGTAGCAAGCAATAAACTATTCAGTATCTTTTGCAACTCGGTTGATTTAGACCCTATAAATGATTTTTTATTAATCACTAATTCATTAACTAGTTCAGAGTCTTGCTTCTATATTAAAAGTAGACAGGTCTTAACAGTCCAGTGCCTGTCTTTCTAATGTTTTGAAACCCCCACCAAACTACTATGAATGCTTCCACTGTGTTCCATGGATATAACACTTCTGTGCTTGCTGTCCATCTTGGCTGGGGCCTTTAAGGAATATATTCCCCAAATGCAACATTTCAGTACCACAGAAAGAATTTGGGATATGAGCTTTGGTTGTCTTTGCATTCACATACCCCAGAGATAACTGTCTGACCAGCACAGTCAGAATCAGGAGGTTACAGCAGTGTCTTTCCCGAAATATAGTGTGTGGGTAGTTGACATGCTCCAACACATAGGTTTGCAGAATTAGGTCAGTAATACTTGATGCATACAATACCTGTTGGAAGGGATCTCAGGGAGTTGTCTGGTCTAGCCTCCTATCCTGGGGTTGGTCTCTGGTATCTGTCTCATTCTAGTGGGTGTTCATCTGAGCCATAGTAATGCTAATAATTCTGTGGCCTTGCCAAGCAGTCTGTGCTGATGCTCCATGATCCCTACTATATAGCAACCTTCTCCTTGATATAGCTTCAATCATTCCAACTATTAGTCTAGCTTACAAGCTTGCAAGCATGAAGAAGAAATTGTCCTCTTTTTGCAGGGGAAGTCTTACACACTTGAAGACTACTACTGATTTTCTACTCAGATTTATTTCCTAAATACTTCCAGTTCCTTCAGTCTTCCCTTGATTTCAGGTTGGGTCCTCTAGATACTTTGTTCTCCTCTAAATGATACCTTCTAGCAGTGCCTGACTTGATTACGGGACTCCTGCGGCAATTTGCTTACTGATGCGAATGAAACTGGGAAATTTTACACATCTTGTGAGCGGTCTCTTTATATACAGCCTAATATGTTGCTTGCTTCCTTCAGAACAGTGTGATATTGTCCCCCTGATCTTAATTCAAAGCTAATCATTCCTGATAATATTTATAATACACTCCTAAATTAAACCATCTGCCAGTTTCTATGAGAATATACTTGACTAGCTTAGTTGATCCATGGCCATTTCACTCTGTCATGCTGTACCTATCTTCTATAATATGTTGCCAAAAACTTTATTATTTTTTAACTGTCAGGACAGCTAGCCAGAATATCTGAGATAGCACTGCTGCCGTGAGCTTGACTTGAACAAGTGCACCATATATTTATTACTTGATAAAAGCCTAGACCACAGAACTTTCCTCTGTCCCAGAGTGAGGGGAAAAAAATGTTTTTCAATTCCTATGGTGGCAATTTGCTTTTAGCATTAGCTTCTGGGAACCTGTCACAGTTACACATGGAGTAGGGAAATCCCACCTGTGCTTAGCAGTGCTACAGTATTTTAGAATAAGTGAGGGCAAGTTAATACAAAGATTTTGATATGCAATGTGATATGCCCTTTGAAAATCTCTCCAGTTTCTCCTACCTATCTGGGGCTGGAGCCATCCAGGAAATCTGGCTGCAGCAGGAAATACTGAACTAATTTGGAATCTTAACTCAGAGTTACAGAAAATGAGTAGCTGTGGGAGAATCTTTGGTACCAGGAAATTTTTGTGTGGGTAAAATTTTAGATCCCTTTTAATGCCTCAGCCTTAATCTAGGCTACATTTGCTCTTTCTTTTCTGGTGTAAAAAAAGGAAAATGAAAGAAAGATAATTCTAAACTAATTTCATTGGTCAGATGAGTGGGATGTAATTTTACAATCTTACATTCTGTTCTGAGTCTCACTCCATCTCTTTCTGCTGGAATGCATGCATGCTGCCCTTGGACAGAGACTCTGATACAGGCCAGGATGCCACTGGCCTTCTTGGCCACCTGGGCACACTGCTGCCTCATGTTCAGCCTACTATCAACCAGTACCCCTGTGGTGGTTTGAGCCTTAACTGGGACTTAAGAGCTCAGATGGGGGCGAGGCTGAAAATCCCTCCCCTGCTCCCCCCTTCTCTTTCCCAATGGAGAGGAAAAGAAAGGAAAGGAGCAAATCCACCAAGAAATAATTTGGATTTGGCTTGGAAGTAGAAAGGTAAAGAATATTCTTTAAACAGTATATATATATGTGTGTGTGTATATATATATATATGTACGTATGTAACAATAACAGGCAGGGTTCACAAGGGCAAGGAACAAGGATGGATGAGAATAAAAGAAATATGAAATAGAAAACCAGTTCTTTGCAAAGGTGTGGGCGCAGCAGGGAGGACCATGTGGCAGAGAAGCAGGGGAACCAGCAGCAAATCCTTGTCCGGGCAAAGGCAAGGGCCAAGAGAGCTAATGACTGCAATGTCCTCCTTTTTATAGCCTTGCTGGGCAGGGAGGGGGAGTGGAACAGACCAATTTAGTTTCCCATCGGGAAAACACCCTCCAGGGAGGGCAAAAGGTCTCACAAGTTCTGCCCCCCTGCTTCCGGGATGGGCATAGCCCATCAAAACCCCCAGGTCCCTCTCTGCCTGGCCGCTCTCCAGCCACTCTGACCCCAGCCTGTAGAACTGCATGGGGTTGTTGTGGCCAATGTGCAGAACACAGCACTTGGATGTGTTAAATCTCATGCCATTGGACACTGCCCATCTGTCCAGCCTAGTCAAGGTCCCTCTGCAGAGCTCTCCTACCCTCTAACAAACCAACACCTGCCCCCAGCTTGGGTTCATCTGCAAACTTACTGATGACTGACTCAATCCCCTCATCCAGATCATCAATAAAGATATTAAAGAGCATGGGGCCCAGAACTGATCCCTGGGGGACACGACTAGTGACTGGCCGCCAGCTGGATGTGGCACCATTCACCACCACTCTCTGGGCACAGCCCTCCAGCCACTTCCTAACCCAGCACAGAATGTTGCTGTCCAAGCCAGGGGCTGACAGCTTGGCCAGGAGTTTTCTGTGGGGGACGGTGTCAAAGGCCTTGATGAAGTCCAGGTAGACTACATCCACAGCCTTTCCCACATCCACCAGGCGGTCACCTGATCATAGAAGGAGATCAGGTTGGTCAGGCAGGACCTGCCCTTCCTAAATCCGTGCTGGCTGGGCTGGGCCCCTTGGCCATCCTGTAAGAGCTGTGTGATTGCACTCAAGATGACCTGTTCCATAATCTTGCCTGGCACTGAGGTCAGGCTGACAGGCCTATAATTCCCTCGCTCATCCAACTGGCCCTTCTTGTGGATGGGTACCACATTGGCCAGCTTCCAGGTGTCACGGACCTCTCCAGTGAGCCAGGACTGCTGAAAAATAATGGAGAGTGGCTTGGCCAGCTCATCTGCCAGCTCTCTCAGTACCCTGTGATGGATCCCATCTGGTCCCATGGACATGTGAGGATCCAAGCGGCTAAGCAGGTCTCTAAATACTTCCTCCTGGGTTACAGGGGAACTCTACTGCTCCCTGCCTCCATCTGCCAGCTCAGGAGGGCAGCTGTCTGGAAGACAACCTATCCTGCTATTAAAATTTGAGGCAAAGAAGGTGTTAAGTACCTCTGCCTCTTCCTCATCTTTTGTTACTATGTTCCTCTCTGTGTCCACCAAGGAGTGGAGGTTGTCCTTGCGCCTCCTCTTGCTATTAATGTATTTGTGAAAGGATTTTTTTGTTGTCCTTCACAGCAGAGGCCAGTCTGAGCTCTAAATGGCCTTTTGCCTCCCTAATTTTCTTTCTGCATGACCTAGCAACACCCTTAAACATTCCATGGGTTGCCTCACCTTTCTTCCAAAGATGGTGCACCCTCTTTTTTTCCCTTAGTTCTTTTAGAAGTTCATTGCCCATCCAGGCTGGCCATCTGCCCCGGTGGCTCATCTTCCAGCACATTTTTGTTTTGTTTTGTTGCTGCCCCTCTTAGTTTGAGTGCGTATTGAAAACTCAATTATTTCATGGTCACTGGACCCCAGACAGCCTCCAACCACCACATCTCCCACCAGCCCTTCTCTGTTGGTGAAATAAAGGTCAACCAAAGCCTTACCCCTGGTAGGCTCATGCAGGAGCTGGGATAAGAAGCTGTCCTCCAAACACTCTAAAAACCTCCTAGACTGCCTTCTCTCTGCTGTGTTACGTTCCCAGCAGATATCAGGCAGGCTAAAATCACCCATAAGAACAATGAAAGCTGTATTTACAAGCAAAACTACATTCTATAATGGAATGCAATGAATATGTACAAAATATACAGTATTTACAATATTATACAGATATTTACAATTAGCAAACAACATGAAACCCACCCTGGTCCAAAAGACCAGGGAAGACATTCCACTGACCTCCCCCTCTTTCCCCTCTCCCAAGAGAGAAAAGAGCAGAAAGAAAGCAGGGGTTAGACTTAACTAAACAACACAGCCAAGATCAGCCGAAAAGCAGGTTAATCTCTCCCAAGTGAAGCAAGCAGAGAAGAGATCAGAAAAGAAAAAGAATTGTTGTGGTGCAGCCAATCTATAGCAGATATTTCTCCAAAGAATTTGTTTAGAATAATCTTTAATTTTCCCTTTTACACCCAAGAGTAATTTATTTATATTTTTATACTTTTCTGCTCAAAACCTGTAACTAAATTTTAAAGACATAGCCTAAAACCACCACAGCGATAAGCCCCCCATTCAGCTTCTTCAAATAGTGCAAATAGTTGTTGCACTGCCTATGAGATAGATTAAGTAAAAAACAATGGAGGGAATAAATACAGAACTGGTAGTTTGAATTAGAGAGGAAAGTGTTTTGATACAGTTTTCTAACTTACCAAAGACTAACAGACATGTCATTGTTTCCACTGATTTTTCTTGCTTCCTAACAAAGCAAGCATGTGCTCACAACCTCAAGTGTGCATGCTGGCACCAAGGTTTTCATGTCTCACAAGGGAGCTAACTACAAAAGCAGACTCATGCCTATGGCAGTCACCTACGTTTAGCTGTGGGTGACTACAAAAACTGGATAGGTCAGCACTTTTTACTCTCCATCACAAAACATTTCACACGACCTCCCACTGGTGAATTTTCAAAATTTGTCCTTACTTGAGAAATGTGCAAAGAAATGACTGAGCCCTGCCCCATTTGGGGTTAAATACAGCTGTCTCCAGTCAGTTGATCAGTACAAAGTACCTTTCAGGCAGGGGAAAGACAGTGTTTGCACACACACACACAACATTTGCAAGTAGGGTTGTGAGGTGATGGAATGCTGAGTGTTGTTTTGCTGTTTGTGGCCACAGCTCCATTAGGGTTGAAGCCAGATAAGGTGGTAGGGTCGGCAGTTCAGCTGTTTATGCTACTCCAAGTATTTGAACACCTTCAGAGAAAACAGAAAATGAGTTTCTTGTTTTCACAAATTTCTATTCACATCCCACTTACAGTTTTTCTTGGCATTAGACTAACCATAGACTAACAAAATACAAGCAGCACAAGAGGCTCCAGCAAGAGGAGGATTCAGTGATGTGGATGAATTTCAGGAGCGAGGACACTGAGTAGGTAGCCAGAGCCCTTGAGAATTTCCTTGCCTTTGTCCAATCCCCCAAACCATTGCTTCTCTAACCATCTTGCTGGAACTTTTTTTTTCTCCATGTCTGAATAGTGCTTAATAACAACCTGGACATACTACTGTAATACAAGGTTTATTTGTCCCCCAGACACCTGTTGGAGAGCTGTTCAGCAAACAATAGGAAACAAGTTGATGTAAGGTACTGCGCCAGGTTATGCCCAGCCCAGGAGGGGGTGGGCTGAAAAGAACCTAGACCCAGATGGGCAGAGAGACTTGGCCCCCCTCCCAGGGTCAATGTGTATTCCACTCTAACTTCCTGTCCACAACCCTTTACAAGGGAAGCAATTTCCTCTCTCTCTCTCTTCTCCTGCCCTTGCCTGCCTGATATCCTCCTGCTGCTGTTGCTGCTTAGCGGCGTGGTTGGGTCCTGTTCCGTGCTGCTCCAGACTCTTAAGGACTTCATCTACAGAGAATCCATCTTGCATAGAGAGAGTCCTTTGCCAGCCGTGTCTGGTTTTGTATATATTTTTATTTACTCTTTTTCCTTATACCTTTGCAACTTTCCTTTTACTCAAATGCCTTTTATATTTTGTTAAACTCACATTTTCACTTCCAAATAAATTCAAGACTATTTCTTTTGTGATTTTATCTCTCTTTTCTCCTCCTGCCTAATTTGCTTTTCCTTACCAGGAAGAAAAAAAGGAGAGGGGAAGCAACTTAAACCTGTTACATTTGGGGCTCTTGGGCTAGCAGGAAAGCCTAAACCACAACAGGTATAACATGCAGTAGACCCTAAATAATTATTCAGTAAAGATGTAGTGACTATGGGCAGGTGATTAAAAAATACTCTGTATCATATGCAGAAGGAAATTATGGCAGTTTCAGAAACTAGAGTAAACTAGAATTAGGAAATCCTCTTGAAAGTGAGCCAGTCTTTAAGTATCTGCCTCTGAGCTGTCCAGAAGTGACCTGGCCATCAAGTAGGTCCTTTTGATATTGTGACCTTCAAGAAGGATGGGATCTAAGCACCTCATGCCAATGGTTGGTGACATGACTGCCTTTTCTCCATGAAGTGTCCTTTGATTAATTCTGTCTAAATCTGGGCTCTGCTAGTCACCATAAACAGGGAACAATTTTAATTTCTGTTTTCAGAAAGGGTAATGTTTGCCAGCTCCTTCCATACACCAGATTTGGTTAATAACAGTACCCACCTGTTTTGCCACAGTACACATGTTTCAGCTTCTGGTCTTTTTAATATGTCTGAAATGTTTGAACATCTGTGCAGGTGTACAAACAACCACAGAAGAATGAAGAAATGGAAATTTCTCAAGGCCATGACAAGAAAGATCATTTTGGCTTTTCACTTGCTCTGGGAACCAAGTGTGGTAGAGTTTAGGTGGTGAGGTATGGGCACAGAAAGGATATTTCTGAGTTTTCAGAAAACTGTGGGATGGCTGTTTGCTTGAAACAGGATCAGATATGAAGCTCTGAGTCATGTCCAAATTCTCGTGAGGTCTGAGGATGGCAGGGTTTGGATGCTCTTTCAGGCCCTCAACAGCGTAAAGATCCATTTCTGCTAATACAGATGCACTTGAGTCCAGAGAGATGAATGTGTCTCCTGCTGAAAGATATACATCGGCTTTTTTCTACTCGGCTTATGCACCAATAACTGCAGGGCCAGAGTAAGAGGTAGCTCAGAGTTGGCTGTGACAACAATCACAACAAGTAATAGGGTACATACTTCAAGAGCTACCCAGCTTTGAATTCTTGTCATGGCTAAATGCCTGTCTTGACACCTCAGCTATCTAATTTAAAGATATACCTATGCCCTCTGTTGATAAAGTGTGCCCTATTATCCATCTGCTGGTGGAAATGAACCTGTTCCCAGCTGAGTCTGTGCTCTGTCAGGAGGAGAGGGGAGTAGTGAAACCACTGCCAAATTACATTCCTCATGCCCTGCTGAGCTGCTGGTGCTGCTCAGTGCAAGATGACTTAGTTCAGGCTGTTGCTGCAGTACTCAGTGAGGTCTTGCCCTTTACTTTGTGCTGTTGAGGACAAGCAGCCCAAGTATGGCTTTCTGTGATATCAGGGATCTTGGTAGCGGAGTAGGTGTGTTGGACCTCCATCCCTTTCCCCATCCTGCTTCAGCACAGGCACACCTAAAGCACTTAGTATTTCCTGGTTGGGAAGCAGGTACTTAGTGAGGAGAATAAATTCTGCAGAGGTAGGGGGTGAAAAAAGCACTTAGTAAAATAGATGCTAGGGGAAAAAAAATAATCAGTGATTCTGCCACCAGGCACCTGCTGGCATTGTCAGTGAAATTATAGTTGAGTGGTGTACTGAACCACAGGTTTTGCAAATGTTGTTGTTGTTGGGGTTTTTTTTTTTGTGTGTTTTTAAGTAATAAAAAAGCCTATTATATGTCTCTCTGCATGTTTATTTATTACCGAATTCACAGCACTTCATTCAGGCATTTTAAATGATTCTGAAAGGCACAAGGTTTAGCATCCACAGGTCTGATGTCATGCTTTAACCTCCAGAAGAGGACTAGTAAGGGCAGTAGCTGCATGACATTTCCCACACTGTTCCAGCAGCGTCTCTCCTCCTGGAAAACTAACTGCTTGGGGAGAGAGGAAGAAGTCATCTGCACACTCATACCGTCAGTCCTTGACCTTTCTGTTGACAATATCCACAAGGCATCCTTTCTGATAGCTGCAGCAATAGAGCAGTTTTTTCTGATAGGCACACATGTCCAGGTTGAAATCATCCACTCCTTTTATCTAAGCCGCTGAGCAGCTATCACAAAGTTAGCACCTTTTGACTGCACAAGCAACTGCTCTGGGTTTGAACTAGTGGCCTTTTGGTGATAGGCTCTGATATCCTATTACCAGTTCCCAAGCCATCTAGCTCTTATGAACACATGCACACTCAAAAAACAATTACATATACATGTAAATGACTTTGAAGTGCCAAGTGACAGAGATGTGACCTTCACCTGGGTTGGGTGCATAGTACGAGACAGAATGAGCTGGAGGTAAGCTGACACCTACAGTTTTGTTGTCTTAGCAGGTCCAGAAAGAGACTCTAGCCCCAGACCCTTGCTGCCCTGTCCTTCCTTTCACTTGCACCCTTCTCACAGACAATAAAATTGAGACATAATGCAGAATGAGATATAATACATCATTTTCATGATGGCTCTGTTTTCAGCCAAAATGGGAGATCGGAATCTTGCAATGAGTACTGAGATTGACATCCATCTGCTCTACTGGTTTGTTAGGAAGCTGTAGTTTGGGTCATTTCAAAGTACCTTTACTCAGAAAATTTGTCCAGACTTCAGCTGGTGTACATCAGCACAACTCTTGCTTCAGCAGAGCTGATTTACTCCAGCTGAGGATATGGCCTCATATCATATGGCTGTTTTTTTAACTTAAAAGTGTGTAATGCTGCCAAGTACATGACAGGCAGACATGGAGTTCAGTATAAGAGTAAACTAGAATTCTTTGTAGAAAGATTTTTTTTCCTGTATAAAGACATTTAGAACAAATGATTAAGAAATTATGTGTCCCTACATTTTGTAAACTTGGCATGTTTGGATATAATTGTTACTTTGAGTATTATTACTTCCATTTACAAAGTGAAATTCCAGCCCTGCTCTTTGAAAATTTGTCCCTTCATACTTAGTAAATCATAATTACACTGTCACAGTGGTTACCAGTGGACCCTGAGGGTCAGTGGATTACTTCTAAGTGAGTCACAAAAGGTAACTGAGAAAACCAAACTTATTCTTAATAATCTTGAATTCATCATGCAAGGATGTGCAACACAACTGAAAAATGTTTTGGGGATTGTAATTCATAAGAGACTGTAAGGCACATGCAGTGAGGTTGCATTTCTTTCAATTTTTCTCATCTTTCAATTTTTCTCATTTTTCTTCATGTTCTGTTTCAGTTTAATTTTCAGTCTCTTCCTGATGGTGTGTTTACATTTTTACTCCTTTCACAAGACAGAACTCTTTAAGTTCTGAGTCTTTCAGCTGAATATGTGCCTTATATGAAGGTGGCCATTCTGGTGAAATCCCTGTCAGAAAGACACAGCAAAGTGCTGAACAGATATTTATAGTAAAAAGATAAGTTCTTCATCAAAGAATGTGCAGTCTAGACAAAGTGCCTTTAGTAGGTCCATGACAAACTGCTGACCTGTGTAAATAGAAACTCTCTCTCCTTGTTCCCTTTCTTTGTCCTGTGTCCAGCTCTTACCATCAATGAAGCCTGCAGCTCTCTGAAGGAGCGAGCTTGCTTGCTTGCTTTTTTTGTCTTTTGTTTCTCTCTGGATGCTGTTAGCATAGCAGAGGCACAGGGAATGCATTTTCTTCAAACACCTCATCAAACAAAAACTTAATTAAAAAAAAAAAAGCTCAGGACAGATTCTCACATCAGTTAACATATATATGAAAAACCCATATAATGAACATATATATATATACACCAAAATTCATATAATGCATAGCAGGATGGGTAGCAATGAGGACTAAATGCATGTATCATTAACAGAATTGCAAGTTATTCTTACAATGATTGCAAGGAAGAAATGTTGCTGCTACAAAATCTTCAGTCTTGAGCAAGAATTTGTGTAAGAATTTGTTAGGAGGCAAAGACAAGAAAATACATCTGAGGTTTCATCCACAGCTTCTGTAAGTGAACTGCATTTATTAGCAGGGTAGTCACCCTCCAAAGGGTATAAAAGTATTTCACACCTAAGATGTCAGGAATAGCTGATGAAATACAGTGATTTTTAAAAATTGCTTGTTTACTGAGACATAGGAATAAGTAAAAACTCTCTGTTTTCAGCAGAAAAATGGCAACATATTCATTAGAAGTAATATTACACACAGTCTACTTTTTTTTCTCCCCCCCAAAAAAGGAGGAGATTTTGTCTTTTCTATTTCTCTCTTCACTTCTGGCAAAACAGAAAAAAGGACATGAAGGAGAAAGGAAGGACATGAAATAAAAATATGGAAAGTAAAAAATAATAACATAAAATAAAAAAAGTTTCTGTTTTCATTGCAAGACAGAAGAATTTTGAAGAAAATTGAATTACTCTTCATTTTTTTGTCTAGAAATGGTTTTGACAGAAAGCTATCTCCCTTATTAGACCCACTTATGGTGTTCATGAGCAAAGGGTTCAGCAGCATCACATAATTAAAAATACTATTGAAAAAGATTGAGATGTGCAGCTTGTTGTAAAATAGCAATGGAAGAAACTTCTCTGAATGTATTTAACTATATATCTAGTATCATGTTTAAGGTTGCAAGAGAACAAATTACTATAATACCATGTAAACCCGTTCCTTCCCAATTCTGTGTTCTCATCTTCTCCCTTTTGGGCTGGCCAGAGCCATTGTGTAGTTGCTGGATTGAGGAACTTATCTGGCTGAAAACTAAAAGAGGAAAATAAAAGCAGATTTTCAGTTTTCTCACCATACTATTCTGTGGCCATCCGTGTGAGTCCTGGCACAAGAAAGCAACCAGATACTCCATTTGGAAACATCCTGGTCTTGTGTGCAGGCCTCTTCCCATGTTTCTATCAAGGTCTTTGGGATGCTGACTTGTCTTGAAGAAATTTTTCAGAGTTTTCTGCGATTGTACATGATGTGATGTGACGTGAGTCTGACACAAGACTTTTCATGTGAAACAGGCAAAGCTCTGCCTCTCTCTTGACTTTGAATGTGTTGTCTTTGCTGGAGCTACCTCTCATTGACACCAGAGCAGGCAAGGAGATATTTGGTGTTGAGACTCATAATACCTTAGCAAAGACAAAATGGAAAAAAATGCACCAGACTTCAAATATTGTGACTTCTGAATGTTTGCTTACAGTTGTCTAAATACATTCTAAAATAGCACTATGGCACCTACCTTCCAGGTATACATTACCAATTCTGTTTCCTCTGTATAAGATGAGAAAGTGAAGCACTGAAAAATCAAACCCAAACCCACACAGGAAATTTGTGCCACAGATTGAAGTAGAACAGATCTCCTTGAGGAATATTTAACTAAATAATCTATGTAAATATATGTGTCCTTTTAAGTAGTATAGTAGCATTCGCATGAGGACTGGGTGGGCTCATGCGAATGAGCACCCCTTCATCTGTGTCTTAACCATCTTACACTGCTGCACCCTCTTTGCCCAGACTGGGGTGAGTGCTTGGCTGCACTTGAATTTACTTTCAGATAATTTTTCACCAGTCCATCTGGAGTTCTTTTTTTTTTTTAATGTATTCCTTCAGTACCATTAGCAAGGCAGTGCAATGCCATTTTTCTATGGTCCCGAATGTTTACTTCTTCAGGTAGGGTGATTATGGGCATGATGGAATGATGTCTTTAGTCAAGTGTAGATCTTATCTTCCCATGTAACAAGGTAGCCTAATGAAATGAGTTTTATTCAAAGACCTTGTCTCATAACGCTTCAGGAAAACATGATAAATTGAATGATTCTTTTAGCAAATGCATCACAAAGCACTGGCATATTGCTTATGAAGTTTAATTTTGTAATAGTTCATGGGGTATAATATACCTGTAGCTATTTCAGTGGAATGAATTTTACAGGCTCATTACAAAAGCAGAACCGTTGTCCCAAAATATTGCTTTTCTTGTTGAACTGTTGCTCAGATTCAGGGTAATTTGCATGTATAGCCTCCAAGGAATCACTGCATCTCATTATTTATTTATTTATTTATTTTATTTTAGTGTGCTGTTATTATGAACTACAGCAAAACTCGTTTATTTAAGAAGTGGGAGCCTAGCTATTACTAACAATGGCTTTGCTGACCAAATGTGGCAGACTAAATCTAAACCCAGAAATAAAATAGACATTTTTTTTAAACTGAGAAAAGGTTGGTTGTTTACCAGCTGAAAGAATGTAAAACTAGATGAAAGTAAAACTACTGTGATTTGGATGTAACTTAGTTCACTAGGATTTCAGATGTGTCGTTTTTAGCATTTCTTCAGACACACTAACTTTAATGGGAAGATGACTGATCCAATTTACTTATCAAAATGAGAATTTGCACTCCTGATACAGCAATGTTTCCAATAGTAATTCTGCATTCTCATTACTGTAGAATAGTGCATAATATAGTGAAGCTTGGGGTGAATCTTTAGTGTATGTTGCCTGCCCTTCATTGTCTGTTCGGACCATCTTTGGCTTGTCTCTTGCTGCGGTGGGCCAGGAGGAAAGTACTTGTCACTCCCCTGCATGCAAGGCTTTCATTCCATCTAGGATTTTCAGGTGCATTCCTGGAAGTGGTGGCATGAGTATGGGCATGAACACAGTGTTCCACCTCCTATTTGCATGAGAACTACCCTCCCTCTTCATCAGAACTGCCACATTTGCAGTTTGGCAGCTGGGGAAAATGTAAAGTATAGTTTGTTTCAGTGGGAATGCGCTTGGGTGTGACCTTGCACTGCATAGTTGTAATTGAAGTGACTTAAGTTTTTGGCAAAGCATGTACCCATTGTCTTCTGGTCCCTGAAGGTTGGTACCATAACCATTTCACCATCTGTCCTTCTTAAAGAAGAGAGCATATTTTTAAGTACACTGAGTTGCCATGCATACAACAGCATTTCCTAGAGACTGCTAAGCCGACCCTCCAGGGTATGCTGTGCTTATATCCAGGCTGTAATACCTACTACCTCTTCAATCAGTAACCAGTGTGAGAGCAAGACTTGATACAGATTGTGACCGGTCTTGCACCTGTGTTGGTTTAGGACATAAGAGGCATAGATTCCTAGATGAGGGATCTCTAAGGCACTCCAAGGTAGATCTCTTTGGACACAGACTATAAAAGCTCTTGGACTGTCACAACAGTCTGGGCTTGATACTTCTCCCTAGCCTTTTCCTGTTGTTTTCTTCCCTTCAAAATCCCTAGAATTAGACTGAAAAGTATCAAGTATGAGTTTGTGGAAGCAGGATCAAAGAGCAGAGCTGAAGTCTGTGAAATCAATGAGAATTTTTCAAAAGGCTATAATGCCACAGGCTTTTTTCATGATCTCATTCTACATTGTTTGCGTTACAATGACCTTTAGAGGAGCCTAATGAAACCAGAGCCTCGCTCTTTTAGCCATTCCCTGCTCGGCACTGGATAGGTCATGAGGTTCATTGGATTAATCAGACTTATGCTAAGGCTGAGCAGTGAAGCTCTAACGCCACCTCTGCTGTAAACATCTTACTGGATCAGAAACACCTAGCCTCAGGAAGATCAGATATGGAGTCCTTGCATTCTAGTGCAGGAGAAAGACTGTGATGGCAGGGCAGTTGAGTGTTCTTCCCTAATTCATGAAGCAGGCAGTGGCAGAATTTGGTCTCCTGAGACCTAGACTCAGAGTCCGAGAAAATGCTCTGTCTGAGCACTGTGCCACTCAGGGAACTGGTTACAACAGCACTTTACATGTTTTGGAGGTGGGCAGGAGCATTCCATGGGCCCATTAACTAGGAAATACAAGTATGATATTTTTGTTGGAGTCTGAACAAACAGTTGAAATACTGAGTGACCTTTAATATTATCTCAGTTCATATTATTTGATCTAGTTGTAATGAGATACACTTATTTATTGATTATTACAGGCTTCTTGCCTGAGTGAGCTTCATTTGGCTCTTGAGTGCATAAAATGGAGCTTCAGCAATGTGACTTAGAACGCTGAAAGCTGTCAAATAAATACAAATTTTAATTAGTATTTTTATATAAGTCTACAAATTATATTTAGTTTGAAAACTTGGACTCTCAAGATGAATCTCTTTGTCCATTGTTTATTTCATTTCAAAGCACTGAAAGACGCTTCAGGGACTGCATCTTGTACAGTTTGCAGTGTACTTCTTTAGATCTTTCCACAGATTATTGGTAGGGGTGTTTGTGGCATTTACATTGCAACTCTTTATTAATGAAACTTGTAGTACCACTGAACACGGTAGAATTTATCACGGGACAAAGGAGTTAAAAATCTCTATGGAATTGAGTTTGAAATCTATACATACACTGTATTGCACATATATACCACAGCCAGTATCTTTAATCACATTTGGTGTTTCTGTCTCTCTGCATATACATCACAATTTTTTTTTCTTCTGTAGCTTCAGTTAGTGCTTAATGAACTTAGTAAGAGTTAATTATTAAAAAGTGACTTCAGGGGTCAAGCCTGTTTTACTTAGATCCACAAAGACACAACCTGAATGTGGTTTTGCTACTATGAAAATTGTAGTGAAATGCTCATTAGTATTTTTTTAATCTAGGGATATAAAAAGCTGACCAGTTTAAGTACCCTTTCCGTGACACAATCTCCAGCATTATTACAATATGTATTTATAAATCACCAATCTGTCTTGTGCTGAGGTATACCACTCTTACAAATCTAACAGCAAGCATTCATTTAAGTCTGAGAGCATCTTTCAGTCCTTTTCATGTTCCTCCTCCTTGCTGATTTAAAAATGTTATGAAATTGAAGTAGACTGCAGTAAGTACAGTGACAATATGTTATTTTCCCATCAAGTGCTATGGAATGTGCTCTTATGTGGCTTGTTTCAATTCTTGTGATAATTAAACACTGGGGAGAGGTGCTGAATGTCAATGTTTTTTAATGACATCAGAGTCACAATGTTAATGCAGAGTCAACATGCCTACAATATTCTGGATTAAAATCCATAAATTTTTACAGCCAAGATTTTTATTTTGATGAATGTCTTACACCCTTCTTGTAACATATGAGCGAGGCTCAGACTAGTGTGGGATATCTGTATTGCTCTTCCAATAGACCTAGGTACTGTCTGAGCTGTCAGACCTTCTGTGGGCCTCTCCTGACCAAAACACGGAGTGTGTTCTCCCTTATCCTGTCTGCAGTAAGGACAGAGAGCCAGCAGAAATCTCCTGTACACATCAGTCCCTCCCATGACCTATCACTGCCAGGGCAGGCAGGGTTAAAGGCAACCTTGCCAAGCTGACCTGTGCTGCAGTTGTACTTGTGTCACTCTCCAGGTTAGCTATTCCAGGGCATTGTCAAATTCAGCTTATGTGCGGCTCTTCTGTGCAGCAGTATGATCCAAGTCATATGCCACCTTTCACCAACTAATATTATTAGGCCGATTAATATCATAGTAATGGAGAAAATATTCAGATTTAGCCTACTGATCATGAATACTCTGTTCTAAATAATAAAGGAAGCATATTGTATGGAGCACCAACAGAACCTTCACCTTGGACTTCCGGAGGGCAAACTTCAGCCTCTTTAAGAAAATTATTAACAAAGTTCCCTGGGTATCAGCCCTCAAGAACCGAGGGGTCCAGGATGGTTGGACATTTTCAAACAGGAGCTCCTGAAGGCACAGGAACTGACGGTTCCCATCTGCCGAAAGATGAGCCGGAGGGGAAGGCGACCAGCCTGGATGAGCAAGCAGCTCCTGGAGGAACTAAGGGAAAAAAAGAGGCTGTATCACCTTTGGAAGGAGGGGAAGGCTTCTCGAGGTATGTTTAAGGAAGTTCTTAGATTATGTAGGAAAAAAATTAGAGAGGCAAAGGCCCAGTTGGAACTGAGGCTGGCCACCTCTGTGAAAGATAATAAAAAGCATTTTTACAAATATGTTAATGCTAAAAAGAAGGGCAAGAAGAACCTCCACTCCCTATTGGACCTGCAGGGGAACACGGTGACTGAAGATGAGAAAAAGGCTGAGGTCCTGAACACCTTCTTTGCCTCAATTTTTAACAGCAAGGCAGGAGGAGTTCAGGACGAGTGGCCTCCTGAGCTGGGGGATGGGGTCAGGGAGCAGTGTAATGCCCTGGATATCCATGAGGAATTAGTTCGGGACCTGCTGAGCCACTTGGACACTCACAAGTCCATGGGGCTGGATGGGATCCATCCTAGGGTGCTGAGAGAGCTGGCAGATGAGCTGGCCAAGCCACTCTCCATCATTTTACACCAGTTCTGGCTCACCAGTGAGCTCCCAGATGACTGGAAACTGGCCACTGTGGTCCCCATCCACAAGAAGGGTCGGATGGAGGAACCCAGAAACTACAGGCCAGTCAGCCTGACCTCAGTGCCAGGGAAAACGATGGAGCAGATTATCCTGGCGGCAATAACTGCGCACCTGCAGGATGGCCAAGGGCTCAGGTCCAGCCAACATGGATTTAGGAAGGGCAGGTCCTGCCTCTCCAACCTGATCTCCTTCTATGATCAGGTGACCCGCCTGGTGGATGTGGGGAGGCCTGTGGATGTAGTCTACTTGGACTTCAGCAAGGCCTTTGACACCGTCCCCCACAGCAAACTGCTGGCTAAGCTGTCAGCTCGTGGCTTGGACAGCAACACCCTGCGCTGGGTTAGGAACTGGCTGGAGGGCCGGGCCCAGAGAGTGGTGGTGAATGGTGCCACCTCCAGCTGGAGGCCAGTCACCAGTGGTGTCCCCCAGGGATCAGTGCTGGGCCCCATCCTCTTCAATGTCTTCATTGACAATCTGGATG
This sequence comes from Colaptes auratus, assembly GCA_015227895.2. NCBI lineage: Eukaryota > Metazoa > Chordata > Aves > Piciformes > Picidae > Colaptes > Colaptes auratus. The sequence continues at coordinate 45,524,941 of CM037631.1, forward strand.
AGGGGATTGAGACAGTCATCAGCAAATTTGCAGATGACACCAAGTTGGGAGCAGATGTTGGTCAGTTAGAGAGCAGAAGGGCCCTGCAGAGGGACCTCGACTGACTGGGCAGATGGGCGGAGTCCAATGGGATGGCATTCAACAAGTCCAAGTGCTGGGTGCTACACTTTGGCCACAACAACCCCATGCAGAGCTACAGGCTGGGGTCAGAGTGGCTGGAGAGCAGCCAGAGAGGGACCTGGGGGTGCTGATTGACAGCCACCTGAACATGATCCAGCAGTGTGCCCAGGTGGCCAAGAAGGCCAATGGCATCCTGTCCTGCATTAGGAATAGTGTGGCCGGCAGGAGCAGGGAGGTCATTGTGCCCCTGTACTCTGCTTTGGTTAGGCCACACCTTGAGTCCTGTGTCCAGTTCTGGGCCCCTCAGTTTAAGAAGGACATCGAGACACTTGAACGTGTCCAAAGAAGGGCAACAATGCTGGTGAGAGGCCTTGAGCACAAACCCTATGAGGAGAGGCTGAGGGAGCTGGGGTTGTTTAGCCTGGAGAAGAGGAGGCTCAGGGGTGACCTCATTGCTCTCTACAACTACCTGAAGGGAGGTTGTAGCCAGGAAGGGGTTAGCCTCTTCTCCTAGCAACCAGCACCAGAACAAGGGGGGACAGTCTCAAGCTGCAGCAGGGGAAGTTTAGGCTCAAGGTGAGGAGAAAGTTCTTCACCGAGAGAGTGATTCGCCATTGGAATGGGCTGCCCGGGGAGGTGGTGGAGTCACTGTCCCTGGAGGTGTTCAAGAGGGGATTGGGATGTGGCACTTGGTGCCATGGTCTAGTCATGGGGTCTGTGGTGACAGGTTGGACTCGATGATCTTCGAGGTCTCTTCCAACCTTAGCGATACTGTGATACTGTGATATTGCCAAGAGAGTCCTGCAACAATGAACTCTGTGTCTGACATTCAGAGAGGTCAAACTCTCATTAATCTTTCTTTGGGGATCATTGCTGATTACTGCTTGGAAGATTCAGAACTTTGACTGTGGTGGCTAATGAAGTCCAAAGTCAATCTCCTTTACACATAGGCTTTTGGTAGTGCTCAGAACCAAGTCTCAAACTCTCAGGTTTTCATCCTACCCTTACATTGCAGCCATATGGGATACATTTCACCTTGAAGTGCCAAGAAGATTTAGCCAAAAATTGCATACTGCTTGTGGTGTTTGCTACTGTGTTTTTGTCTGAGTCTGTGCAGCTGATCTGTGGAGGGATGATGCATGTATTGTAATGATAGAGACTTGGTAATTTGAGATGAATTATGAAGAGATGACAATAAATGAACATGAACATGCAAATGAATGTGAAATGACAAGGAAAGATAGGAGAGAGGGCTAAGAATAATGGCAAGGGTTCCTGAGAATTGGACAAAGATGTTTCTTTGGGATTATTTTGACTGGTGTCAACTTTTACTTTTATTTAGGAACAATTTCTTTCAAATCAATAAATATTTGAAAACTTCATATTTATTAAGTGTTAATTTTACCCCTAGGCCTTTTGAGCTAAAAGTTCAAAACACAGCACTGGAAATACACACAGGCTCCATCTGTTCATCTCTCTTACTACACGCTTTGAAAAATGTCACCCAAAACCTTCATTATTTTTACTGGTGCTATTTTTTCCAGGTTTTGGATCTTTGCTTTAACCTTCAATATCTGTACCCAGCTCTTTGTCTATAACTTACCTCTTCACAGACCTATAAAACTATGCATGGTCACTGCAGCTCAAGAAAGTCAGGCCATCACCAGAAGAAGGCAAATTTCCATTTCTAATTATGGCCTGTGGGCAGGGATCTGAATTCAGGCCTTTGACTCATTTCAGTCTGCAGAGGATTTCCCACTGGTGTCACTGCAAAAGTGCAGATAATGACAAAGAGTGTCAAATGGCTCTTTACGGGAACCAAATACATACACATCACTGCTACTTAGGTGCTGTGTTTTGGTATTTAGCATGTGATCACAATTTAGATTTATGGAACACTATTTATTCTCTGTGTTTCTCTCCTGTCCGCATCCTCCTTCCTCTGTTTTCTTCCCTTCTGCTTATTTCGGTCCACATCATAACTCTTTTTCTCAGCATTTCCCTTTCTCCAGCAACTTCCCAGACCTTTTCTGCCTCATAGGCTGAGATGATCAGACTTTGAATAATCAGTGTTGATACTTTTGAGTGCCAGCATTAGGGGTTAGGCTTAATCCCCTGGGATGAACAGAGGCTTGGGAGTTTACAGATTGCACTGTCTTCAGTTGCCTTTATTTTTTGGAGGTTTAGCACCATAGGGTTTACAATTTGCTTGGGTTTTGAAGTGTTTCTTTTTCTTTTTTTTTTTTCTCTCTGTAATTCTGTGGCTTACCTAAAAAGAACAGTTCAGGTTCTGCAGAACATCTACCAGGGTCTAGCAGGATTTCCTTTGAAAGGTTTTCCATTTTTCTTCTTTTCCCCCTTGCAATTTAGGTTCCCGATTGCAGTAAGTAGAAGGACTGCACATCTGGTATTTCAATACTTCTGTAAACTAGGCTATATATTTATGTGAAATAGGGATTTAGATGTAATACTTTAAGCTCCAAGTATTTTTGTTTTGCTTTGTTTTGTTTGTTTTGTGTTGTGATGTTTTTGTTGTTGTTCTTGCTGGAAGTTGGCAAGAATTCTTCATGAAATACCAAAACGTGCAGGTTCTTGTGTTTTGGATGATAACTCTTTCCCAATTTTAAAGAAAGCATCACTGAGAAATAGTTTCACTTCTATCCCTGAACTTCCTAAACATTATCAGAATGACTTGGGGAATGACACTCTCTCCACTGAGAGACCTGACCCGTTAGCGCTGCACTCCATGATAGGCAAAGGAAATGCTTATCTTAGAGAACAGAGAGATGTGTTAGTACTCGGTGCAAAGCCAGGGTATGAATTAAACTATGTAAAAAGGCAAAACCTCAGGGAGAATATTATCATCTTTCATAGGTGGACATAAAAGGAGCCTGCTTCTGAGGAAAGGCTTGAACAGGGAAAAATGTCATCCTAGGAGGTGAAATTGGTCTCATTAGCCAACAAATAAAAGAGGCTCTGTAAAGACTTTTCCTTTGGAAGTAAGCTGATGATTTCTCATTTTAGAGTCACACTAAACAATAGTGGTAACTTGTGGTTAGGATGCTGATTATCATGAACAGCTACCATATGATAATACTGGTCTTTGCCTGTAAAGATCTTTTGAGCTCTGGTCCTTGGATTTCTGAGTATAAATCACTGCAGTCAGAGCACTCTAAGTTTGTAATTTCCTCAAGTCATGATTTGTTCTCCTCTGCAGACCCATACCTCCTCATGGGAGATACAGTGATCCAGGCAGAGTATCCTTTGTGGCACAGAGACATACAGTCTTTATCAGTGGAAATGTGCTGGTGCAAGTAGGTTTCCCTTTGTTTTGGCAGTGTTGAGTGTTTTAGTTTATATAGATTTATTGGTCGGATATACGATAAAATATGAATATTATTATTAAATATAAAAATTGTTTTCCCGAGCCAGTTTTATTCAGGTTCATTTACCTAGTCGATGATAGGTTGATTGCACACAGTAGAAGACTGATAAACAGTAGAATAACAGTCTAGGACAATCAGAACTTGGAATACAGAAGAACAAACTGGAATCTCCATATGCGTGTGAAACCAAACAGCAATGCTACCTCGGGTGGCATAGATGGACCACCTCGAGTTCACAACAGAGCTGACTAAGAGGTAACAAGCTATAAACCTCACAAATAACCAGGTAAATTAGTGCAATTTACTCATGAACCGCCAAGCTGCTGACTACCAAAACTTAGAGAGATGCTTTGCTTTGAGTTTGTAGTTATAGTCCAAAGGGCAGTAACCAAAAATCAGAGGAAATGAGAGAGCACACTGCTGTAGCGGAGGCCCAACTTGAACACTACACTTCTAAAACAAAAGAAGCTAATTGCCCTGAAGAGAGGAGCAAGTAGGGTGCTTGTCGCCACCTTGAATCCCAATAACAAATGGGGAGAGAGATAAGAGAGTAACGAGCATGCAAGCAATGAGTGTAACAAGTGATAAGTATAGGAGGTCTTCCCCTATAAATTCCCTTTTTGAAAACTGAGCGGTCCAATGGCACATTAGCCATTCAAATCCTGCCAATCAATTCACAATGTTTATGTTGCGAGTAAACTGCACATGACTTCTCTCATGGCGCCTCTCTGAAACATGAGGCTTGGGGATTGGGTTCAGCTTCCACACACACCCCTCCCCCCCAGGCAGCGTTACTGGCACCTGCCTATTAGACTCCTTGACCTCAATCCGGACCCAGCAAGAGAGAGTGAGGAGAAAGGGGCAGTGGCTCAGAACAGATTTAGCTGTCTTGTTAATGCCTCTTCCAGGACATTGAGTCAGGAAATCTGTAGCCTTGAATGAGAGTACCCAGCTGGCTCCTGGGAAGCTTCGAACTTCCATATACAATGGGGTGAAACCAAAGTTCCTTCTCTTGCAACATCTCCCATAGAATGCCAGTAGATTATAAAACACAGTGTAAGTGGGAGAAAGTTGAGTCTTACCAAAGCCTCTGATGTGAGACAGAAGATTTCATATGGTCACAAAGAGACTGGTTTGTGGTTTTTGCTTAAAGAGAAGCCATTCCTGAGGAGTTCAGCATCTGTTCCAGCACCTGACTTCTACTAGGGCCTTCAAGTGTTACATTTGTAACCCTTTAAGAGTGTGTTGCCATTCACAGACAGCCCTTTCCTCCCCTTTTAGGGAATGGGCATCTTATTACAGTTGCTACTGACTAGTTATATTGGATTGGGACTCAGAAATCTAAGTTTATTTAGCAGCTTTTAAAAATTCCAGACATAGAGGTTTGGATAGAATGGGTTGGGAAAAGAACAGGAAGCCTTTTACTTGAGTGTGTGAATTCCCACTGATTTGGTCATTTACCTGGGAACAGGACCCAGCTCTTCAGATTTTAACTCCTATTGTTCACCTGTAGAGAACGCTCTTTTTACCATTAGAAATATCGATAATAATAATTTATCAGAATTTCACCTCAAAAGAAACTGTAAGAAAGGACAGGTAAAAATAGGTTAATGCAAGGGAAAATGACAGATTCCAGATTTGACCTGGTTGGTAGAAGCAAACTAATTTTTCTTTTATAGGAAAATGTGCCATTTAAACAACACAGTTTTAGTGGCATATACTTTGTGTTAGCCTTTCTTTTGTCTCATCTACTGTTAAGATGTGACAAGCCTGTTCTCAGTACACAGAACCTTGTGCTAAGCATCCAAGAACCTGTCATGTACTTCCTCAGGCTGTGGTAACATATTGAGTTATCAATCAAACTATTAGGCTGGCTGTAACTATTTTTAATAAAATACCATGAAATGATAGAAAAAAATATTTGAAAGATGAGGGTTTGACCTCCTTACATGTGTTATAGATTCTGAACATGATGTGCAAATGGTAAATTCTGAAAAGTTATCTTCTGTATAATGTCATTTCTGCAGAACTCTCTTGCCTCAGGGCTGTGAATTATTGTGCTGTGAACATTATAGGAGAGATTATTTACAATAAATCGTGTAAAACCCCAAATGTTTTGCAATCAGAATATGTCAAATGCTGAGGAATGAGGAACACACTTTGGTTTATAACTTCCTTCAAGTATGAACCAAAAACTGTGTAGTACTGAAGCTAATAGAAAAACACCCAGACCAGCTCTATAAATACTTATCAGAGTCCTATAAACTAACTTATTAGAAGTACTTGGCATTTTCATTTATACCTTTAAAACTAGTGAAAAAAAGTTAAACAGGCTGAGCTCTTTAATGCTTTTTCAACATTTGTTATGCAAAAAAAGCATAATATACTCTAAAGAATTGTTCATATAATTTTTTGGCTGTCTGTCACCTAAAACAGAGTTTATCTAAATAATATGAGTTATGCTTCCTCCAGTTAACAATTTATGGTGTTAGAGGTATTCTTGTTTATTTCTTCATTGCACCTGGTATGCTGTAAAAATCTACGGGAATATTCCCAAGTAATAATGTAATAGGAACCTTTACAGTAGTTGTGAAATTAATATCGGATTTTACATTTGTAAAATGTTGACTTTTTTACCAAAAGGTCAGGAAATTATTTCTGCCACATTACCTGTCTGAAATATTTGACATAAAATTGCTTTTAATACTGTGTATCAACATGCAAATGTAAAAAGAGAAACAGAAAACACTCTGCTGGAAAGGATGTGGGCAAGTCAGTCAATCCACAGATTTTCTTGGAATGCTCTTATTTGAGTGTTTTGGTGGCAGATACAGAAAACTTAAAGAAAACATTTGGGAGAGACTTTGAAAGAGGCTCAGTATGCTCAGGACTGGTTACAACACTCCCAAATAGAAATGGCGAGTCAGAGTATTAGCATTAACAGTAGGAAGTATATACCAACATTTTTTAAACTGTACAACTAAGAACACAAATGAAATATAAGATGTATGAGATGTTGAACAGATCACAGGACTGATTTCTTCACCTTTAAGACCATTTGAAGAAATGCTGTACCTGAACCTAGTGAGTAAGAAGTACAAATGACATACAGAACCTCATGTTGAAACTACATGACAGTGTTTTATAAACAGCGGGTACCACATCTTTCTCTAGTGCAAACATGTCTCTTCTGCTTTACAAATAATTTACAAACTGTTTTGCTGAATGTGGATGTAGAGATGCTTAAAGCATAACCGTAAGGCTAACGAGTGGGATAGTTTCTGCACCTGGCTACCAAAGACCTAAACATTCCAAAGAGCTCGCTGCTGCTCACTTCAAAGCAGTCTTTTTGGAAAGAAAGAAAGAAAGAATGCAAAATACCCCAGGAAATCTATTTTTATCAATCATCTGAGTCTACCAGTCACATAACTGTAGCACTTCAGTGGAAAGAACAAAGTCTTGCAAACTAGTATTGATTGTAATGCCACATGGCTGCAGCACCAGGCATGACTGTTTCCAGGCAGTCTGTAGTCTGGTAATCACAGCCTGACTTCCTGCAGTTACTTTCTGAAAAGCTCAGGAAGATGCTTGATGAATACTCTCACCTTCTGCTCTTACTTCACACCAAAGACAGCAATATATACAGTGCATATAGCTGCACATACTGGACCATCTCAATGTAATTTTATTTTCAAAAGGAACAGTGAATTCAAGGCCAGGCTTTCAGAACTAAGAAGCCATGTCTATCCATGGTTTGCAGCTCTTTTTTTTTTTTGCCCCCCCCCAGCAAAAGTTAGAAACTCAAACTTTCAGCAAGTCTGCTTATGTACTACCAAGGAAACTAAGCCTTAGAAGCATGCCATGTGCGTTGTTATCCTAGAGTACATGGAAGAGTGCGAAGAGTGCATGTTTTAAGAGAAATTATGTGGAAACAAATTTACAAGTGCTATTATAATTCCACATGACTGATAGAATACAATAGAATACAATAGAATAGACCAGGTTGGAGGAGACCTTCAAGATCATTGTGTCCAACCCATCAACCAATCCAACCCACCTAAACAACTAAACCATGGCACCAAGCACCCCATCAAGTCTCCTCCTGAACACCTCCAATGAAGGTGACTCCACCACCTCCAAGGCAGCCGATTCCAATGGGCAATCACTCTCTCTGTATAGAACTTCTTCCTAACCTGCTGCCTAAATCTCCCCTGGTGCAGCCTGAGACTGTGTCCTCTTGTTCTGGTACTGGCTGCCTGGGAGAAGAGACCAACCTCTGCCTGTCTCCAACCTCCCTTCAGGTAGTTGTAGAGAGCAATAAGGTCTCCCTGAGTCTCCTCCTCTCCAGGCTAAGCAACCCCAGCTCCCTCAGCCTCTCCTCATAGGGCTTGTGTTTCAAACCCCTCACCAACTTTGTTTCCCTTCTCTGGACATGTTCCAGCAAGTCAGCATCCTTCCTAAACTGAGGGGCCCAGAACTGGACACAGTACTCGAGGTGCGGCCTAACCAGTGCAGTGTACAGGGGCAGAAAAACCACCCTGTTCCTGCTGGCCACACTGTTCCTGATGCAGGCCAGGATGCCATTGGCACTCTTGGCTGCCTGGGCACACTGCAGGCTCATGTTCAGCCTACAATCAACCAGCACCCCCAGGTCCCTCTCTGCCTGGCTGCTCTCCAGCCACTGTGACCCCAGCCTGTAGCACTGCATGGGGTTGCTGTGGCCAATGTGCAGAACCCGGCACTTGGATGTGTTAAATCTCATGCTGTTGGACTCTGCCCATCTGTCCTGCCTGTCGAGGTCCCTCTGCAAGGCCTCTCTGCCCTCCAGCAGATCAACTCCTACCCCAAGCTTGGTGTCTGCAAATTTACTGATGATGGACTCAATGCCCTCATCCAGATCATCAATAAAGATATTGAAGAGCATGGGGCCCAGCACTGATCCTTAGGGCACACCACTAGTGACTGGCTGCCAGCTGGATGTGGCACCACCACTCTCTGGGCTCGGCCCTCCAGCCAGTTCCTAACCCAACGCAGTGTGCTCCTGTCCAAGCCATGGGCTGCCAGCTTGGCCAGGAGTTTGCTGTGGGGGACGGTGTCAAAGGCCTTGCAGAGGTCCAGGTAGACCACATCCACAGGCCTCCCCACATCCACCAGGCGGGTCACCTGATCATAGAAGGAGATCAGGTTGGTCAGGCAGGATCTGCCCTTCCTAAATCCATGCTGGCTAGGCCTGATCCCTTGGCCATCCTGTAAGTGCTGTGTGATTGCACTCAGGATGACCTGTTCCATACTCTTGCCTGGCACTGAGGTCAGGCTGATGTTTAATGGTTGCTAAATACACTACCTTCCTAAATTGCCAGGTAAAATACCAATGTGCAAAAGTAAGACTTGTGGCATACATGTAGGGAAATGAGTAGTAAGGTTTTGGCTTTATTAGTTTTGCAGGAGTTTTGACTAAAAATGTAGCTTGTAAATTTTGCAGTAGTCTTTAAATCTGATCAAGTGGTCAGCCCTTAGAATGTATTGATACTAATAACATTTTGTAATCCAACTCATTATTATGTTATTTGGGAACTCCTACACCAATGTTTTTGACAAAGCAGTTAAAATGTGTTGACCAGAGAGATGATATTTTTTACTTCACACAAAAAATGTTATTCAACAACAAGAAAATTAAGCACAATTCTCTCTGGTATCTGAAACAGAAATTTGACTAGAAAGAAAATCTAAGTTATTACACAGAAAAATGTCCGTTGGTGCATAGGAAACCACCACAAAGAATGGCACATTACAGGTTACCAGGCGCAAAACAGTGTTCCATAAAATGCATAGCACTTTACATTACAAGTAAGCTAGATGAGCAGAAGACTTATTCTATACTTTGTAGCTGTCCCCCAGATAAGATATGTCTCTTCTTCTGTTGATTAATACTCTTTGAGCTGTTTGAAAAATTATGATTTTGACTGCTCCATGGCCTGTAGGAAGCAGCAACTAACTTTCCCTCTCAAAGATCTATGGAGACTTCAGCTCTGTTATTTTTTTCCTGACTTGGAGGGCATGGTGTTGTCAGTGTCATTGCTGAAAGTGCAGGAGTGCACAAACACCGTTAATCACCATTTAAGATGAAATCAGCAGTGGTTTTCTGGGCTTCCTCAAAAGCAGTTCTTGGTTTGGTATTCACCCCTACTTTGAAATTACTCCTCTTTGGTGATTGCTAGGAGTGCCCTCACCATGAGCACCCTCTATGATGAATGAAAATGTCTTTGAAAGGATATATATTCCATCTAAGAACATGTCTTCTGGAGACGAGTACTTTGTAAGAAGAAGCGTTGTCCATGATAGTAGGTGCTTCAGTTAAGTTCCTGAAGTTACATGGGTAAATCTAGATATTTTTCACCTGCTAGGACTAGTCTCTAAACTGTTTTCAGTCCTTAAATCTTTTTGCACAGTTCAGAAAAGATAGAGCTAGCTGTGGTGTCTCCATATATTCTGTTTGCTTATTAAAGGAAACAACATAGTTTGGAAATTTATTCCAGACAGAAGATTTTTTTTTTCCTTAAAGTATCTTTCTGATGCAGCCTCATGCTGGGTTCTTTACATTAAACACATTTGGTGATTCAAGTTTACTTTTAGAAACAGCCTGCTTTGTTTTCTGTTCTTAGTTGTTTTCCTTTTTTTTTTAACCCATGAGCTTACTTTTTGTACATCTTTTCCTTTTAAGGAATTCAAGCCTCTTCTTCCATATCCTATTGTTTATTTAGTGCTTTGTGGAAACACACTGATATTCCTGGTCAGCAGCCCATTGTCAGCTTTGTTGGGCTGCCTGTGGCATTGTGACTTTTAAAATGATGATTTCCATCCATTAAGAGGTAAATTAATTTTGGTTTGTATTAATCTCCCTCAGCTTTAACCATCTAAAGTATCTATGCGAAGCTGGTTATATGGGTGCCTTCTGATCTTAATGAGAAAAAGGGATCTCCAGAAAGTTATTCACCTCACCAGTGTTGCTCACTGTGACACTCTTCATTGACAGAATGCCTGGATGATGAATTCTGAATCTAAGTGGACCTTTCCTGTTAATATGTGTTTTGTATTTCCAGGGAGACCTTCACAAGGAAAGAGTGAGAAGCCTGTTTTGTCATTATATCCCCAACAGATATACTGTACTGTATGGATGGTGCTTTGGCCTAAGTTCTGTTTCAGTTAATCTTAAATCTATTCCCAGCTATCATTCACTAAAGTGGTATTATTGGCAGGTATAAAATTGTCACATTCACTTTTGCATCTTGTTAATTAAAGGAATGATAAGAAATTGATTGAGTTGAGCTGATGCAACTCCAAATACAAACAGCTCTAATCACTCCTCTGATTCTCCTTTATGCATTTAATTTTTCTGTAAAGGCTGATCAGGGCCATAGGTTTTGTACTGGCCAAAGGCTAAATGCTTCTAATGCTGTTTTTCATTCTCAGGACCACAAGAACTGCATATTTCTGTTGCAGTTTTACTCTTCCAGAGATCCTTTGTATTATTATAGATTCCCTCACGGGATCAGCAAAATAATATGTGAAGAATATTAGTGATATGGAAGCTTGCTTCAGGGTCATCTTTAGATATCTGAGTTGAACTCTACAAGTGAGGTACTATGTCTGCCTTGAGATTATCAGAAATTATCAATACAAGAACAAGCGAAATTATAGGCTTTAAAGCTAGCTTGTAATCCTTTTGCTCTAGGATGGGAGGAGAAAATGAACCAAGCTCTGAAGTCATTGTTTCAACACAACTGGCTTCACAGAGCTTACACTGATGTAACTGTGAGAAGAGTAAGGCTACATGTATCTTACTTAAAACAGTCAAATATCAGAAGGTGTGTAGATAGTACAGCACACGTAGGACACAACAGGATGTGAAAATGACTGCTCATTTTGCATATTAATCATCCTGAGTGATGATGAGAATAGTCATACTATTAGATTCTTTGACTGTTATATTGATATATATATATATAAATATGAATGACTACAGCGGCTTAGAAAAATGACAACTAAATAACATTGTATATGCAAGACTTAAAAAAAAAGCTCTGGTGTTTGTTATGTATTCTATAATATCTTCTGCATGGCTGGCATTTCTTAAATGGACTAATAAAACTTCAGTTTTACAGTTGTCTCACTACTGAGGTTCACAACAAACCCATTTTTTTCAGGGAGTAAGGCCAGCCTTCACTAATGCTTCTGCAAGAAGCTAGATAAGTATTTCTCTACTCATAAGGCTGAGTGAATCTAAAATTATTTACAAGAACTGGAAGAGATTGATACCAATAAAATGTGTTTTTTCTTCTTAGTCTCTCTCTCTCTTTTTAAAAACAGTTTAACTTTCAAAGGTGTAAAGCTTAGGTTATTGGGCTTTTTGAATTTTTTGGGGGGGACAAAGTTGAAGTATTGAATGTTTTTCAAGGAAACTTTGTGCCATGTTTCAGGAAGATTTGAATATATGGGAAACTCTAATATCACTTTTGTCTTCTAAGTCTTTCTTCAAAGTCTTCTAAGAGCTGTAAAGATTTAATTCTGTTTTCAAAATACAAATGCAAATAATGCTTTGGTATAGTTTGTATGTATATGAATATAATGTTTTTTAATTGTTTTCACATTTTTTCCTTCAATTAGCTAGTCTTGCCCAATAGATTTTAGTGTTTTGTTGCTAATAACTAATGAAGAGCAGGTAACAAAAGCCACAACAGCATCTTGTACTTATTAAGAATTGGATCAGGCTAGCTTGCACATCTCATGAAGCGCACTGTCATATATAGAAAGCAAGAAGTGTCTGGGGCAGCATTGCTAATTAGAGCTGAAGCTGGACTTCTGTTGTGGCAATCACGACTTTCATGTTCTAATTCTATGCCTGACATGATGTTTTATGATTCCTATATGTGAGAGAGTGGGCATTAGACACATCCAATGTTGGGCTGCAAGCTAAAATTTTCCACACATAATGAGAGGAGAAATTCGGCAAGGGCAAAGTGGCAGCGTAAACCTCTTCTATTTGAGAGTGGGCATCCATGGTGGGGAGTAGTTGGTTCCTGTCATCTTGAACTCAGGAGGACGAAAATATAAAACTTTTCATGTCCCAAAATACACAAAAATCTCTGGTTAATTTGTAGCCTTACTCAAGACTATTGGTGCCCCTGCCACATGAGGGGCAAAATTCCATGCACCTGCTCATATCTGCACTTTGGCTGATATGACACTCTTCAGATTTTGTGCCAGTTCCTTGTGTTTACTACATAAATACTATTCAGCCATTTCATGTTGAGCTGTTTGAATAGTCTGAGCGCAGCAGAAAGATTGACCTGGTTTTGGGAACCAATTAACTCTGTCTTATAGATGTAATGAATTTAAGTGTGATCAAGCTGATTATGTTCATTGGAGTAGTGATAGCTAGGTAGGTAACAAGGCTGTCATTACAATGCTTTTCAATGATTGGATCCTTCTGTTTGAAAGTGACAAAGAAAAGAAAATGACAGACTATTTCCTTTGTTAGTGTGAATAGGCATCGAAACTTGGTAACATACTGTTGGAGGAAAGAGTTAGAAGGTGGTCTTCTCTCAGGAGGTCCACCAGAGATCAATAGGTTAATTGGATGCAGTCAAATGTCTTTGAGTCATGCTTGAACAGCTAAAACACTTATGTGGGTTCTTCAAGCAAAATACTTGTATTTTGTACTGAACCAGATGGGGATTGCAAACATAGCTAAATACTGCATTTTACATGGGGGACAATTACTATCAGCTGAAGGAGAGCAACTTCCTAAACTGTCAGAACACAATCCTTTTGATCTTGATTCTGTCTTGAGTAGCTTCAAGTGTTGGTAATCACAAGCAAACTCCCAGGGCAGACTGCTTGCATCACTTTGGTGTCACAGAATAGGCACTGTTAAAAAAAAACCAACAGGTTGTTTTGCTGTAAAGGCACACTGCTGACCTAAGGAGGTTGAAGAGTTTTATTATTGCAATTGAAAGTATTAGTTTATGGAATGCAGTCACATTCTTTATCAGATATTTCCCCATGTAGCTTGTTTTCTTCTTAGGTGGGTGCGGAATTTTCCATCCCAATGCAGTGAAGTCATCTACAAGTGAACTGCTTGGCAAATTCATCAAGAAGGAAATGCTTCAATGACCTCATTCTCATGTTATTGGTAGAAGCAGAGGATGCTTAGTATCTCATGGAGTGGTAATGTTGGAGTTAAGGTTGAAATTATTTGGAATTGCAAAACCAAACAATTGAGAGATCAGATCAATTAATTACACCTTTGAAGAGCTTTTCTCCTCAATTAAAACTATTATGTGTTGTGAATGGACTTCAGACACCCCAGATCTCTAATTGAAATCCTTATTATATATGAAGACAACCCAGCCCTCCCCCCATTTATAAGCTTAAAATCCTTTGTGACATCTATGTCTTGGCCAACCTGTAAAATCTCTTAAAATAGATTTGTTTCCTTGATTGCGTCAAGTACTCTGTTTTTATTCCTGAAAGATGCTTGTTCAGCCAGTTTCTGAAATTACCAGCATTTTCCAAGGCTCTAATCTACTTTGACTAAAGAAAGTCTGAAGATGGCTGATGTTCCAGGGAACATGTGTTTTGAATTGAAGAACAATGATACAGTTTTGTTTGCACTCATAAATAATGAATCTTTTTCTGACCACAAGTAAAGGTTGTCTAAATTAGTTTTCCGAAGCAATAATTGATCTGAAGCGTGTGCTGTGTTAGAACCATCAATATACTGATGACTGCATGTGTCTAAAAGAGCTACAGTAGTGTTTATGGAGGGCATTATAAAAAATATAAAGAGGGTTAGAAATGAGCTTTGTGGATTATCTTCAGTTAATGGCATTGCAAATGTCATTTTATGGACCTAATTTACTGAACATTAATAATGCTAGAGTTGAGGTAAATCATTTTAATGGCCAGAATTATGTGAATAACTCTAGCACTAATTTAGCAATGGAATTTATAAAATCCATTTACCTCTTCTGAAGAGGCACTAAGTGGATGCTATGGCTTGGTTTTAGACTGACACTGTCATGGGAACAGGGCAGCCTTGATCACTCTTTCTGCCTTGCACTTGTGCATAGCAATAGCCAGAAGATGAGTTAAGCAACAGCACTTTGGTGAGTCAGAAAATAGTGCTGAGTGATCAGCTCACATTTTTTCTGTGACTTCATCCAACAGCAGCTGATCACTTTTGCCAAAATAACACTGGGAAGAGATGCACCTCCTACACAATGTCCTCCCTCTATTAAATGCATTTACCTTCAGATACCTAAGTTGATGTGAAGTCTTAGGATCCCTTAGGAATGCAGAATCTGAGAGGAAGATGCTGAGGGTGCATGCCCATACTCATTTTGCTTGTGAAATTATTATCCACTGGTATTAAATGTAAAGTAACTTACAGTGTCTATGGTGTGAAGATGTCCAGGATGGCTGGAGGTAGTTTGTCTTTCCAAGAGATGACTGTGTCTCCTTAAGCAGGAACTATCATGGCAGGTTCACAGAGTTAGCAAGACTTTAGTTAGTGCAGTAAGCTCCCAGGCAGTGTCCTCAGAGGTGGAGCAGAATCACTGCAGAACCTTCTGTCCACATCATGAGTTCAGTAGTGGTTCCTGGTTTTTCCAGGAATAAATGCAGGAAGCATTTTTTTCAGCCTTATCTTTCAAATTCCACAGGCACTTTCTGTGGAAAAAAAATGGTTGGTCTCAAGGCAAAATTAGTATAAGTAATTGACCAACCTATAAATTAATAAAGTTAGGTAAAGAAAGTAAGAAAGAAATTAAGAAATGCAGTGTTATTTCTGTTTTTAAATATATATAAATTACTTAGACACTGTCATAAGTAGTAGACAGATGGATAGATAGAGAGGTAGAGAGTCTGTTGAGAAAAAATGAGTAAACTGCAGTGTTTGCTAATCAGGTCTCTAGTATGAACATAGAAACTGATCAAATAGTGCAGAATTATTAATTTAAAAATTATTGCAAGAGCATTTGATTATTTGTGGAAAGTTATGGGCTCAGCTGAGTGTGAGATTTTATGCATGTTTGTTGGAAGCAGTTGTTTATGATGTGACATTCTTTAATGGTAAAATGAAAACCAGCACAGTTCTGTTACAGGACACTAGAGGGTCATAAGGGGAATGAATATTTATGAAGGAAAATAAATATGAAGATGGAACTTCCCTCCCCTTTTCCCATCCCCCACTTCTCTTTATCTATGCAAAGTCTATGACATGCAATTTACACTGGTTTATTATATGCTGTGGGACAGCTCATGTCTTTGCATTTAGCTCTGATTATGGTCTGGTGTTGCATGTACTCTCTTTGAGAAGTGGGTGTTGTTTGAGATGTAAAAGTTGTCCTTTATTGCTTTTAGAAGATTCATGTACTTGTTTAAAGATTCAATAAGCCAGTTTTTAAAAGCTATAGTTCTATTTCATTCATCAGTTTTAAGGAAATGCATATATCTTTTCCCATTCAAACCTCTTCCTGTAGGATTTATCTGTATTTGGTATTGTGATTGGTAATGTACTTTCAGGGAAGAATCATAGAGTGGTTTGAGTTGGAAGAGACCTTAAAAACATCTATTTCCAAATGCCATGCCATGGGCAGGGACACCTTCCACTAGATCAAACTGCTCAATGCTCCATGCAGCCTGGCCTTGAACACTTCAGAGTTGGGGCATTCACAGCTTCTCTGGGGAACTTGTTCCAGTGTCTCACTACTCTCCCAGTGAAGTTTCTCCCTTATATCAAATCTAAATCTACCTTTTCAGTTGAAAGCCATCACCCCTTGCCCTGTCACCATACACATTTACAAAAATGTGGCTATAGCTTTCCTGTAGGCCTCCTTTAGCAACTGGAAGGTTGCTCTAAGGTCTCCCTAGAGCCTTCTCCTCTCCAGGCTGAACAACTCCAACTGTCTCAGCTTTAGGTATCCTAACATGATCCCTGACTTCTCAGACAATTTCTCTGTGTTCCTTACAGGCTACCAGTCCTTGCATCCACACCTGTAGGATTCCTTTTTTTGCTTGAATTTTTTCCAGGAGCGACTTGCTCATCTGTGCAGGCCTTTTGGTGCTTTTGCCTGATTTTCTCTATGTTGGGGGGCATCACTCCTGAACTTGGAGAAGGTGATCCTTGAATATTACCTAAGTCCAAAGTACAGCAAGTGAGCTTGCTGTATGCCCTCCTTGTTGTCTTAAGGATCTTGAACTCCACCATTTCAGGGTCACTGTAGCCAAGGCTGACCTTGAGATTCACATTCTCATGAGCCCCACCTGCTTAGTGGGCACATAGTTCAGCGTAGCACCTCTCCTCTTTGGCTCTTCAATTGCTTGGGGAAAGAAGTTCTCATCAATGCATCCCCAGAACTTCCTGGATTCCTTATGCCCTCCTGAGTTGCCCATCCAACAGATATTAGGCTGATTGATGTCCTGCATCAGGATCAGGGCTTGTGAATGTGAGGCTGCTCCTATCTGTCTATAGAGGGCCTCAACCACTCAATCTTCATGGCCAGGTAGCCTGTAGCAGACATCTGCTATGACGTAACCTGTGTCTGACCTCCATTTAAATCTGATACATAAGCTTTTGCTTGACTTTTCATCAAACCCTAGGCAGAGGTCTATACAATCCATCTGCTCATTGACATAGAGGGTAGCAATCTTCCTCATCTCCCCTGCCTGTCCTTTCTGTGAAGACCATATCCTTCCATTCCAACACTCCAGTCAGAGGAGCCATCCCATCATGTCTCCTTGATGTCAATAAGATCATAGCCATGCAACTCCACCTCCTCTTGTTCATTTCACATACTATATGCATTTAAGATGAGCCTCCAATGAAGCTGACATCCTGGCTGGAGTGGCTGAAATTCCTTTGTGCTGCATGTTATGTGCTCTTGTGCTGATCTATGATCTGTCTCTAGGATCTGGACATTTATTGTTGTTACTGGAATCAAACTAGTAGGAGTGGGATGGATTGAGGTTTCCCTCTCTGGCATCTTTAGTTTAATGCCCTCTTCACGAGCTTGGTAAACCAAGACTGAGGATGCTCTTCCCTTCTTTGACAGATGGATCCCATCAACCCCCATCAGACGAGGCAGGTGAACCCCCAGCTGAGGCATCATTCATGAAACAATCTGTTGATTTGTCATATTTGACTGGCTGTTTAAAACCCCTTCTCTGTGGCATGGATGATTGATGGAAAAAATACCTGTGCTCCAAAGATCCTGCTGTTAGAATAGAACAGAAATATAGAATAGAATTAACCAGGTGGAAAAGACCTTTGAGATCATCAAGACCAACTCATCACCCAACACCATCTAATCAACTAAACCATGGCACCAAGCACCCCATTCAGTCTCTTCCTAAACACCTCCAGTGATGGTGACTCCATCACCGCCCTGGGCAGCCCATTCCAATGTCCAATCACACTTTCTGTGAAGAATTTCTTCCTAACATCCAGCCTAAAGCTCTCCTGATGCAGCTTGAGACTGTGTTCTCTTGTTCTGGTGCTGGTTGCCTGGGAGAAGAGACCAACGCCTTACTGGCTACAACCTCCCTTCAGGTAGTTGTAGACAGCAATAAGGTCTCCCCCGTGCCTCCTCCAAGCCACGAGCTGACAGCTTGGCCAGGATTTTGCTGTGGGGGACAGTGTCAAAGGCCTTGCTGAAGTCCAGGTAGGCTACATCCACAGCTTTCTCCACATCCACCAGGTGGGTCACCTGATCATAGAAGGAGATCAGGTTGGAGAGGCAGGATCTGCCCTTCCTAAATCCATGTTGGTTGGGCCTGATCCTTGGCCATCCTGCAGGTGCGCAGTTATTGCTGCCAAGACAATCTGCTCCATAATTTTCCCTGGCTGACAGGCCTGTAGTTTCCAGGTTCCTCCATCCAGCCCTTCTTGTGGATGGGGACCTCACTGGCCAGTTTCCAGTCATCTGGGACCTCTCTGGTGAGCCAGGACTGGTGTAAAATGACGGAGAGTGGCTTGGCCAACTCGTCTGCCAGCTCTCTCAGCACCCTAGGATGGATCCCATCCCATCCAGACAATGTAGCTGCTCACACCTAATGCAGATGTTATCTCTATTGACCTCCATTTTGGGTGCAAGGCTCCAGCACTCTCTGCAGCCAGTTGCCTGGACACCTGCCTCCTTAAGTTTGACCTCCACAGATCTTTTGAAACCAGCTTTGCAGCGAGTTACCACCATCCCTACCCCTGGCCATGTGACCTAACTGGAAAGCAATTCAGCAACGAGCCCACATGACTCAGCACCTCCCTCCCTCTGGTAAACACGTGCTGCAGCATGTGCAGCTAGCTGCACTTGAGCGAGAAGCCTAGCTCTCTTGCCAGATGGCGTTGCGCAGCTCAGGTCTCCTGCATTTCAATTTGCCATGCCTGATGTTACCTTTTCAAGCAGGCACATGAGAAGACGACCCTGACGGTCCTTGCTGTCTGCCGAGGTCCTCCTGCCCCAAAAAGCCCCAAAAACAAACCAAAATGGAGTGCCTCTTGGCTCAAGCACACCAGTCCTAGTGCTGGTCCCAAGCAGCTCTCTTGTTCCCAGTTAATCCTTCTTGATGTCTCGGTCCAGAGAGGGAAAGAAACTCAGTTCTTTTGAATATTCCTGTGTTATGAAATTAGACACACACACAAGGCCAAAATATTGTCAGCTAGGCTATTTATTAACAGAATAAAGTAGATGGATCAGAAGGAGAGAGAGAAAGAGAGAAATTAGAGAGTGAGAGAGAATAGGGAGAGAGAAGAGGAAAGAAATTATATTACCACACCCCTCACCCCCAAGACAGTTTGGGTCTGTGGAGAAAGGCTGCTGCAGCTTTGGTGTGGATGAGAGGTCATCCTTGTTGGCTGTGCTGTCCTCTGGTGGAGGAGGGGAGGGAGAGACCCCAAAGTCCAAGTCCAAGCCCTTCTCTGAGCAGCCTCTTCAGCTCCATGAGTTGCAGCAGGTGGAACTGTGGCAGTTTGGGCTGGGTGCCCCCGGCAGCTGCCACATAAGATACATCTCTGGTGTTCTGAGGGTCCGGCCCAGTGGGCGGACACAGGAAATAGCGTATTTCATTCCCATAATATCCTGCTCTCTATAAATCGATCAGCAAAGTCTCACACTTCCTTTTTCTTCCCTCATGGCTCCTGTGAGAGATGCTCCCTATCTGGTAATGGAAGGGGAGTTATCTCTAGGCCTCTCAGGCCAGACTAGGCATAATGCCAGGAGGAGAAGAGGGAAGGGCAATCTCAGATCTGGCCAGCTGAGATTAGACTAACAGTGGAGTGGGGGAAGAAAGAGCCCTGGGGGGTTTGGGTATTACCCTCAGGTAGGGAGAAGGGAAATGCTGGGATGTTTCTAGGTGTGCTGTGAGGGACTCTGTATGCTTTGGGATTTCTTTTGTCACTGTGCTTGTAGCTTCTGTAAGACACTCACTGCTTTTCCATTTAAACTTTTCATCACTTCTGTAATCCATTTGTCGGAGTCTCATTTTTCTGCCCCAGTGGGAGGCAAGGGAGGATCTGCCTCAAACTGGGACATGGAGAGAGGGTTCCTCCTGGTCTGCTGCCTCCAGGCTACATGGTGATGTCTTTTTCCCCTGTGTCTGTCCTTTTCTTTCCTGGTATTCTCTTTGTTTTTCTTCAGAGCATCATTGTCCCAGTCTTTTCCTTCTTCCAAGTCAGTAGTTGCTCAGATCTTTTATACAGTTTTTTAGGTATATGTCCAGGTGGTGAATCCTTTGCACCATCCTCCCTTTCCAGAGCAGCTGATGGGTAGAGATGATCTTGTCTATGCACATTCCAGAGAGTCATTATCCAGTGGTATCTGCCCAATACACATCAGCAATTGTCTGGGCAAGCAGCAAAGGTGATTTTATCTTTGTTGAGTCACATCAAGAGAGACAAGATTTAGTCTCTCACAACATCCCTGGTAAGCAGCACACCTCTCCAGAGTGTGTTGTACTGGCAGGTAGATACCTCCTTACCTGTCATGCCCCAAGGACGTTGTGTTCCTGGAGCATGTCCAGAGAAGGGCAACAAAGCTGGTGAAGAGTCCATAGAACAAGTCTTATGAGGAGCAACTGAGGGAACTGGGATTGTTTAGTGTGGAGAAGAGGAGGCTGAGGGGAGACCTCAACGCGCTCTACAACTACCTGAAAGAAGGTTGTAGTGACGTGGGTGTCGGTCTCTTCTCCCTAGTATCAAGTGATAGAGAAAGTAGAAATGGCCTCAAATTGCGCCAGGGAGGTGTAGATATTGGGAAAATTTTGTTTCTTGAAAGAGTGGTCAGGCACTGGAATAGGTTGCCCAGGGAGGTAGTGGACCGACTGTCCCTTGAGGTGTTCTAAAAACATGTAGACATGGGACTTTGGTATATGGTTTAATGGCCACGGTGGTGTTAGATTAATGGTTGAACTTGATGATCTTAGAGATCTTTCACAACCAGAACTATTCTATGGTTCTGAGACTCTATCATTCTCTCAGAAGAGAGCTGCCTACTACCACCACACATCACTTTTTCTTTATTGAGGTGGTTGTTAATACAAGGAGCAGATTCGGTTGCTTTGCTCAGCTCCAATGTCACTCCTAATGTAGGTCTTTCCTCTTCAGTCTGCAAAGTGATGAAGCAGTTCTGGCTTCAGAGAAGAAATGATTTATGTTTCATTTTACAAGGGCAGATCCAAGGAAAAGACAACTAAAGTTTTCAGAATCAGACTGTGGTGGGATAAAAAAACCAAAGAGATATGGCTTATATCTTTAGTCTGCTCACAAGGTACCAAAGAGACTTTTGTTTTCAAAATGTTCTCTAATATCCACTCCAGCTCTTCTCATCCTCTTACAAGCATAGGTGGTACTTGACATCTCCCCTCTATTAGGCTGTAATTTAGGTAGATTCTACACCCCATGTTCCTCATCTGTAACTTGAGGTACATGAATGAAGTGCTTAAAATAGTTTAGACATCAAGATCCTCTTAATAGAAAATGGAAATGCATACCTTGCTAAAATGATTCAGCTCTCCTAATTTTGATTTACCAATAAAGACAATAGTCTTACTTGAAATAAAGAGGGGTTTACAGTGAGGAGCTCCTAGGGTGGGGACTTTCCTTAGATGATTGAAATTGTATGGGCTGCATGTAAGTTGAATTTCTTGATAGTGAGACAAAGCCTTGATATCCTACAGAGCCTGATGCATTCTAGCAGTAATTATCAAAGGAGATGTGGACAAGCTGAATGCAGGGAGGCTGCTAGCACTTTTCTCTACTCATTCACTGAGAAGGTATTGTGCATTTTTTCCCAGAAACAACTCTTTCCCCAAGAAGTCTGTTTTTCAGTCCTAGACACAGACAATTGCCAACTTATCAAATAATGAGGTGTTTTTTCCAGCATGCACAAATGAAGACAAGAAAAGTGCATTCTTTGTAAATACATTCTCAGAGGAAAAACGAAACCAGAGTTCTGGATGAGACATGACACATGAAAGCATTCAGTCTGACTCATATTACCACTAACTCATCATCATCTTTCCCAATAAAACCAAGCTGCTTAAAATTGTGTTGAATATTTTTTCCCAAGGAGGAACAATATTTCAGGTGACAGAGAGAGACACAGTAGACAACAAAGAATTCAATATGGATAAAGTATTATGTTTTTGCTCTATTTTTTTTTCTTCAGTGCAATTTGGTTTCTTCTGAATTCTTGATGTACTGTGTTTTACAGGGAAAAATGCCCAAAACAAAATAAGCCTTAACAAGTAAAGTGAATTTCAAAGACAACCTGAAATGAAGAGTGAACATTTAAACAACTGAGAGGAAGCATATCCCTTCTTTGAACTCCGGAGGTTGGTATGAGCTGGCAACACTTTCTTTCAGACCGTTCCTCACAATTAAGTACAGCACTGATGAAAACCCAGAAAGGAGATCAATGATGTGTCCTGGAAAGAGCTTGAACCCATAATGGAGCAATCAAGATCAAATGCTTTCTAAACATGGAGCTCTCACAGAGATCAAAAGAATTGCTTCAGCAGTCTTTATTTACTATTGAAGGTACTTGTATTTATTATGCTACCGAGAACAAAGCCTCAGTACTGGTACCTAGTTATTTTATTTCCACAACTCTGCTATCATAAGTATCTGAGGCAAGTTCCTTCATGGAAACAAAAAATGGGCTTGCCCACCTGCCAACAGCTAAGTGGATTGAAGCAAGAGTTTCGTGGTGTAATTTTTTTCTTCTCACCTCCAGCTTTCTCCCATGGAAGAGAGCAGCCCACCTGTCCACCACAGTGCTTGCCGGCACTGCCCAGCTCCTGCACTGCCCTACCTTCCTCACAAAGAGCACCAGGAAATGTAATCTGAAATGCCACAAGACAGGACCTCAGTTTGCGTGACCTCAGTGAGGGAAATTATAGCTGAGAGCTTTCTAAAGGCAAAATAGTTATGCCATACAGGAGGGAAACAGGATTCTGATGGAAAGGTTTGTTTCCATTTCATGTATTTTACATTATTTAGCTTCTTGGGAATGAGCAGTGGTAATATATACTTGGTCCCATTTCCTTGCACAATTTACAGAAAATTGACTATCTTCTGACCTAAAACTGAGAGACCACAACTGTCCATCTAGTTCTGTGTTTAGGTGCTTGTGAATCATGGGTTTGAGGCACAGGGGCAGACAAACTTGAATCTCTAATCCAAGAGATCACATAAGGACTTTTTATTTATTTATTTATTTGTCTATTTACTTATTTATTTATTTTAAAACATGGGAACAAATCCATTAGACTTAAGAGCTTTGCTGGATGGGATCAGAGATCTCATCATTGTGTGTTGAATCAACATAGAGGGAGGCTTGGAGATGTACACACCCAGTATGGCAACACCAGGCAGTCAGAGACTCCTGGAGAATCTTTCTCATTGTTTTGCATGCTATTTATATATTTCAAACTGTGGCAAGTGGAAAGATTGCTATGCATCATAAAATCATGGTGAGTGTTTATAGAATTATGGGAAAACAAAATAAACAGTTGCAGACCCTCAGTTAAAAGAACAAATAACAACAACAACAAAGAAAATTCACAGTTTCTCTTCAGTGAGAGATGTGTTCCCATGATGTATGTTCTTAATATAATTCTTATCATGCAAAATGAGGGAACACAAGGAAATGTCATAGTGGGATCAAAAAAAGGAGTAATAGGAACAACTAATTTTCTGGTGAAGAATAATCCTAAGAAAAAAATTATCTGCAGGACCGGTCTGCAGAGCCTCTTGGTGAGATATAGTAAACAAACAATTTAGCTTTTAAAATAAAACAATATTCTTTTAAATAATGAAAAATATCCTCAGAGGCTTTATCTAGATAGTACAATTAATACTACAGGTGTGTCAAGGTAAAAATTAGATTTTCCTTGTAGCTTACACTTATTCAGCATAAAAACTGTTTCCATCTTTCCCAGATTAATGACCTACTCACCTTAATTTATGCAATTTTCTCATCTCTGTAAATCCCTAGTATTTGGAATGACCGTTAGGGC
The DNA here is from genome assembly GCA_015227895.2 of Colaptes auratus. Lineage (NCBI taxonomy): Eukaryota > Metazoa > Chordata > Aves > Piciformes > Picidae > Colaptes > Colaptes auratus. The sequence continues at coordinate 45,549,021 of CM037631.1, forward strand.
ATCATTCAACATAGAAGTCAGTCTTTCATAGAAGCTGAATGTCCACAAGAGTGTCATTGTATGTGCTGGATATTTTGCCATTTTCCTCTCTGTTCTACGACTGTCACACAACTGAGAACCTTTGTGTTAAATCAGTTAGAAATAGTAAAATTCTTCTCATTCATCATGGGGCCTTCCTCTACTTCTTGAATGAGGAAGGGTTCATCTGTTTTATTTATTTGACCTTTGTTTCTTTGAGTTTCCTCTTCAAGCACCTTTTGTTTCGGGGGGTGTTAATGACTCCTGGAGATGCCCGTGGTGGTGTGTTTCTCTCAGGGCAATTAGCTGTATTTTTTCAGAGGCTTGCCATGCTCCCTCTGATGTGGCTGAACAACTATTTTATCCAGTCCCTGTTTGCAGTGTTTGGCAAGGTCTGGTCTGTCCTTTACCCTTTCATGCTGCCCTTTTAGAAGCATATTTTTTAGGATAAAATTGATGCAGATCCTGTTTCTCTGTTCTCAGATGTGCTCAGAACAGACCCTGTAAAGAGGTTCTTAGAGGCCTCTCTGACACCTCTGCATGCACAGGGAATGTGCCACAGTATATTTATTTGTTCTCTGACAAGATACACTGGGACCAAATCTTCAGGTCTGTAGTGATACCATTGTGAGCAATGAAGAAAAACCAATAACATTTCTTCCTAGAATGACTGGAAGCAACCTACCGAAGCAAGGGAATTGTATAAAGGTGAGGGTGATGGGTAATTTTGACATCTAACAACAGTATTTTTCATATATTCAAGTGCTGTGATTTTTTCTGCTATGCTGTCTATGATGTTCAGGATTCCATGTGAGGAGAGGAATCACCTAGGAAGGACATTTCAGAGAAAGTGGGAATGGACTCTTTCCTAGTGCTTCAAATATCTCTATTACATAATATGGAAGTTATTATTTTGGATATTTGCAGAGAGAGAACATTTGTAGTGTATCATGCACACCTTTGGTCTCTGAGAAAACTAATAATGTGAAGGATAAGAACACATGACATAATTACAGTTCCAGCCCTGTTCTACTTCCATATTTTTGTGTCTCCATGGGACACTTATGTTGCAGTCTTGAATGCATTAAGTGTAATTCATGAAGTCACATGACTTGAACTCTAGCGCAGACACAGATTAATTTATTTGTAGTAGAAAAATGTGTGCCTGATGCTATTTTCAATTGAAAGACATCCTTTCTTTCATAGTGAGTTGTAGTGTCTTAGCTATCTGAAAGTTTAATCTAGATTATTTTCTACCCTCATTGATACAAAGTGTGCAAATGTGATGCTTCCTTTTCACCTAAATCGTAGGGTAACATTTCCAGTCTTCTTGGTTTGTGGTGGATCCCTTCTGAGCACAACTTCTGATTTTGAAAATCAGTATTGTGAAGAGCTGTCTCTATAGCAAACATACTCATGTGCTGCTGAAGCAGCAGTTTCTGCTAGGGTATGTACCAGAGGTGCATGCATTTAGCTAGCAAACAGAATTCATATCTTAGGTTTGTCAGGAAGATGCTGGTTGGAGTGTGCATCTATTTTGGGAGCTAGCAGTTAGTGTGCTGCATGGTCTGCCATCAGCTTATCCACTGAGTCTGTGCACCTCCTTCCTCGCTCATAATGAAGTGGGCTGAGTCCACCTCTGGGCTTTTCTCAAGCCTTTCCCAGCACAATTAAGATGTGTTTGTCTGGTGTACTGATATTCTTGCTCTTCAGTGTATGTCTGGCCAGACTGAACTGAACTGGAGTGGATAATGTTTTAATTCAGTATGACAATGTTTTATTAAAGTGCTTTCATCACAATGTAGATGTTATAGATAAATGTTCTAACTTTGTAGTGCTGGATAACTTGTCACAACTGTGACAACTTGTATAACAAATAGTCATATCTTCACTTTGCTTTCCTGTTTAATTTTAGTCATTTGCTACTTTTTAGTCTGTTAGACAATTAGCTCTTCAGGAGAGGAGTATGTTGTTCTTACACAAATCGTGCCTCTTCTGATTGTAGTCACAGAGCTTGTGTTACTCCAGGGATAGACACAGTGTATCTGAGTCACTTGCACTGACATGCTGTACATGCAATGCTTGAAGGTTAGGCCAAGTTCCTCTGATGTGGGCTTGGACACAGCATGACTTTGTCAGTGTGGTAGGTTGAAGTTTCCCCCAGCATTAACTTTTAGCCAGACTAACTCAGTTAGAAGCAAATGAAGATGTATTTACAAACAAGAACAGCACTCTACAATGGAATGCAATGAGTATGTACAAAAGATACTGTATTTACAGTATTATACAGATGTTTACAATTAGCAAACAACACAAAAATCCCCCATGTCAAAAAAAGCTGCTCCACTGCCCCCCACCCCAACCTCCCAGACCCCCCTGTACTGAGAGATTGGAGTTGAGAGAAAGCAGTGTTAGCCTATCTCAAGGCCAGCCGGCAACAGCACGTTATCTCCTGGGTGAAGCAAAACAGCCAAGATCAGAAGAGAAAAGGAATGGGAATGGAAGTGAAATGTGAAGAATTGTTATGATGCAGCTTCTCTTATCCCAGACAGTTATCCAATGAATTTATTTAGAATAATCTTTTGTTTTCCTTTTTACACCCAATACTGATTTATTTATATTTTTCTACTTTTCTGCTTGAAATCTGCAGCTACATTTTAAAGGCATAGCCTAAAACCACAATCCACCCTTTTAAACAATTTCATTGGCTGCTAATACTATCCATCTAATCTAAAACAATATCTACAATGAGTAAATAAAGTTCACAGTCCATTCTGACTGTCCTTAGATATAGTCCAAAAACCAGGAAACAAGAAAACAGAAAATAGCTTGTCTCTCCGCAGATGAGGTGAAGAAAAGAGACATTCAGGTGACTCAGGGCTCTCAGGGTTCTTTGGTTTCGTGCACTGCAGATTCCTCATGGGTTCTTTCCTTTTGGGTGTAATGTTGTATCTGTACAACACTCTGAATTTAAAGTCTCTCAGCTAAAGTTAGATTTCTTTGTGAAATACACTGAATTTCATCATTCTCTTGCATTAACCAGTAAGTATGACCAGGACCTTCAGCAGAAACCACTGCTCGGAGAGGTTTGGCCTCTCCTGAAGGAGAAAATACCCAAACAGTTTTACCTAACAGATTCTTTTCTCTAACAACAGGAACTCGTATCAACTTCTACCTTCTGCAGCAAATCTGAGTGTGCAGGTCCACCTCGATTCACTAAATCTGTACCAGCCATGTTGCTTGTATTAGATGTTTCTCCCAGTTTTTCAAAGATCCAACCCCAAAGCTTTGAGAGTGGTCTTCAGCAAACTGTTGTAGCATTCAATCTTCCCTGCAGCTGGTGCATAGTAGGGGATGTGGAATATCCACTTGATGCTGTGCTCTTTGGCCCAGTTTTTCACAAGATTGTTTTTGAAATGAGTTTCATTGTCTGACTCAATTCCCTCTGGAGTTCTGTGTCTCCACAGGATTTGTCTTTCCAGACCAAGAATAGTGTTAAGTGCAGTTGCATGTGGAACTGGATAAGTTTCCAACCATCCAGTGTTTGCCTCTACCCTAGTAAGCACATATTGCTTACCAGAACAAGAACGTGGTAGAGTGATGTAGTCAATCTGTCAGGCCTCACCATACTTGCGCTTGGACCATCGGTCACCATAACACAAGGGCTTGATTCATTTTTCCTGCTTAATAGCAGCACAAATGTCACAGTCATGGATGACTTGTGTGATAGCATCCATGGAAATGTCTATGGATCTGTCACGAGCCCACTGGTAGGTTGCATCTCTGCCTTGATGTCCTGATGAATTGTGAGCCCACCAAGCTAAGAACATCTCACCTTGGTATTTCCAGTGAAGATCAAAATCAGAGTCCATGTCTACTTGAGAAACTCTTGCAGCTAGATCTGCCTGATGGTTGTGTTGTTGTTCCTCAGTAGCTTTGCTCTTAAGAATGTGAGCATCAATATGGCTCACCTTCACTGGAATTCTCTCAATTCGATCAGCAGTGTCCTGCCACAGACCAGCAGCCCAAATAGGCTTTCCTTTTCTCTGCCAACCATTCTTTTTCCAGTCCTTTAGCCAACCCCACAGAGCATTGGCTACCATCTGTGAGTCCGTGCAGAGGTAAAGCTTTGGCCATTTCTCACATTCAGCTACATCAAGAGCTAGCTGGACAGCTTTTACCTCTGCAAACTGACTGGATTCTCCTTCTCCATCCTTTGCTTCTGCAACTCGATGTGTTGGACTCCATGCTGCAGACTTCCACCTTCGCTTGTTTCCAACAAGACGACAGGAACCGTCTGTGAACAAAGCATATTTCTTTTCATCATCAGAAAGGTCATTGTAAGGAGGAGTCTCCTCAGCACGAGTTACTCTCTCCTCTGGAGGTTTAGTACATCTAGTGCCTTCAGGCCAACTTGTGATCACCTCCACCAGACCAGGTCTTTCAAGATTTCCCATTCGAGCTCTCTGTGTTATCCGAGCCATCCACTTGGACCATGTGGCATCTGTGGCATGATGTGGTGTAGAACCTTTGCCTGTGAACATCCAATTGAAAACTGGTAATCTGGGAGCTAAGGGAAGTTGTGACTCAGTTCCAATTACTTCAGCAGCTGCTTTTACTCCTTCATAGGCAGCTAGAATCTCTTTCTCTGTTGGAGTATAATTTGCCTGTGAGCCTCTGTAGCCTCAACTCCAGAAACCAAGAGGACATCCATGTGTCTCACCTGGAGCTCTTTGCTACAAGCACCAGGTTGGACCATTGTCACTTGCAGCTGTGTACAAAATGTTCTTAATGTCTGGACCATCTCGGACAGGTCCCAGACCCATTGCTTGAACGACTTCTTGCTTTATCTGGTCAAAGACTCCTTGTTGCTCAGGACCCCACTGGAAACTGTTTCTCTTTTGAGTCACATCATACAGAGGTTTCACAATCTGACTGTATCCAGGAATGTGCAGTCTCCAAAATCCCACCATACCCAAGAAATGCAGAGTTTCTTGCTTTTTCATGGGATTTGCCATGGTAGAGACTCTGTTTGCCACAACCACTGGAATGTGACAGTGACCATCCTACCTCCGCACTCCCAGAAACTGAATCTCTCTGGCAGGTCCTTTCACCTTGTCTCACTTGATGGCAAAACCTGCTTTCAAGAGAATGTCAATGATTTTGTTACCTTTCTCAAAGATTTCCTCATCATTTTTACCCCAGACAATGATATTGTTGATGAACTGGATGTGTTTTGGATCACCAGCTTTCTCCAGAGCATCGTGGGTCACTGCATGACAAATACTGGAGCTGAGGATCCAGCCCATTGGCAATCTGCTAAAGGTGTACTGGATTCCTCTTCAGGTGAAGGCAAACTCAGGCCTGCATCCCTCTGCTGTGGAATAGAGAAGAAAGCATTAGCAATATCTATGGTAGCATACCATTTGGCCTCCTTGGATTCCAGCTCATATTGGAGTTCCACCATGTCTGTTACTGCTGCACTCATAGGTGGAGTTACTTCATTCAGGGCACGGAAGTCAACTGTCAGATGCCAGCCTCCATTCTGCTTTCACACAGGCCACACTGAACTGTTAAAAGGTGAATGAGCTTTGCTGACGACTTTCTGACTTTCCAACTGATGAATCAGATTCTGAATGGGCAACCAGGAGTCACGGTTGGTTCTGTATTGTCTGTGATGCACAGTCTGAGAAGGAAACAGCAACTTTATGTCCTCTATCTCATGTTGTCCCACAACTGCATCAGAAAGCTCAGGTAGAGTAGAGTAGAATAGAATAGAATAGAATAGAATAGAATAGAATAGAATAGAATAGAATAGAATAGACAATGTTGGAAAAGACCTTCAAGATCATCGAGTCCAACTTATCACCCAGCACCATCTAATCAACAAAACCATGGCACCAAGCACCCCATCCAGTCTATTCCTAAACACCTCCAATGATGGTGACTCCACCACCTCCCTGGGCAGCCCATTCCAATGGGCAATCACTCTTTCTGTGAAGAACTTCTTCCTAACATCCAGCCTAAACCTCCCCTGGTGCAGCTTGAGACTGTGTCCTCTTGTTCTGGTGCTGGCCACCCAGGGGAAGAGACCAACCCCCACCTGGCTACAACCTCCCTTCAGGTAGTTGTAGACAGCAATAAGTTCTGCCCTGAGCCTCCTCTTCTCTAGGCTAAGCAATCCCAGCTCCCTCAGCCTCTCTTCAGATGGCTTGTGCTCCAGACTCTCACCAACTTCATTGCCATTCTCTGGACATGTTCCAGCAAGTCCACATCTTTCCTAAAGTGAGAGGCCCAGAACTGGACACAGGACTCAAGGTGTGTTCCTAACCAGTGCTGAGTACAGGGGCAGAATGACCTCCCTGCACCTGCTGGCCACACTGTTCCTGATGAAGGTCAGGATGCCATTGGCCTTCTTGGCCACCTGGGCACTCTGCTGGCTCATGTTCAGCCTACTATCAAACAGTACTCCCAGGTCCCTTTCTGCCTGGCTACTCTCCAGCCACTCTGACCCCAGCCTGTAGCACTGCATGGGGTTGTTGTGGCCAATGTGTAGAACCTGGCACTTAGATGTATTAAATCTCATGCTGTTGGACTCTGCCCATCTGTCCAGTCTCTCACGGTCCCTCTGCAGAGCTCTCCTGTCCTCTAACAGACAAACACCTGCTCCCAGCTTGGTGTCATCTGCAGACTTACTGATGACTGACTCAATCTCCTCATCCAGATCATCAGTAAAGATACTGAACAGGATGGGGCCCAGCACTGATCTCTGGGGGACACCACTAGTGACTGGCTGCCAGATGCATGTGGCACCATTCACCACCACTCTCTGGGCTTGGCCCTCCAGCCAGTTCCTAACCCAACACAGAGTGCTGCTGTCCAAGCCACAGGCTGACAGCTTGGCCAGGAGTTTTCTGTGGGGGACGGTGTCAAAGGCCTTGCTGAAGTCCAGGTAGACTATATCCACAGTCTTCCCCACATCCACCAGGCAGGTCACCTGATCATAGAAGGAGATCAGGTTGGTCAGGCAGGACCTGCCCTTCCTAAATCCGTGCTGGCTGGGCTGGGCCCCTTGGCCATCCTGTAAGTGCTGTGTGATTGCACTCAAGATGACCTGTTCCATAATCTTGCCTGGCACTGAGGTCAGGCTGACAGGCCTATAATTCCCTGGCTCATCCAACTGGCCCTTCTTGTGGATGGGCATCTCATTGACCAGTTTCCAGATGTCAGGGACCTTTCCAGTGAGCCAGGACTGTTGAAAAATAATGGAGAGTGGCTTGCAAGCTAATCTGCCAGCTCTCTCAGTACCCTGTGATGGATCCCATCTGGTCCCATTGACTTGTGGGGATCCAAGCAGCTCAGTTAAGGAGGTCTCTAACTACTTCCTCCTGGATCACAGGGGAACTATACTGCTCCCTGACTCCATCTGCCATTTCAGGAGGGCAGTTGTCTGGAAGACAACCTATCCTGCTATTAAAAATTGAGGCAAAGATGGTGTTAAGTACCTCTGCCTTTTCCTCATCTTTGGTTACTATATTCACCTCCATGTCCACTAAGGAATGGAGGTTGTCCTTGCCCCTCCTCTTGCCATTAATATATTTGTGAAAGGACTTTTTGTTGTCCTTCACAGCAGAGGACAGTCTAAGCTCTAAATGAGCTTCTGCCTCTCTAATTTTTTTTCTACATGTCCTAGCAACATCCTTGAACATTTCATGGGTTACTTCACTTTCCTTCCAAAGATGATACATCCAGTCCTGCTGCTGCAGGAGGAAACGATTTTGTCTCTCTAATTGCTGCCAGTGAGGCTGCGGCTGCCATCTTAGGTGCTGGCACTGTTGTTGTGGGCTGTGTCTGCCCCCCCGCTGGCCAAACGCCAGAACTGCCGGTGGTCTCATTGAGAGCTGCCCCAGCAGCCCTGCCTATTCCCAGCCATTCGCCCTGTACCATCTTCATCACTAGAAATCTCTGTGTTCAAGCTAGAGCTACTTCTTCTGTGCCTACGCCTGCCCTGTCTAAATATAGAACACCTATTCACTGCATGTCTCTCCCAGAGCAAAGCCATTAACAAGAACACATTAATTACTACTGACAACAGAATTACATATAGAAAATAAATCACTTCACAATCTGAGCTGCTCACATAGCTCTCACTTACAGGAATGCTGAATTCATATATTTCTGCTGGCAGGGTAGTGGTTACATTAACATACTTTTTAAGCCAAAGAAATCATAAGCAGTGGTCATAAAGCATTTTTAGCTTGTACTTAAACCAAGGAACAGTTTATAAGCCAAATACCTTCCCATCTTATCAGACATCACTCCCACACATCATCTATACAAAATCACCATCAGAGCAGAATATATCAAATGCCACAGAACCCAAAACAGCTTCATTTTACTTCCTTAATCTGAGCAGGAATTAATCAAGCAATTGCCCCACGTTGTAGTGTGGTAGGTTGAAGTTTCCCCCAGCATTAACTTTTAGCCAGACTAACTCAGTTAGAAGCAAATGAAGATGTATTTACAAACAAGAACTGCACTCTACAGTGGAATGCAATGAATATGTACAAAAGATACTGTATTTACAGTATTATATAGATATTTACAATTAGCAAACAACACGAAACCCCCCTGGTCATAAAAAAGACAATACAATATACAATACAATACACCAGGTTGAAAGAGACCTTCAAGATCATCGCGTCCAACCTATCAACCAATCCAACCCACCTAAACAACTAAACCATGCACCAAGCACCCCATCAAGTCTCCTCCTGAACACCTCCAAAGAAGGTGACTCCACCACCTCCATGGGTAGTCGATTCCAATGGGCAATCACTCTCTCTGTATAGAACTTCTTCCTAACATCCAGCCTAAACCTGCCCTGGCACAGCCTGAGACTGTGTCCTCTTGTTCTGGTACTGGCTGCCTGGGAGAAGAGACCAACCTCTGCCTGTCTACAACCTCCCTTCAGGTAGTTGTAGAGAGCAATAAGGTCACCCCTCAGTCTCCTCTTCTCCAGGCTAAGCAACCCCAGCTCCCTCAGCCTTTCCTCATAGGGCTTGTGTTTCAAACCCCTCACCAACTTTGTTGCCCTTCTCTGGACACGTTCCAGCAAGACCAGGGAAGCTGCTCCACTGCTTCCCCCACCCCAACCTCCCAGACCCCCCTGTACTGAGAGAGAGAGAGTTAGTCTATCTCAAGGCCAGCCAGCAACAGCACGTTATCTCCTGGGCAAAGCAAAACAGCCAAGATCAGAAGAGAAAAGGAATGGGAATGGAAGTGACATGTGAAGAATTGTTATGATGCAACTTCTCTTATCCCAGACAGTTATCCAATGAATTTGTTTAGAATAATCTTTTGTTTTCCTTTTTACACCCAATACTGATTTATTTATATTTTTCTACTTTTCTGCTTGAAATCTGCAGCTAAATTTTAAAGGCATAGCCTAAAACTACCACAGTCAGTGACAGAAAGAACTGACCTGTCTACTGCTGTTCTGATGATACAAATCTCCTGTCTGTTAGTAAAAAAATCATCCCCCCTCTATCTTCGTTCTGACTGACATACGGACTTTTATTCCCAAGGATGCCTTGGGATTCTAAAGAAACTAAAACTGCACTTTATTTCCAAGAAAATTGTGAGTCCATTTCCTGAAAAGTTGTGGTCATATTATGTAGCTGTAGTGTGAGTGATTTTCTTTGAGAAAGCAATGTGCTTTCAAAAAATGTCCACCATGCAAGATGAAAAAGAAGTACCATACCTTTCACTTTATTTCTTCCAGTCTGGGTCAGTTCTCCACCTACATGTAAGTGTGCAAATCCTAAAATGTATGATCCTTATCCAAATTTCCTTATGCTGGCTACAGTCACAATCTTGAAGTTCTCACTTTTCTCTTGAAAGATGAACCAACTTTTATAATTGCTAGAGTTCAAAAGATTCCTCTGCCCCTCTGACTTATCAGTAATTGCCTACCCCATTTATAGAGATGTTAAGCACAGTCCTGAGGTGGATTCTAAAGAAGTGTTCTGCCATCATCATTCCTAGTCAATTCATAGATTTCATTTAAGCTATCTTTAGAACACACATTTTGTTTCCCAATAAAGTATTCTTTTTGTGACCTCCTAATTAATAAGATTAAGGGAATTTAGCCTGGGAATCTGACAAAAGCCAGCATTCTATGACCCTCACTGAATATTAATATCTGTCTTGTAGCAAAAGCAGAACAGTTGTTTGTGTATATTGGAGCCCCACTGGTTTAGGTCTTTACTAGGAAACAACAAAGAAGAGGGAAAAAAAACCCACAAAAACCCAAATTACAGCTGAAACAAATCATCAGCATTGCTGTTTTCAAATTACTATATTTCTGGGGAATTTCAGTCAGTTACATGAAAAAGAAGACAGACGTTTCAATAGAGCTTTGATAGTCAGGTTATGTTAATAATGGGGACTCATGTAAAATGCATAAGGTATACCTTACAGATGAAGAAGATTGCTAATAATTATTCTGTATGCTAAGAATGTAGCTCTTTCTGAACTGATACATAAAGACTCCTTTACATCCCAGTCTAATTACTTATAGACAGTTGAGCACAAAATTACTTTCATCTGTTTGAACATGTGGAAGGAAAGAGATTAGAGATGTACCTTTCAAAACAGCTGGTTGGCATGTTAGAGAAGAAAACCTACTGGTTCTTTGGTTCTGATTGAAAAGTGCATTTCTTTATAATTAGACCTATTAAAGTAAATGTCGTGCAGGGGGACTCTCAGAGGGGGTGACTAGGGTGCACAGCATGAAAGTCAGTTGCTCTCTTATGGCTGCTTTAGAAACTGGAAGAGTTTTCAAAGCTGAGGAAAGATAAGACTAGGTGTTTTAACACCTAGTGTTTTTCCCTAGCCATTTCAGAATTTCTTTTGGTGTACTGGCTTCCATGGAACAGGAGTGGAGAGGTCCTAGGGATGGCAAATGCCTGTTGGCAGCCACTAATCTGACTTATTGTGGTGTCTTTCTCTTGCTGTCCTTCAGGAAGAAGTCAGTGTGAGTTGTGAGAGTTCTGGAAAGCAATGAATTACACAGGTTAAAAACACACAAAGTGTCACAAAGGGGCTGTAGGTAGATGAGTGATTAGTGCCTTGAATCTCCAGTTGTTTATCTTATTACAGGGCAAGTGTAGAAAAGGAATGTGTATACAACAAACCTAACCTTGTATTGACTTTATAGCACTGAAATGGTGGCAGTTACAGAGACATGGTGGGATAGCTCACATGACTGGAATGTGGTCATGGATGGTTATGTCCTTTTTAGGAAAGACAGGTCAATAAAGAGAGGTGGTGGAGTTGTTCTTTATGTGGGGGAGAAACTAGAGTGTGTTGAGTTCTGTCCAGCGCTGGATGAGGAGCAAGTTGAGGGTTTGTGCATGTGAATTAAGGGGCAGGCTGGCATGGATGACACCTGTGGGTGTTTATTACAGACCACCTGATCAGGACGAGGAAGTTGATGAGGTCTTCTACAGGCAGCTGACAGCAGCCTCACAATCACAGGCCCTGGTTGTCATGGGGGAATTTAACTACCCAGGTATTTGCTGGAAGGCCTACTCAGTCAGCCAGACACAGTCCAGGAGGTTCCTCCAGTGCCTCAATGATAACTTCTTGATTCAATTGGTGGATGAGCCAGGTAGGAGAGGAGCACTGCTGGACCTGATACTCACCAAAAAGGTGGGTCTGGTTGAAGCGGTGAAGGTTGAGGGCAGTCTTGGCTGCAGCAATCATGAGATGGTGGAGTTCAGGATCTTGTGTAGTAGGAACAGAATACCAAGCAGCATCACAATGTTGGCCTTCAGCAGGGGCAATTTTGGCCTTTCCAAGCATTTGCTAGGGGAAATCTCATGGGACAGGCTACTAAAAGGCAAAGGGCCCAATGATAGTTAGTTAATATTCAAGGACCACTTCTTCCAAGCTCAAGATCTGAGCATTCTAACAAGTAAGAAATTGAGAAAGGGAGCCAGGAGACCTGCATGGTTAAGAAGGGTGCTGCTGAGCAAACTCAGGTGGAAGAAGAGAGTCTACAGATCCTGGAAGCATGGGCTGACCTTGGGAGGAGTGTAAGAGGAGTATAAGACTATTGTCAGAGGAGATGAAGGGAGGCAACTAGGAAGGCTAAGGCCTTGTTGGAACTGAACCTTGCAAGGCAGGTCAAGGACAACAGAAAGGGCTTCTTCAAATACATCACAGGAAAAACTAACACCAGAGGCAATGTCGGCCCACTGCTGAATGAGGTGGGTGCCTTGGTAACAGAGGACACAGAGAAGGTGGAGTTACTAAATGCCTTCTTCATCTCCATCTATACTGCTGGAGACTGTCCTCAGGAGCCCCAGATCCCTGAGGCACCAGAGGAAATCATGACAAAGGAGGAGTTTTTCTTAATTGAGGACTAGGTTAAGAAACAATTAAGTAATCTGGACATCCACAAATCCATGGGTCCTGATGGCATGCATCAGCACATGCTGAGGGAGCTGGTGGAGGTCATTGCCAGACCACTCTTCACCATCTTTAGTAAGTCATGGCGGACAGGAGAGGTGCCTAAGGACTAGGGAAAGGCAAATGCCACTTCATTTTGTGTGGCCCAGGAGGCCTCTGAAATTCTTCCCCTTTTCAGCTCAATCTCACGTCTGCCTGTGCTTCCCTTGTTACAGCTTTTCATTGGTACCAGGCATTATTTGCACCACAGTCTGACAGCAAGTATTCTCTGTCTCTTTCTCCTCAATTTCCCCTAGCTTCTCACTTCTGCTTCTTTCTATTATGACTCCTATGGCCACCTGTTCTGTCTACCGAGCAATTAGTGAGTGGTCAGGGTGTGACTTTATTTGAACCTGATAGTGAAGCTTTGCCAGACATGGCTACTCAGGAGTCTTAGCTGAATAAGAATCCACTTTTGGGAAAAGCCGAAAATCCATATCAAATGGTCAGCCCTAAGCACAACACCTTTTGGCAGCACCTACCCTGATGATGCTTTGGAGATGGACTAAGCTGCTTGTTTCGGAAGTAAGGGCTAACCAGGTAAAAGCTGCAGCATATGAAACCTTCCTGTGTCCATGTAGCATGTAGGAAAAGGCTGCATTGAGACCTGTTTTCAGGCCCAGCAATGTCATTTCATCACATTTCAAAACTACAGTTTATGTAACAATTCTTCAGAAATCAAAATTGTAGAATAATGAAGTGCATCTACACAGCCTGGGAAGCAAACAGGAGTAGGTGGAAGCCATTGTGTATCAGGAAAACTGTGATATACTGGCTGTCACAGAAATGTGGTGGGATGTCTCACGTGACTGAAATGCCACAATCAATGGCTACAAACTCTTCAGAAAGGATAGATAAGGAAGGAGATGTGGTGGGATGGTTCTGTACGTCAAGTAAAAAGTTCTTTGCTGAAAGACCGGTCAGGCATTCAAAAAGGATGCCCAGGGAGAGGTGGTGGAATCACTGTCCCTGGAGGTGTTAAAAATATTGTGTAGATATGACACTTTGGTACATGGTTTAATGGTGACAGTGGTGTTAGGTTGATGGTTGGACTTGCTAATCATAGATGTCTTTTCCAACTGAAACTATTCTATGATTCTATATTTGTTGGAGTGTCTGAAGTTCTTCTGGTCCAGTCAGCCTGCCCCCAAAAAAGATTGTCCTGTGAAGACTTGAACATCTGTGAGAATACTATAAGATCAAGCCTTGGAAACATAGAAATACTTAAAATAACCAATAATGTAACCTACTACCATGTCTCTGACATTCGCAAGTGGGTAGTGTGTAGGAGAAGATGAATGGGTAAGTCTGCAATAGTCCTTCCAACTGCACACCTGCATCAGGGGAGTTTTGGCTTTATTTAATATATTCCTGGCATCTGTGGAATGTGGTTTTAGGATCCCAGGAATCAACAAGTTGCATTAAGTGAGGAGGGTACATAGGGAGATTTTGAATGCAGTCCAGGTTGTCTTGTATTTCTTCCCTAGATGATTTTTCCCAAGCATAAAGACAGAAAAATGATAGATAAAATGTTACAAAAGGTTAAGTTAAATAAACAAGAGGTCCACAACCTTAATATGTGCCATTGTCCTCTTCCATAAGACCTACTCCTGTTTATGTCAAGAAAGAAGCCTGCTCATTGCAACCATCTGGGTTTACTGGTAATCAAATACCACATGCCTCTGTGAGGTAGGGTATCTTGGCTGGCAGTACATGCGGCACTCCTGATGAAACTGCTCTGTACAGCAGTTCAAAAAACCCCAGCTCCCCCTGAATTCACCCTGCTCCCCAGCAAGGCCTTTGCTGAGCTACTTTTCTGCTTTGTGAGAAAGGGTCTTCTGGCTTTTCCTCAGCTCATATCAAGAGGCTTGACCTCTTCTTTGGGAAGGAAAAAGCAGTGTGGTAAAAGATGACTGACCTTTTTGTTAGTGAAATTAGTGAAGGGGGAACTGGGGCATACCTAGCTTGCTGAACGTTTCCTGCTAAACCTCTAAGGTGGCATAAGTGAATGACTGTCCTCAGAGCTGTGAGTCTACCTGAGGTGCTACTCCACACCACAACTGCTAAGAGCTTTTCCAGCATGTGTAAAAATAACTGTAACAGCACCAGTCTTGCTAACTCACAAATAAGTTGGTCTTTGCCTTAATTTCTAACTTGGTTTGGACTTACACCAACTTTGAATTATTTATGGATAGAAGATACTTCTGATTAAAAGATACATCTTGATTTGAAGGACAGATAGTGTGTTGTACACATAATACATGGCTACCAGGAGCGCTACTGATTGCTGATAATTTAATTCTTATAACAGACTACAGAAAGCTTATTACCTGGCAGCCAGTATTCAATCACTATTTTCTGAAATAAATAGCCTATCAGACAGCTAATGATAAAAAAGCAAATGTAATGCCCTTAATTTTGTGTATTTTTAAACATAATATACTGTGCCAGTGCAGACATCCTAAAAGCTGTCTCCTTGCTAATCCTTCTCAATGGCTTTTTCCTGTGTTTGTGGCATGGCTTATTTACGTAAATGGTATTGTTACATTAATTTTAGAATCTGATATATGGGCTAAATAAGATAGTATAATATACCATGAAATGTACTAAAATACGTGTTTTCTATGCTATACCCATGAGGTCCATGGTTGGTTGTTTTTTTTGGTGTACACAAGTATTTTTAAATAAGTATGTGGAAAAGATTACGTATTCCTTTCATTATCATTGTTCTTGGAACCATAGAAACACTCAGGCATCTGGGCTGCAGAGAACTAAATACTGTAAAATAAAGTAAAATAATTCTTACCACCTCTCCAATAAGTCAAAACCTCATTTGCTTCCACAGACTATTTGGTGTTGTTCTTTGACAAAAGGTAATAAACAGGTGTGACTGGTTTAGGCTGTGTCTTTAAGAAAGAAACAGTTGCTGAAGATTCTGGCTGAATGTTTTTGATATTTGAACAAAAACAAGATAGTCTAAACTAATTTCATTGGTAGATTGTAGAATGCAATTTTAAGTTTGGGTTCTGTTAGTTCAGTCTGTGTCTGGTCTGGGTTCAGGCTGGGTGCAGTCTGTGCTTCTCTGTCCTGTGGGCTGGACGGCTTCTTTCTTTCTGAAGCAGGAACGGCCTTGAGTTAACAGCTAACCAGATAAGAGAACTAATTCTTGCATGTGCTTTTTGAGCTAACAGAATTTTTCTTCCTTAATTGCCTTTCTCTCTTTCTCTAACCCTTTTTGGGAAAAAGGGGAGGTAGGGAGGGAGAGAGGGGGGTTCAGGGAACCCCCCTGGCCGGCTGGAGGGAAAAGGCTTTTCTGCATTGTGATCATTGTTGTGTATTTCTGTACATATTGTAAATATTGTATATTTGTGTACATATTCATTGCATTCCATTTCTGCCTGTAAATATAGCTTTCATCTGCTTTTCCGACTGAGCTAGCTGTGGTTTCTTTCCTTGTGTGTGGGGAGGGAACTCTCTCACCCCACCACAACAGGTAAGCAGTAAGGTGGATAATGGAAGTAAAAGAGAGAATCTCATTCATTTTTATTAATTAATAAACCAAATGATAACAACTCTGTGGAAAGTACACCAGTACTTTCAGGTAGATGTCTTTTACCAACATAGAAAGAAGTCTGATGAATAGAATAGAATAGAATAGAATAGAATACACCAGGTTGAAAGAGACCTTCAAGATCATCGTGTCCAACCCATCAACCAATCCAACCCACCTAAACAACTAAACCATGCAACCAAGCACCCCACCAAGTCTCCTCCTGAACACCTCCAATGATGGTGACTCCACCACCTCCATGGGCAGCCGATTCCAATGGGCAATCACTCTCTCTGTATAGAACTTCTTCCTAACATCCAGTCTAAACCTGCCCTGGCGTAGCCTGAGACTGTGTCCTGTTCTGGTACTGGCTGCCTGGGAGAAGAGACCAACCCCCACCTGTCTACAACCTCCCTTCAGGTAGTTGTAGAGAGCAATAAGGTCAGACCTGAGTCTCTTCTTCTGCAGGCTAAGCAACCCCAGCTCCCTCAGTCTCTCCTCATAGGGTTTGTATTCCAAACCGCTCACCAACCTCATCGCCCTTCTATGGCCATGTTCCAGCAAGTCAACATCCTTCCTAAACTGAGGGGCCCAGAACTGGACACAGGACTCAAGGTGCGGCCTAACCAGTGCAGTGTACAGGAACAGAATGACCTCCCTGCTCCTGCTGGCCACACTGTTCCTGATGCAGGCCAGGATGCCATTGGCCCTCTTGGCTGCCTGGCTATAGATCAAATACAAAGCTGACTCTGAATTTTCAGTATGATTCTTTGAAGATACATCTTCTTTCTCTCTAAGATGGAGAGATACAGATTTGATGGGCAAACTATTTAGTGGATAAGGAACTGGTTGGATGGTCACTTACAAAGGGTATTGGTCAACAGCTAAATGTCCAGACTGAAACAGATGACAGCTGGTGTCTCTCAAGGGTCTGTATTGAGACCACTGCTGTTCAATATCTTCATCACTGATATAGGCAGGGAGACTGAGTGCACCCTCAGCAAATTTGCAGATGATACTAATCTGAGTCGTGTGGCTAGTAAGACTGAAGTGTTAGATACTATCCAGAGGGAGCTGGACAGGCCAGCAGGTTGAGAGAGGAGATTTTGTCTCTTTACTGTGCTCTGGTGAGACCTTACCTGGGGTACTGAGTCCAGCTCTGGGGTCCCCAACACAAGAGTCATGGGCCTGCTGGAGCAGGTCCAGAGACAGGCCACCAAGATGATCAGAGGGCTGGAGAACCTCACCTATGATGACAGGCTTGAAGAACCAGAGCTGTTCAGCTTGGAGAGAAGAGAAGGCTCTAGGGAACCATATAGATACATTTCAGTATATGAAGCAGAGCTACAGGATGGATGAGGAAGGACTGTTTAGAAGAGCTTGTAACAATAGGATGAGGTGCAATGGTTTTAAACAGGAGCAAGCTGGATTTTGTTGGAAATCATGAGGAAGTTCTTTACAATGAGAGTGGTAAAATACTGGAACAGGTTGCCCAGTGATGTGGTTGAGGTTCTGTCCCTGGAGACATTCAAGTTCAGACTTGATATGGCCCTGGGTAGCCTGATCCAGTTGGAGGTATCCCTGCTCACTACAGGGTGGTTGGACCTTTGAGGATCCCTTCCAACCCAATGTAATCTGTGAATAGTTTCTGCTTCCTTTTGAGTGAATATATATGTATATATAGACACATACATATATAACACTTTTGTGAGAAATGGCACATCTGTTACCAGCTATGCCCTCTGGCACTCTGAGAGGCAGAAGCTTCTCCTGGGTTTTACTGTATGCTCTGAAGTGGAGTAGTGTTTTAATTGCTCCATCCATCCTTATTAAAGGACAGTCAGAAAAGGGAAAAAATCCAGGGAGAAAACAGATATTATATACACATTACACTAAATACCTGTGGTTAAAAGAATATTAAGGTTGCTAAATGAAGCACTGAAAAACCAGGAAATATTGTATTTATTACTCCTGGTGTAACCTTAATTTAGCTTCTGCAGCCAATAGCATTATGCTGCAGTTCCAGAGACTCCCTCTTCACCTAATGAACAACTGGCTGGTCCTTCATGACTATTCTACCCTTTACAGGTGGTAGGGAGCCCTAAGCCTAATGTATCATATAAAATACAAACCCTGTTTTAAGTTCAGGGCTATTAATTTCCTCACAGTTTTTCATTTAGCCCCCTTATAATGGTTCTCATGGTACTCATCATTGTAATATTCAATGTCTTAAAGAACATTCAATAATGCATTTCTGCAAAATCCTAGGAGGTGGTGGGTGAAGGCTATTATTTTTATAGATGTTATTATGCTCATAATATTGTTTATGAAGAAAGAGGAGATACAATTTATATATAAAGCCAAGAATGTATTGTTGTCATAACTAAAATCTTTCCAATATAATCCAGGAATTATTTCCCCAAATTTAATTACTTTGGAAAGGAATATTTCCATACAGAAAGTCTCGTTAAGAGTAATAATATAGTCCAAATCATTATAAACACAATTTCTACCCCTTTTTTGTTATGCTCAAACTTTCTCTGCTCCTCTGGGTCCTAAGGTTGGTGGTTTCCTTCTGTTGTTGAGGGTGTTTTGGGTGCAATGCAGACTTGTCAGAATCTAGAGTCCTTCCCTGGGAGAAATATGATGTTAATCTTGATGGTTCTTCTTCCTCACTGTAGAATTTATTTGTGGGGTTTTTATATGCTTGTTAACTTAATACTTACATGCTGCTATTTCCTTATGGGTCTGCAGTGTTAACTTACATCCAAATTTGCTGTATATGTGTCCTTTCTGTAGACTAGATACTGTATCTGCTTTCTCCATTACACTTAAACTCAGCCTTATTCAGCTCCAGACCTGTGTTTCTTTAACTGACCAATGGTTAGCTGCTCATAGCTGTTGGTCTTGAGTGTCAAGCCTGTGACACATTTCTTATCTCATGCAAGTACTCCTCTACTCTGCATTCCATCCCTCCACTTCTCTGCTGTTATTCCAAGCCTGCACTTCTGTAGCATGCATCATTAGGTGTTAAGTATGGTGAAGTCATGGACGTGCCATACAAAGATACATCAAAGTAAAACAAATTAGCCAGAAAGAGTTGGTAAAGGAGAAAAATTGGTGTTAAAGATAAACCAAGAAATAGTAATAAATTGTCATCAGGTCAAGAAAATTCCAGAGAGCAAGCCTGGCAAGCTTCAGTCCTGTGGCCTGGGCAACTCAGTGGAAAGTTTATGTCACTGATACTAGCAATAGTAATACCATATTACAGGGCTTGGCAATGTAGCATGCATCCTGGGAAACAGATTAATTAGAAGGAAAATGCAACTTTTATTTACAGAACACTTACCTGACTCGTTGGAAGTTGGGGTTTTCTTTAAACCTTAAGCTTCAAGGAGTGGCAATTGACTGAAAGTACTTTCAGTTCCTAACTAGATCATTGCAATAGGAATAGGATGAAATAGAATAGGATGAACAGGCATGTGCTGACTTAGGATCTTATGTCTAGTAAGAACAGATACATTTGAGAATTTCAGAGTTAGGTTGCAGTTCAGCTCAAAGCCCAGAAATTCAGAGTAAATTCCATTGGTATTGGCTGCTTTGAGCTGTTCTGGGAATGTAAAGCCGCCATAAAATTAAGTGGCCAGTAAAGTGGGTTTTACTGCCATTTTCTGTCACTGGATTGCTCCAAAGCAGCTGGAATATCCTATGAATCTGCTCCCAAATGTTTATGTGGAGTTTATTCAAACTATTCTAACCTCTATGAAATCTGCTGGAAACCTCATGAGATTAAGCTCTCTCTCCTTCTTATGCTCTCAATCAGAAATGCCAAAAGGACAGTTAGCCTTTTAGCTTCATCATGCATTTGATCTGGTAAAGACTGCAAATAGAAAATAAACCACCCAAAACTTACCTGAATATTTCAGAATTCCTCCTTGTACATAATTTAATCTTAATTCTAAGAAGACCCACTGTGGTGGTATGTGACATCACCTTACTTATACATAATCTGATTACTTTTTTAGTATTGTTGAGATAAATATTGAAGGGCTGATCTAGTATGTGATTGTACACCTAATCATTCTGATTTTCATCTGAGCTATGAATGATTTCTTTGTTATAAATTATCTATTCTGGTGTTCGTGTATGTGGTGTCCCCCCCCCCCCCCCCCCCCCCCCCCCCCCCCCGTTTGTGAGAGACTAAATCTTGTCCCTCTTGATGTGACTCAACAAAGATAAAATCACCTTTGCTGTTTGCCCAGACAATAGCTGATGTGTACTGGGCAGTACTGGCTAACAACTCTCTGGAAGGTGCATAGACAAAGATTGCTCACCAGACTGCAGCTGCCCTGGAAATAATGGGCAGAGGCCACTGCTATCGATACTCTCTGGAATATACATACCTAAAAACTGTATAAAAGATCTGAGCAACTACTGGCACAGGAGAAGGAAAACACGGGACAAGGAAAACACAGGGCAATGCTGCTCTGAAGAAAAACAGAGAATACAAGGAGAGAAAAATGACAGAGACATCACCGTGTAGCCTGGAAGAAGCAGAAGAAGAGGAACCCTCTCTCCATGTCCTAAGTTCTGCCTGCTACAACTCATGGAGCTGAAGAGGCTGCTCAGAGGACAGCATAGCCAACAAGGACATCTCCTCCATGCCAAAGCTGCAGCAGCCTTCCTCCACAAACTGTCTTGGGGGATGAGTGGTGTAATAATTTAATTCCTTTCCTCTTCTCTCTCCCCTCTTCTGATCCATCCACTTTATTCTGTTAATAAATAGCCTCACTGTGATATTTTGGCCTCGTTTGTTCCTCTAATTTCATAACATGGGAATATTCAAAAGAACTGAGTCTCTTTCTCTGGACCGAGACACCATTCAAGTTACTGTTATCTACTGGTGTATTTGTGCAGGTGGTCCTGTGTGGGATCAGTTTCCCAGGAGCTCAGGCATCTGCAGCTCAGTTAGTAAGTTTTCACTTTCTTTATAGGTGAGGTTGCAAAAGACGCTGCTACATTATGTTGCTCATCTGGACATCTAATCCATGAGTTCCAAACAATGTTAGAACTTATAACAGTTTTGAAGGGAAATGTCATGTAGAAACACTTTCAATTTTAGGAAATGTTTGCATGCTAAATTTGGCCCATCGAAGTAAACGATTGTGTCTGTGGAGTAAGGAACTTGGTGTAAGACTCACACCCTGATCTGCAAATCTGCATAAGGTTACAGATTCCTGTGATGTTCAGGATAGGTTTTATTATGACACCTACTTAACCTTTGGGGCATTTCTCTCTACCAGAGGTAAGTCTAACTTATCATAAAATTAAATAATTTATATAAAAACATTTCTGGCTTGAGTCACTTGAAGCACAGCCAAGCAAAACACTGGAGACCACATTGGAAGGAACATCTTTTATTTTTGTCAGCACAGATGAGCTAGCCGACCTAACAGAAAATTACTATCTCAAATATCTTCAATTTAAATTCCTTAACTTCTGGCATACCATTATAATAATATTCAGCTTTAAGTTTACACTTCGTAACATCCTTGAAGAAAAGTCCCACAAACACATTTTTTTCTCTAAATTAGAGATGCACTAATTACTAGAGAAAGGACTGCCTTTTGTGGCCAAGGTGAAGGTTAAAGCAGGTATTGATTAGAGAGAAGGTTTTATATACCAATACTAAACAGGAGTTAAAGAGGTCTTTTCTTCAATGGGAATATTCAATCTAATCCTCTTTTTATACTGTGATTAGTTGCTACATTTTATTTGATGTATTTTACAACAATAAGGTTTCTGTATATGTTGCATAGCATTACTTTTAAATATCTGCATAAAAAGCATGACCTTGAAAAGGAGGCAGGAGGGACAGAATAGTTGAATTGTTAACAGATGAATAATTGGTTTTGAGAAATGTCAGTGTAGCCTGGTTGTCTACACTACAGCCATTCCAGGAGAAGTAAACAGAGGTAGTCTTTTTACTGAAATTGCATGTGTACAATTTAGACGGATTCTTCTAATGACTCACATGCCTGAGATTTCTTGGTCTACAGTGAGCTGGGGCCAAATCTGAATCCAGTAACACATTGTAGGGTGACCAGGCTATTAGTTAAGGAATACATTTATTTGAAATAAAGGTAGCTCCAAATTAGGTGATAGTTCTCAGGCTGCGTGTCAGCCTGTCAAATACAGAGAAAAACAGCAGCACAGAGTTTTATGAATATTTAACACCCAGCTGATAATAGAAATTTTAAGATTATTAATTATTTGAAAAATTGAATTTGGAGGACCATGTTATGTCGAGGTTGAAATGACTCAAGACTTCATTGAACAAGTAGACTGAACATAGAGTGGGAGAGGACATGGAGGGGGGTGTGTGTATATTCAAAGAGGAAGCGTTAGAGCCCACAGTATCTCTTGAGCAGTCAATGACTGGCACTGCAGCCACTCAGCTCTGTCTCTGACTGAATAGCTCAGCTTTCTGCACTCAAAAGTCCTTCTATATAATAAACCTTTTACATATACCCAAACCAATAATCAGACATCATGTTTTACTATTCCATTGATTAATGTTTTTTGAGAAGCTGGACATAACTATTAGGGCTTCTGGCTCATCTTATTGCTTGAAAATTAACTTGTGGCCTAAAATTAATCACTCAGACATGCTGCAAACTGCAAAGAAGATATTTTCTAGCTGAAGTACCTGTCATATAATTTTTGTGTGAGAGGCTTTATTTTAAAGCAGGCATTGGAGGAAATTTTTTGACATGTAGCTTAAAAGGTTCACAGTGCTCCCTGATAATTTTGCCAAGGTGTCACTAGTATCTGAGTTCAGAGGAAATACTCTAGGGTTACAGATTCAGATGTTGCATTCTGTCTTTATCTACCAAATATCTTCACAGCCACTAGCCTGCTGTGCTCCATATTTATATTTGATTGTTTTCCTGCCACCATTGATTTTGACTGCCCACGACCAACATCAATTTCCTGCACTGCCCCACTTATTCCTCTCCTACATCTGATTTAGACAAAGCAGAGATACTTTTAAAATCTTTTTTGACTGTCAAATTAGACCTTGAGTCTCATGAGAACTCCAGTTCCAAGATTATACATGTTCAATATAAGGTCCCACTTGTAGGATTACACTTTCTAGAAAGCAGACGTCAAACAGCACTATGTGAGAGACTTTCTCATGCAGGACACATGTCATGACTGTGACTTGCATGTGTACTTTAATTTATACACCTTTCTCCAACACATAGGTAGATATGTCTAGTCACACCATGTCTGTGTACAGCAACTGCTGCCTGTATTACAGCAGGAATATCCCATTGTTTTTACATAGCATATGATATAGGATTTTCCATCTCTTCTGTACCTCTGTGTCTCTGTTAGGAATTACTGTGTAGTGTATACAAGCAACAAACGGACAGTATGCATTGCAATCACTGAGATTTTACAAGCTGTGTAACAAATGCAAGCTATATATATGTTCTATTTCTTGGAAGTTATTCTACTTCCTTCTGCCTATCCACTGAATTGTTTCCCTCTGAGGACACTACAGGATGAACATTTTAACTGATACAAAGTGTGAACTTTGCTTTTGAATTTATAATTGATTATAGTCCAACTATGGCCTATATTTTATATTGGGCTATATTAGCTGTGTAACAGTTAAGCTCACAAAAACAGGCTTAGAAAAAGAATCCTATCCATCCAGTCCTAGAGGTATTTCTGACAAATCTGCACTTTTGGATCTGCTTGCCCTTACCATCAATTAATTCACTGATGCTTCTTGCTGATTCATGCCCCAAGATCCTCTATTACGTTTTCATAGATATGCAAGGCACGTAATGTTGTTCCTGATACATTGCCTTTTTCCTTCTGAAAGACATCTCTTTGCTTGATGTTGGCAGTGTGATGGCGTAGCATTTATAAACATTACCCTTTAGAACTTGCACATCTGGATGAAAGCAACAGTTCATTCTTCTGTTTTTTCTAGAAGTGTTTCCAAAGCTAAAACACTTTCATGGCCTTTCCAGTTTTATGTTTCCTAGAAAAAAGTGACGGAAAATCCTGGATATGACTGAAACAGCTTATTTTCTACTTCTCTTTCATCTTATTACTTACCATTGTCTTCTCAAAGTTAGGCCATCATATTGTCATATTTGGACACAACTTTAAAATAGCACTGAATGTTAAAAGAGGGGCATTATAAAACAAACCACATCTGAAACTGTCCTTATGGTTTTTGGATCCAAAACAATGAAAAAAAGTAGTTTGGGAAACAGATTAAAGATTCTGGATTATTAGGTACTCTTGAGTAAACAGACACTTTTATATTCAGGTTATGCTTCTCCAAATAACCAAGTTACATCTTGTGTTTAAATTGACCATAATCTGTATTTTTTTAAAAGAAAAAAAATGCAGTTGCATACAAATAGAGAAACATATAGAAAAGTCATATTCTGATATCTGCATAACTTTACACATATTGGTAAGCAGACTGATTGTAATATGGGCAAAGTTGCATAAATCTGTAGGGGTGTGTCATTAGATTGGGAGTGCCTTGTTAGTCATGCTGTCTCCACATTGAAATCAAACTTAGGTGTGCACCAGCTCTTCCCCACACACATCCACCAGTCTATTTTTGGTGGAAAAATAAATGGAGTGTTCAATCAAGAGACTGCCCATTTAAGAAAACAGAAACCTAGATCATGTGAGTGTTTTCTGCATAACAAGGCTAGGCACTTACTGGTACTTAATAATTTGAAATTAGCCAGTTTACTCCCCACGGAGTGACACAAGAGTAGTATCACAGAATCAGTAGAGTACAGACGTATTTTAGTCATGAGCTAAAGTCTTGAGCAACAAACAGAACTCAAGGGCTCTTAAGTTTTCCTTGGCTCTTATCACTGCTACTCATTCAGAGGGTTATGGAAATCTGAGCTGGACTATCTTTTGGTATCCCCATATAGCACAGCTGCACTTTGCACAGTTGTTTAAAAGATTCTCTTTGAATTATAGTGAACTTCAAAAGCTGTCACAGATAATGAACTGGTCATCTCTCAGACACTCTGGAAATATCATTAAAGAACTGTCCAGCAAAATTTCTCTCTTGAAGAGCGTTTCAGCATTGTGTTGCTCTCAGAGGTGTTAAGTGCTGCAGACAGGAAAGACCAGGCTGTGCACTGGTAATAGGGGTGCTGAGGAGAAGAGTGTTAACTGCCTACTGAGGGCTGTGCCTTCACCTCTTTGCCTGATTCTGCAAGAAACATTTGTTCTTTAGCAATAGGGATAGATTCTATTCCTATAGATGACTAAGATGGTAGTGTATACATGAGGACAAGAAAATCCCCTCTTCATTTAACTGATTAATACAACCTACTGTCAGCTTACAAAATGCGAAACCTGGGTACTGATGGATGCTGGACAGGGCATAGGAAAGATGGGAAGGCCGTAAGCTTGGCACTGAACTCAGATATTCAAATTTCCTCTGTCCATAATTTCTTCTAGTTTTCCTTGGTCAGAGATCTCTCTCTTCACTTTTAAAATCCTTTCATAATTTGCTAGTGAATGTTTTTTGTGAAAGGAGCCTATCCTTGTGCTGACAAAATCGTGAGAAGTTTGCAGATAGACTTCAACATTGTTCAGTCTTATATGCAGACTTTTTTACATGCAGTTAGATACTTTGCTATGAAACATGCATTCTTTCTTAGAGAGCAGGGATATGTATGTAAGGGAAATTATCTTTTTATCTGAACCTTCCTTTCATATAAATTTTATGCTTCTGTTCTCTTGCCATTTTACTTCTACCCTCTTTGTACTGCCTTGCTTTACGGTGTGCTAAATGATTCTGCCCACACCATCAAATATAATGTGAGTCTTCGTTAACATCCTATTAGACACCTTGCATGAGTACTTATAGATGAGCAACTGAGATAGCTGAAAGAATGCACATGCAATTCCAAGACAGAAATGATATATATGACAGTGTCTCTACTCCACTTACATAATGCTCTGGATCTTGATTTAAAATTCCTCTGCCGCCAGAAAAGGAATTGTGCCACAGAATCTGTGCTCTTCCTGTTTGAGCTCTGGAATGTTGTGATGATTAAATAACAATATGGTTTATATTTTTTATACATAATTTTAATTATCTGCAAAGCAATTAGAAGCTTACAATCCAAGACCATTTTTTTGGTCACCCCAGGCTCTCTGTTTTGAATGAGAATTCTACATACAGAAAAGGTAAGCTATCTTGGATCCCTGAAGCTGTTTTCAGGATTTTTAAAATTCATTTTTATTTTTTCTTCCAAAATGGGCAAATAATTTAGGAGCTCAAGTCCTTTTTAAGGGCCAAGTGAATCTTGTACCCAAGTGCCTTAGCAAATCTGGGCACTGAAAGCAGCTGAAATTGAGTGTACTTAAAATATTTGAGTCATATTGAAAGTGAGAATAGCCAGTATTTCAGAGCACTGGTGTCGAGCTTTGGGAGAGCAATTCTCCCACCACGGGCAGAAATAACGACTCTGACAAACGGATTGCAAAAGTGATGGAAAGTTAAAATAGAAAACAGTGAATGTGTACAGAGAACCAGAAGCAGTGACAAAAGAAACCCCACAGCAGACCCAGAAACATCCCATCCCCACCTGAGGGTGCACCCAAGACCTCCAGGGCTCCTTCTTCCCCCCCCCACTGCTAGACTAGTCTCAACTTGCCAGACCTGAGACCGCCCATCCCCCTGGCCTTGGGCCTAGCCAGGCCCAAGGCCGGGAGATGTCTCCCCAGCTACCAGGTGCCGGCGAGGGGAAGAAAGAGGAGGTGCTAGACCCTGCGCTGGATTTTATAGTGGTGCAAAGGATTATGGTAGGAGATACCTGGTTTCCTATGTCCGCCCACTGGGCTGGACTTCGGGACACAGGAAGCACACCACGTAGCAGAGGGCACCCAGCCCAAACCACCACAGCTGGGAACCTGAACTGCTTATTAGTATGTTTTACTTCTGTGATGTATTTAATTCAGCATAAACATAACTTCTAGCCCTGATTTCAACCAGGTCCAGTGAGGGCAGATATTATACAAATTTCCCTACACAAGATCTGCTAATTCATCTCAGTCTGAATTGTTAGATCTGCCAAGTTTCACTCATTTGGAGGGAGGCTTTATCATTTGGGATTAATTTGAAGACTCTTTTAAAAGTATCTCCACTTGTGATGAAACATGTTGCTGTGTGTGGATGAGATGTATAAAAATCTCATTCTAAAGGCCAAATTCATCTCTGGTGTAACTTCCGGGGAATTCCCACGTTGCTTTGAAATCTTCCTTATTCAGATGATCACAGCTCCAGGAGCCTGAGCACCCCTTCAATTTGTTCTCTGTATAATTTGCAAAGATTGAGCATCACATATTGGTTTTCTAATATGTTCGTATGGAGTGAGAGATGAGGTACTCACAGATCATTTTCATTTTAGCCTAAGCCAGTATAAAAACTGGTGAAGTGAATGTGACACATAGCTTAGCAATTCATGCATAGGAATAATATACACTTCATAACATATATAAATACATGTAAAATAGTAACACTTCTATTTTGCTTTCTTCCTTTCTCCAAAACAAATACATTAATACAGCAGCTGGTGAAAGAAGCTGCCACTAGTGTAAAGCTGCTATATATAACTAAGACATCCCCCTGTCTTTCAGAAATCAATAAATGACCAGCAAGTAAACCAAACAGAAAATAAAAATCCAAACCCAAGCCCCAAACAGTTCATGTTAGCTGATAGTATCGCTCAAGACTAAAGATTCCTTTTGTCTTCTGTATGATACTAAAAAACTCTCAGGCTGATAAAATCAGCAAGGACAGGGCAATTGTCATTGCTCGTTTTATGACCTCGGGCATTGCTCCAGTGCCTCAGACTGCCTTGGCACCATTAGTCCCTAGACTGCTTGTGCTGATCTTAAAGAGGCTTTTGTTGGTAATCAGTACAGACTTTGGAATCCCAGGACACCATTGCTAGTTATGCTGAGCTAAAATCATAAGGAGTGCAAGCAATAACAAGCACCAAGGCCCATGCTGGCCCTTAGCAGCTGTTTATATGCAATCATAGCTGAGCAAATGAGTTTCCAAATGAAAAGGCATGCTTTTGGAACCAATAATAAATCAATCTTTAAAGAATGAGAAATACTTATTAGTTTTATTCTCTGCTAGGTTGTAAAAAACCAAATAAGAACCCCTGCCTTAGAGCCAGACAGCTTTCACATATACAGGGAGATTTAAAGGGGTCGAACATCAAAAGAGGGCATTTTTAATAGTGCTCACGTAACAGAAGAACACTACTGCATTTCTGAAAGTGATACACTCCAGCTCAGTGAAAGGTAACTTTCAGAAAACCAACTAAACTTCCAGAAAATCTCTGGGAATTAGTGAAAATAAAACATCTAGGATCTCAAAGGGGAAAATGAAGAATAAATAATTCTGATAGTGTGAATTCCAGTGTCACAGATCATGTGGTAAGGCTGTTCTTACTTCAAAAACTTTGAGGGTAATTAATAACAGAGATTTTACAGATGCAGGCAGAAGGCAACAGTGTCTTGCATGAGGGGACAGAGAGTGCACTGCTCCTGTGCCACAAACCCTGTACTGTCCTGCTCCCCACTCCTTCAGGGAGGCCATGCCCAGCCCAGCAGCTTTTTTGAGAATAGTTTGTTTCGTCCTCAAGAAGATGACCTGTAAACTAGTTTAAATGAGTTACACCATGGAAGTACAGTGCTTTCACTGACCTCAAAGGGAGCCAGTGGTAACTGTACATCAGACATCTTAGGTGAAACAAAAACCCTCTAAGAGTCACTCTACATTTTCCTTTTGTTGGATATGAATCTTGGGTCAAGAAAAGGTTAGAAATATTAGACCAAGATGAGCAATATCATGTTTGTAGCTGTGGTGGTGTTTTGAACTTTTGCAGAGTACTACCACACCCCTCTGATGTTTTCTTCGTAACATACCGACTGCTGTGAGATCGGCACAACAATGTAATATTAATAGAAGAAATCTGGTTTGAATTCCCTTAAAGTTATGTTCTTGTAAATCTAATCAGTACTTGGATATTGATGTGCTAGTCACCATCTGCAGAATTAAAAAATCTGAAATTCATTTAAGCCTTCTAATTAATAAACAAAAATCCTCAGACTTGAAATGTCAAAGACATCATTAATTAGACTGTATTTTTATGGTACCATCTCTAAAAGGATATTAAAATTCTTCTGAAGTGGCCTGTTCTCTTTCTATAATGTTGTAAGAAGAATGTTTTTTTTATTGCCATTCTACAGAGAAACTGAAGAAATTCCTGATACAAAGCCAGACCTTGCTAAGGATCATTCCTGTTGATGATTGTAGGATGAACTGAGCAATACACCACAGCAGTGGCACAGAAACAGTAGCCCAGTGTGTGGGTCCAATATCAGGGGCAAGTATGCACACTGCAACTGAAAGCTGCTTCAGGGACGGATTAGCAGGTGTTTTCCAAAGGTTAGTTAGCTAAGCAGCCATGAAAATTACACTTGCCTGGAGTGGCTGGTGAGAGCAAGAGGTAAGATGGGGGCAGGGAGCACTATTGGAGACTCCAGTGGAGTCAGCCAGGAGGGTGGACGCATTTGCTTTCTTCCTGGCACAATTTGCTATGGGCACTGTCAGATGCCCAGTAACAATTAGGATATGCTAACTGGCAAATTAAGTATGCTAATGATCAGATGAAGCAGATGCTAATAAGATTGGCAGGGGTACAGTTACTCTGAAAGCCAAATAGCAAAATAATGTTTTGCTCAAAATTTAGTAAGAAGGTAAGAGTGTGAGGGGGTGCCCAGCTGACCTCTCTGAAGGCCTTTGTTCCCAAAAGCAAGACTAATTTAAAGGTATGTGCATGGGAGGTGTTAATGCTGCTCTGTGGTAACCTGAATCCCTCTCATCTGGAGTCTGCCTGCAGAATAAATGTATTGTCTCTGATGGGGATGAACTGCCTTGTGTGCCCAGTGTGACTGGCTAGGAAAAGTCAGATGTGGAATATTTGTTATTCCAATTAAACTCCTCAGGAAATGCAGGGGAACATGTGGCTTATTCCAACCATTGGTGCTATTATACATGCAGAGTAGGGGGTGGGGGGTGGGTGGGAAACGAGCTCTACCAGAATGAAAAATATTGATGGCTACAAATGGATATTCTCTGTGAACTTTCCAACTACGTGTGGATGGTTAGATTAGAGACCCTTGCTGGCAGCCAAAGACACATTTACTAGATGCAAATAGGTAAGGCAGATGTGAAGTGCTATGGTACTGCCATTTAACTTTGATGGTATCTGTTGGTGTTGTCTTCCTTGTAAAAATCCCAACCAATGAAAAGAGCCTGAGTCTTAACAGCTCGTCTCTGGGTGTATTTAAAGAACAAACGAACAAGTGTTTTTTACTTTGGATGTTTTTCTACATTTTGTAGAATTAACTGCAAAATTGCAGGTTTACTGCAGTGAGGCCATTTCTTAGGATAATTGAGAATTCAGGAAGCTGCTCTTGGGGTCACGTCCTAAATCTCTCTTAGCCCTTATGAAGGCATCTATGTATATTATCCTCTACTGAATTTCTGTTCATACCTTGTGGTTTCACCCTCAGAAATTTCTAAGGTAGTAGGAAAGAATGTAATGCTTGGTTAGGCCATTCAGGAAGAACATAAGGATTTTTCAAATGTGAATGCATGTACTCCTGCCTAATCCCAGAACTTCTATGAACTTCCCTGTTTTATGGTTACTAGAGCCCATAATTGTGCTTTCTATGTGTCCAGACCTGTCTTACTCTGATCAGGCTCATATATTATTATCATGCTTCTGATTCACCCCAATCAGCTGCCAGAACTGTCATTTCCCCATCTCAGTTTCCTTGGGCACTTTAGTGGTTTACTACCTACCTTCTATCTCTCTTGGAGTAAGCTTTTGACATGGGGCAGTGGGAGCTACTGCTTTCTTTTTAAAACTAGCTGGAAAGAGAAATATTAAGGATCTGATTTTGGAATACTCTTTACCTAAGAATCAACAAAATTTGATGAACCTCCTCTTCTGCCTACAGAATAGTGTACTTCTCAGAAAATACCACCCATCCTCAAATTCTGCAGTTGGGAAAAACAATCTCCATTTTACCTTTTGAACAAAATTCTCATTGTAAAAGTGAGAGGAAATACAATTACTCTGATATATTAAAAACATTCTGTGCACTGGAAGACTCGGGCATGTTTTAACACACCTGTATGAGCTTTACAACATGCACTTTATAGGACCTGTAGATACACTCATCCATTCTGCATCCCACTACTATAGTCAAGTCTCAAAAAATAAACATTGTGACGCCAAAAAAGGCCACAAATGATTTAACCTCACATATTTTGACAGTGCAAGACTTGTTGCAAGCAGATATGGTTCTGACCCTGAGGAGTTAGAGACTCTTGCAAGACATAGAGGATTGCTAGTGGTCCAGGGAGCAGTGACAGCTTCAGTGGGATAAGCAGTGGGAGTAGTGGTTGGATTGCAGAACATGCATCTTCCTACTTACATTTTAAAGGGATTGTGGTTCACCTACTAATGTTTCCCTCTATTTTACTTGTAGAAATTGAGCAACTGGAAAACTACTCTCTGGGTGCTCCCAGTAGATGACACAAAGTGTCATCTCTAGCTGAAATAAATACAAAAATTCAGTGGTTTAGTGATAATAAGAATATTAACCTTTAAAATATTCCTCACTCTCACTAGGATCCTGCTCTTGTACAGTGTGTTTCTTTTTGTGGAGTTGTGTAATGGTGATCAGTTGAAGTGATAATGGATGCTATCTGTGAGTTGCAAAGTTTATTGAATGATGAGAGCAGACACAAGGGGCCTCCAGGTAAAAAAAGGGTGGAGTAATATCGTATGACTAAACAGCTTCTGCTACACCAGCACCACTTTCGCACCCACCCCAGAGCCAGGGGCAAGACCCTCACCAGCCAAGATACCACACATTAGAGCTCAGCCCCAGTACAGAGGCCCAGCCAGACCCACAGATGATACTGGAGGGGCCATCAACCCTCTTCCTACCTAACTGGGAGGGGGGGTGAGGGGGGCACCAGGCCCCCCAGCCTTTGTCACCACCACCTGGTGTGCACAATGGGGACTCACCAGTAATGAGAAGAGGATCCTTCAAACCAGACAAGCTCATCTTATGCCTTCTGCTTTTATTGGGGGGGATTAAAAAGGGGAGTGGGTGGGGAGGGCCAAGTGACCACCACCTGGGGTGGGAGAAGACTCCAACAGAACCCAGGTGCTCTGCGATTTGAGGGGAAAAAGGGGGAAAATGGGGCAGGTGAGGGACTTTTAGGGTGTCAGATAATGATAGGACTAGGGGGAATAGAAAAGAATAGAATAGAATAGAATAGAATAGAATAGAATAGAATAGAATAGAATAGAATTAACCAGGTTGGAAAAGACCTTTGAGATCATCAAGTCCATCCCATCACCCAAAACCATCTAATCAATTAAACTATGGTACCAAGCACCCCATCAAGTCTCTTCCTAAATACCTCCAGTGATGGTGACTCCACCACCTTCCCTTGGCAGTCCATTCCAATGGCCAATCACTCTTTCTATGAAGAGCATCTTCCTAACATCCAGCCTAAACCTCCCCTGGCATGGCTTGAGACTGTGTCCTCTTGTTCTGGTTGCCCGGGAGAAGAGACCAACCCCCACATGGCTACAACCTCCATTCAGGTAGTTGTAGACAGCAATAAGGTCTCCCCTGAGCCTCCTCTTTTCCAGGCTAAGAAATGGGTAGATTCAGATTGGATGTTAGGAAGAAATTTTTCACCATGAGGGTATTGAGACACTGGAACAGGTTGCCCAGGGAGGTGGTTGAAGCCCCATCCCTGGGAGTTTTTAAGGCCAGGCTGGATGTGGCTCTGGGCAACCTGATCTAGTGTGAAGTGCCCCTGCAGGGCATTTGGAACTGGATGATCCTAGACGTCCCTTCCAACCCCAACAATTCTATGATTCTATGATTCTAAAACAATTTTGCAATTTAGGCTGGATGTTAGGAAGTAATTCTTCGCAGAAATTGGCCATTAGAATGGGCTGCCTAGGGAGGTGGTGGAGTCACCATCCCTGGAAGTGTTTAAAATAAGACTGGATGAGGCACTTAGTGCCATGGTTTAGTTGGGTGTTGAGTGATAGGTTGGACTAGATGATCTTGAAGGTCTTTTCCAACGTGGTTAATTCTGTGATTCTGTTTCAATAACATGTTGGGCTGGCATGTGTTTGGTATGGGCTCACCATCTGTGTGTCACAAGGCTGAACAGTGTGATGAGGTGGCTTTGGAGAGGAGAAGGGGCTAAGCACTCCATGATACTGCTCTCTTCTTGAGACGGAGGCCAAGCACCCAACTCAGTGGTGATGTGACTGTCTTTTGCTACTACACCGGTAACCAAAACCAGTGCTGAAAGCTGCATCTTCTTTCTTCGGACATTGAGATTCCTTTCTACCTTTGATGATTGCACTCACAAGCATGGACAGAGAGGTAGACCAAGAGAAGCTGAACAACTTTCAGGGAGTCAGTGGCAAAGTGAAAAAAAAATTATTCTGTACAGGCTACTTTACATTATTTTGTGTCTCTTTATTCCCATTCCAGTTATACCTAGATATTGATCACTGTTCTGTACTGCATTCAGCTATGACCTTTTTCTTGTAGAGAAATAAACTATATGAATAAGCTTGAAGACAAATTTTAAAATATTAAAAGCTGTCCTTCTCCTTACATCTAACTCTTATGTTAGTTGTTTATATACATAATTTAGTAACTGGCATATATTTTTTATATATTATTCTGACAGTTGTAGATGAAACTGGATTCGGGAAGAATATTCTGGTACATGGAATATCAAAATACACATTTGCATTGGTAAGGCACTAGTGTATATTTTGTAGGGCTTATATTACTACTCATTGTGGTTAGTGGTTAGTATGACTATCGTGTTTTTGCAGTATTACGTATCTGAAAAAATGTAATTTTTTTCTATTCCTTTTAAAATCAAATTACGATGTGACATTCAATAAAATATCTTTTGTGCAGCTAATAAAAATGAGATCCCATCTCACTGCTTTGACAAATAAACCACACAAGTCAAAATACTGCCTCTGATACAGTTTATAGCTTAAGCTTTCATGTCAGACTTTCCTATAAAAAAGCCCCATTATTTATTAATAGCCTTCTATGTCTTAAAAGTTTCTTTTTCTTGTGTGGAGAAAAAATCATTTGCCTTTTAATGGGGTGTCAGATTTGTTTTCCAAACCTTCTAAAAGGTTATCGTTGTTACATATGGACAAGTGCTTTTTTCAGAATCAATGTAAACTCTGTTACCAGGGTAATTTACTGCAGTCCCCTGGTAGCTGTACGGAAAACTTAATTTCATCATTTTGCAAAGTGGAGGGGTGGGACTCTTTCCTTGTGGTTAACTATTTTCACATGGAGTGAAAAGAAAATGCGTGCTTGTAGCACATACTAAATAACTGATGGGCTCTTACCCTCTGTTTGAGCTCAGGGCGCACTGGCAGTCTGGTAGGGTTCATGGCATAGAAAGATGCCTGAGCCAATTAGATATACCATAAAACTTTTGGCAATTAACTCCCGACTAACCAAAAGATTCAGTCTAATGCTAACAGTGGATAATAAAAGCTTGTTAAATTTCTGTCCATGACCCCCCCTCCCCCAAATATGAGAGACACTTTTTTGATGACAGAGAAATCTGTATGGAGGGAAGGGTACTCTATGAAAGATCCAGAGGTATCTGGTTTGAGTCTGTCTTGCAGTGTGAGTTAAGAAATGACATGAGACACCAGCAAATATCAAATTCAGACTTGTGTATTTAATTAGAGTGTGCATTAGCAGCCACAGCACTTTGTTTTGAAAAAGGCAGTAATAGCAGTGTTTTTTCTCTACCAAACACTGCTTTAAAAAACCTGCAAACCCAGAAACCACTATGAACTACTTATGACCTGAAAACATGTTTAAATTAATGACTTTTTACTAGTATTTTCTATTAACTGTTTAATTACCTAATGTATTTGGGATGCTGCCTACATCTGCACAGTAAAGAGGAATTGGTTCTTTAAATGTGGCCATTCAGGATCTTTCAGTCCATGCTGGTGGTTGCGCACCAGACTGAAGACTGTTCACCACATTCGTCCTGTGCTTAAGATGAAGCAAGCTGGTGATTTCTGCTGCTAAACTGGACTGAGGCACAAACAGCTTAAAAACTTCAGTTTTGAAGCTTGCACTTGTTGTACACCAGGGAGGGACATGAAGTGCAAGGTTCTTTCTCGATCTCAGCAAGAAAGGCCTGACAACAAATGGCATAATAAAAATAGTCAGCTCCCTAAAGAAGAATACAAAGGGGAGTATAAGTAATAAGTAAATCTTATGCCACTTTAGATGCTGGGAACTCAGAAGTTTGGGATCAGTAGAACTTGGACTTCGAGTAGGCAGACTTTGGCCTGTTTCAGAGACTGGTTGATAGAGTCCCTTGGGAGGCAGTCCTGAGGGGCCAGGGAGTCCAGAATGTCTGGATACTGTTCAAGAGTGAAGTCTTAGAGATGCAGGTGGCCCCATGTGCCAAAAGATGAGTTGGCTGGGAAGAAAGCTGGCCTGGCTGAGTAGAGACATTTGATTGCAGCTTAGGGAGAAAAAGACAGTCTATGGTTGTTGCAAGCCACTCGGGAGGACTACAAATTTGTGAGGCTATATAGGGAGAAAATTAGAAGGGCCACAGCACAATCAGAAATTAATCTGGTTTCAGCTGTCAAGAAGAAACGCTTCTACAAATATATTAGGAGCAAGAGGAGGACTAAGAAAAATCTCTGTCCTTTGTTGAATGCAGGGGGAACATAGCAGTAAAGTATGACTTTTTTGCCTCAGTCACTGGATACCCAGCCCCTCTGAGTTGGAAGACGGGGATGGAGAGCAGAATGAAGCCCCCATAATCTAAGGAGAGGTGGTCAGCTACCTGCTGCAGCACTTAGACATACAAAAGTATGTGGAGCCAGATAACATACACCCAAGGGTACTGAAAAAGCTGACAGAAGTACTCACCAAGGCACTTTGCATCAGTTATGATGAGTCCTGGATAACCAGGGAAGTCGCAGCTGACTGGAGATTGGCAAATATGACACCTAGTTACAACAAGGACAGGAAGGGAAATATGGGAAACTACAGAGCTCAGTGCCAGGGAAGTTCATGGAGCAGATCATGTCGATTGCCATTACTCAACACATGCAGGGCAACCAGCTGATCAAACCCAGCCAGCATGGGTTTATGAAGGGCAGGTCCTGATTGACATGGTTTAGCACCAGACTTGGCAGAATTAGATAATGGTTGAACTTGTTTCCATGATTCTATGATTGTATGATTTGTGTAACATCAATGAGACCTCACCTGGAATATTACCTCCAATTTTGTGATCCCTAGTTCAGGAGGGACAGGGATCTGCTAGAGAGAGTCCAATGGAGAACTACCAGGATGATTAAGGGACTGCAGCACTGCCCTATAAGGAGAGGCTGAGAGCCCTGGGGCTGTTTAATCTGAAGAAGAGAAGACTGAGAGATTTAATAAATGGTTATAAATATCTGAGGGCTGGGTGTCAAGGGGGAGGGGACAGGCTCTTTTCACTTGCACCCTGTGATAGGACTAGGGGTATGTCTCGGTCCAGAGAGGGAAAGAGACTCAGTTCTTTTGAATATTCCCATGTTGTGAAATGAGAGGCACAAACGAGGCCAAAATATCAACAGCTAGACTATTTATTACATAAATAAAGTGGATGGATCAGAAGGAGAGAGAGAGAAAATAGAGAGGGAGAGAGAGAAGAGGAAAAGAATTATATTACCACACCCCTCACCCCCCCAAGACAGTTTGAGTCTGTGCAGGCAAGGTGCTGCAGGAGATGTTGGGTCTGTAGAGAAATGGTGCTGAGGCTTTGGCTGTAGAAGAGATGTGGTCCTTGGGCAGCCTCTTCACCTCCATGAGTTGCAGCAGGCAGAACTTAGGACACAGAGATATGGTTCAGTCTGTTTCTTCCAGGCTCCATGGTCTCTTTTCTTCAGAGCAGCATTGTCCTGGGCTTTTCCTTCTCTCGTGCTTTCCTTCTCAACGGTATTGTCCTTCTGTGTTTTCCTTCATCTGTGTTTTTGGTTCTCTGTTTTTCTTCTAAGCCGGTAGTTGTTCAAGTCTTTTATACAGTTTTTAGTCCTTAGCTATGTGTCCAAGTATTGTCCCTCAGGAATTCAGGGGCCAGGAAATCATCTTTAGGTAAGTATCCAGGTATCGTTCCCCAGGAAATCTTTCTGTGTATTCCTGTGAGTTTGGGCAGCGGTAGGGGGAGGGGTGGATGTGGGCCTCCGCCTCCTCCTTCTCCATCTACCTACCCACACACTCATTGCACATCAGGAAGCACGTGGTGAATCCATTGTCTCATCATCCTCCCTTCCTGGGGTATCTGATGGCTGGAAATGATCTTGTCCTGGAGGCATGATGGCTGGGCCCTTGGGCCATTGTTGCAGTCCAGTGAGCGATGTTATCTTTGTACCTTCCAAGAGTCCTTCCAGTGGCTCTGCCCAACACACATCAGCTATTGTCTGGGCAAGCAGCAAGTGATTTTATCTTTGTTGAGTCACACCTGGAGGGACAAGCTTTTAGTCTCTCACAGGGTAATGGATGTAAACCACAGCACCGGAGTTTCAACCTCAACATGAAGGGGAACTTCACTGTGTCATAGAGCACTGGAACAGGCTGCCCAGGGAGTTTGTGGAGACTTTTAAGACTCATCTGGATGCATTCCTTTGCGACCTGTGCTAGATTCTATGGTCCTGCTCTGGCAGGGGGGATTGGACTCGGTGACCTTCAGAGGTCCTTCCAACCCCTAACATGCTGTGATCCTCTGTAATGGAGCCTGGATGGATTTTCTCATAGCATGCTGAGCAGATGCCATCTATGGAGATGTTTCTCCTTCCTCTCCTCTCATACTGTGGTGTTTGTGCAACAAACAACTTCATATATCATCTCCTGAGAGGTATGGATATTATACCTGCCATAACCCCCACTCCCAGGCCATCATGCAGCAAGGCAACAAATTCCCTTACAGCAGCCACTGATGACAATATATAGGCTTCTTAAACCCTAAGTAAGAGGCCAAAGAGAGCAGCTTTGGCTTGCTCAAGATCACTAGGTCTGTGAATACAATGTTTTCTACAAGGCTCCGAATACAGTAATAAGTTAAAAATGATGTTCGGTGTCTCTGTCTCAAAAAACATCTATGATGGATGCTGAATCAACCTTTTAAAGTTAGCTTGAGAATGTATATCACAGAATCACAGAGTTATTGAGGCTGCAATAGACCTCTGAGATCATCAAGTACAGCCTATGACCCAACACCACCACATTGACTAGACCATGGCAGTAAGTGCCACATCCAATCTTTCCTTAACCCCAGGGATGGTGACTCCACCACCTCCCTGGGCAGTCCATTCCAGTGTCTAATTACTCTTTCCATGAGGAAGTGCTTCCTAATCTCCAAACTAAACCTCCCCTGGCACAGCTTCAGTCCATGCCCTCATGTCATAAGCTGCCTGGGAGAAGAGCCCAACCCTCACCTTACCATAACTTCCCTTCAAGTAGATGTAGAGTGTGATAAGGTTCCCCTGTGTCTCCTCCAGGCTAAACAACCCCAGCTCTCTCACCCTGTCCTCATAAGACTTTCCCTCCAGTCCTTTCACCAGTGTCATTGCTCTCCTCTGGACCAGTTCCAGCACCTCAATATCTTTCTTGAAGCTCCAGAACTGCACTCAGTACTTGAGGTGCAGCCTCACCATTGTCGAGTACAGGGGCAGAATTACATCCCTGGTCCTGCTGGCCACACTATTCCTCATACAAGCCAAGATGCCATTGGCCTTCCATGCCACCTGGGCACACTGCTGGCTCATGTTCAGCTGGCTGTCAACCAGCACTCCCAGGTGTCTCTCTGCCAGGCCACTCTCTAGCCACTCATCCCCCAGTCTCAAAGCCCTAGATTCACTGACTTAAGTGAAAAGATCAGTTGTCATTTTAATAAACCAAATTTTCTAACCCACAAAATACAAAGTCAAATATATGAGAGAAGATCTCAATGATAGTATTTTGAAAGATTGGAATTTTTAAGCTAGTAATTGTTTAGAAGCTCCAGCATATTATTTTCAAAATCTTGGTGTTGGAAACACTCTCTCTCTGTTGCTATGTCTAAGTGTGAATGTGGAATTGTCTGCTGAGCATTTTTAATATTAAATTTTCCATCCTCTTCATGTAGGAAAAAAAGAAACAGGAAGTGAAGTTCTACAATCCAGCTCTCTCATAAAACATCCATATACCCTCCTTGAAAAAGATTTAGTGGACAAGTCAGCTTCCCTGAGATGAATGAAACCTTGACGTCATGCATTTCCTTCTTTGGATCAAGAACTTTCATCCCACATCAAGTTCACAGACAGAAGGTCTTTACCTCCCACATTTGACCTTACTCATCTGAAAACAACTTGCTATTCCATCAGTAATCTGATGGGAAATTCCAATCTGGAATCCATGAACCTTTTCCTGATGAAAGTTTTATTTAAACTAGCATGATATTTCAAAGACTTCTATCCACCAAATAAATTTTACAACAGCCTTCTAAACAGAATAAGTAGGGGAAAAACCCAAAACAACCTTAATTAATATCATAATGGATCATAGCAGATTTGTGGATAAGATTATGTGGCACCCACTGCCTTAATGATAAGTGACTGAATTCAGTGACCCACTGTGTCCTATGACACATGTTACATGAAGAGTTCTCCCATAGGAAGCTTTCACTAAGGTATCATTTTCACATTAAAGAAAGGTTTCTGTCAGAGCCCTGGACCATCTCCAAATACGAGTTTATACAGAAAGTAGGATCCAACATCCTCAACATTTGTCTGGCTGCTTTCTCAGGAGAATTACCACCCACTTACATGCTGAGAGCCTCTGAAAAACTTGCTGATGTTCACTTCTCAGTAGGCTCAGTGTGCATTTCTTTTTCCCCAGGATATCTTAAATGTAAGGTTAATGTCAGTGTTAAGTGACTTTGGAGATTTGGCTTCCAAGAGCAGGAACGTATTTTGGAGATGATCCCCCCCTCTCCTCTCCCCCTCCCCACTATCTCCACACTTGTGAATTTGGGATACCCTATTACAGATTATTTCTTAGTGTCATTGACTGGAGGAAGAAAATACATGCTGCATATCATTCATCAGGTTCATCTTTAGCAGTTTGGATGTTTGGCAGAGTAGAGACATTCATTGAATTCAAAAGACATCTAGGTAGTCTATCTATATCAGTGTAGACACAGGAAACCAAAACTTGAGCTATGTGTATTCACAGATAAACTTCTACTTCATGAAGTGTAAAGACCACTTCATAGAAACATAGAATCATAGAATCAATAAGGTTGGAAAAGACCTCAAAGATCATCAAGTAGTCATGAGGTCTTTGGTGACAGGTTGAACTTGATGATCTTTGAGGTCTTTTCCAACCTTATTGATTCTATTCTATTCTATTCTATTCTATTCTATTCTTCTATTCTATTCTATTCTATTCTATTCTTATCCTATCCTATTCTATGTCTAACCTATCACCCAAGGCCTCATGACTACTAAACCATGGCACCAAGTGCCATATCCAATCCCCTCTTGAACACCTCCAGAGACGGTGACTCCACCACCTCCCTGGGCAGCCCATTCCAATGGCAAATGATTTGGTGAAGAACTTTCTCCTCACTTCGAGCCTAAACTTCCCCTGGTGCAGCTTGAGACTGTGTCCCCTTGTTCTGGTGCTGGTTGCTAGAGAGAAGAGGCTAACCCCCTCCTGGCTACAACCACCTTCAGGTAGTTGTAGAGAGCAATAAGGTCTCCCCTGAGCCTCCTCTTCTCCAGGCTAAACAATCCCACCTCCCTAAGCCTCTCTTCAGACGGCTTGTGCTCAAGGCCTCTCACCAGCCTTGTTGCCCTTCTCTGGACACGTTCAAGTGTCTCAATGTCCTTCTTAAATTGAGGGGCCCAGAACTGGACACAGGACACAAGGTGTGGCCTAACCAATGCTGAGTACAGGGGCACAATGACTTCCCTGCTCCAAAGAACTTGGATGCTTGTACCTTGCATTATATCTGACATTTGCTGCCTGAGAAATGTGTGACTGTGCAGATAAAGCATTAGGCCTTAGAGTCTGAAGCTGTGTTACAGTCAAGAAGGAGAGTTTTGGCATATGGAAGCTATTTGACTCTGCTTTGATCTGTATTATTGGAATAGCAAGGTAATGATGCAGCATCATGTCCTTCAGCCATTGGACAAAACATCCAGAATCAGTACAGATCATGCATACTGTGAGTTTTCCTTGCAGTAGATATCCAAAGTGTATGACACCTTGGTATAAAATAAAAATAGATCAAATATGTTTTCACATACTATCATTGCACCATTCAGCTACCATATGGATATGTTCATAGTTTCATTACCAGAACAATTTTATAAACTATTTGATATTGGAGTCAGGACTTATCACTCTTCCTTGCTGTAACATGAGCTAATGTGTGACTGTAGCAAGCCTAGAGAAGGAAAAGCTTTCGACAAGCTACAAGTTTTCTCTTCTCATAGCTCAGGTACTGCTGAAAAACTAAAGGCCACCATTGAAGGGAGATACTGAAGAGTAAGTTTTCCTCTGGACCAGAGCCAGCACACAGGATACTCCTGTCATACACAGGAAATTTTCTGCTAACTTAGCCTCTAAGTTGAAATTATTTTCCAGTGATCATTGACAACAGATTTTTTACAGAAGTGAATACTTTGGCCAAAAGAGTCTAGATTTTCAAAGAGTAGCAAAAGGCAAGTTCACAGCTGAGGTGGTGCTCCCTTGTAAATATCCCATTGCCCCATGACAGCGGGGGGTTTGTCTATGATGTTGTTGGAAGAATTATTTTTACACAGCAAACCACTATTTTTTTCTTTAGAAACTCTTCATCTTTGGAAATTATCTTTAAAATTGCTAAATATTACTACTACTTCTTTTGTCACACTGTGGCAGTCACACAACACGGAACATTTTTGCTCAGACGATTAGCATTTGGCAATGTTACAGCATCTGAAAATGAGGTCTTATAATGGGAAGTATTAAATAACTATAACTCACTATGCAGCTCCATCTACATAAGCTTAAAGATATAGCTGTAAAAACAGAAAACCTCTCATCAAATACAGCACCAGATTTCCATGTGATTACACTTTTTTATCTGAGTTTACACCAGGGCAATAAAGTCATCAGAAGGTCAAGTGACCCACCCAAAGTCACTGGCTGGCAGTCAGTGACTGAGTCGCTATCACAGCCCATGGAGTTTCCTGGCTTTGAGAGAAATACAAGGTAAGTGACACTAAGGTACATCTTCTCTCACTTTTCATTATGTTTCTAATCTCTCTTTGCTACAGTAATGAATGATAATGAGCTGCAATCTTTTCTCTGGCTTGTTCTTGCCACTGCATTGGTGGCACTTGTTGTTACAATGATAATTTAAGTGGAGAAAAAAATTGTACTAAGTGATATTATGAATAAGTAAACCTAAATAACTTATAAAAAGAACAGTGGAGGCAATGGAGACTTCTTATGAGGACAGTCTTACTCAATGCGTCCATATCAGGCAGGTCATTCTTTCCTTCAAGTGGAATTGAGAACACTGGGGGGGAAATGGAGATGACTCAGTAATCAATATTTATGTAAGTCTTACTAATACAAGGATGGGCAAGAACAGGTACATAATTGACCTGATGATATTTGCTGTGCAAGATCAGAAACTCAATTATCCCAGCTCTGAGAATAAAGCTCCTGTTATGCACTTGCACTTAGGTGTTGGTGAAGATTAAATATTTCATACTCACAGGCAACAAACTTTCAAAATTGCCCAGTGGTCAAAACTCAGGCCAGCTGTTTTTGAAAGAGATCAACACTTAGCAAAACCTCTTCAAAAGGCAACAGATTTTTCAACAGTGCTCTGCATTCAGGGGCTCCCACTGGGCAGACTGGGCTCTGTGGAGAATGCTGTGTGCTGTTTCCTTTATCAAAATCTCATTTCATCAATGTGCACTTTGCCTGAGGAGGGATGGAGTGAAAAGGAAGTAAAAAGAGCCCCCATCTTTTTTCCTTTCCCTCTACCCTTCTCTTAAGCCCTGTCTGTTCTTCCCCTTCTACACTTACATCTCTAGCATAGTTCCAGCTGAAAAGAAGTGGCAGCTCTGAGCTGGGGCTGGAAAATAACATAGCAGAAGAACATGGGTTTTGGACAGTTGTAGAGAGATGTAGACAAAGACTCTGCAGTCAGCAGTGTTGATCCTCTTTGGTGCTAGTCTTGAAGCATGTTCCATATGTTTGTTCTTGTAACAGTATTAGCAAAGTTGGCAGCTAGTGAATATCCAATAGCAATGGAATTTGTGTATTTTAGCATGAGAATATCTCATATGCTCAATTCTATCCTCTTAATTTTGTGTAATGTTCATCATCTTGCTTTTCTTTGGTTTGTTGAAATCCTGTCCTGTATTTTTGCTCCTAGCTGTAAATATGTGATTGCGCGTATGTGTGTTTGTGTGTGCTTTTACATGTGTGCTGTCCACTACAATTA
Organism: Colaptes auratus; assembly: GCA_015227895.2. Lineage (NCBI taxonomy): Eukaryota > Metazoa > Chordata > Aves > Piciformes > Picidae > Colaptes > Colaptes auratus. The sequence continues at coordinate 45,592,862 of CM037631.1, forward strand.
ATTTATACAACATTCAGTTGTTTTTTTTCTTTTCCATCCTCAATTTGTGATTTTTATTATCATGTTTCCTCTAATATATATATTTAAATTAATCTACTGGTTTCCTTTCTATTTAAATTTAAAGTTTAATTCCTACAAGGACAGAAATACAAATCCACTCGTAAACATAAAAGTCCAGGAGGGAATGATGAGTTTAACTGATTGCTTAGAAGTACTGGAAAAGAAAAGGAGTAGTCAAAAATTCATATGACAGGGGAGCCCAAAATTTCTGTAAACCTTAGAACCCCTCATAGTATGTGATGTATGTCACAGGGTAAGGTGAAACTCAAGTTGCATAAGTGACTCCATCCATCTATACTGTGGCTAAATCCACTCTCTTTCAGCTTGATTTTAGCCTTTGCATCTCTAGCAAACATTTTTCTGTATTTTGGATTCAGCCATTGTGATGGTTCCTTCTGTGAACTGCCATTTCTGCTGGAGAACAGAGAGAGTGAAACTGTACTAAAATACTGGGATTTTTATATTTAGCTACTTGTTTCCCAGGTCTCATTTGACAACATCAATCAGAAAGCTTATTATCTGTTAAGAAAAAAAACCTTTATTAAAGACACGATTTTCCTCCTACCCTTTGGGTTAAGAAAAAAGTTTACAACGGATGTGAGATTTGTACACTTGTTTGATAATGTCTGGGTTATGAAGTAGGATTTTTCAGTGGCTCATTGACATGATTAGCACTTCTAGTTTAAAGCATGCGGAAGGCTTTGAAACACCCATCCTCTCGCTATCCAGTCACATGTTACAAAGCTTTAGATCTTATAAAATCCATTATAAAGACTCAGTTGATGATTTTGGTGGTACTGGTCTTACCAGGGAAAATCCTACAAAAATGACCAGGCCAGATAATCACATCCCTTTAAAGAGAGCCATGGCAAGAGTAAATTTGCTGCTCTGCACACTTGAAGTGCTTACTGCATCTGTACTGCTGTGAAATAACAAGTGTTTCCAATCTATGAGAAAGGGATTGTGAAGGTTCTTCTTTCATGAAACACAGTTTCTGCCCTTACCATAGTAAGAATCAAGCAGAACTGAGTAAATAATCCATTAGCTGAAGTTTTAGTTTTGGTGAATAATTCGTATAGTAACTTGATTTTCTTGAAGATATGTTTTATTCTAAGCAGTGTAAAGCTACCTAGAAATGTTTCTGGTTCTACAAATTTGTTTTGAGTATTAAATGCATGCAACTGGGCCTTTGCTGGTTAATTTATCAGCTACATCACAAAATATTGTCTCTATCTCTATCTGGAATGAGCATAATTCTTCAAATTGTGTATCTGCTGGGAATACAGTGTTTCTGAATTTACAATTTGTATTCTATGAGTCTACTGTAGTATTCACTTAACATTCTTTTTCCATGAATGTTTCATGTGCCTTGTACTGGTTAATAAAATGAAGAGATTTTATGTTTCCAAAACTCTTCTTGTGGTGTATTGGGGGAATTTATAAAGCTGTTTTGACTACATCTCACTAGTAGTTTGCAAACAGAATTTTTTTGAGTCGCTCCAAAGTCTTCTCTTTTGAAACCTCTTCTGCATCCTCCACAGGCCACCATAAAGCTGCTCTCAAAATTTGTATTTAAACTTAAATGTCTCCTGAAAGTTAATGCAAAAAGGGCACAAGACTTCCCAGAGTGGTGTTTCATGTTAGCCTAAATCTTTTGTCTTGGAAGGTATTGGCCCAGGTAGGGTCAGCAATTAAGACATTACTTGCTTATTCTAGAGAAAGTTTATGAGCAAAAGAAGCCATCAGTTTTTATGAGACATCTTTCCAGGGAGGACTGTTTTTCTTTCAGCATATTGGGAATGCTCGTTATGCTTCTATATGCAAATACTGGGAGCTATGAAACAAGGAAATTCCTCTGTCTGTCTATGTGTCTGCATTTAAGATCTATTTCCACATTTTTGCCTCTCTTCTTTGCTTTCCCTTGCAGGAACTCTCTCTTTCCTGTGGTCATGCTGGTACATACGGCTGGAGGAGAGCAGTTTCTCTCTCCAATTAGATTTAAGTAGCTACAGCTGCTGGATGTCAGGCTGGTAATAGTGGAACTGGCTGTCCATCACCCTCCCTCTCCTTCAGTCCTCGGTACCTTGTTAGCACCTGGAGATGCTGAACAGCTATGAGGAAGGGACAGGTTGAATCACCACACTAGGAATGCACCTGGGACCCCCAACCCTAGTTTTCAACTATATTCTGGGGGATATGAGCCATTCAGGACTACAGATTTCCAGAAACACGACTTACACGGGTCTGCCAGCCTTTCTGAGATTGCCCTTCTGGGAATGTCATCAGAGTCTAGCAGTTTGGCACATTTACAGAGTCTTTGAAGTACCTGTGGAAGTGCAGTATGGGAAGCTGGATAATCATAATGCTCAAAACACTTCCATATTTTAATCATGATATACCTGCTTGTAAAAAGAATTTCAATGGTGCTGCACATCATTCATTTTTACGGAAGTCTGGCAGCTACAAAAATCCTAAATCACAACATTTACTTCTTGCTTAATGCTAATTTGGACGGGTTCCAGCCAACAGAGTTCTTTTTCCATTGTGTCATTTAATTACACATTTACCCACACTTCTCAGCTAGTAAGAGCCTTAATATATGGCCTCTTAATCTAATACTGATCTATTAAAAACTACACTCGGTATTTTAAAGTGTTAGACAACAGATGGAATTGACAGTTTTAATAGGTAGCAACTAACATCATCTCCCAATCTACACCTCTGTATTGGATTTCAAGCAACTGATATCACTGTGGACACGTGCAGATATGGAGCTTGCATTTAAAGTCAGAAATTCAATCAATAGCCTGTCTCTCAACACAGCTTACTAGATTATATCAGTTAGAAGTGACCATCTGGCCTAATCTTGGGAGTTCTGAGATATCATGTAGATCTTTTTCACTAATGTCATTTTTATTTGGTTAACATTAATAAACTGTAGCAAACACTGCAAATCTTGCAATCTGAAGCTGTAACTCAATTTTTGCCTTTTACATGAGATGAGTCAAACATCTGCTTCTCTAGAGGAAACGTGTGTGAGAGCGAGCAAAAGAAAGATGCAATCACTCTCAAGATTTTACTGTCTTTCTAGGTGCTGAGAAATGATGGAAAGTGGCAGTCTTTTTATTTACTAAAAGAAAGGTGTGTTACTAAAACAACTAATTTGGTTATTTCTGTGAATACAAAATATAGAGGGGAAATATGTAGAAAGCATCCTGGGGGTTAAAGTTTCAGCGTATTCTATGACTGTGATAAAAGAACTTACATTACATATTCATCCACCAGATTTATGCCACAAATAAAGTCTAACTTTTAATCTGGTGCAGTCAATATATATCACAAATCTGTGATCAGCCATTTAACCCTTTCACAGCCAGACTGTATAAACTCTGAAAATCCTTTTTCATTACAGAAATCAAGAACATTCTTTGTACTTGTGTTTCTTCATCCCTTAAAAATTAATTCAAAATTCTATTTTGTGTTTGGCTGAACACCAGCGCTATCAGAAGCATCAGAATTGCTCTGTTTACAAAAAAGACAAAAAATTAAGGTCAGTGTTACAGATATAATTGTTTCTTTGTACACATCAATGGTACAAAGGTGATTAAGTTAAGCAGATTAGTGTTATTGGATTTGATCTTTTAGAATAAAATCAAGCATGATTTAGAAATGGGTCTGATGTAATCAGAACCCTTGAAATGCTGGAGATTACTCTTTTGACTTTGACCCATTTCTGACCAGCTGAAATGAAATGAATTTAAACACTGAAGGACTTCATCATGAAAGCCCATAGATGGGGAGGGGGAGAGACAAGACAGATAACATTGCTAAAAAGAAATAATATGGAAAGAATTGTTAAAAAAAAAAATAGTGGAACTTCATTAAGTAGCAATTCTTATAGGGTGTTCTCACAAGGGACAGGGGACTGGGACTGGATTAGAAATCAAAGATGTACATCCTATTCTTGACCTTGGTACTCACAGTATCACAGTATCACTAAGGTTGGAAGAGACCCCGAAGATCATCGAGTCCAACCTGTCACCACAGACCCCATGACTAGACGATGGCACCAAGTGCCATGTCCCAATCCCCTCTTGAACACCTCCAGGGATGGTGACTCCACCACCTCCCCGGGCAGCCCATTCCAATGGCGAATGATTCTCTTGGTGAAGAACTTTCTCCTCACCTCGAGCCTAAACTTCCCCTGGTGCAGCTTGAGACTGTGTCCCCTTGTTCTGGTGCTGGTTGCTAGAGAGACGAAGCTAACCCCTTCCTGGCTACAACCACCCTTCAGGTAGTTGTAGAGAGCAATGAGGTCACCCCTGAGCCTCCTCTTCTCCAGGCTAAACAACCCAGCTCCCTCAGCCTCTCCTCATAGGGCTTGTGCTCAAGGCCTCTCCCCAACCTTGTTGTCCTTCTCTGGACACGTTCAAGTGTCTCCATGTCCTTCTTACACTGAGGGGCCCAGAACTGGACACAGGACTCAAGGTGTGGCCTAACCAATGCAGAATACAGGGGCAGAATGACCTCCCTGCTCCTGCTGGCCACACTGTTCCTAATGCAGGCCAGGATGCCATTGGCCTTCTTGGCCACCTGTGCACACTGCTGGCTCATGTTCAGGTGGCTGTCAATCAGCACCCCCAGGTCCCTCTCTGTTTGGCAGCTCTTCAGCCACTCCGACCCCAGCCTGTAGCTCTGCATGGGGTTGTTGTGGCCAAAGTGCAGCACCCAGCACTTGGACTTGTTGAATGCCATCCCATTGGACTCCACCCATCTGTCCAGTTGTTCGAGGTTCCTCTGCAGAGCCCTCCTACCCTCTAACTGACCAACATCTGCTCCCAACATCTGCTCCCAACTTACTCAAAACTGTAAGAAGCTGAGCAAGCCCCTTCAGCCCCATGTGCCCCTATTTGTCCATCTGGAAATGAGAATAATGATTGTTATCTGCCTTTATTTTAGGAAACTAAGTTATATCATTTAATGCATTTGAAAGAGTCAGGGTGTGTTGTTCTTTCAAAGCATTTCATAGACAAAATGGAACTAACTGACTGACATAAAAAAACCCCCAACACTCTACCTCCACAAAACAAAATCTGGAATACTGATGAGCCCCTTACATCCTCAAAATGACAAGAAAAGTGTGGTATTGTAAGAAGAAAATTTCAACGCTGGAATGAAACTAGAGCCTGGGAAAACTGCAAAATCAGGGAATAGTTCTAATAAGTTCAGTACTTTTTTTGGAAGAACACAGTTTTGGTAAAGATTGCCTTTGAAATATCTCAGATACATATATATAAATATATAAATATATATATATTTCAAATGCTATTTTATTTTTGTAGTTTATTTTCTTGCTTGTTGATGAAAGCTGAAAAGCTGAAATGGACTTAAATTACAGACTTTTTTTTTTTGTTGGTGACTATCTCTTCCTTTCAGATTCTTATTCAAAGTACGTAAAAAACCATTATTTCTTTCAAAATACATCACAGCTGGTGATGCCATTTTTCAGCCAGACATAGCAAGGAAATTGAATTTTTCAGAATAAAAAGAGTGTGAAGATATTTTTTTTCTGCTGCTACCTGTGAATGCAGTATAATCATGAGATTGGTACTGGATGCCTTTGCTGCTCTTCAGCGAAGATGAAAAAATTGTAATATTTGTTTAAAAAAAAAAAAGCAGCTAAATGCTTTTCTAGAAAGAAAACTCCTACATTTTACCCATTGCTAGTAGCATGTTGGCTGGCAGCAGAACACAGCTAGTGGCTTCTTCCATGCTAGTAGGCTGTGTACATCCAGTACACTTTTTAACTTTCTGTTTCTCACTGTAGTTAATAAATCAGGATGCAGATGAGAGATTCATAGTTAATTTTCAGGAGCTAGCACAGTATGTCTCAACCTATAAAGTCCTGGAAGTCTTAGGCTGTGAATTTCTTGATACTGACAAGCCAAACAGCTCAGAAATTATAATTATAAGTTACAAGTGTCTTAAGGGTTGTTCTTCTGACATAAAACTAATTTCATGTTTTTATTCATAATGTGAAAGAGACGAGAGGATAGGGCCTTATTTAGATTGAACTCCCAGAGATATCACAGGCTCTGTGTCCTGATTATAATGGGAAGAGATCCCTCACTTCATTCCTTGTAGCTAGTTGATTCTTCCTGTGTGCCCTTTTTTTTTTTTTTTTTTGACAATCAGGCTAACGAAAAGTGGGATTTCTTTCATTTTGCATCTCAGTTTTGTTCACAGGCAGACATCTACTGGTAACTGGTTGGGTTTTTTTCCTTAATGGTAGTCATGCCAGGGTGTATCTGTCTCACTCCTTGTGAACTGATTCCAGCCTGACACCTGCTTTTGCATGAGTGGTGCACACCAGTGAGCACTCTCATCTGTACCATTTTCTTTGGCCACGTGACACCCTGAGTAGAGAAGTGAGAGAATGAGGCCTGGCAAGAAACCAAGGGAAAAGTAGTTTCAGAGGGTGTGGAGACCCCCTGTCACCCCTTCCCTTAAAGGAAACATGGCATTTTACAAGGGCATGTAGTAATTGAACTAGGGGTAACGGCTTCAACTGAAAGAGGGTGATTTGGATTGGGTAAAAAGAAGAAATTCTTTACCGTGAGGGTGGAGTGAGACTGGAGCAAGTTTCCCAGAGAAGTTGTGGATGCCCTATCCCTAAGAGTGTTCAAGGCCAGGTTGGACAGGGCTTTGAGCAACCCGATCTAATCAGAGGTGTCCCTGCTCATGACAGGAGGCCTAGAGGCAGATGATCTTTAAGGTCCCTTCCAACCTAAACTATTCCTTAATTCTGATTCCCTTTTGGAGTTGAAAACTCACTGCCCAAAACTCTTTTAGGGCTTCAAAGACTGGAGATCTCTGAGGGGTGTCCTAGGGGCATTCTGGTACCCCAGAGCTCATGACACTGTGTCACCAAGGCAATAATGGTCACATTTTGGCACACATGCTGGGCTTGTAAGCAGCTACTAAGTCCAGGGTTGAACCAAAGCATGAACATGATGACAAAGCTGATTCCCTCAACAAACCTCTGTGTACATGTGAAAATGTCAAGGTAGATGGAAGAAGGCAGGCCAAGGTCTGTAGGAAAATAATGGCAGAGACAATGGGTTTCTGTTTGCTGACTGAGTCTCTCAAAGCTTTCCCTCTAAGCTTCAGAAAACAAATTTGGCTTGTGTTGGCAGCTAGGGATTAGGAGTGATTCTGCTGTGGTATCTGAGTTTTGTTGGTCTTCAAACACTTACATAAATTGCATATATATGGTCCTGCCTGACCAACCTGATCACCTTCTATGATCAGATGACCTGGCTGGTGGATGTGGGGAGGCCTGTGGATGTAGTCTACCTGGACTTCAGCAAGGCCTTTGACACCGTCCCCCACAGCAAACTGCTGGCCAAGCTGGCAGTCCATGGCTTGGACAGGAGCACACTGCGTTGAGTTAGGAACTGGCTGGAAGGCTGAGCCCAGAGAGTGGTGGTGAATGGTGCCACATCCAGCTGGCGGCCTGTCACTAGTGGTGTGCCCCAGGGATCGGTGCTGGGCCCCATGCTCTTTAATATCTTTATTGATGATCTGGATGAGGGCATCGAGTCCATCATCAGTAAATTTGCGGACAACACCAAGCTGGGGGCAGGAGTTGATCTGCTGGAGGGTAGAGAGGCTTTGCAGAGGGACCTTGACAGGCTGGACAGATGGGCAGAATCCAACAGCATGAGATTTAACACATCCAAGTGCTGGGTTCTGCACATTGGCCACAACAACCCCATGCAGTGCTACAGGCCAGGGTCAGAGTGGCTGGAGAGTGGCCAGGCAGAGAGGGACCTGGGGGTACTGGTTGATTGTAGGCTGAACATGAGCCTGCAGTGTGCCCAGGCAGCCAAGAAGGCCAATGGCATCCTGGCCTGCATCAGGAAGAGTGTGGCCAGCAGGAGCAGGGAGGTCATTCTGCCCCTGTACACTGCACTGGTTAGGCCACACCTTGAGTCCTGTGTCCAGTTCTGGGCCCCTCAGTTTAGGAAAGATGTTGACTTGCTGGAAGGTGTCCAGAGAAGTGCAACGAAGTTGGTGAGGGGTTTGAAACACAAGCCCTATGAAGAGAGGCTGAGGGAGCTGGGGTTGCTTAGCCTGGAGAAGAAGAGACTCAGGGGTGACCTTATTGCTCTCTACAACTACCTGAAGGGAGGTTGTGGACAGACAGAGGTTGGTTTCTTCTCCCAGGCAGCCAGCACCAGAACAAGAGGACACAGTCTCAGGCTGTGCCAGGGGAGGTTTAGGCTGGATATTAGGAAGAAGTTCTATACAGAGAGAGTGATTGCCCATTGGAACGGACTGCCTGGGGAGGTGGTGGAGTCATCATTATTGGAGGTATACAGGAGGAGACTTGATGGGGTGCTTGGTGCCATGGTTTAGTTGATTAGGTGAGTTGGATTGGTTGATAGGTTGGACGCGATGATCTTGAAGGTCTCTTCCAACCTGGTCTATTCTATTCTATTCTATTCTATTCTATTCTATTCTATTCTATTCTATTCTATTCTATTCTATTCTGTTTTTCATTCTCAATACTGCACATGTAATTGAGGATTTGTATTACTTGCAGTTCCAGTAATTCCCACATAGAAGTAAAATGTCAACATCAGCAAATTCAGATTGTGACTTGATCTTCCCGTAGAAAAAGCATTAAAGTTGTTCTATGCTGAAAAGAGTGTAAATTAATTATAAGTCTGCATTTTGACTTTTTTTTTTTTAGGATTTTCAGAAATGTTTTATTACTAAATGGCTCCAAAAAATTTACACTTTCTGTGTATAAGGGACGAGACTGACATAATTGCTGGTCTTCCTATATCAGAAAAGGTCTAGCAACTGAAGAACCAAGATTGCAGCATATAAGCAGTGAAGAAGGGACATGAAGTTTTCTTTTTCTGTGAGAAGTTAGTGGGAAATGTTGTATTTTCATTTCTAGAGCCCTAATTTGCTTGAAAAATAGAAATTATTTCTCTCTTTGCCCTTAAGGACCTTAAGGTAATTCATTAGTTTCTGCATTTGTATAAACTAATTTAAAGTTCTGGATATATATTTTTCTGCACCACATAGAATTGTTTTGGTTGTGAAAAAAACATCTAAGATCATTGAGTCCAACCATCAACCTCATACCATCATGGCCATCAAGCCATATGCCAAAGTGCCATGTCCACATGTTTCTTGAACACCTCCAGAGACAGTGACTCCATCACTTCCCTGAGCAGCCTACTCCAATGTCTGGCCACTCCTTCTGTAAAGAAATTTTCCCTAATATCTAATCTCCCCTGACACAATTATACAAAGTTATTTGAAGTATTTACTTGCATGTGGTACTGAACCAAGGCATGGATGAACTGTATGCTGTTTTCTGTTTTTGTCACTGATATCCTGCGCAGGCTTGGGTAATTTTCTTCATCTCTTTGGCTACAGGTGTGGATTACACCACAGGACACTGTCCAAAACTCATCTTGTTCCTTGTGTGTGCAGATCTGTGTAGAGGCTCATGCTAGATCTCAGTCCAAATCCACTATGTAATTATAGAGAAGATGAAACTTAAACTTGACTGTTTTGGGGAATAAGTGGAACACTGAATAGCCTGAGCTTTGCTACACCACCTTCTGCAGGTGTACTGTAGTTATCAATGGACATGAACAGTGCTGGGCCAGGGTTTCAGATTCTGCTGTGTCAGAGCTGTTGAAATGTGAAGTTTCACTTTGTGATAGCTTGTCTACATTCATCTGCTTGGACAAGGTGCTCTCTGTTCCCATCCTTTTATACTATGCCATATTGTTGTTATTATTATTACAATTATCATTCATATTATAATATAATAAATTATTATAATGAATAAAATAGCTTTGATTCACTCTTCAAAATTGCTTGCTATCTTGTCTTATCTTTTTTTGTGTTACCTTTCACTTTCTTTTTTGTTTAGGCCAGTGCGCTATTGTAGTTGTGAATCTTACTTGGATTAGGTCGTGGTGCATGTCTTGCTGAGATGTGACAGATTGGAAAGGAAAACAATGCTCAGGTTCCAGAAAATGCACTACAATCTCCATGAGTGCAAAATTGGAGAAGGCAACTGATAGTTTTTTCAAGATATTAAGGGCAAAGGTTTGTGTAAGGGAAATGCAAGTCAAGTGTAGGTTACATTTGAAAGGTGGGATTTTATTAGTTCATTACATAGAGAGATCAATTGGGAAAATTGATCTCTTTTTCTCTCTGCTCAGATCACTTTTTACTCACAGAATTTTGCTTTCATATTCTGAACTGTTGGTCTTTGCTGGGCTTGTTTTCAGTAATACATCTGGAAGTTCTTCTCAACAATAAGAGGTGAAAAATATCTGAGAATATTATGCTGATCTCTACCTCCTTGAAGAATATATTTTCTAAGAATGAAATAGTTATTCTTGTTATTTATATAATAAGAAAAAATATGTTTGTTCAAAGGAGAATGTTCTAAATGATGGACAATATTATTGTAATTTATTAATGGCTCACATGGTTCTGCAGTAGCAAGACGTTGAGTAGTAAAGAAGGAAAGGAAAGGAGAGAAACAGGAAAGGAATGGAAAGGGAAGTGATACAGGAAGCCTAAGTCCTCCTCACAGGGAGAAACCCTCAAAAGTGGAAGTAATTAAGAATTGCTGCTGGGTCTAGAGACTTCAGTCTGAAGTAGTGAGGCCAGAAAAAAATGGATGAGAGCTGGGAACACAAGTTATTGTGCTACAAGGAGTAGTGTTTCTCCTCCCCAGCAACTGGAGAGGAAAATGTTACACAGAAAGCAAAATGGAAATGGAAAAACAGGAAGATAAGAAGGATCTGGAATATGACGGTAAGGAAGAAAGGGAAACAGAAGGCAAGAAGAGATACACTTAATGAGAGACTATGATTCTGAAAACCTTACCTTAAGAAACCTGCCAAGATGTTCAGGCACAGCTTCACCATCATGCTAATCACACTCTCATCTCTCTAACTTGTCACGCTGTATTAGGTTTGGCTGAACTAGAGTTAGTTCTCCTCAAAGCATCATTTTCTCTCCTCTCCCCTGTACATCTAAGAAGGTGAGTCACAGAGTGGCTTTGGTGGGCATTTGGCGCCCAGCCAGGGCCAAAACACCACACACACAATAGATTCAGAGGTGTGCTTCATCCTTAGGTAAATACAACTAATATGGAATTTAGCATTCCCCACAATAACTTGATATATATGAGTGAAAAAATATCACTTTCTCTATAACTACTAAATGTTTGAAATAACTAATGAATGTTTGAAAATGCAGGATTTTTTGGTGGAGGTTAAGAAGAAATATACACTGCATAGCATTAATTGCATATTTTTCAAGCATGAAATGCTAGTATATTTTGACTCAAAAAATAAAAATGACAATATTAAATTGCATACATTGCAGAATAAAATGATGTCTTTACCTTGAAAAATCTACTTTCTCTGACAAGCTGATGCACTTGTTTTAGTGAAGGCAGAGGACCGTGGAGAGGAAACCTGCAAAGATTTGAAGGTTAGAAATGTTGAACAAAAGGCTGAGGGTTTACTTTGCATGCAAATAAGTAATTTATCACAAATCCATAAACCAATTAGTAATGAACAAATGATATTGCTTAACAACTGTATTTTTGATTAACATATAAATAATTTAGGTGAGCATTTCTTTAGTCATGCCAGTTTCTGCTATTATTTACGAGCCTTGTCATGGCTGCTCTTAGATCACATGCCCCTTATAAAACATTTCCCAATCTATTGCAAGGATCAGTTTGTTTTAATGTGCCCAGTTAACGCCGCTGGAGCTATTAACAAGCTTATTAGCATAATCCATTGTGATATATCATTGTATAAAAGTTCAGCTCCACAACTGAATGGGACTGGGAAATGGCTTTGAAGATTTTATGATACAATAACTATCCATTTGATAAGCAATTAAAAAGATACTCTGAGACACTAAGAGTGAAGACAATGGCAATATGAGGAAAAGAGGAGGGGTTTGAGAGCAGCAGCTGCTGCTTCATGTGGGAACTGCGTAAGTGGTTTACATTGCTCCTTAGTCACAAATTGTATGCTGTTGTGGGGCTCTAAAACTCCAGTAACAAGTTGGGTCTGACTTTGTAAGCCTTTTTTAAAATTTATTTTAAAGACAAGTAAAGCAGTTTAAACCTCTATATCATAGAATAGAATAGAATAGCATAGAATAGCATAGAATAGCATAGAATAGAATAGAATAGAATAGAATAGAATAGAATAGAATAGAATAGAATTAACCTGGTTGCAAAAGACCTTTGAGATCATCGAGTCCAACCTATCATCCAACACTATCTAATCAACTAAACCATGGCACCAAGCACCCCACCCAGTCTCTTCCTTCTCACCTCCAGTGATGGTGACTCCACCACCTCCCTGGACAGCCCATTCCAATGGCCAATCACTCTTTCTGTGAAGAACTTCTTCCTAATATCCAGCCTAAACCTCCCCTGGCACAGCTTGAGACTGTGTCCTCTTGTTCTGGTGCTGGTTGCCTGGGAGAAGAGACCAACCCCCACCTCCCTTCAGGTAGTTGTAGAGAGCAATAAGGTCTCCTCTGAGCCTCCTCTTCTCCAGGCTAAGCAACCCCAGCTCCCTCAGCCTCTCCTCATAGGGCTTGTGCTCCAACCCTCTCACCAGCTTTGTTGCCCTTCTCTGGACATGTTTCAGCAACTCCACATCATCTGCTACCTCACCCATGCTTGGTCTCTCAGCCTCTCAAAAGAACATTTTAGTACCTCAGATTTTATGCTGCCTTTTTGCTTCTCTTAAAATTTTGATTCCTTTTCTTAGCTGTATGCATTATTCTTAGTGAACTTCTGCAGAAAGAAACAGACTAAAGATTACTGGACAGATTACCACACATTCTTGTTCAAAACTTGAGCTGTATAATATGGCTGTATTGTGCTTTTATAAAATGAACATGCAATGGAAGGAGTAGCTTTTCAAGGAAGTGTTACGTTCTCTGGTCTGAAATAGCTCTGATATGTTAATAATTCTGTTCAGCTCAGTCCTGGTTCTCCAGAGATTATTTGACCAAAATGTCCATTGTCCATATAATAGGAAATATTCACGATACTGTGAACTTACACAGAATTTTTTCTACTGGGTTACTGCAATGTCTTACATACATCAATTAATTCTTCCTCCTGATGAAGAATGAAATGGAAAGCAGATTTCTGAAGGCAGCATGATTTAGTAGTTTGCACAGAAAATTAGATTTGATTTCTTATCTTACTGTCATTGCCAGGCTGCATGATCATATACAAAATTTGTCACTTTTCTGAGACTCGCTTTCTCTGTTTTAAAGACTGCTATTAGAATAGAAAGCTTTTGGGAGTCTTCTGACATCTTTACATGAAATGCATTTGCATATTAAATGAAAGATTTTACATGAAATGTGTAATCTAAGGCAATAAGATCTAAATACTTTCTTAAGTCTCAAACTCAGTTGCATCAAGAGGGGGCTATTGCATTTTTGTCTGTTTCAAGGTTGGTATCTTGTTGAACAGTCTTAGGAGTTGTATGGCAGCTGAAAGCATACCAGGGTACCCAGAATGAGTAATTTCCTGATATATAATTCTCCTGGCACGTTGATTTTTTGGAGGTGCACACATGAGAAGGAGTTGGGATGTCTTTAGGAAAACAGGTCAGAGAGATGCTCATGCAGAGCAAAGGCACATGCATATGTCACTCTTGTCACCAATCACATGGACAAGCTACTTCAGAATAGGAAGGATTAGAATTTTTTTTTTTGGCATTTTCTTTTAATTCATCTTACTAGGACTTAAAGCTATTGAAAAAATTAGATCAGAAATTAGTAGTTGTTCAGTAAAAACGTGTGCCGATAATTTCTGTTATCTGAAGAACAAACACTTGTTGTCCAGCTGTGATAGTCAGGCTCATTTCTTCCTGAAGGCAAAACTAATCATGGTAGATGGAATAGCATTTTGCATTTTCTGAACACACAAAGAAAAAAATCCATCAGTTAATGCAACATACTGCTAGCATAAAATAAAGAATGAGTTAAAAAAACCCAAACAAACTACTTTGGAGCACTAAGCTGAACAGTTTTGTTTTGAGAAATTACTCATCTCATTGGAAGTTGTGGACCAAGATCAGCACAGCCACTCTCATCAGTGGATACTTCCACCTGGGAGTTCTGCAGACAAGTAGAAATTTGGGATGGCTTTGACCAAGAAAGATGTCTCTATGGCACTTCCTTCCTTGATAAGCATGATCTGAACTTCTCCAGATTCTGGTTGTTGACAGCTCCTGGGAGAGCTCCCAGAAGTTGTTGAGGAAGAGCTGGCCTGAGACTACCACATTTCCTTTGTGGGCTGTGCCACTTCTGCACCACCTGAGAGTTAGGAAGTTGCAGTTGCAGAGTTAAGCCACCTTTGTCTCCTGGTCAGAAGTCCAGCATCCTCTCAGCCTTCTGGAAACCTGAGGACTCAGGCTTATATATGTATTTGTTTGGCAAGGGACTGGATGATATACAGGATGTCATCATTTTAAAGTGAATTCAAACTCAAAGCTGTGGGCTTCATTTGACTGCAATGCAAAGCATCATATACCTCTGGTCAAGGCTCTGCAGCTCATTTAACAGATAAATTGAGATGACAAAAATGGCACAATTTAAATACCAGCAATCAACAGGAACAGGAGAGGGGAAGAGGGAGAAGGATCCCAGCTTCTTTTATTATAGCCATCTTAGTGCTTCAACAACAGGTAGCAGTATTACATATTCCCTTTCCACTTTAAAGCTCTTGTAATTTCCTTCCTCATGTCGGGGCGATTTTATTCATTGTTTCCTTGCAGCAGTGATTGATGTTCTGAGCTGCTAATCTCTCTGAGTGATAACTATTTTCATGTAAGTCCATGAGTCTATGACACAAGCTGCTCAGCCAGGGCTACTGCTGACTACTTATTTTGTGCCTCATTTACATTTCAATCTTGGCCTCATGAATGTAAAACCTAGGCTGCAAATTAATAACAGGAAGAATATTAGACCGCTCCAGAGTGGGGGAACAATGCAAATCCACCAGAGCACAAGGCTTTACCATTGTGTTCCAGGAGGGACTCATTTATTGGCCGGCAGTGAATGACATTACAGAGAATGGCATATCCAGAGTGACACAAATTTATTTCTGTCCCCAGCGCTCCAGTATATTTTCATAGAATCAGGGGGCTATTTATCTAGGGACAATTTAGTTTCCATGAAAAATTTAAATGGTTTCTGTGGAGATAGTGGAGTGAAATTTAATTTGTTTCTCATTTACTACAGCAGGTATGAAAAGGAGAAAAATTGGATGTCTGATGGGTTGAAATTGGTGCTGTCCCTCCCCACTATCCCCAAAAGGCCTGTGGGCCTATATCATAGAGATTGAGCAAGACTACCTCATCCCTCCCCTCAGAGAATGGTAACCTTAAACCAACTTACAGAAAACCTTTGGGGAGGCTGCCAATCACCCTGAAAACAACATTTCCATCGATCCCCTGTCTGTGTGATTTATGGCTTCATTTTACGGTAATTGAGAATTAGTGAGAAGATTAGCAAGGCTCAACACTTCACCTTGATATGCACACTAAGCACCGTAATTTGTCACTAAGGGATGTCGGACACTTTTTTAGTTACACGGGGTTCCCATCTAATTGAATTTGGAGATAACATGGAAATTAATTTGACACAGGAAAATTTTGAATACAGCCATTTCCTCTATTGTAATGCACAATACCAGGCTGCATTCAGGGGCAGCTATATTGATCCTGATCACTTTCAATTGTGGCCAGCTGAAGGATGGAATACACTAAATCTTATTTAAGCTCATATGAAAGCAGTTCATCTGCAGCAATCTGTGGCAGATAAAGAATATTACCTTTCATTTTGTCTGACTGCATCAAGATGAAGTTTTGAAAATTTACTTCTTGCAGCAAATATACCAAACGTCTAAAGTCAACAGTTACAATTCAATTACAGACCAGTTCTTGTGGGCTGTTTACAGGGTAATTTGCTACTTAGGCAGCAAATGAAAATACTAACTATACTCTCCATGCATAGAGAAGTTGCAGCACATGGAGAAGCCCCAAGGAAAGACAAAGAAAAAAGATTCCAAACTTCTTGGCAATTTAAAGCGCTGCCCATTGGATTAGTCTTGTTATAGCTTGAGTGGTTTCATACACAATCATTTTTTGTTTGTTACCGAGCCATTTTGTAAGAAGTTTATTTTATTTTGGTTGCTTAGCATCACAAGTCACAAAGATGGGACACAGTACAGATCTTTTCATATCTGAGAGACACTCTATGACAGGATTTACCTGCATTTACAGTTCTATTTTATTCCAGCTTTATTTCTTATAACCCTCTTTTATGCTGTACTTTACCCTTCAATAAAGACTTTGGTTTCAGCAAACTGCTTAGAGAGATTGTTTCTGAGAAAGGTGCTCCCTACTGTGAATAATAGAAGCAGATCTTGGTACTTTATGCCAGAGGGTGCATGGCTAAGATATTTATGGACACTCTTTACTAGACCATCTGGCTTGCTTTGCCTGTATCTGTTTTAGTGATAATTGGTCTGAGATAAGCTGTAATCAATATATATTATTCATTATTTATTATTATTACCCTATAGATTTTAATCTGATCATCATTACATCACTGTTTAGAGAGACTTTTCAAATGGTGGCAGTTTAAAGCTTTTATGCAGCCCTGTTTAGTAGCTGTGGGTGCATATCAGCTTCTCTGAATTGTAAGAACATTTACCAGTGCACAGGCATCAAGATCTTACTGGTACTTAATGTTCAGAGATACATAGATATGCTCAACAGGTCTAACCTGGAGCTCTCAAGACATGGTCATGCAACTTGGAAGAACTACCATGCTTAAACCTGTCCTCATCCAAACGCCAACTTCCATGGAATTACTGATGGGAAATGACAACTGTTGTCAGCACTTTTACACCCGAGAGTAGTTCAGTCTCCTGTAGAAATACTACTTGGTCTCAGGAGTTTACCTGCAGGTAGATTTCTGCAGGAGATGATATACTGCAAGTGGTCAAACGATTAGAAATGACATTGTGATTTTTAGTCATTTTATTGCCAGAGAAGTTGTTCCTCAAACCAGCAATTTGATTAGTCTTATTAACAATGTGCACACGGCATATGTAATTCTCTTATCACATTTCCATGGGTTGTTTTCACTAATGTAATATAAAGGGGTGCTAACATGACAGAAACGTCACTAATATAATAAGCTTAAAGGAATTTGGATCATGTTAGTCAGTGTTTGCTTTCATATATGGATGCCTTATGGACCATATTAGAGAAACAGAGGTCTCTGATACAATGAGAAACATATTAACATAGTAAAAAAAAACCCAAACCCATATTTGATTTGTGGGCCAAGTTTTGGCACCTAGCAAAAAAAAAGCAAGCAGACATTTCTTCCTTTCTGAATGGCAAACAGTAAGTCACAATTTTATAATTTTCTGTGCTTTTGTAGCTTTATGAACAGTGTTTGCTTTTTTTTTAACTCTAGTTTCTTTTCATTGCTTACAAGTGAAACCACTTAAAGGGCTGTCCATTCCAAAGCAAATTAGAAGATTCATGACTCATATTATTAAGTCCTGCAGTTCTTCCTTATGCTGGACTGAAAAGCTGTAAACATTATTTCTCCTATCTTCAAAAAGAAGGGAAGGGAAGGGAAGGGAAGGGAAGGGAAGGGAAGGGAAGGGAAGGGAAGGGAAGGGAAGGGAAGGGAAGGGAAGGGAAGGGAAGGGAAGGGAAGGGAAGGGAAGGGAAGGGAATGGGACTGTCCTCAACACCTTTACTCCTTTGTTGCTCCAAGACTGCAAGAGGTTCTGTATCAGTGTGGTGGGTTGAAAACTGACACAATCAGACACACTGTGGTTTTTCATCATGAATTTCCATGGATGTTAAAGGCTATGCTTCTGTGTCTCAACACTGAGAATTTTGGTCTGAAGCTCCACCAAAGCCAGGGAAAGGATCATTGTTTCTCATTTAACTCCCTTGAAGGATTTGATTCAATATTCAGCTCTTAAAATGCAATGGTACTTCACACTTTCTTTTTAAATACAGCTTTTCAAAGTGATCCCAGGAACTGGGATTTCTGGCCCAGTTTCTGCTGTTGCTTGAAAAAATTCCATCCCAAATAATTTACATTAACTCAAGAATACAAACTGTTCTGTGCATATCTCCCTGAATACATTTTCCAGGCAAGAGACAGCAAGTCTAAGTGTTTCCACCAGCTAGACCTAAAGTGGAAGAATGCATAAGGAGAAAAGGGTTTACTTTCACGTGAAGTATTTCCATTTTCTATACTAGATCCATTAGATAGGTGTCCTTTTTTCCCAGAAATTAAATAATAGTTGATGTGTATTCACTATAAAGCTTATCATATTTGTAGTGTAACATTAATCAGTGTGGCTATCATCTGTTTTACTTTGGCATCTTCATCCCTAATGGGGACCTTTCTTCAGGAGATTTTCCAAAGATTTTAGAATGTATATACTGACAAATGTTTCTGTTTGTGTATGCAAAGACGAGGCCATAAAAACATTCCTTGCCCTTGGAGGGTAAGGTGATGAACTTTGCTATGGTGTTTATTTCCCACAAAATATTATTTCTTGAAGTTGGAATCTGCAGACAAGTGAGAGTGAGTGGTGCAGATAACTAGCTCGCTTATCTGAGAACTTAAGGCTATGTTTTAATGTTTTTGGGCAGAGGTCATAAGAGACTTACAGGTAAGGATAAATACTTTGAAGGTGGTAATCTAATTAAATTCCCTAGAAGAAGGGAGCACAGCGACAAAATAGCCACAGTTTTCAGTCTTGTTGATAAGATATGGTGCAGTGTTCTGTGTCAGACAGTGTTTCCTAATGACTGCGTGCTGAGCTAGAGCACTTCGCTGTAGTCTGTTGAGAAGGGCCATGATTCTCATGTTGTCAGTTTCCAAGATGAGGTGGAGTTCAGATAGATATATATGAGTGCTCTGGTTAAGAAGCTGTTAAGAAGTCTTAAAGTGATCCTGTGCTGATAGGCTTAAGCAAACAACTGTAGTTTTGTTATTTTCTGCCAGAGGAGCTTGAACAATGATTACAGACTTTTTGAAAGGATTTTCTTGTATCTTTCCTGTCTCATATTTCTCAGTATCTCCTGGTGGCTATTAAAGTATGAGCTAGGGTGAGCTCTCTTTTTCAGACACTGGACTATCCAGGTGACTGTTGTGTGATTATTTGTGATGAAGGAAGGGTAGATCTGGATACCACATATAAAGATTTATAATGCTGTAGGATGGTTTAAGGCTCACCTTGAGCTTTGCATATAACATTTAGGTGTGGATTTCACAGTATCACAGTTTCACAGTATCGACAAGGTTGGAAGAGACCTCAAGATCATTGAGTCCAACCTGTCACCACAGACCCCACGACTAGACCATGGCACCAAGTGCCATGTCCAGTCTCCTCTTGAACACCTCCAGGGATGGCGACTCCACCACCTCCCCAGGCAGCCCATTCCAATGGCAAATCACTCTCTCAGTGAAGAACTTTCTCCTCACCTCGAGCCTAAACTTCCCCTGGTGCAGCTTGAGACTGTGTCATACTAGTTTTGGTCTCAATTCAATTTACATGTAGCTGGCAAAATTATTTTTAATTCTGCCAAGATGTTTGAATTGCTGAAGGGCCCATTATTTTTTCAAGTCTTTCCTGATTGGCAGAGTTTCATTTTTACCATGAACAAGCATTCACAGAGGATTAAAATTAACAAAATAATCACAACTGTGGCTGACATGATTCCAGTTCTAGAATGAATTGGAATGAATTTCTTTGCTGCATCTCTTTCTGTGGGATTTTGATTAATTAAATAAAATTGGAAAATGTTAGATATGTGTCATGATCAAAGATGTTGAAGATTATGATGGAACTGGCCTTCTAAAAACCGTATTGGTCGTCCATCAACAAGTTCAGCTGAAAGCAATAAAACCATTGTCTCCTCTCTTCAATCTTTTCCCTAACAGTTCTTCATAAGATGTGTGTTCTTGAAAATATCTTCAGATTCCCAGACACTCTTTTGTACACTGACCATCCTAAGTTTCTTCAGGTAGGGGACTGCACTTCATCAGTGCTGAATGTCCCTGTTTCCTGGATGGTGCTTAGCACAAAGCAAAACAGAGGAGCAGAAGCACCTGCACCAACTCTTGACAATGCAAATTGCTGAGAATACAGGGGCTGCAAATGAGTTGCACTCTCTTTGTTCTTGTGAAGTAATTAGCTGTTATTAAAAATAATTCTCAAATACTAGACCAAACAGATGACAATCTGTGGGTCAGAATTTAAGAACAAAAGGTGCAGCAGCAGCAGGAAGTTGTGATAATTAGAAGCAAGAGCAAAACTTACTTAGGATGCTTCAGAGCTACAGCAGGATTAATGCAAAAAAAAATCAAACAAACAATTCAAATCCTTTAAACAGAGGAAATTTACATAAGATGCTTCTTAAGTATAATTATGGAATGGGATATAGTTTATCATCATGACTGTGGGCTTCCTCTCTCTGTGCTGAAATGTGTGGAAGGGCTGTACTTCTGTAATTACTGAACCTACCCAACCACAGGCACTCCTAAGAGGGACATTGGTTTGAAAGTAGAAGCAGTCTACAATATTTGAGAGGATTTGGACTCCATCTGTTTCACTTCATTTCACTAGATCAGGCCTCCATACCTCTCCCAAGATCCAGCCTCACAACATTGCAGTTGTCAGACCTGGCTTCACACACACACCTTGCTTCCCACAGGGTACAAAGGGGAGGGTCTTAGCTGCTATGGGCAACAGGCAAGCTATGATTCTTTGAGGGATGTATTCTAAGCTATCTGCTGCCCTGCCCTCCTATGGTTGTAGTGTCACTTTTCAAAGAAGCTGCATATGTTTTTTTTTTTAAAGAGAAGGGGGCAATAGGAAAGGAATGTCTTGGGTCATCTGTGCTTGCCTTTTTCTTCTATCCCAGTTTCTGCTGCGGAGAATCTGGGTCAGTTATATGTCCGCTTTACTTGAGAGCAAAAATCTCAAAAGTGGCCTTGTTCCACTTCAAAGAATTTCTCAGATGAGGAAGATACCTTAAGTGGAAGCTCACATAATCAGGATTCTAATACTTTGAATGAAGACAAGAGGTAGCCTCAAACCCTAATTTTAATTATTAGCTTGCTACAGATGCCCAGATTATACAAATCTGAACAATGACTCAAGTCCCTAAGGCACCAAGCCTTTACATTTCTTGAGATGACTACCGGTGTTCTTCAGGTTCACAGGAGATATTGCTTCTTTGTTTCTTCGTGCTTTGCACCGTGAGTTTTCTCGGGAACTATAAAATAACCCTGTGCTTGATGGGAACAGGCAGAGGGGGATGGGGCTGAGCAGCAGGAGAAAGCGTAACTGAGAGACCAATAGAGACATCCTGACAGCTGCAATGGGTCATCAATAGATCCATCACGCCAGTAATTTGCAACAAATTTAACATACATCACTTTAGTCAGGCCACGCTGTATCTGTCTTGTCACAGCATCAGAGTGAATAACGCTTAAATCGGGTGTCACTGCTGACCTTTATGACCCTTGAATTGACACTGCTGTTTGAGCTTGGCCTAGCTGGCAGCAGATGTAGGGAAGATTAGTACAAAAGGTGTGTGGGGGTGCAAAGGAAGGACAGAGCATAACAATACAACTTAACCAGGCAAACAAATTGAATCTCTGGATTCTCTCCCAGCCCTGCTTTGCTGGAATTTATTTAGACCTTCTTCCAGCATTCTTTAGTCACATTATGAATTGCATGTACGCTTCTTGTTCTTATTGATTTTATATGCATGCGTGTATGCAATAAAATTTGTAGACTTCAAGCTGACCAGTATGGATGCTAAAGCCCCGTAGGAGATGTAGAACACAAACCATAGTAAAACTGTCCTCTTCTGCATTCAAAACATGAGGTCCAGCCTGTGACTTGAATGGCTGTTTTGGCTGTATTGCCACTTTCAGAGTGTTGGTTAAGTCCCAGTGTTGTAGGAAAAAAATCAAGCATCACAAAAAGGAGTCTCAGGAAAAGAAGGCATCAAGACCCTCCTCAGATTGGAAAACCCTGTGATGACTCGGGACATGTTAAATTACCCTCAGAAATAATCCCAGGAAAAATGAAGATCCTTCCAGCAAACACAGTCACACTGGAGCTTGGAGAAATCTCCTGATGTTAAATCTGAAGACTTATTTAGCTTAGATTCTGTGAGCAAGACTAACTAACCAGTTAGACGACATATTCTCAAGCAGCCAAGTGAAGCATTTCCCCCATTTCCAATCTTAATGAATACCTTCCATAGACTTCTATAGTTGTTTCTACAGTCTAGCATGGAAATGACTGCAAACCTGTTAAGTCTCCCTGGTGCTAGAAATGAGACAGCCTTCACAGCCAGGCAGAGTCAGCTGAGTCTGCTCAGCATTTATTTTTGAATCAGCAGATGATAAAATTACATGGTTTTGTTTGCTCACCTGAAAGGCCCTTTGGAGCCACTCACAGTATGTGTGTGACTGGGTGTTGGGTGGGCTTTTCCCTTTCAGTCAGTCATGCTTTTAAACAAAATATGTCCATGTGTTGAATTTGGATTTTTTTTTCTTGAGTTATTGTTCTTAAATGTGTGATTTTTAATTAATGAATTTTGAATGGCAATAAGGAACAATCTGTCTTTGAACATGTAATTGGTAGTTACAAAATTAATATGCATATTAGTTGTATAATAGCTTCTCTTTTTGTTTTTCTGACACTCTGCTTGATGCTTGATATTTTGATTAAACTGTTTTATCACATCACTAAGTATCCCTCAATGGAAGTGTAAGAAGCAATCTAGTTATTCTCTATGTCCTATGCTTTTCATATTTAATGAGTACTTAAAGGTGGAAATATACCACAAGTGACATAAATAATAGGAAAATTAGAAAAGGTTGGAGGAATTACCGTGTTATGCAAAAGAAGACAATATTTGATTATTTTTCATTATTTCTGCTTTTTAGGAAGGGCTGGTAGGAAAGAAGGTAATTTTTAGCCATCTAGGGTGTTAATAAGATCCTACTTGTTTTTGCTGTTTTCTATGAGGCTAACATTTTAGACACTCATTGACACCATTGTCAGCACTTCATCTGTCCTTCCTAGAAACAGGACAGGGCTTCAAAGGATTTAAGTTAGGCTTCCTTATTCACAGGCACGTAGTATCTTCAGAAAGAATTGTGTCAATGTTACTCATGTCTGGGTTGGCTTTGTAATTAACAGCTGAACTGGTGTTCATTTTGTATGAATTTCAGTTTTGCTTGGTCAGAGAGAGGCAAGACATTTGCAGCAAATCAACACCTGGCAAATCATGTTTCATTCAGGATTTCTTGAACTGAAGAGCTGAATGGAAGTGCAATTGCACCGGGAAGGTGAAGACCTCTGCCCTGTTGACCAGCTATCTCATGGTATATTGTGGAGATGTGTCTCAGAGAAGCTGAGGCTCATACAAAGGCGGGCACAGGGCACAAGTGAGTTCACCCACATGCAGCTCATAACCATATATGAACTGAGGTTAGTCCTGGTTCTTGGGACCATATTTTCCATTTTGCATATGCATGTTCTCCCTTTCCTTCAACTTGTCCTTTAAAAAAAGTTTGGTTTATAGTGATCTGCTTATACTTTTCCTCATTAGTTTTGCTATGAAAGGAGGAATGAAAAAAAGTATATTTGGCAAAGGGCTTTTGATGTGTATCTGTGGTGCTTTCAGGGTTTTCTGGCAGATCCAGCAAGGTGTCATGGTATGAATCAGAAGGCAAGTTTGAGACTTCTTCACGACTCTTACTACAGGATGCGCTTGGGAGTATGTGACAGCTGTTCAGGACAGAGGGTGAGAGATAGCCAGAAAGGGTGGTAGCAGTTATCATCCCCTTGGGTGCTATTAGCTGCAGGAACTGGCCTTAGTGACGTGAGCCCAGCACCTCTTTGATGAATACTTCCTGAATGTGCCATTGCCATATTACTGTTACTGCGAGTATTCATTATGTTAGCTGTGAGTACCCCTAGGTTTGGAATATATGAGCACCTGGATTACTTTTTGCTGTTTTGTTGTTGGGGTTTTGTTGGTGGTGGTTGTTGTGGGGTCTTTTGTTTGTTTGTTTGTTTTGTTTGTTTGTTTTGTTTGTTTGTTTGTTTTTCCCTCCAAGGAATACCAACCTTGGATCTGAAAATTTAAAAATTTAGTATGGGAATATGGTCAGAGTATCTCATAAAAAATGTGTTTTCTTTGTTTTCTGTCCCCATTTTCCCCTTTGGTCTGGTCTCCTTCACTGTAAAAGAACATTGATTCCCCTAAAAAATGAAACACTTCACCAATGGGCTTTTTGTCTGTTGTGAACAGGGGCATGCAATTAGCCAGGGAGCCTCCCCCAGATGAAAGTGATGGCATGAAACATTTGCATTTTAATCCCCCTGATGCACTTGTATGCATAACCTCAAAGAAGCTATTCAGTTTTGGGGAAAGGGTGTGCATTACAGTTATTTATTTTTTTCCAAATATGTTATTCAATTGAAAGTGGTTAAGTAAATAAACTAATTTCGTGTGGTAACTGTACTTTTCTGGCCTAATGTGGGTAGAAGAGAGTACTAAGGTACTGACCATAACCTTGGTTGTTCGGGTAGGTGTTAATATCCATGCCACCATTTTCACAAGAATTTAAGCTGAAAGATTGCATGGGGGAATGATATTGAAAGTTTGCATGGAGAATCATATGACTGTGGCTACAGCTCACTCCATTCTCTTTCTTTTTGCTCCCATTTCACTCCCACAAGGTAACTGCATCCTTCCCCCCCGTTTTCTAAATAAAAGATTGGGACTCTATCCAAGTCTCTTCCTCTCCTCCCATAAGAAAAATTGAGCCTCTGAAATCACAGTCCTCTTCTGCTTATAAATCTGAGGAGTTTAGCAGCAGTATTTGGCAGAAGATGAAGCCAGATTCACTTTAATGAGTGCAGTTTGTGGTAACGGTCTTGCTAATGCTGTTGTGCATATCTGTAAGGGCTACAGCTAGGTAGGAAAGCACTTTCCATCTGCAACTTGACACCCAGGCAACTCTCCTCTCCTTCAAGGGAAAAAAAAATGAAGCTTGTGGGTTCATCCTGGTGGTGACTCCCCCATGGACAGCCCTTCAGCTCCTTTCTGGTTTTGGCAGGAAAGGCAGGACATCCACACGTCCCCATGCATGAGATGGCTGGGGTGGGGTACAGTAGTGCGGGTGCGTGGAGAGGGGGAAGGTGCAAAAAGGAGGGTTGAACATGACTGGTGCCATATTCATGGGGAAATGATAATCCTGCGAGGGAGCAGGGGATAGTGTGCAACCACTTTTCCTCCTGCAGAGGTACCAGTGATACTCTCACTTCTAGCTGTCAAAGACATTGTCACATCCTACTGAGCCCTTGGGAGAGAAGGATCATGAGCAACCTCATATGTTTCTTAAAGCTTTATGGGTGCCAGGCTGTTGCCACTTGAACTTACTTTAACAAATGTGTTCATTCTTTTTTCTTATTAGTTGTTTAACTATTCCTCTGATGCCTTTCAATTTTTTTTTTGTTCCAGTTTTTTATCTATACATAGTTTAAAGCCAGAGGCGTGGAAACACCTCCTAAGAATAACTCTCACAGTGAATTGTTCTCTTCAGTGCCTCGTTGCTGTCATGGGGACAAATATGGTGATGTTAAAATAATAATTTGGTTGGGCTTTATGTGACTGTTTAAACCTGAAATGTCAAAGTCATAAAGGCTTTATATTTTAGTTGTCAGGAGTTTCAGATTTTCAGTTTTTAAGTCTTCCTGATGCAAGCTGAATATTTCCATAACAAAAAGTATTAAAGGGGTGCTAAAACTTTCAATAATAAGTTGTATTAAGTACATCAGGTGCTACTGTAGCATAGATATACAGTAGCATAGGTACATTGCAAACAGCATCTTATAGTATCAGACAAAGAGAACCTTTTACAAACCCCATGTCTCTAATTTCATTTTAGAAAATTAGATACTCAGAATTTTGCATAAGATAACTGTATTACTGGGATGCAATTTGGCCCAGGTTTCTAGCTTTAGTGCATGTGGTTCCTTAATAAAAAGTGTCAGTTAAAATGAAAATACAGCTTGGGTAATTAAATTTAATTGGATCTTGTCACTTTAAATCCTCTTCGTTTTTGAGTGTTTCTACAGAATTGCAGCTTCTGGTTTGCTAATTTCTTTATTGCAAGCTGTGCACTGAACCTGACTGTCCTATAATAAAGTGGGACCTTATTTTTGTAGAGGCTTTGAACCATGACTGCAATAACAAACAAAAGGAGGGTGGAAGCTAATTTACAGCCAAAAGAAAACCTCTCCTTTATTTCCTACATGTTCGGTTAATGAAAAATAATGGCTCTGAATTTATTAACTCTTTAATTTTCTTGCCAGTTGAGCACCATTTTGCACAAGCTCTCATGAATACTGTGGTGTGGTGCTATGCCTATGACAGGTAGCAGCAGCAGCTATTATCCTGCTTTTTTTATATCGGAGTTGTTTGGGCAAGCAATAGGGATCAGGTGAACTGCAGTATTCATACATAGGTCAAGCAGGGTGCAGGCAGCCATAATGCAAATGATGTGTACTGCTTTCCAATAGCCACCATGCTGATTTGGAGGGATCACCTTCTCCAGAGGTGATAGGTAATTCAGTTTCCTTATTACACACTGCACATGCACAGCATCCAAAGGCAAAGAAGATTTAAGTGCAGGTGATGAAGAGGGAAAATATTTTCCATACCACCAGACACATCATAAAAATGATCAGTCTGTCACAAATGGTACAGCTGCTAATGCTCATATTTCAAATTAAAGCCAGTTGAATGAATTTGTACACTCAAGTTTTATGTGTGAAATGCAGTATCATTGCATCCTTGATTAGAAGAGAAGTCACTTAGTGCCGACATCACAGAGCGATTAAAGATATAAAACTGTCCTTCATAGCGCAGTAGTGGTCCTCTGATTCTATGCTAAAGCAGATGGATATGATGTAATTACATTTTGCAAAGTGCTGGCAGTGTAAGTATCTCGAACAGGAGCATTATGCCAGTGTAGTCACAGCTGTTTATAACTTGTTCAGTTCCAGAAGTGTGTCTCATGTCTTACCAATACATCTGGGAGATGGTCTCTGCAAACAGACAGAGAAGGCTTTGTTCAGTTGCCCATGCATGGGTGTCCAGGGCTATTTGAGGTACCTGAGGTTTTATGAGGTATCTACATGGGGCCAGTGAACCCTGGTTCTTTAGAGTGAGGTTCAGAGCACAATGAAGATGTGTCTTCACGCATTGGTGTCTACATGGGAAATAAATGCCTAATTTAACTAATGCTGCCCACAAACAAGAATCCAGTGGTATCAGGGATGACCTAACTTGCCCCACCTGATCTCTACCTGCTGATCCAGAAAGGCCTAACTATCACATGTTCCTGTCATATCTATTACATTTGTCTTGATAGTCCAGGAGAGTTCAGCTGACACTAGTTACCTGCCTACAGTCGGTAGATCTAGGCCTGGAGTTCCAGTTATTCCACAAAAGGAGCTGGCATACAAAGAACTGTAGATGGACACTTAAATGCAAGTGTCTGTAGCCTGAAGCTGTACAGCTACTGTTTTTGTAGACCAGCTCCTCATTCCAATAAACATCAAACTTACCTCAGGAGCATCCTGGGAGCATGTGGAACATGGACAACATTTCCCACACTTGGTCTCCCATTCTGATGTGCGTGCTTGTTTCTGAGGCAAGGTGTCTCACAGAAGCCCATTGTGTAACCCTGAGAAGGTAACATTCTCATTACCTGCATGCATGAGATCTGAAGAAGGCATCTGGAGAAAGGAACAGCATATCCTTTCTAAAATGGGTGGCAAGCACCACCTTTGGAAGATCTGCTTTCACTGTTTATTGTATCTGGGATGTGGATGACTATTTTGTAGTATTCATATAAATTGTAGATGGCTCAATCTATGGATCTAAGATGAGATGAGTCCTGTATCTTCTGTCTATCGTATTTTATTAATGAAACCACAAAATTTCCATTTGCTTGAAATAGTACAGTTAGCTCAAGGTAGGATTATGTGGTGACAGGTTGGACTTGATGATCTTTGAGGTCTCTTCCAACCTTGGTGATACTGTGATATTGTGATACTGTGAATAAAACACACCAGTAATTAATTACATGAACTGGATTTAGTATAAGAAAATATCCTGGCTTGCTGTCACTGAAACAGTGATCAAACATCCCAGCACTTCCAAAGAGGTCAGAACATATCCTTTCACACTGTTTTGTGGATGTTTAGTGTTTTATAATCTTGCAAGAGGAGCACATAAGTAAAGACAGTATTATTTTCATGCTTACATTTTTCATTGATTTTTTTTTAAGAGCCTCTGGAAAGTAACAGACTACAAAGATCTGTCTAAAGAGACTACATGCTTTATTTATATACAGAGCAGATAAAGAGATGAATGAAAGTAATATATGATTTCTTAAAACCATCACTTATCCAGTGTGATTCATCAGGCTGTGATAAGTCTGCCAGAAACTTTGGCAAGTTCTTTTTTTTTTTGAGTACTTGAATTCAGATTGAAATTTCAATTAATTTTGCAGATGAAGTATCAATTCTTCATTCATGAGAATGATAGATGGAAACAATGGTTCTCATGTTCAATATATGACATGAGACTCAGAGGATGGATTGCACAGACACATATTGTATTACTGAGTCATTTTGGCATAAATTTTGCAATTCTTTCCGATATCTAAGGTTTTGAATCACTTTCACAATGGAATGGCATTTAAAAAAAGTACTAAATTTCTGATGTAAATCTTAGTAAGATACTAATTTGTGAACTTTTTTTTTCCCTTCTGCCAAAAACTACAGACACGTACATTACGTTTGACTTTCAGCAGTCTTTTGAACTCTCAGGTTATTTGGCATTGCTTGGAAAATTATATCTTGTACTTTTAGTGCTTTGGAAGACAGTAACTAGCTCTACTTACTTTGCTGATGCAAGAAATTTTATCAGACCTCCCTGGCCCTCAGTGGGGACCTGATCCACCTTGCTTATGGTTTAATATGTAGTTTTCATTGAAACCAGTACTAATAAATTGACCTCTAGAAAAGGGAAAAAATACTATGCCTCGTGACCAGAAGTATGGGCATACTGATTAAACTCCATTAGCAGCTATGGTACTAGAATTAATGCTGTCTGATTAATTTGCTCATTTTAGTCAGCAATGTTTCTTTTTCTGTAGTGATACATGGCTCCTTGAGGATACACAATTACAGATTTACAAATTGTTTTTTGTGGCCTTATCTCTACCTCTTTGATCTTTAAGGGTTTAGAGTAAGCCACTGATATTTTTTTTGTGTCATAGTGAGAGTAATTATTTTAAATTTATGGATGGTTTCCAGTTAGATTACTTCTGTCCTATATTAGAAACTATCCAAATGACAGTTTAAAAATCACAATAACAAATCTTACTTGATCTCTTCATCATCATCATCTAATACAGATTCTTTTTAGTATCTGGTTGTTCAACACTTACATTATCATGAAACATTCAATTTCAGGAACAGCCTTCTGCTGAGAGCAGGGGGAGCTCAATACATATGTGCAAGAGATTGTACAATTTAATTTAGTTCAGTATCACAGTATTGCTAAGGTTGGAAGAGACCTCAAAGATCATCGAGTCCAACCTGTCTCCACAAACTCACATGACTAGAACATGGTTCCAAGTGAAAGGACATTGCTTCCCAGAGAGAACACTCCTGCCCACTGCAGGCTTGAACTCATGACCTTCCCAGTAAGAGTCTTAGGTGCTACCAACTGAGCAACATTTTGCCATGCACTGCTTGAGATCTCAGGGGACATTCTTGGTGAACCAGGTGTTTCATTCAGGTCTTATGCTTTGGTTCATGAAAGCATCCTTTTTTGGGTCCAGCAATGCTGGATGTTACTATTTGTATGGATGCTTTTCTGTAGAACATCTCCTGACTTCTGACAAGGAGGAATTCATGTGAACATCCCCTTTTTGCTGCAGATTGGATTTGCTTGAACAGATGGTTGTACCATTTAACCTAGTCAGTCTGACCTTGCCTGCAGTGAATGAAAGAGAGCAGTCAGCTTGCTGGATGTGCTAACCATCTTCAGGCTGGGCAGAAACTAATGGCCACCAGCACACCACAATACTGAACTGGACTTTTGAAACTTCTAAATTAAATTAGTGATCCTTAAATTATGTGATCCTTATTCCAAAAGCTTCACATATTTGAAAGACACCAGATCAGGTACTAGTTACTTCCTAATCTGCCTGATATCTGTCAAGAAAAGGAAGAAAACATAGTATGATAGCATCAGTCAGGGTTGGAAGGGACCACAAGGATCAGCTAGTTCCAAACCCCCTGCCATGGGCAGGGACACCCTACACTAGATCAGGCTGGCCAGAGCCTCATCCAGCCTGGGCTTAAACACTTCCAGGGACAGGGCCTCAACCACCTCCCTGGACAACCCATTCCAGGGCTTCACCACTCTCATGGGGAAGAACTTCCTCCTCACATCTAGCCTGAATCTCCCCACCTCCAGCTTCATTCCATTCCCCCTAGTCCTATCACTACCTGATAGCCTGAGAAGTCCCTCCCCAGCCTTCTTGTAGGCCGCCTTCAGATACTGGAAGGCCACAATGAGGTCACCTCAGAGCCTTCTCTTCTCCAGACTGAACAGCCCCAACTCCTTCAGTCTGTCCTCATAGGAGAGGTGCTCCAGCCCTCTGATCATCCTCATGGCCCTTCTCTGGACACGTTCCAGCACCTCCAGATCCCTCTTGTAATAGGGGCTCCAGAACTGGACACAGTACTCCAGGTGGGGTCTCAGCAGAGCTGAGTAGAGGGGGAGAATCACCTCCCTTGACCTGCTGGCCACATTTCTCTTGATGCAGCCCAGGATCTGATTGGCTTTCTGGGCTGCAAGTGCACACTGAGAGCTCATATTGATCTTCTCATCCACCAGCACCCCCAAGTCTCTCTCCTCAGGGCTGCTCCCCAGCCAGTCACTGCCCAGACTGGATTTGTGCCTGGGATTGCCTCGACCCAGATGCAGGACCCTGCACTTGGTCTTGTTGAACGTCATGAGGTTGGCTTGTGCCCACCTCTCCAGCCTGTCCAGGTCCCTCTGGATGGCATCCCTTCCCTCCAGCGTGTCTGCTGCACCACACAGCTTGGTGTCATCAGCAAACTTGCTGAGGGTGCACTCGATGCCACTGTCCATGGCACCCACAAAGATGTTGAACAAGACTGGTCCCAGGACTGATCCCTGAGGGACTCCGCTTGTCACTGGCCTCCACTGGGACATGGACCCATTGACAGCCACTCTTTGGGTGCGGCCATCAAGCCAGTTCCTTATCCATCTAGTGGTCCATCCATCAAACCCATGTGTCACCAGCTTGGAGACTAGGATGTGGTGTGGGACAGTGTCAAAGGCTTTGCTCAGGTCCAGGTAAATGACATCAGTTGCTCGCCCCTCATCTATTAATGTTGTGACCTGTTCATAGAAGGCCACCAGGTTTGTCCGGCAGGATTTGCCCTTGGCAAAGCCATGCTGACTGCTCCCAATCACCTCTTCCCTATTCTTCTGAGTCAGTAGTGCCTCCAGGAGGATCTGCTCCATGATCTTTCCAGGCACAGAGGTGAGACTGACTGGCCTGTAGTTCCCTGGTTCCTCCTTCTTAGCCTTTTTGAAAATGGGAGCAATGTTTGCCCTTTTCCAGTCTGTGGGGACTTCCCCAGTCTGCCATGACTTCTGGAATATAATAGAGAGGGGTTTAGCAACCTCATCTGCCAGTTCTCTCAGCACCCGTGGGTGTATCCTGTTGGGTCCCATGGACATCTCCCTGTGAGTTCCCACTGTTCCATCGCACAACGAGATAAATTTGCTGAACAGCTCCCACTGGCCCACTTATCTGCACAGCTAGGACAACAGCATGTTGGCAGCCTTCATGCCAGCACAATCCTGTTGCTTGCTCTGTAATACCATCTAATCTGAGAACTGTACTTGAATAGCTCATGAACTGCATGGTGCTCAACTGCTACAGGTTGACCCTGCTTTTGCGAGCCAATAAGAAAATAAATTTCAGACCTGCTTTCCTCAGGTCGCCTTAAGGCAAAAGTCATGTCTGACTAAGCAGCTATGTGAGCCAAGTCATGTTTTCTTTACGTAGGCTGAATCCAGCAACATCTGCCAAATGTAACTGGCAGGCTGCACTTGGTGCATGCCAAAAGGACTAAGTGCCCTGCTATGTTATATTGGCATTCTTGGTGGAGATAATGGAACCCAGCTGGTCCTGTGCTGCCTGTAAGCATGACTGACAAGGATAATTCTGCATGACAAATGTATTCCTTGAAAGTTATCCTCTGTGCACTGGGACAGATAATAATCTATACATTTTGGGCCATGACTATGATGTTTGGTTTCCTTCATTAGGCATCTTATGTGATACATGTGCCACTCTTTCTTTTGGTGTATAACTTTGGAAGCCCCAGACAATTTCAGTCATAGCTGGCAGGAGGGAAAAGACCTTAGAGATATTAATTTCCTAAAAAATTTAATAAAATAGTTATATATATATGAGTCTGAAGGAAAAACTCAGTCCATTAGAGACTCTGAGCAAGAGAGAAATATAGTGAATATCCCAGCTGTAAGAAAAATTTCAGCCAGCTTTTGCCTGTTGTAGTCAACTCATAGGTCAGTTGGATTTGCAGGAACCCAGATCCATTAGAAGAATTTTTCACCAAATTGTATATTTTTGCATTCTTCTCCACCACCCACCGCAAGAAACCAGTGTGGCAGTCACAGCTTGTGAACATGTACATTTTGGCAAGCATTTTATTTAAAAACTCCACCTTCATTTGCTTTGTTTTTGCATATTGAGTGCCTCCTTGTAACCCTCTTCTCTTTCTAACTGTCTAAAACATTGTAGTTGGATTAGTAACCTGGGGGGTTGGCCATTTGGAGTCATTCACAGGACTGTGTTTCTACCTTAATCCAACAGTGTCATGTCAGGTAGTATCACAGAAGAAGCACCTACAGAGGAACAATTCTGTACAGCCCTTAACTGACCGAGCAAACAGAAAAACAAAGAGCAGTGTGCATCCTTTCATCCCCAAACTCAAAGACTCGTAACAAAGGCAGTGTATTCCAGTGTGGGAATCTGGGGAGTAAAGGATGAAATCCTTAAAGAAGGAGGAGGTTCAATGCTACATAGAATTGCCAGTATTTTCAAAGCTATGGTGCAGAACATGGTACACTGCAGGAGTCTCATAGTTTCATAGTTTCATAGTATCAGTCAGGGTTGGAAGGGACCACAAGGATCAGCTAGTTCCAACCCCCCCTGCCATGGGCAGGGACACCCTACACTAGATCAGGCTGGCCAGAGCCTCATCCAGCCTGGGCTTAAACACTTCCAGGGACGGGGCCCCAACCACCTCCCTGGACAACCCATTCCAGGGCTTCACCACTCTCATGGGGAAGAACTTCCTCCTCACCTCCAGCCTGAATCTCCCCACTTCCAGCTTCATTCCATTCCCCCTAGTCCTATCACGACCTGATGTCCTGAGAAGCCCCTCCCCAGCCTTCTTGTAGGCCGCCTTCAGATACTGGAAGGCCACAATTAGGTCAACTCAGAGCCTTCTCTTCTCCAGGCTGAACAGCCCCAACTCCTTCAGTCTGTCCTCATAGGAGAGGTGCTCCAGCCCTCTGATCATCCTCGTGGCCCTTCTCTGGACACGTTCCAGCACCTCCAGATCCCTTTTGTAATAGGGGCTCCAGAACTGGACGCAGTACTCCAGGTGGGGTCTCAGCAGAGCTGAGTAGAGGGGGAGAATCACCTCCCTTGACCTGCTGGCCACACTTCTCTTGATGCAGCCCAGGATCTGATTGGCTTTCTGGGCTGCAAGTGCACACTGAGAGCTCATATTGATCTTCTCATCCACCAGCACCCCCAAGTCTCTCTCCTCAGGGCTGCTCCCCAGCCAGTCACTGCCCAGACTGGATTTGTGCCTGGGATTGCCTCGACCCAGATGCAGGACCCTGCACTTGGTCTTGTTGAACGTCATGAGGTTGGCTTGTGCCCACCTCTCCAGCCTGTCCAGGTCCCTCTGGATGGCATCCCTTCCCTCCAGCGTGTCTGCTGCACCACACAGCTTGGTGTCATCAGCAAACTTGCTGAGGGTGCACTCGATGCCACTGTCCATGGCACCCACAAAGATGTTGAACAAGACTGGTCCCAGGACTGATCCCTGAGGGACTCCGCTTGTCACTGGCCTCCACTGGGACATGGACCCATTGACAGCCACTCTTTGGGTGCAGCCATCAAGCCAGTTCTTTATCCATCTAGTGGTCCATCCATCAAACCCATGTGTCACCAGCTTGGAGACTAGGATGTGGTGTGGGACAGTGTCAAAGGCTTTGCTCAGGTCCAGGTAAATGACATCAGTTGCTCGCCCCTCATCTATTAATGTTGTGACCTGTTCATAGAAGGCCACCAGGTTTGTCCGGCAGGATTTGCCCTTGGCAAAGCCATGCTGACTGCTCCCAATCACCTCTTCCCTATTCTTCTGAGTCAGTAGTGCCTCCAGGAGGATCTGCCCCATGATCTTTCCGGGCACAGAGGTGAGACTGACTGGCCTGTAGTTCCCTGGTTCCTCCTTCTTACCCTTTTTGAAAATGGGAGCAATGTTTGCCCTTTTCCAGTCTGTGGGGACTTCCCCAGTCTGCCATGACTTCTGGAATATAATAGAGAGGGGCTTAGCAACCTCATCTGCCAGTTCTCTCAGCACCCGTGGGTGTATCCCGTCGGGTCCCATGGACCTGAACACTTTCAGGTTCTTCAGGTGATCACGAACCTGAGCTTCACTTATGAAGGGCAGTTCTTCCTCCCCATCCCTGGCGTCGTCTGCCATGACACCAGGAGTGTGGCTGGAGGCCCTTGCAGTGAAGATTGGGGTAAAGAATTCTTAGGATGATCGACCTGGGTGGAACTGCACAGTCCAATATAGCAGTTTAACCTGTGCTGACGCAGAACCCAAGGCAATCTTGCACATCCTTATCTGTGGGCCTGAATAAAGGGATAAGTAAGAGGCCTGGTCCCTCCTGGAATGGCTCCAGAGAAAGAGAAGATTCACTGAATTGTCCCACAGGGACAGTCACTGCATAGATGCTTTCTGTGCTGGTCTTGGCCACCTGCATTTTCTGTGAGATCCCTGCCAAGGGCTATCAATGTGAGGTTGTTCTCATGCAGATTTACCAAACAGATGATGTTTCTCAATGAGACATTTTTCAACCCCCTTTAAGATAAGGTTGACATTCAGAAGCACTAAAAGTTTTGTCTTCTAAATGACTTGCACCCCTTGATAAGATAATGTACTAGAAATGTATGTCACTGTGATATTTCGGAATGGATAAATAATACATGACTCTGGCAAATGAAAGTTTTGAACTCAAGAGGAATCTCTGGCATTTTTTAAATAATTTAGGAAGTGTTCATGAAAGAGAAAAATGAGGAAAAGGACTTTAATAAATGTCACTTATTTGGCATCATAACCTCTTTAGAATGACTGGTATTTTTTATTAACTTCATGTGGATATAAATGTATTTAAATGTGGAAGTATCTGCTTTCTTTGCAAAACTTAAAACCATTTCTTACAAGAGAAGAAATTCCTACTGGATTTTAAAATGTAGATATTCAATGGTACTGAGTAATTAATGGCCAGTCCTGACAATTATTATTTACTTATCCAGAAATGTGGTGTTTGCTAATTTACTGACAGAATTAAGTGACTAACTTTTATGCTTTCTTCTTTTTCTTTTCATTCATGCCATACTTGTTCCCATGCTGAAAAGTGACCATGATGACTAATGTTTCATAGAACAAATTCAATATCCTTTGATATCTTTAGCAAAACCTCTTCACATTGGTTAACACACATGGTTAAAGAGACTGGATACTGAAACCCATGGAACTTCTTTTTCTTGTTTATCTTCTTTGGAGCAGTGTTACTGCAGTAGGGATGTGCGTGGGGAATCTCATTTTGTTGTTGATGTCACTGGTTGCTGCCTCTCTTTGTTTTTCAAGAAAAAAATTTTCCTGATGTTGTGTAATTGTTTTCAACCATCTTTTGCCTTAAAGGTTATTAAAAGCTTGTGATGAGGTCTCTCTCATTTCTTTGACCTTGGTCAGGAAAGGTGAGAAACCTGGCTAAATTTTTGAAATGAAGCAAATTTTCTCCAAATAAAGGCTGAAGAACTGCAGTGTCTGCTTGGGGTGTCAATGATTGCCACCAATCAGTGGCTAGATATCTGCTAGAATAGTATTTGAGTCATTCTCATGTGAAGGTACTGAGCAGTATTCCGCAGAAATGCTATGGCAGACTCACATTCAGTCTTGTCTTCCTGTTCAATACATGTGCACATTGAGGTTGAAAGTAGATACTTTGACTGTGGGTTTTACAGTATGCTAAAGTCATCTCACTCCAAATCAGTGTTTGAATTGAAGATGCCAGTTCCGTAAATGTCTTAAGCAGTGTCTGGATGAAACTGGAGCATGGGAGAAGAGTTACCTGGCATAATTTTGTCATAATGTATCATTCATTTCAAGAAACTCCCCAAACACTATGAATGTGATTAATGTTTTCATTGATCTTTTTTGTAATGTAAATTTAGGTGTATTGATTAAAAAATTCAGCTTTGATCCAACATATTTTGAATTCAATAGAAAGATTCCCAATAGTTTAAAAGACTTCCCACTGGCTTAAATAACTATCAAATCCTGCTTAAAATCCATTCTCATTGATTTCAGACTCTCTTGTATAGTATCTTCTATGTGGTTCAAAACTGTTTGAGCGATGAAGTTTTTCAGAATGGCAATGTGATAATTTCCTGCTTTAAGAAAGTAGGGAAGGAGTATAGAAAATTTTGCAAACATGCAAGTAATGACTATTAAAAAGGAAATATTTTAATATGATACTTCACAGACTTGATTTACATAAGTTATATCATTAGCATTTCTACAACTGATGTCTGAAAGACATTGTGTACACTTTAAATGTGTATAAATATTTAGGCGTGTAAGTCAATGTGCATAGATATGTGTGTGCCAATTAAACTTTAAACAATATCAATTGCTTAAGTGCATTTTCTCATCAAATGAATTCATATGAAAACAATGTTTTGATCCATGACATTTTATTTGCTTCATTTTCAGTTTTGTTCGATACTATTTGTATGCATTGGTGAAAACTCTGTTGAATTCAGTAGCATTCTTCCTCACGTATATCAGAGCAGGTTTTGTAAGGTTATAGTCCTCTTATTGAAATTTAATCTTGTTTCCTTTAACATAATCTATCCAGCATTAAAAATTCCCTGTCTTCTACTTTGCTAAACAGAAAAGTTATTTTCCAAACCAAATGATGAGCAGTGTATGAACATTTTGAATTAAAAAATCTCATTGAATACCCCATAACCAAACAATAGAAAAAATTATGTTACTACTCTAATCTAAATACATAAATCACCTGTGCAAAAATTATTTCTCATGAAACATATTTCTCTCTCTTTTTTTTTCCCCCTAAAGCTTACATACATATACACACATCTATTACCGATGCAGGTAAGCTACAACTCTTTTTGAATGTGAAATTGATCTAGCAGCCTTTGATCTGAACTACAGGCTGATCTGAATTCAAGAAAAGGCTGCTGCTAAGCCACATTCCCATTCAATCCATTAAACCATTCACTCCCGTGCTCCACATCACACTGACTCCTAATTTGACAATGACAAAGAGCTCCACGGTGATTTTAAATTTCATAATTTTAATCTGTCAAGTCTGACATTTAATTAGTGCCCTTCTAACCTGTGCCCACTCACTTGAAGGTTACTGTTGGTTTTCCTTTAGAAATTTTTCCTCTGGAAGAGTGGATTAATAAATATGTACATAACTGGCAGGGATAAAGACAATACACACACAATGGTCTATTAGTTCCAAATCTAGACAGATGAGGTTAATAATATTTTAAAGTGCTGCTTTATTGTATTAAGAGTGATTAAGCCCTTGGCTCAACCCTGTATGAGTTGTTCATTGAAAACATAAAATATAAGGTCTATTAAGCAAAGTCCAGCAAGAATGGTTACCCAAACTAGAGTAGCACTGTGTTCATAAGGCATACTGCAGGAGTGCATAATTTCTGAGATATAATTTCTTGACTTATCAAGCACAATGGAACATGCTAGGCTCACTAAACAGACTAATTATATTTTGATCACTAGCCAGTCTATGAGAACATGACTTATAGACTAGAATCTATCAAAAATTTAACACTGTGGTATTTAATTATCTGGAGGACTGAATTCAAATGTAACTTAGGTCACTTGTTAAAAATGAGTTTGCTGTTCTTAGATCAGCCCCACAAGGACATAAATCCTAATCACAAAAGTATGCCACCATTTGTTAGTGTTAGAAGAGTGGTCAGTCAAAGTCCTCAGGGAACAAACCTCAGCCAAGCTTTCCAGCACCATACCTGGCTTCAGTCTGTAATGTATGATGTTCATTATATTGTCACTAAATATTGAACAGCTAGAAGTGAAGATAGGAATACAAGAATACTCTTAATGCGGCACGATAGGAAGAACACTTGTGAGAATATAGGGATATCATGATCCTCTACTTCTCAGCTGGCCATGACACTGTGCCACAGTGCATACTTTTCAGAAAATAATGAGTCTACATGAATACCATAATTTTCTTTATGAAAGACTATACCACCATGGTATAGTAGCCTATGTGGCAATTCAGACTCCTTCTAGCGCAATTTAACATTGTTGAGGCTTCTTCAGACTTCTTTTTTTTTTTTTTCCAGAATCCCCAGAAAGAAGTAGAAACAAATAACACGAAGTCATTTTCTTGAAACACTAGATGTCTCAAAACCTAATTGAATACGGGTTTACATCCTATTGCCTTCACCCCAATTCCTCTTTCAGAGCAGCTTCACTACGGTTAACTGCTGCTGAGGTGAAGCAGGAGTTGCCAAATATGGCTGTGAATAACCTTTGAAAAATCAAAATGACAAGAAAAAGAATTCACCTTTGGCTATATTTAATGTATTGGTTTTGGTGTACAGGCTGATATACACCAGTATTTCTGGATTAACCTCTCCCTCTGAATACTGTTCTTCCTTTGTAGCAATTACTGGAAACAACATTTCTGAAAAGTTTCTGTACATTTCCCAAATTTAATACAATAATACAATACACCAGGTTGAAAGAGACCTTCAAAATCATCGCGTCCAACCCATCAACCAATCCAGCCCACCTAAACAACTAAACCATGCAGCCAAGCACCCCATCAAGTCTCCTCCTGAACACCTCCAAAGAAGGTGACTCCACCACCTCCACGGGTAGCCGATTCCAATGGGCAATCACTCTCTCTGTATAGAACTTCTTCCTAACATCCAGCCTAAACCTGCCCTGGCACAGCCTGAGACTGTGTCCTCTTGTTCTGGTACTGGCTGCCTGGGAGAAGAGACCAACCTCTGCCTGTCTACAACCTCCCTTCAGGTAGTTGTAGAGAGCAATAAGGTCACCCCTCAGTCTCCTCTTCTGCAGGCTAAGCAAAACCAGCTCCCTCAGCCTTTCCTCACAGGGCTTGTGTTTCAAACCCCTCACCAACTTCATTGCCCTTCTCTGGACATGTTCCAGCAAGACAACATCCTTCCTAAACTGAGGGGCCCAGAACTGGACTCAGGACTCAAGGTGCGGCCTAACCAGTGCAGTGTACATGGGGCAGAATGACCTCCCTGCTCCTGCTGGCCACACGGTTCCTAATGCTGGCCAGGATGCCATTGGCCTTCTTGGATGCCTGGGCACACTGCAGGCTCATGTTCAGCCTCCCATCAACCAGCACCCCCAGGTCCCTCTCTGCCTGGGCACTCTCCAGCCACTCTGACCCCAGCCTGTAGCACTGCATGGGGTTGTTGTGGCCAATGTGCAGAACCCGGCACTTGGATGTGTTAAATCTCATGCCCTTGGATTCTGCCCATCTGTCCAGCCTGTTGAGGTCCCTCTGCAAAGCCTCTCTACCCTCCAGCAGATCAACTCCTGCCCCCAGCTTGGTGTCGTCTGCAAATTTACTGATGATGGATTCGATGCCCTCATCCAGATCATCAATAAAGATGTTAAAGAGCATGGGGCCCAGCACTGATCCTTGGGGCACACCACTAGTGACAAGCCGCCAGGTGGATGTGGCACCATTCACCACCACTCTCTGGGCTCGGCCCTCCAGCCAGTTCCTAACCCAATGCAGTGTGCTCCTGCCCAAGCCATGGTTTAGTTAAACAGAAACAGAAATGTATAATAAGCCCAGAATATTGTGCCAAAAGATTTTTCAGAGAAAAATCTGGGGTAGGTAAGCTTTGGATTTGAAATGAAAGGATAATTGGTTTTCACTGTGGGACAAATATATATAACACAAGTCTGGAATTTACTGTCATCCATTTCTCATTTACTTCATCCTGGCTCACCAATTCCTTTAAGAACATTCCTGGCCTGTTCTAGGCTCTAGAATGTATGCTGTTGCACTCCAGTGCAAATCCAAAGTTTTTTCTAGGTCTGTCAGTGCTGGTATGTAATGTTAGGTTTATTTGGTTTTCACTAAGGCATGAGGACATATTTTTTTTTAGGAAGTACTGAGCAGCACAATTCTTTTGAACGGATGTATAACTGTATCAGCTGAACTTTTGCCAGGAGATTTTTCACGTCTTTGGAAACTCTAGAGATTTAGGTGCTTCATTTTAGGCTGGATGTTAGGAAGAAGTTCTGTACAGAGAGAGTGATTGCCCATTGGAATCGGCTACGCGTGGAGGTGGTGGAGTCACCTTCATTGGAGGTGTTGTGGTAGGGTGAGAAAGTTTCCCCCCCACACACAAAGAAACCACAGCTAACTCAGCCGGAGAAGCAGATGAAAGCTATATTTACAGGCATAAATGGAATGCAATGAATATGTACACAAATATACAGTATTTTACAATATATACAGAAATATACAGCAATGAACGTAATGCAGAAAAGCTTTTTTCCCTCCAGCCGGCCAGGGGGGTTCCCTGAACCCCCCTCTCTCCCTACCTCCCTTTTTTCCCAAAAAGGGTTAGAGAGAGAGAAAGGCAATTAAGGAGAAAAATTCTGTTAGCTCAAAGCGTATGTAAGAATTAGTTTTCTTATCTGGTTAGCTTTGTTAATTCAAGGTCGCTCCTGCCCAGCAGAGCTGTTGCTTCAGAGAGAGAGAAGCCGACCAGCCACAGAACAGAGAAGAACAGACTGAACCCAGGCTGAACACAGACTGAACTGACAGAACTTAAAATTAAAGTTGCATTCTACCAATCCACCAATGAAATTAGTTTAGACTATCTTGTTTTTGTTTAAATATCAAAAACATTCAGCCAGAGTGTTCAGCAACTGTGCCTTCCTTAAAGGCACAGCCTAAACTGATCACAGGTGTTCAGGAGAAGACTTGATGGGGTGCTTGGTGCCATGGTTTAGTTGTTTAGGTGGGTTGGATTGGTTGATAGGTTGGATGCGATGATCTTGAAGGTCTCTTTCAACCTGGTGTATTGTATTGTATTGTATTGTATTACAGCTTCTAAGAGCCTCATTTCCCACATGCAAGGCGCAAGTTCACATCTCTCTGAATCAGGATCTTGCAACTTTTACTGTCCACTTTCTATTTAATTTCTTTATCTCTTTGTGTACAGATTTTCAAATGTTGTGAAAAATGAGCATTTTTTAAATCTTAGAAAGTTTCACTAGACAGGTACTTTACACAGAGTTCTTCCAGCACCTCTTTCCAAAAATTTATTTCTCTGAATTTAAAATGTTCTAAATTAGGGCAGCATTTTAAGGAAACAGTCCATCTTTGCTTTACTGTTCCCAGATGTGACACCTTATAAGAACAAATCTATTCTTCTGCTGTCCAAGTTAGGAGTTATTAATTTTGTCTGGAATCAAAATATGTCTTTAAGTCAGGTAAGGCTCCTTTCTATCTCCATTTTTGCTGTAACAACTGCACTAACTTATTATGCGAGCTGGTATGACCAATTATATAACATTATTAATGGAACACTGCTTAATATAATATGGCATAGGGATGGATTTGCTCCCCAAAATTGTGGCACATAGGCTATTACAAAAATTTTAATGTGTCCTTTACAGTTAGGGCTGAGAGAACACATACATACCTACTAAATTATATGTGACAAATGACTGTCATGAAATGGTGATAACAATGACTAAAAATGGAGACCAGTGCATTCAAATAAATTCACTTGGTACATGTACATTTTTTGTATATGAGACAGCATACTGAAGACTAGAGTTATTTTCACACCATTGGCCAGACATCAGTTTAACTCAGTGCTTGCAAATAATAGAACAGCAGCAGCTATTTGCTTGAATGACTTTCATGTGAACAAAGACATTACTGCTCAGTATACAAGTCCTGACTACTTCTCACTTCCATATAATATTATATGAAATGCAGAGATGCCTGTCCTGAGTCCTCACCAGATATTCTGGAAGAGATCATCCTCACCCAACTTACACTTTAAAAGAACTGTAGACTTTCAGTTGTGAATTTGATGCAGTTTCAACTTTGAGAGTAGACAAAACTGTCACAGACTTGGCCAGGTGTTGAAATTTCCAAGAGCCTATAGAGGTGAACTGCAGAATGAAAATCCTAGAGCCTTTTGTCTAGGGTACTTTTTTAAGGAGTAAAGACATGAATGAATGAAAGATGTGAATGCATGAATCTGCTTACCCAAGAAGGGAATTAAATCTCTCTCCCACATTAGCAGCTTATTTCAGAAAAGAAAGAAAACAAAATGGTCTTTTCTCTATGCTGTCAGAGAACAATGGCAGGTGCTTACTCTCACAAATGGTCTTGGGGTTGGGATTTTAGTGGAGAAAGCCTTTCTGTAATTCCTAGTTTATAACAGTAGCTCTGAAGAGGGGTAGAAATCCACTTACTTCCCCCACTTAGTGTTTCCTGTTGACTGGTTTAGTTCTCTCACTGCTTTAGTATTTGGACTTTTCTGGTCATCAAGTGCTGTGATCTGCTTAGAGCTGAACTTTGTCTTTTTCGGTGTTCAGATAGTAGGTGCAGGTGGACGGGCAGTAATAACAAGCAGCACTTTGGATCATTTCAGTCATCCAGGATACATTGATTTATTGGCAGGTTAAATGAAAAGGAGTAACAAACCAACACAGATTACATACGGGAAGAGTTACATCTTGTTCATGACCTTTCTGTCCTGGCTTCTGTCTGAGAGGCAAGCAGGACTTTTGTGCCTTGTTCAGAGATTCTTGATATTCATTTTGGCTCTGTTTCTTGGTCTGTTCAATTTTTACTTTCTAATTACATTAGTCTTAATGTCCAGTTGACTATATTCTTGCCACGGGAGAATCCAAGAAACATGATATTCTGTTTAGTTTCTAAATATTTTTTTCCTGAGAAATTATGAAGTTTGTCTTTTGTTCACCATAGCATCACCTGTGTGACTGTTTATTTTGTCTTACTTCTGTTTGATATACAGTGTCCCATTCCTAATACTTAGGGATCTTATGGAATTTGCATCCCTTGATACTGATACTGGAGAGGAAGGAAAGAAAAAGGAGGACACAGTATGTAGCTTGCTCACTCACATAAAAGAAATCTACACACAGAAAATGGTGCTTCTCTGAGTGGTAACCATGGTCATATGGTAGTCTGTGGGTATCTCTACAGAGCATTATTTTTTTTTATCAGACTTAGCTAAAACAATTATAGCTGAATAAAATAATGTAATTGATATTTAGTATGAATAGTTAACTACTCCTTGGATGTTTTTTAACTTTTTTGTTCTCTTTACAAACACTTTTGTGTAAGGGTAAGCTTTATGCAAACTCACCTGGAAACCTGGGCATGGTTTAGTTTTGTTTCCAAATCTGTGGTGTGTGGACTGTCTGTGAGATACGATACAATACAATACAATACGATACGATACAATACAATACAATACAGTACAATACGATACAATACAATACAATACAATACAATAAACCAGGTTGTAAGAGACCTTCAAGATCATCGTGTCCAACCCGTCAACCAATCCAACCCATCTAAGTTAGTATTTAAATCAAGCATTCAGATTAGATCAGTTCAGAGTTACCATGATGTTAACATTCAGATATATGTAAGAAGAGAAAATCCTAACAAAATCTCATTAGATCCCTGTTACCAATTTTTAGTCTGTACTGTGCCTTAATGCACATGCTACATAAACACTGCTAGTATTTTAAATTTCAGTATCACCGCAGCCCATTAAAACTGTCAAAGAGAAACAAATACATTAAATATCTTATAAAAATTGTCAACTTAATTTTTACTCATGCTGAAAGTTTTCAGTGCCATCACCAGCAGCCTTGCAGAGAAGGACTTAGGGTACAGGTGGATGAAAATCTGGACATGAGACAGCCGTGTGTGCTTGCATAAAATTACACCATATACTGCATCAGAAGAGACATGGCCATCAGGTTGAGGAATATGATTCTGCCCCTCTGCTCCATTCTGGCGAGATCTCTGATGGA
This sequence comes from Colaptes auratus, assembly GCA_015227895.2. Taxonomy (NCBI): domain Eukaryota; kingdom Metazoa; phylum Chordata; class Aves; order Piciformes; family Picidae; genus Colaptes; species Colaptes auratus. The sequence continues at coordinate 45,637,752 of CM037631.1, forward strand.
GTACTGTGTCCAGCACTGGACTTGTTAGCACAAGAAGGACATGAACCTGTTGCAGCAGGCCACAAAAATGTTCAGAGGGATGGAGCACCTTCCATATGAAGAAAGGTTGAGAGAATGCCATGGACTGAGTAGAATCTGCTGCTCTTATTCACACCATTCTGCAGGCATGCCAGCTTCAAAAATGAAAGTGCTGACTGGAGCAAAGTATTATGGAGCTTGAAGTTCAGATTGCAACTTGAAGGCTTCCTGTTCTGGTTGCTGTTTCTGGGTTCCAGGTTCTTGGCTTTTTCTGCAGGCGTGGCAGTGGAATGAGTGGAAGTCAGGGAGCTGCTGGTTTAGGGGTTTTTGTTTTATGCTGTGCTTCTTTCCCCTGTGTATTTCACGGTGCTGCTTCTGCAAATAGGCTAAGATAAGATAATCGTGTGTTGTATTATAAGGTTAATTAGATTAGTAGCTAAGATAATAACACATTGTCTTTATGATATCTCATATTAAACTCTTATCTCTTTATATGAACCCTGAGTTTTGTGTGTTACTCTTCCCCTTGCTTTTGTGTTGGGCAAGGAGGCAGGTTAGCCCTTTCACTAGACCATACAGACAGTTATGCTTCATTCTGGAGAAAGAAAGGCACCAGGAAGACCCTGTAGCAGCCTTTCAGTACCCAAAAGGGCCCTACAGGAAATATGGGGACAGGCTTGTTGTGAAAGAACAAGGTGTAACAGTTTTAAAGTAAAAGACTAGATATAAGGAAGTGACTTTTTTTATGATGAGGGTGATGAAACATTGCAACAGGTTGCCCAGAAAAGCGGTGTATGCCCCATCCCTGGAAACATTCAAGGTCAAATTGAACAGGCCTCTGAGAAACCTGATCTAGTTGAAGATGTCCCTGGTCATTGCAAAGAGTTTGGATTAGATGACCTTTAAATATCCCTTCCAGCCCAAGCCATTGTATAATTCTGGTTGTGCTGCAGAAGTATTGATGAAATGGGCATTTAATTGTCCTCCTGTTCAACTTTTTCCTTTTAAGCTGTCCAGGGGATGCTTGTCAGAAAATAAATACATGGAGTGCTTTTGAATCCACAAAACTGAGTAGAGAACCAGAAAACATTGCTTGTGTAACTAAGAGTTTCCAACAGTCAACCTTCATGATTTCATAGAAAGAGGAATATATACTTTCCTCAGGATTGTCTGGATTTGATAGGGACACTTTTTCTCTTATGCTTTCTCTGGCTTACCACTTTCCTGGGTTTATCTCAAACATTCTGAACATGCAGAATGTTGAACGCATACAGAGTGTCCTCTAGCTGCATTTTTTATGTAGATGGTAAACCTAGGTAATACTTCTGAAATTAGTTTTATCTCTTCCTTTAAGCTGTTTTAACAAGACTGTTCCCTGTTACAACATTTTGGTTTCAAAGTCTAATAAGAAGTAGAACTCTGGTTAAATGCCTAAACAGATTTGGTCTATATGAGTCAGTTAGGTTAAAAAAACATTATTTTCAACACAGTCAAGCTCAAAGAGTTGCTATAGGAACTGAAAAGATACCTGAACCTCAAAATCACCACAAAAAGTCATGGAAGATATTTTTTTCTTAGCAGTGTTTCTAGAAGTGATTTAATATTTCTGAGCTTAATAATATTTAAAACTGCTGCACCAATACTTCACACTACTATGGATACATCTATGATTATTACAAATTTTTCCATGAAAGACTTTTGCTAAAAATCATCTGCAGCACTGTGCCTAAGACACATCATTACTGAAATTATAAATGCATTAGGCAAACACATGCAGATTTGTACAAAGGGTATACAAAATTGGCAACTAGACTTTCCAAAGAGGTGCCACTACTCTAGAGTTTTTAAGGTACAGGCATGATTTTTATTCTTCCATGGAAACATCAGCTAGACCAAATTAGCCAACATCTTCCACAAAATATTTCCTAGTGTTTATTTTTCTCATGGAAATCTTTAGTATACAAGTGCAAAATGTATTTTCAGTAATAATTTATTAAATGCTGAAGCTGAGGGCTTTCTGATGAATGAAAGGGAGAAAGTTTGCTTTTATGGCATGCTTTATGGCTCTGATAATGTGCTCATGCTTACCTCTCTGTTCATTCTTTCAAAATCAGAGCTCAGTAAGCCTCGAATATATTATAAAAACCCCTTTCCTAAAATAAAGATCTTGTTCTTGTACAAGGCATCTTATTCTTTTAGAATAAAGGCTTGTTGGCTACCTAGGACTCGTGTGTGGCTCCCTGCTCTACAGTACTGCATATGAAGGATATTTAAAACTTGTTGGAAGAGAGACAGAATCACAGAATTACAGAATCACCAAGGTTGGAAGAGACCTCAAAGATCATCAAGTCCAACCTGTCACCACAGACCTCATGACTAGACCATACTACCAAGTGCCACATCCAATCCCCTCTTGAACACCTCCAGGGATGGTGACTCCACCACCTCCCTGGGCAGCCCATTCCAAAGGAGAACAACTCTCTCAGTGAAGAACTTTCTCCTCACCTCAAGCCTAAACTTCCCCTGGCACAGCTTGAGACTGTGTCCTCTTGTTCTGGTGCTGGTTGCTAGAGAGAAGAGACCAGCCCCCACCTGGCTACAACCTCCCTTCAGGTAGCTATAGAGAGCAATAAGGGCTCCCCTGAGCCTCCTCTTCTCCAGGCTAAACAGTCCCACCTCCCTCAGCCTCTCCTCATAGAGCTTGTGCTCGAGGCCTCTCACCAGTCTTGTTGCCCTTCTCTGGACACGTTCAAGCATCCTAATGTCCTTCTTAAACTGAGGCACCCAGAACTGGACGCAGTACTAGAAAGTTGTGGCCTAACCAGTGCTGAGTAAAGGGGCACAATGACTTCCCTGCTCCAGCTGGCCACACTGAGAACAGCATAAATAATAATCAATATTATAATCACTATTATAATCAATAAAATAATTATTATAAATAATAATCAATAATCACATGCATTTTCTGAAATATAACCAAAACTCAAAGTAAAATACAGATGTTAAAAGCAGATTTTTAGACTGCAAAAATATAAGTGGTGATTTTGTGGGTAGAGGTCCTATGTTCTTTGGAGTTTCTTTGGAGTCTGAATGTGTTTTTGAGTAACAGCAGAAATGTCACATTTTCTTTAATTAGTAAAAACATTGCATTTATTAAAACAAGCAATCAACTTCATCCTTCTCTTAGACCAAAAATCCAAAATCCCATAATCATATGTTATTACTATGTCTTCTTCATCATGTGTATCATATGCAAAGGAACAATTATTTGCCATTTAGGATTCTGCAGAGATACAATACAATACAATACAATACAATACAATACAATACAATACAATACACCAGGTTGGAAGAGACCTTCAAGATCATTGCATCCAACCTATCAACCAATCCAACCAACCTAAACAACTAAACCATGCAGCCAAGCACCCCATCAAGTCTCCTCCTGAACCCCTCCAATGAAGGTGACTCCACCACCTCCACAGGTAGCCGATTCCAATGGGCAATCACTCTCTCTGTATAGAACTTCTTCCTAACATCCAGCCTAAACCTCCCCTGGCACAGCCTGAGACTGTGTCCTCTTGTTTTGATGCTGGCTGCCTGGGAGAAGAGGCCAACCTCTGCCTGTCCACAACCTCCCTTCAGGTAGTTGTAGAGAGCACGAAGGTCACCCCTCAGTCTCCTCTTCTCCAGGCTAAGCAACCCCAGCTCCCTCAGCCTCTCCTCATAGGGCTTGTGTTTCAAACCCCTCACCAACTTCGTTGCCCCTCTCTGGACACATTCCATTAAGACAACATCCTTCCTAAACTGAGGGGCCCAGAACTGGACACAGGACTCAAGGGGTGGCCTAACCAGTGCAGTGTACAGGGGCAGAATGACCTCTCTGCTCTTGCTGGCCACACTGTTCCTGATGCAGGCCAGGATGCCATTGGCCTTCTTGGCTGCCTGGGCACACTGCAGGCTCATGTTTAGCCTCCCATCAACCAGCACCCCCAGGTCCCTCTCTGCCTGGCCGCTCTCCAGCCACTCTGACCCCAGCCTGTATCTCTGCATGGGGTTGCTGTGGCCAATGTGCAGAACCCGGCACTTGGATGTGTTAAATCTCATGCCGTTGGATTCCGCCCGTCTGTCCAGCCTGTCGAGGTCCCTCTGCAAAGCCTCTCTACCCTACAGCAGATCAACTCCTGTCCCCAGCTTGGTGTCGTCCGCAAATTTACTGATGATGGACTCAATGCCCTCATCCAGATTATCAATAAAGATGTTGAAGAGCATGGGGCCCAGCACTGATCCTTGGGGCACACCATTAGTGACAGGCCACCAGCTGGATGTGGCACCATTGACCCCCACTCTCTCGGTTCGGCCCTCCAGCCAGTTCCTAACCCAACGCAGTGTGCTCCCGTCCAAGCCATGGGCTGCCAGCTTGGCAGCCCCAATAAGGTCCCCTCAGAGCCTTCTCTTCTCCAGACTGAATAGCCCCAACTCTCTCAGTCTGTCCTCATGAAGTACGCCAGGTGGGGTCTCACCAGAGAGGAGTAGAGGGGGGAGAATCACCTCCCTTGACCTGCTAGCTACTCTTCTCTTGATGCAGTCCAGGATGTGATTGGCTTTCTGGGCTGCAAGTACACATTGGTGGCTCATGTTGAGCTTCTCATCCACCAGCACCCCCAAGTCCTTTTCTTCAGAGCTGCTCTCAAGCCAGTCACTGCCCACGCTACATCGGTGCTTGGGATTGCCCCAGATGCAGGACCCCCTTGCCAGATGCAGGACCTTGCATTTGGTCTTGTTGAACCTTAAGTGATGGTGCCTCACGTACCAGGCTTTGTCTCTCCTCTTACCAAGAAAATTGCACATTTTTGTTTGTTTGTTTGCTTTTGTTTAAGATGTTCTTATTTTCAATGGGGCTGCTCAGTCTTCCATGAACCAGTGAAATAACTCACTGTTGGAATTTAAAGATACTATTCTGGTGATTCTCTTCTCTCTTGGCAGGATAGCTATAGTACTAGTTTGTGGCTCCCATGAAACCTCTACGGATGTAGTTAGTATCTATGTTAAGGGGAGGATCTTGATGATACAGCATAAAGCCCTAGAGGTACCTGTTCTGAGCCTGCATCTCTACAGCCTTCCTTAAAAACTTACCAAAGGAAGCCTGAAAATGAGGTGATTGCCTGACAGAATGCTGGTATGAAGGAAAAGATAAGCTAAGTGAGGATGTAACATCCTTCCCTCCTCCTCCTCCCTGCAAATATTCTGGCATCTTTACCCTCCCTTAGGGAGGCATTGGCAATCAGCTCCAATAATGGCTCTGTTATTAATGGGTATGTTTTCTTCCTACAATATGTTTCTTCCTTGATTCTGTCTGTAGGAGTCTTATTCTCCTTACCCCTTTGGCTAGCATTAATGTGTTCAGCTTTTTTTCCTTCTTATTTTCCTCTTTTTTTTTTCCTTAACTGCCCTTTCTTTTCCCTGCAAACCTTAATTAATTCTGTATATTCTTGTTTAATAATACTTACCTACCTCAGAGGGACATTTTGAAGCTTAATTAATTATTGTACAGGTATTTTTTTCAGTTGCATCTTTGAACAATCCCTCTTTGCAGCTATTCTGGAAATTTCTAGTTCCATCCATTCTTTTATAGGCCTTGTTAACTCTTGTTTCTCAGTCAAGGTAATTAACATTTCTCTGCTCTTCTTCAGATTGAGGAACACCTCTTTGCATTAAAGTCTGCTTGCTCTGAGTTGGACTGAAAGGGAGTCTATGTTACTTCTGCTTGTTTGCTTTCCCACACACTGAGTTTTTGAACTGTGGTTCCCTGTTAAACCACTGAAGAAGTGATGTTCTGACCTCGTACAAAGCTCCCTGAGGTGGGACTGCCCTGGTAGATGACACCTAAGCTGTACCCACAAGAAGTGGAGGGGAATGGAGGCACTGTTGTTATTTTCATTGCTTGTGAAGTGCTGATTTTAAAGAAATAAATCCTGTCTACAGTGCTGCACGTCCATTCTCATATGCGGCATGTCTGTGTGGCACCCTCAGCCATTCCCTCCACAGCCTTCTCTGTGCCTTGGCAGTCACTGAAACTGCTTTCCTCACTTTCTAGGAAGGCTTTTTCCAAGTGGCTCCTGATGTATATTTTCATATTCCTCTAATATATTCATGTGTCATCTTTGCCTTCACAGAGATTATTTTATCATATCTGCATACATCACTGCTCAACTACACCCCACCCTCAGGATGAACCTGTGGGCAGTTTTTCTTTTATCACTGTAGAGAAAAAGGATGACTGAAGTATTTCATGATATTCCAAATCTACCTTCTCCAATTGTCCAACTACTTTAGCAACACCTTAATGACAAGGGTGTTAGTCTTATGACAATTAGGGACGTGGGTACTGTAACAGGGAAAGGTAAGGACCACTAATCTAACACTTTTTATGAAATTCTAAGTGAAACTACTTCTTACAATGATTAAAAAGTTCTAGTGATATTTATTTTTAAAACATTAGCTAATTCTACATTTCTGGTTTTCTTTGATCTAAGACATCAAACTTCCACAGAACCACCCCAGTGGAAGGGGACATAATTTCTCTGCTGGTTATATTCAAGGAAAAGAGAAAGAAGGCGGAATTCTACTTTAAAAGCTCTGAGTGACTTCACTAAAAGCAGAACATTTTTTAGTAGACAGCATTGTTTTCCCATTTTTTTAGACTGAATTTCATTTTGAAAGCCAGTACTCCCTGCTGGTTCACCACTGCTATGCAACCTTGAGTTTGTCACTTGATCCATCTCGATGTCACATTGTTGAAGGACAGAGACTCAGATATGAACTGGAATCAAGCTACATTACAACTTAACAAAAATCCTGGTTCTTACATTAGCCTAGTGATTTTGACAAATATGGAACACACAGGACAAGCCATATATCTGAAATCATGACACATTTTAAAGGCAATAAATTTTTATGTTTTATACACTTTCCATTGGTTATTTTCCATTTGAAACCAATGAAAGAACTACAACATGAATCCAAAGTCTGAATTTTGCCCTGAGTGCTATGGATAGTAAAAGAGCAAATTTTCTCTGAGAAGGTGTGGGTTTCAGGTTGCAGCTAAATTTTAAAGGCATAGTCCAAAACTGCCACAGTCTTATAACATGCTGATGGGACAGCTTGCAGCTCATTTTAGTTTCCTGTGGTTATCTACTCCCCTTTCCCTAGCCCAAGAATAGGGGCAATAAGGGAGGTACAAAAGCACATCTGTGATATCACAGAAATTAAAGGCCAAATACTCCCTGACTTGAGCTCCCACCTTAGCTGATGTATACATTCTCTGAAACACATGTCATGTCACAAGAGAGTCAATTTGATTTAGAGCAGCTCTGCTGTGAAATTACTAAACGTTCATAGCTACAAAGCAAATTAGTAAGAAAAAACAGACAGCTATCAATTTGTGTTAAAACTACTACTGTCCCCATTCCTATTCCTCCCAGTATTCTGAGAAGCATATGCTTTTCCAGGTCTACTTGAAAATGAGCAACCTGCTTTGCCAAGCACACTTGGAAGGCACCCACTAGCACAAGAGTTACATAATAAGACTATGGACATGTTTAAAATACCTGAAGAGTTGGTACAGTGACCATCACAGAAAAGTTTTATTATCCATGCAGCATGAGTTTCAAAACAGCATTTTCATTCTTCATCGCTTAGCCTGAAACATTTCAGGTACCTCCTTGTCTCGGTCCAGAGGGGGAAAGAGACGCAGTTCTTTTGAATATTCCCGTGTTATGAAATTAGAGGCACAAACGAGGCCAAAATAGCAACAGCTAGACTATTTATTACACAAATAAATTAGATGGATCAGAAGGAGAGAGAGAGAGAATAGAGAGTAAGAGGGAGAATAGGGAGAGAGAAGAGGAAAGGAATTATATTACCACACCCCTCACCCCCCAATACAGTTTGAATCTGTGGAGGAAGGCTGCTGCAGCCTTGGAAGGGAGGAGATGTTGGGTCTGTGAAGAAAGGCTACTGCAGCTTTGGCATAGAGGAGATGCTGTCCTTGTTGGCTGTGCTGTCCTCTGAGCAGCCTTTTCAGATCCATGAGTTGTAGCAGGTGGAATTTAGGACATGGAGAGAGGGTTCCTCTTGGTCTGCTTCTTCCAGGCTACATGGTGATACCTCTGTCATTTTTTCCTCTCCTGGTATTCTCTCCATTTTTCTTCAGAGCAGCATTGCTCTGGTGTTTTCCTTCTCTCATGTTTTCCTTCTCAGCGGCATTGTGCAGGTCTTTTCCTCCACTGTGTTTTCCTTCTACTGTGTTTTCCTTCTCCTTAGCCAGTAGTTGCTCAGATCTTTTATACAGTTTTAGGTATGAGTCCGGGTGGTGAATATGCCTATTCTAGAGAGTATGGATAGCAGTGGCCTCTGCCCATTTTTTCCAGGGCAGCTGCAGTCTGGTGAGCATTCTTTATCTGTGCACCTTCCAAAGAGTTGTTCCAGTGGCATCTGCCCAATACACATCAGCTATTGTCTGGGCAAGCAGCAAAGGCAATTTTCTGTTTGTTGAGTCACATCGAGAGAGACAAGATTTAGCCTCTCACACTCCTTCAACTCTTTCCCAGAGATGGGTTAAGTCTCTGTCGTCAATCCAGCCCTGACCATTATGGCCCAATAAATGCACTACTTTGAGTAACCTTAAGGGGGGGGGGGGGGGGGGAAGGAACAGATATTGACAGAAAATAATTCACCTTCTACATACAGCATATTTCAATTGCAGATTTACTACTAACCAACCTTCCTTCCTCCTTCCTCCTCCTCTGTTGGACATATAATTTTTCATCACAGTTCTGCTTCAGTTCTCTGTGCACCCTGCTTTTATTAAGAAAAAAATGATCAATGATCTTATAGCGATACTACCTACAGTATTTTCACTGTGATACTGTTCAGCTTCTTTAGCATGTGAAATAATTTTTTAAAGTAGTGACTTTTCCCTGTTTCATTTAGAATGTAGCAAAATTATATTAAAAGATGAAAATGTGGATGACTTATTAAACTCTCCCACACTTGTGTAATTTAGGCATTACATAATGTATGAAGGAGTACATCTCATATATACATATTTCAACAATAAACATTATTAACACTTTAATATCTTTATTTCTATGCTCTTCCTTTAATCTGCCAAAGGAAGCTGGAAGCAAAGTTCATATCACAGTTATTTTCATTAAAGCTTTCCTATTTTAAGAAAGGCCTATGCTTTCTTCAGCGGCTTATGAATATTTAGCTTTCAGCATACACATAAATATACAAATATATGTATTTCATATACCTGCTACTTAAAAAATGCTCTCTATCTGTGTAACAGCATATTTCCAGAACAGTTGGACTCATTATGATGAATGGAGACATTACCAGAAAATCAGGTACAGGGTTGTAGAATAAGGAACAAAACTGGTGGGAGACTGATTTGAATTTCACAGAGAGAGATATAATAGCTGCTTTTTCAGTTACAGTTATATTGATTACTTATGCATTCTATATATTGCAGCTATAGTCTATATTTTATAATGTAAAACTATGCTGCAACTGCTGCTAATGGAATTTGATGTTTATATTACAATGAAGTCTAGAGAATATTCCAATTTGCCTTTGCAATAAGCACTAGGCAAGTACAAAGATGTCTATGGTCTAGAATTTGGAGATAACTGGGATATGCAAAGCTTTGCAATCTGACCTTCACTTATATCTCATTTTCCTGAATGCAAAATGTAATTTGTAAAGAAACAAACAGTCCAGACTCTGTGAGACAGGGTCAAAGAGAGCAGAAAGTTTGTGTCTCTGGTTCCAGGGAGGAAAGCTGCCCAATTTGTCACCTGCATGAGAATCCCGGAGCTGCTGACTGAAATAGTACCACTCTCAAAGTTTTGTTTTCAGTTGAGAAAAACTGATAACAAGGGAGGCCAAGAGCAATGTCTGTTCTGGAATACTCAGAAGGCAGCATGGAAGCATGAGCTTTGCCCCCAAACCGCAGAGTAGTTAGCAAGCAGATGGGGAAAGAAGTTGCTCAAAGCTACTTGTACACCAGGACACAGGCTGAGACAACTTCCATCACTGGATATTTTGAGAGCAGGCTAGCAAAATACCTGTTAATCGTGTTTTACACTTTGGTGATCCTATTTTGGAGAAGAGGAATGCACTATGGCCTTCTAACCTTATTATGACACTATTGTTTTGATGGTGTATTCAAAAGGTGACTCATAGCCCTTGGGCCAAACCATACATATATGGCAAGATCATGCTGATCAAGATTCAATAGTTTAAATATCAGAAAACCCAGATATGGTGGTTGCTCTGGGACTGCTAGACCAGTGGTGGGTGGCTCTTTGGGTTTTTGACAGAACAATGCAACATGACTTGGGTTAACTGAACAGCTGTGGGACAAGATCTGCCTGTGGAGGCTGGTCTCTCTCTGCTGATTTTGGGGAAGGTTCTTTCTCACCTCAACCACTCCTTTATTTTAGGAGGGTAGTGACATTGAGGGGCAGTACTAATGTGAGTACAGGCTAGGTGTCAGGTACTGACACCAGGCTGAAGGACCTGCACAAGTCAACTTTTCATTGTCACAATCTTCAGCAGACCAAACTGCTGAACCAGTGGTGTCTGTTTACCTTTCCATAGGGGAAAGCTGCAAATGCTTCATGGGGAGGATGCCTTTTTCTTTGGTCTTGTCATCCATCCCAGGACTGGTGATACCTGAAATACAGTGCACTAAACATTTTTTGTTATCTGTGGCAGTGGCCAGATTGATTTCTGTCTGGGCTCTCACCTTTCAAATTTTGTCCCTTCATGTTCTTATGTCCACAATGACATTGCATGATTAAGATCAACACAGAAAGAACTGACCTGACAGGTAGTGTTAGAGCTCACACAGTCCAGTGTGAGTTTTTAGCTGGGGGTAGTAGAGAACTGGGTACTGAGAAAAGCTCCGAATTTTCCATGCAGAATTACACTATTTGGCTAACTATGTTGAGCTGTTCTGCTATCATACTTTCTTGGAAATGTGCCTGGAGAACACCCACTGTTAGAAACAGTAGTAATGAGAAATAATGACATGACATTTAAAATCACTATCAACATGTCAGAAAAGTAGCTTACTTTGGGAACAGATTATACCAGCTGGAAGATACCAACAGTTGTTACTTTCATGACAGAGTTAGAAGCAAATGCTGTGTAAGTGGACAATAAATGTGTAGAACAAATCATCAAGATTTACCTGCATGACTGAAAGTATCCTGGCCTGCATTTGGCCTGCATCAGGAACAGTGTGGCCAGCAGGAGCAGCGAGGTGATTCTCCCCCTGTACGCTGCACTGGTTAGACCACACCTTGAGTCCTGTGTCCAGTTCTGGGCCCCTCAGTTTAGGAAGGATGTTGACTTGCTGGAAGGTGTCCAGAGAAGGGCAACGAAGTTGGTGAGGGGTTTGGAACACAAGCCCTATGAAGAGAGGCTGAGGGAGCTGGGGTTGCTTAGCCTGGAGAAGAGGAGACTGAGGGGTGACCTTATTGCTCTCTACAACTACCTGAAGAGAGGTTGTAGCCAGGCGGAGGTTGGTCTCTTCTCCCAGGCAGCCAGTACCAGAACAAGAGGACACAGTCTCAGGCTGCACCAGGGGAGGATTAGGCTGGAGGTTAGGAAGAAGTTCTACACAGAGAGAGTGATTTGCCATTGGAATGGGCTGCCCGTGGAGGTGGTGGAGTCACCATCCTTGGAGGTGTTCAGGAGGAGACTTGATGGGGTGCTTGGTGCCGTGGTTTAGTTGATTAGGTGGGTTGGATTAGTTGATAGGTTGGATGCGATGATCTTGAAGGTCTCTTCCAACCTGGTCTCGTCTCGTCTCGTCTCTTCTCTTCTCTTCTCTTCTCTTCTCTTCTCTTCTCTTCTCTTCTCTTCTCTTCTCTTCTCTTCTCTTTCTCTTCTCTTCTCTTCTCTTCTCTTCTCTTCTCTTCTCTCTTCTCTTCTCTTCTCTCTTCTCTTCTCTCTCTTCTCTCCTCTCTCTTCTCTTCTCTTCTCGACAGACCTGCATTAATGTGACAAACAGATCAGAGCTGACTTTATGGATAAATATGGCCAGACCTAAAATTTGGTTAAATAATAATAAAAGGGAATTTATGTTAGCAGAGTCCCAGTAAAATATTTGAACACAAATTTTTGCATTCAGAAGCTTAACCTTAACTGTTCTAATTATGCTCTCTGAATTACACAACTTTGAAAATGTTTGTGTAAAAACCTTGCTCACATTAAAACTGTTGATTTAAATAAAATACTTGAAAATTATTTGAAAAATATCTAATATCACAGTAAAGGTTTTGAGGTAAAATAGACCTATCAACATGAGGACACAGTCTCAAGCTGCTCCAGGGGAAGTTTAGGTCTATCTTAAGCACAGAATATTTTTTTGTGATAAAAGCTTTCCAATGAGAGAATCCTTTTGCTCTCTAAGAGGCCTTCATCTGCTTCACTAATCATGACATACACAAAAGCAGAAAGACATATGGTTCAGAGCTGTTCGTTAAAATAAAATCAAGAAGAGGCAGGCTTTTTGAAGCTGGAACATTATTTAAGTTTCTGGAACTATCTAAGAATTTGTAAGTTAAAACTCCTTGATAATTTTGTACCAAATTAAATTTAACCACAGATCCTGCAAGAAGCAATTTACAAACCTTTGGGTAAGTCTTCATCTCACAGCAAATATCAAGACTGCTTTTTAATTTGCAGATGGGTCCATTGATTGGCCTGTGGCCCTTAAGGCACAGTATCAGATTAGGTCATGTTCTTCTAGCTTTTGCATCTTTCCCTGAAAGAGTGAATGTGGTGTCTTGAATAGCCAATGTTATGATTGCTTGAGAAATAGTGGGAGTAAGATTAGAAAAATGTGGGGTTTATCCAAATTAACACTGAAAACAGTGAGGCAGATTAGATCATTCAACTGATTTATTATCCATATTTATTAGATTTCTCATTGCATGGTTATTGTGAATACCAACAGCTGCAGCTCTGAGCCTGTCCTACTGAATGTTCAATAAGAGGAGAGACAGTACCTAAAATTTGGATACAGTTTTAAAAATTGTTTCCTAAATAACTCACAACATGTAATAATGACTTGAGATTTCAGATGCTCATCTTTGAGAGGGAAAAATGCAGTGTTTTGTAGTCATCATATTACTGTGAACCAGTGATCCAAAATGCTGAAGACACAGAAGTAATATTCTGTAGCTTCTAATATTAAATGTTGAGGCATACATACATACATAAAACCTAACCACCCTTGATTTCTGAGTGGTAGAAAAACACTGTGGAAAAAACTACTGAACTGTTTACTGAAACTTGGCACCTGAAGACTTCTTGCATAAGGGAATCTCAATTTCTACACCTCTCTAGCAGTGGATATTGCCATTTGATTTTCTTGCATGCAAAAGATGGCAAATTTGGTCTTGCCCAATGGATGTGTTAAATCCTGCCTGCAGTCATCCGGAGATGGGTAGGTGAATGTACCATTTTGAGAGACTGATAACCACTTCATCAGTTCTGCCTGGCTGCTGATCCTCCTTCCTGATCTCTGAGACCATTCAGGCTTTCATCTTGTATTGAGTCACTGGATCAGCTAGATAGAAGATGAAGGAATTACATAAATTAATTCAAGAATGAAATCCTGGGATGCCTGGGATGTTTATTTATCACTGTCTCGTGAGACCCACTTACCACATTGGTCAAGGCAAGTGAATACAGAGGTCATATTGTCATGAATGGAGGCCCTCTTTATATTTCCATGAATCAGTCTTGTAGTATTTGGAGATCTGGAGAAAGATAGAAAAATTTCTGCTAGAATTGAAAGCAGTTTTATCTTACCCACCCCTTGGGCCCAAAGCTTGAATGTTAGGTAAGCTAATATTTACAGCATACTTGATATTGAAATTTAATATATGGATTCCATATATTCCATATATTCCATACCCAGTGTCAACAACAGCTATTCACATGTTTTCAATGTTTTGAGTCTGTGCATGGGGTGAGTGTATAAAAGATGTGAACCATGTGGAAAACCATGTACTAGCAATCTGTGCTGTATAATGAACAGGTTAAAAAAAAGCCACACACCCCTGATTACTATATGATTGCACATAAACATCTTACATGAATCTACAACAAATGCAGAAATGGTGGAATTACTGACTCCTTCCTTGCGTCAGCCTTTGCTACTACGAGCAGCCCTTGGGAGTCATAGACAATGGAGCTAAGAAAACAAAATTAGAGGGAGGAAGACTCTCTGCTGGTCAGTGTGAATTGGGTTAGAGATTGCTTGGATGAAATAAAATAAAGAAATCTGTAGGGTGCATCCACAAGTGCTGAGGGACCTTGGTGATGCTGTTGCTGTACCACTTTTCATTATTTTTGAAAGATAATGGGGAATGGGAGAGGTGCCTGAGGACTGGAATAGGGCCAATGTTACTCCAGTCTTCAAAAAGGGCAAGAAGGGAAACCTGGACAACTACAGACCAGTCAGCCTCACCTCAATCCATGGAAAGGTGATGGAGCAGCTTGTTCTGAAGGCCATCTCTAGTCACATGAAAGAAAAGAGAGTTATCAAGAGTAGCCGCATGGATTCACTAAGGGGAAATATTGCTTGACTAACCATGCCTTCTGTGAAGGCATGACCAAATGGATAGATGAAGGGAGAGTGGTGGATATTGTCTGTCTTGACTTCTGCAAGGCTTTTGATACCATCTCCAATAACATCCTTGCAGGTAAACTCAAGAAAACTGCGTTAGATGATTGGACCATGAGGTGGGTTGGTGGCTGGCTCAATGACAAAGTTCAGAGTTGTGATCAGTGGTGCCAAGTCCAGGTGGAAGCCTGTGGCCAGTGGTGTTCCCCAGGGATCAGTACTGGGTCCAGTTTCAATATCTTTACCAATGACCTGGATGAGGGGATTGAGTGTGCCCTCAGCAAGTTCACTGATAATACAAAACTGGGTAGGAGGAGGGGGGCGACACAGTTGAAAGCTATGCTGCCATCCATTTGGACAGAGTGGACAGCTGGATGAAGGCAAACCTCATGAAGTTCAATAAGGACAAGTGCAATCAGGCACCAGTTCAGACTAGGACTTGTCCTGATGAAAAGCATCTCCATGGAGAAAGAGTTTGGAGTCCTAGTAGACAGCAAGTTATCCACTGGGAGAGAAATGTGCTCTTGTAGCCAATGGCATCCTGGGGTGCTAGAATGGTTTAGTGCAAGGGCTAAACCCTCTGCTCCCCCCCGCTCCCCCTCCCATCTCCTCTCTCCTTTCCAGGAGATGGGGGGGGGAGGGGGGGGGAGAGGAGAGGGTGAGTGCTTTACAGAGATTTTTGCCCCTCTGCTACAAAGATATTGGATTACACCAGTACATATACCAGAACAGAAAGAAAAGGGAAAGGAGTACCCATCTGAGTCCTGTAGCAGGCAAAAATGCAGATACCTGCTCAAGGTCTGGAAAAAACAGAGAGAGTCCCTCCTTTCCAGGGCTGTAACACCACACAGCCGTAAATGCTGTAGTCCTAAATTCATGATTCTGATAGTGGGGAATATTATGTGGTTCAAACCACTACAGGTGCATTGAGTAGTGTGTCCAGCAGATCCAGAGGAGTTCTCCTAACCCTCTACTCTCCCTGGTAAACCACATTTGGAATTCTGTCTCCTGTTTGGAGCTCTTCAGTTCAGCAGAGACAGGGATCTGCTGGAGAGAATCCAACAGAGAGCTTTGAACATGATTGCAGGATTTGAACAGCTCTCCTAAGAAAAAAGACTGAGAGAACTGTGGCTGCTTAGTCTTGAGAAGGCTGAGAGGGGATCTTATCAATGTCTATAAATATCTGAGGGGTGCATGTCAAAATGAAGGCAACAATCTCTTCTTGGTGGTGCCCAGTGATGGGACAAAGAACAACGGGTACAAGCTGGAACACAGGAGTCTCTATGTCAACACAAGGAGACATTTCTTTATGCAGAGGGTGATGGAGCACTGGAACAGGCTGCCCAGAGATATTTTGGAGTCCCCTTCTCTGGAGACTTTCAAAAAACACCTGGATGTGAAGAACAAAAATATGGGAGACATCTAAAGCCTTAATATTTTTCAGTATATTCAGAATATTTTCTATCTTTTTGATAGAAGAAAGGAATGTTTGATGGGCAATTCACAAGGAATACTCAAGACAGTGCTATTTCTGTCTCATGAACATTTTCAAATTTGAAAAGGAAATTCAGGAGGAAGGTTGAAATTTGGAACAGAAATGTGACTGGACTCTTGAATTTAGTTATCTCAAAATTATATTTTATTTTGCTGTTCACTCTTATGGATGAGGCATATTGATTCTTTACTCTGAAACTTTGTTCCATTTTGCTTGAGCTTTTTCTGGAGAAACACATGGATTTTCTACCTCCTGCTTTGCCTTGGATTTTACATAACAGATGCTTTGGTCTTTGTCATGTAATGACGGATTAATTCTGCAGTGATATCAAAGCTAACTGTCAAAATAGTAGACTATTAGTTTTGAAGCTTTTAAAGGAAACCAAACTTTTAGGGTTGTCCTGTGTAATAACATGTGTCAGACAGTGAAAGGACTGAAGTTAACGACTAAGTAGTTAATATCCTCAATGACAGAGATATACCAAGACTAGGCATAATACCTCATAAATACATTTCCACTGATACAAAAATTAAAACTTAAAGAACCTCATACCCGTTTATGTATGTAGGACATTGAATAATATTGAAAGCACTCATGAAATGATGGCTTGATGAAACATGATGAAAATGTGAGAGAAAAGTAATTTCTAACATCATTAGGAAATGATGACAAGAGCTTTACTTTTTTAATATATGTTTTTAAGCTTGCACATCACAGTTTATTACATAACATAATCATTAAGGGCTAGACAGTGAGTGTAAAAAAAATTGTACTTTTCCATAGTACTTTGCCCACTCGGCCACAGGACATTTTCCTGTATCTTAGAGCCACATTGTATAGACAAAAGTGGTTGAACTGTGGAAATAATGATTCACAGATGTGTCATAAATTGTTTCTGACACTGGGAAAGATCCACAAAATGTGCATTCTGTAAGCTTTTCTACTCTTTTCCAATGGCATGAGTTTAACTTCTGAGTAGTTAGCATTTTTTCCTAGCAATGCTATTAGTATTGGTAGGAAAAAAATACTATATTCTGTTATATTCTTTTTTTCTCTCTATTACCATTGCAACTACAAATGGTGAGAAATTGCAGAGAATCTGCAAGTAATAAAATTTTGGGCCAATTTTGTGCTGATTCCCCCTTCTTACAATCCCATCTTTTAGCCTAGTATGAGCAAGAGGCTTCTTAATATCTTTAATAGTTGGTGTTGTTGACTATTTCTTCAAAACATTAGACCACTAGTGGAAAAGTCACCCCAAGAAAGTGATCTTTGCTGCTCCTTTCCATGGTCCATTTTGCTGACCATCAAACTGGTTATCTATTACTTGTATGTACTAAAGCAATCAGTGATGCACTTTTTCTTTCTCCTGTGTCCTACACTGTGTTCTGGTGGTCCATCAGGTTCATTTGCATCTCATTCTCTTGACCAACTCACCTTTGGTTCTTTTGATTGCCAATGATTTTCACTCTAAACTGGCAGTAGTGCCAGTTTAGCTAGAATTGAGTAGGTTTTAATCTATCAATGTGACTGTTGACATGGTCATAGTTTGTGGCATTGAAATGTAAATATATTTCTCTTCTTGATTTCAGGTTCGAAAAATACAGCAGTCTCTTCTTTTGCCTAAGTTCCCAGACCAGCATGTCTCCATCACCTTAATTTTTCTTCAGTCACAAATCTCATCAAATATCTTTGTGAGCTGATGTATTCTCTGGTTCATTCTCCTGGCAATATTCTCCTCATCACTTTTTTTACCCCAGTGAGGTCATGGCATCACAGAATCATAGAATGTTAGGGGTACTAAGGGACCTCTACAGATCACCCAATCCATCCCCCCTGCCAAAGCAGGATCACCTAGGAATGCATCCAGGTGGGTTTTGAGAGTTTACAGAGAAGGAAACTCCACAACATCTCTGGGCAGCCTGTTCCTGTGCTCCATCACTCTCTGCATAAAGAAGTGTCTCCTTGTGTTGACATAGAGACTCCTGTGTTCTAGCTTGTAGCCATTGTTCCTTGTCCCATCACTGGGCACCACCAAGAAGAGATTGTTACCTTCATCTTGACATGCACCCCTCAGATATTTATAGACATTGGTAGATCCCCTCTCAGCTTTCTCTTTTCAAGACTAAAGAACATCAGGTCTCTCAGTCTTTTTTCTTAGGAGAGCTGTTCAAGTTCTGCAATCATGTTCAAAGCTCTCTGTTGGATTCTCTCCAGCAGATCCCTGTCTCTGCTGAACTGGGGAGCGCCGAACAGGAGACAGGATTCCAAGTGTGGTGTCACCAAAGCAGAGAACAAGGGGAGGAGAAGCTCCCTAAAGCTGCTGGACACACTTCTTAATGCATTCCAGGGTGTGGTTGGCCCTCTTGGCCACAAGGGCACAATGCTCTCTCAGGGGATAACTCGCTGTCCAATTGAACTGTAAGATCTTTCTCCATGAAGCTGCTTTCCAGCAGGACAACCCTTAGTCTGTATTGGTGCCTGCTGCTATTCCTTCCCAGATGCAGGACCCTGAACTTGTCCTTATTGAACTTAATGAAGTTTCTCTTCACCCAGCTCTCCAGCCTGTCTAGACCTCATTGGATGGCAGCACAGCCTTCCAGTGCATCATCCCTCCTCCTCCCACTTAGTTTTGTATTACCAGTGAACTTGCTGAGGGCACACTCAATACAGGTCATTTACAAAAGTATTGAACAAAACTGGACCCAGTATTGATCTCTGGGGAACAGCCCTGGCCACAGACTTCCACCTGATCACAACTCTGAACTCTGTTCTTGAGCCAGTTACCAATCCACCTCATGGTGGAGATGGTAACAAAACTTTACATTTCCTACTTTCACCCAGACACAGGCAGTTCTCCATGCATATTATGTCCTTTCTTCCAGTACTTCCATACTGCATAACAATTATTTTAGTCAGAAAAAATGAACTTTCTTAGTACAGAAGGGTTTTCTCTCTGCTGCTGTCTAGCTGCTGTTTTGTTTTATTGTTAACCACATTCTTGCCCTAGCTGTGGATCTCACTGGATTGACCACTGCCACCATTATCTATATAATACCTTTCAAGAGAAAGCAAGAGAACCCTGTGTGTGGCTCTGCAACAAAATTCTCACTTTACTGTATAAAGGGGCACTGTGAGTGCAGTTACCATTTCCTCTAGGTGCTTCCTGCTGCTTTTATCAAGCTTGTCCCTCTTGGAAGATACAGAATGGTGTGGGAGGGTGTAAACCCAGGTTATAGTTTATTGCATCTGTGGTGACAAGTTGGACTCGATGATCTTCGAGGTCTCTTCCAACCTTAGTGATACTGTGATACTGTGATACTGTAATGCAACTATAAAAAACAGACCAGATGACTGGCCATCTACAGGCAGCTCTCTGCTGACTAAAAAGGGGGTGGGAGAAGGGGGGATGGGGTTAAGCAATTAGATCAGATGAAGATGTCTCCTCAGTCTAAAGCGAAGGAGATAAATCCCATCGATGTTACTTGTGATGAATCCTCTTTACTTCACAGGCACCATTAAAAAACATTTAAAGATATTAAAAAGAGCCTTAATAAAGGGTGTTGTGAAGCAAAACACAAATACACTTAACGTGTTGTAATTGCACACTTCAGCATGTCTGGCAGATAAGGCATCTATTGTTCTTTCAATGCATGTGAGATGAATAACACATTTAATTACCCTGTATGTCAAAATTAATACAGATCCCAAAGTAGGCAGTGTCAATACATTTAGTTATATAGCTATTATAGTGCAGCCAGAGCCACTTAATGTACAGGATTGAAATCAGAAACTAAACAAACATGAAAAAAAAAGGGGAAAAAAGTATGGATCAGTGCTTCAAAGAATAACCTTATAACCTTAGGAAAGCAGGAGTTGTTCATTAGTACTAGGCTGCAAGTCCAAATAAATATGTAACCTCTCAAAAGTGTTCAGACCAACCCCAGCGCCTGTCAGGCCTTGTTGTTTTAGAGACCTCAGAAAGGTGAAGGTGAGCTCTTGACACAATGCTTTTCATTTGAATTCACTTCCTGCTCCCTCGTTTACTGGAGGTAACTTCCCTTGGTACCTCAGCTGGCTTTCTTCACACAGAATGATTCGCTATTTGCATTTTGGTTCTAATACTGAATTCGCCTAACATGATTCAATCTTATTTTCCCAGTGGTACCATTAATATTTTAATTTAATCAGAATTTCAGGAACTTGTTTGCCATCCAGAGCAACTTGGTTACCTGTCAGCCTCCATCAGCTTGTCATATTAGAGGTGATTGTTCCTTGAATCTAATCTACTTTAAATGATTTCATTGGGTAGAGGTCTATAAATCATTTCAGAATGGGTCTGACAGATGAAGGCTTAGGTAAGTAAACAAATCAGGCTTGCTTTACTTTAGGCAGCAATGAACTTGGCTTTATCAACTTCTCATTGATTTGTGCACTCCAAAAGGTCAAAAAAATCTCTTTAACATAGAACATTATTAATATAAGTACAGTATTACAACCAACCATAATTAAGATAAGTCCCAACGTTCAGTGATGAGGCTGACTTAAGAACATTGCAGATTGCATTTCAATAAAGCCTGTTATGCAGTTTGAATTGATGAATTAATTTCCAAAAGGTTTACTTTTGTCTTTCCAATCAAAACAGAAATTAACTAATTAAACAGTCCAGAGTCCCTCTGGACTTTGAGCCAAGTTTTTAAAGGATAATATGATAAGACTGCAGCTGGGAGTATAATGTACAGTATCTTATTTGAATCTTACAGCATGTTCACATTTACTTACCTAAATTGTACTTTAAAAAAAATAAATCTGGTTCTCATTAAATGTTGCTGAGGGATCACACTGTGATTCACTTCAGACCTGTTCTAGGGCTGAGTTAATCAGTGATTGTCAGCATGAAGCTGGCAACAAGGTGATACAGAGAACAAGATACGTTATGTAAGGGCGCATTTTGTTGCGGTCTGGATTTCAAATAATACTGGCACATGTGGCTTGGAAGAACTATCATATCCTTCAGCATGGGCAAGGGGGAAAGCTCTGCTTTTCTGCAGATGATCTCAACTGGTCAAAAGTAGAGGAATGAAGTGAAAAATAATGGTAAGTAATGAAACAAAAATCTTAGTCCGTTAATGAATTGCATACACAGTTGGCACAAATGCTAATAGGAAAGATATAAGGAGAGATCCTGAAGGAATTTCAGATACACTTAAAAACAGATATCCACCAACCATGGCCTGCGTAATTCCCTCCTCCCCCAGATGCATTCTGTTTCTGGTATTAGTTTACAGAACTGCATTCAGATAAAATATACATACAGTAATAAGTTTAATGTTTTTATTGGAAAAGCAGGTTTGACTGCAGTGACACCTCCTGTCACATCACTGATCGATGGAAGCTAGAAAATAATGCAGGCAAACGTGCCCGCGGTGGTACATAGTTACAAAATTGGAACTCACCAAAATGGGACCACCTCTTCTCAGACCTGTATGTCCCAAGGAGATGTATGGGAGGGTAAAAGGTTCATTAATAATTAATATAACCCTTGATGTGTTGAAGGAAAATCTGTGCATGCTAATCTCTGAAACACTGAAGATAATTTAGCTTCACATTGGGTTGAATCTTTCTTTTTGTAGATTAATAGCCATATGCAAAGCTGTTCAGTGACTGTTACTAACATTATGAAGTCCATGGGTCATATTGGCTGCATAGAATATGAGGTTAATGAGAGTAGCCAAAGAGTTGATAAGGTTGATGTCACATCCACTTGCTTTGACACTCAGCACAAGTTATAAAGAAGGGTAAGGGTTTTTTTCTTACATTCAGATGGAATTTCCTGTGTTCCAGTTTGTGCCCATTGCCCCTCATTCTATCACTGGACACTACTGAAAATAGTCTGGCCCCATCCTCTTGAAACTCACCCTATACATATTTGGAAGCATTGACAAGATGTCCTCTCATTCCTCTCCATGCTAAACAGACCCAAGTTTCTCAGCCTTTCCTCATAAAAATATGCTTCTGTCTTCTAATCATCCTCATAACCCTCTGCTGGACTCCCTCCAGCAGTTCCTCATATCAGACAGAGGAGCCCAGAACTGGATGCAGTACTCCAGCTGTAGCCTCCAGATGGCCAGAGGAGAACCTCCCTCGACCCTTTAACGTGTCCAGAGAAAGGAAACGAGGCTCGTGAGCACATGCCCTACGAGGAGAGGCTGAGGGAGCTGGGATTGTTCGGCCTGGAGAAGAGGAGGCTCAGGGGAGACCTTATTGCTGTCTACAACTACCTGAAGGGAGGTTGTAGCCAGGTGGGGGCTGGTCTCTTCTCTCTAGCAACCAGCACCAGAACAAGAGGACACAGTCTCAAGCTGCACCAGGGGAAGTTTAGGCTCAAGGTGAGGAGAAAGTTCTTCACAGAGAGAGTTGTTAGCCCTTGGAATGGGCTGCCCACGGAGGTGGTGGAGCCATCGTCCCTGGAGGTGTTCAAGAGGGGATTGGATGTGGCACTTGGTGCCATGGTTTAGTTAGTCACGAAGTGTTGGGTGACGGGTTGGACTTGATGATCTCTGAGGTCTTTTCCAACCTTATTGATTCTATGATTCTATTACCTCCTGCTCACACTCTTCATGTACTCTAGGATGCCATTTGCCTTCTTGGCTACAAGGGCACATTGCTGACTCATAGTTAACTTGGTATCCACCATGACTCCAAGGCTGTTCTCTGCAGAGCTGCTTTCTAGCAAGTCAAACTCTAACCTGCACTGTTGCATGTGGTTATTCCTTCCTACATTCAGGACCCTACACTGGCCCTTGTTAAACTTTGTTATGTTCCTCTTTGCCCAGCTCTGCAGCCTATCCACGTATTGCTGGGTGGCAGCACAGCCTTTAGGTGTGTCAGCCACTCCTCTTAGTTTTGTATCATTAGGAAACTTGCTGAGGGTACATTCTGTGACAGAATCAAAGAACAAGTTGCACAGGACTGTGTCCAGGTGGGTTTTGAATGTCTCAAAATGGAGATTCCACAATCCTCTCTTGGCAGCATGTTCCAGTGCTCTGCTACCCTCAAAGTAAAGAAGTTCCTCCTGGGCTGCATCAAGAGAAGCATAACCAGCAGGTTGAGGGAGATGGTTCTCCCCCCCTAGTACACTCTGGTGAGACCCCACCTGAAGTACTGCACCCAGTTCTTGAGCCCCTATTACAAGAAGGGTCTGGAGGTGCTGGAATGTGTCCAGAGAAGGGCCACGAGGATCATCAGATGACTGGAGCACCTCTTCTGTAAAGACAGACTGAGAGAAGAGA
Source organism: Colaptes auratus (assembly GCA_015227895.2). NCBI lineage: Eukaryota > Metazoa > Chordata > Aves > Piciformes > Picidae > Colaptes > Colaptes auratus. The sequence goes on from CM037631.1 coordinate 45,661,270, forward strand.
AGGCTCTGAGGGGACCTTATTGTGGACTTCCAGTATCTTAAGGGGGCCTACAAGAAAGATGGTAAGGCACTTTTTAGGGTGTCAGGTAATGATAGGGCTAGGGGGAATGGAGCAAAACTAGAAATGGGTAGATTCAGATTGGATGTTAGGAAGAAATTCTTCCCCATGAGGGTGGTGAGACCCTGAAACAGGTTGCCCAGGGAGGTGGTAGAAGCCCCATCCCTGGAATTTTTAAGGCTAGGCTGGATGTGGCTCTGAGCAACCTGATGTAGTGTGAGGTGTCCCTGCCCATGGCAGGGGGCTTGGAACTAGATGATCCTTCAGGTCCCTCCCGACCCTAACTATTCTATGATTCTGATTCTATGTTTAAAAGGAACTTCCTATGTTTACGTTTGTGCCTATTACCTCATCCTGTCACTTGGCACTGCTGAAAAAAGACTGATCCATTCACCCAGATCATTGATGAATATGTGGAAGATGGCTGAATCCAGTACTGACCCCTGGGAATGCCATTAGGTACTGGCCTCTTGCTAGACTTTTTGCCACTGACCAGAATCTTCTGAGCTCTGGCATCCAGTCCTCAGTCCACCTCATTGTCCACTCATCTACCTCACACTTACCTATGAGGGTGTTCTGGGGGACAACATCAAAAGTCTTGATGAAGTTGAAGTAGACAACATCCACTGTTCTCTCGCATCTACCCTAAGTCATTCCATCATAGACAGCTATCAGATTTGTCAAGCATAATTTCCCCTTCATGAATCCATGCTGACCACTCCCAATAACACTATTGTCCTCCACATGCTTACAGGTGACCTCCAGAATGAGCTGTTCCATCACCTTTCCAGCGATGGAAGTGAGACTGACTGGCCTGTAGTTTACCCAGTCCTTTTCTCCAGTCTGCGTACACCTCACTGATTCTCTATGACCTTTCAAAGATGATGGAGAGTGGCTGAATAATAGCATCTGCCAGCTCCCTCAGCACTTGTGAATGCATCTCACTGGGGTCTAAGGATTTGTGGGTTTCCAGCTAAAACTGCCACACTAGCTGATCTCCAGCCCAGTCTTCCTTGACTAAAGAATAGTATTCCTTCCATCAGACTTTATCTTTTACCTGCAGGGACTGGGATTCCTGAGGACGGGCCTTAGCAGTAAAGGTTGATGCAGATCGCAGATCACAGTATCACAGTATCACAGTATAACCAAGGTTGGAAGAGACCCCAAGGATCATCAAGTCCAACCTGTCCCAACAGACCTCACAACTAGACCATGGCACCAAGTGCCACGTCCAATCTCCCCTTGAACACCTCCAGGGACGGCGACTCCACCACCTCCCTGGGCAGCCCATTCCAATGACGAATGACTCGCTCAGTGAAGAACTTCCTCCTCACCTCGAGTCTAAACCTCCCCTGGCACAGCTTGAGACTGTGTCCCCGTGTTCTGGTGCTGGTTGCCTGGGAGAAGAGACCAACCCCCTCCTGTCTACAACCACCTTTCAGGTAGTTGTAGAGGGCAATGAGGTCACCTCTGATCCTTCTCTTCTCCAGGCTAAACAATCCCAGCTCCCTCAGCCTCTCCTCATAGGGCTTGTGCTCAAGGCCTCTCACCAGCCTTGTTGCCCTTTTCTGGACACGTTCAAGTGTCTCGATGTCCTTCTTAAACTGAGGGGCCCAGAACTGGACACAGTACTCAAGGTGTGGCCTAACCAATGCAGAGTACAGGGGCAGAATGACCTCCCTGCTCCTGCTGGCCACACTATTCCCAATACAGGCCAGTAACTCCAGCTTCTCTGTATCATCTATCATCAGGGCACCCACCTTATTAGCAGTGAGCTTACAATTCTCACCATAGCAGGTCCAAATATTACCATATGTACTGAGTGGACATGAAAGGAACTTAATTTAAATTATTTAATTTTGTCTGATTTCAAGACATGCAATTATGTTTTTTACCTCTCTCACAGTATTTAGATGGGGGAGTACAAACAAATGTGAACTGCAGTTATCAGAATGAGACTCTCCTTGCATGTTGTTCAAGAGAACATTTTATGTTTTGTTTTCAGAAGAATGGGTTGTGCCAGCTTGTGATGATCCTAATGGGGTAAACTATTTGACCAAGGTTTTGATTTATCTGAGCAAAAAGATCTGTAATTTTAATAGAAAATTTCAAATCTGGAATGGTAAATATGAATTCTTAGAGAAAAGGTTCAAAAAATGTATCACTCTAAAGTCTTAAAATTAATCTTTTTTGTTATCTGAAACCCTGCTAGCACCAAACCTTCACTGATCTGGCCAATGCAATTTCATACCTAGACATCACTTTTAAATGTACTCTGGGAGTGACATTTACCAAACTTTGTCACAGATTGCTCCTGTATAGAAACAAGATTGAATCCTTTCTGCACAGACTTATTTTTCTGTTGTTGTTGTTCAAGCAAAATTAGCCTTTACCAACATTACTTCAAGTGTTTACAATAAAACTCTTTGGTATCAATTTCAACATTTCCTGATCAGACAGATCTCATCTGGAAAAAGAAAACATTATGACTTGCTTTAGTTTTCTTAGCCATTGCCATTCAGGAACATTTGGTGGGAAAGAAACCTGTGTGATCTGGTTGTCTTATGCAAAAATTAAACTGAAGGTTTAAATTTGTTTTCTGGTGTTTTGTAGTGTTTTTGGTATATGAGATCATCAGAGAGTGTCTAGTAAGTGACATTTGTCACTATTCTCTATTAAATCCTGCCTGGAAACTTCAGAAAAGTGTTATCAGTGAATGCACATGCACATACTGAAATAAATGGGTACATGCTTTATATTATATTACTTTTGCTTTCATATATTTCCAATGCTATAGTCAAAGATATGCCTCAGGCTGCATTAAACATATCTAACACACATACAATATTATATACTTTACATTTCATCTCTACCAGGCTTAAAATACAGATCAGGAGATATATTGTAAATTGCTCAGGGCTGGATTCTTCTCAGCCTCCTCATTCCAGTGGGAATTTTTCTACTAAATTCACAAGGCTTTGGATTTGGGTCCTTATGGCCTTTTTTTTTTCCTTTTTTAAATTTTTTTTTCCATCTAGGAATGAGTTTCTCATTCAATGGAAAGCAAAAATTATATGGGCCAAGTGAGGCCCTCTGTAATCAGAAGAAAGCTTCCTCTTGATGGTCTTCATTGATGATCTGGATGAGGGGATTGAGTCAGTCATCAGCAAATTTGCAGATGACACCAAGTTGGGAGCAGGTCTTGATCTGTTAGAGGGTCAAAGTGCTCTGCAGAGGGAACTCGACTGACTGGACAGATGGGCGGACTCCAACGGGATGGCATTCAACAAGTCCAAGTGCTGGGTGCTGCACTTTGGCCACAACAACCCCATACAGTGCTACAGGCTGGGGTCAGAGTGGCTGGAGAGCTCCCAAACAGAGAGGGACCTGGGAGTGCTGATTGACAGCCACCTGAACATGAGCCAGCAGTGTGCACAGGTGGCCAAGAAGGCCAATGGCATCCTGGCCTGCATTAGGAATAGTGTGGCCAGCAGGAGCAGGGAAGTCATTGTGCCCCTGTACTCAGCACTGGTTAGGCCACACCTTGAGTAATGTGTCCAGTTATGGGCCCCTCAGTTTAAAAAGGACATTGAGACACTTTAATGTGTCCAGGGAAGGACAACAAGGCTGGTGAGAGGCCTTGAGCACAAGCCCTATGAGGAGAGGCTGAGGGAGCTGGGGTTGTTTAGCCTGGAGAAGAGGAGGATCAGAGGAGACCTTATTGCTGTCTACAACTACCTGAAGGGAGGTTGTAGACAGGAAGGGGTTGGCCTCTTCTCCCTAGCAACCAGCACCAGAACAAGAGGACACAGTCTCAAGCTGCACCAGGGAAGTTTAGGCTCAAGGTGAGGACAAAGTTCTTCACCATGAGAGTCGTTCGCCATTGGAATGGGCTGCCCGGGGAGGTGGTGGAGTCACTGTCCCTGGAGGTGTCCAAGAGGGGATTGGATGTGGCACTTGGTGCCATGGTTTAGTCATGAGGTCTGTGGTGACAGGTTGGACTTGATGATCTTTGAGGTCTCTTCTAACCTTGGTGATTCTGTGATTCTGTCCTGAACCACTTTGTTTTACTAATGTGCTGGCGAAAGGCCAAAGTAATTTTCAATTTTCATATTAAGTTTTCATCGCAGTGCAAGAGCTGGTCCATCCAGTTCCAGAGTTTACCAACGGGGAAACTTCTAATTGATGAGTTTGTTATTTTCAGTTGTTATTTTCTGCATGTGTGTTGCACTGAATATAAGATGATGATTTTTGTACTACAGTTAGCTAAAGATAAAAGCTTTTGTACAAAGATAAAAGCTTTTGTACAACCCAGGCATTCCTAACTAAGATAACATTAGACTTTATTTCGCTTCCATTGGTGCCAATGTGAGTTTGTTTGGAGTAGGAACGGCCTATACATTTCTTGTCTTGTGAGACCAAGTATTTTGAGAAGGCTGAGGCACAGTTATGGATCTCCAGAGCTACAGTGAAACAGGCTATGATCTTTTCAGTATTCCACATGGTAAATAAAAATATTCCAGTATCTTAAAATGTAAAGATGCTGTGGTTTGGCTTTTATTTTGTCATAAAATTTGGTGTCGTATGATTGAAATGTATGTGGAAATAAATTGTTTTCAGCAGTCCCAGTTTCCACTTGAATAACAAAGAAGAAATACTAGTGTACTTGATTTGAAGCAATTTTCTTTTCTGAATTTGCCAGGGAAGGGGAAGGAGTGGGACAGAAGTAATTTGACAACCCTATATTCTTGTTAATATTTTTCTGATGGCGCAGATATGAATTTAACTGAACCCAGGGAAACATTAGAATATTTTGATTCTTGTACTCTCTAAACCTAATGTTGCTATTTTATTATATGAAACTTTAATGCTTCTTTCCCCTTGGTGCCAAAAATAGGAGTGTACTTCCCTGAGTGACATAATTGTAAATTCACTAAGATCCATTTTCTGTTAGAAATTAATAGTGAAAGTGTGGATAGCTCAGTTGATACACCACTCTTGCAGATCTTTTTAGGTCAGCTGGTTGTAGTTCTCTTTTCATTTAGTTTCAGCTCAGAGGGATTTCTGTGTTTGTTTATTTGGGTGATGTGTAGTAAGAAAACAAAAACTTTGGGCCCCATTCTGCCAATATTATATGTAGAGAACACCCAGAGGCTGTCTACAGCACTTTACCAAGATGAAATGATACAGAGATTGGCAGGATGAACTAGATAATCTAACAAGTTTTTTTCTTTTTATTTTTTCTGTCTAACACCTGTTTCATAAATTTAAAGAAGAAAGATACTGACACATCTTTCCCTTTGGCCCAAGTTTTGAAAATGTTGGAATGATTTTGAACAGCCTCTGTTCAACTGAGACTATTATAATTCAGATTTCAGATTGGAGTTTACAATAATTTTTCTGCAATGAAAAGGGAAATCATAGGCACTGAGAAGTGTGGATTTCATTGCATGATATAAAATACTCAATTTAAATATTTCCTACCCACAAACTGTAGGAAAATGCATATAAGACTTCAGAAAAATGTGTTTTCTGCAATATAGTTGATAAGACTGGAATGTGAATGCATTCCAGGTCTTGTGGACTAATAGCATTCTGATATTTAGGATGGAAAAGGCTCTGAGAGATTAATATTTAAAACATTAAAATATAAAAAAGGGTAGTAATAAGAGTAGTGTTTGCTAAAATATGTAGTTCCATGCTTACAGTTATTGTAGAATACTGTATTTTGGCAAATACTTTCCTAAAATACTTTGTACGTCAATTTACCTGGTAAGACTAATTTAATAAGTGACACTCAGAGCAGAGGCTCCTTGATGGCTTATGTAGTGAGTTGTTACCTCTAGAAAAAATACGTGGTAGTGCATGAACTTGTAGATTTTTGCTTGGTAGATTAGTCCTGAACATTTCAGGTACTCTCAAATAACATACTCTTCTCTTCTGATGACTGTGTCAAGAACATGATTGCTACAACATACATCCATGAATAGGTGGTCAGCACAGCAGGCAAATGCTAGGACTATAAGACAAATGATAGGTATAAATTATTTGCAAGCTCAAGTAACAGCAATTTGATTTTTTATGAGCCTGTAACAATGCCCCCAGAGAGAAAAGTGTGAATTTTTGTAGATCATTGCATTTTCATGGACTTGGCATTAAGTAAAGGTTGCAGCTCTAGGTTTTGAATTTCCCTACTCATAAATAAGAGCCATTTTGGTTTTTATGTCTGATTTTTGCATGAAATATGTATATTCTAATCCTTGATGAGAAGTCTTCAAGGAATAACATTGGAGGCCTTTTGGTATAAAATTTCATCTCAAATGTTTGAGAAGCCATATGTCTTTGGTGTTGAAGTTGCAGGACTTATATCATGGGCTTGTGTATCAAAGCCATCCTCTTCTGTATTTTAATATTTAACAATTTGCTGATCATGACTGACAGGTTTACAGAACTAACATGTTCTGGAGTTGCAGGTGATTTATTCCAGAATAACTCTGGTGATTTAGAGAATTTAGCTGTCCTAGTCTTCTTTCTCACCACAGAAAATAAATGCCTGTTAGGATTGATTGCATTTCTTTTAACATTCTTCTATAGAGAATGGACTTTGCTCTGCAATGTCCTTGAGTAACAGTATCATAGACATCTAAATTCTCATTGAAGAAAAGCAAAGCCTGTCAGCTGATAAACAGCTTTTGCAGTTGTATTTGCATTGATCAAGCTACTTTTTTTCTTTACTTTTGTTGACATCACTGTTTATTGCTGATGCTACCATACAGAGAACAAAGTCTATACACACACAGCTCATGAGACCAATACATGCTTGGTATGGTGAAATAGAAAGTCCCAGTATTTCACTGGGATGCCACAACTCCAATAAAAAGTGAGATAAAACCAAATAAGGGCAACCACATACTCCAAAGAGGAAAATCCTCCAGCAGAATCACATTACCTGTTCCATCCTTTCCCTCTTTCCACATTGAGGACCAGCAGTTGCCTTGGCTGGCAGGAAGCACAGGTACCGTTGTGGAGCAAAAGCCAACACCTCTATCAGCAAGGGGTCTTAGTGGTGCTTGCAGACTCTGAAGGGCCAAGGTGCTTGTGATTTTACTTGTGATTGGCATCCCATGAAAAAGAACTCTTTTCTGAATTAAGCTGGTGTGGTGCTGAGGAGAGAGCCCCTTGCCTTGCACTGTGAGGTGCAGTTTAGTATGTAGGCCATGACACACCAGTGAAGCTGCAGGCATGGGTCCCTCCAAGTCACAGTTAGACATGTATGCTAATTGATGCTCTTTGTCTTGACTTGAAATGACATCTAGGATGTCTGATAGCCTGCCTTGTAATTTGCTGTACAGAATATAACAGTCAGTCAGCTGCTGAAGAGATAATGAAACAGGTGGGTAAAAAACAAATGAGCAGGTGTGACACAGAAATAATTTTCAAACCTTCAACTAGAAATTTGCAAGCACTGACTATTTAATGTGATAGAATTAACCAGTCTTGCTCAGAAGCTTCCAGCTGGCAGGTTTGGACATGGATAGTCTTTCTTTATGATCACATTTAGCCCTCCAAGAAACAAATGTATTTCTATAAAATTATCCCATGAGTGATTTGCCTGTTCTTGAGCTTACATACAAGAATGGGTATGTATCTACAGCTTTATTATATGAACTGATTACTCCATCTCTTAAATAGAGTCAGGTGTCAGAAATTACACGAGCATCACAGAGTTTCAGATCAGTGTTTTTTCCTGGACATCATATTTGATTGTAAAGATATTACCAACACAGTCATTGCATGTGGGTTCTCATACATACACCATATTTGAGAAAGTTGTGGCAGTTTGGCTAAGTTCCCACTGACAGAGAGAGGGAGCAACGAGGAAGACCCTGAGCACTACAGGTCAGTCATCCTTATCTGTCTGCCAGGCAACATCATGGAGTGGATCCTCCTGGAAACTGTTAAGCCATACAGTAAATAAGAAGGTGACTGGAGACAGCCAACACAGCTTCAGAAAGGGCAAATCATGCCTGACATTTGGTGGCCTTCTACAGTGGAGTTACAGAGATAGTGGATAAGGAAAGAGCAACTGATGTAGTCTACCTGGACTTGTGTAAAGAATTGACACTGTCCCACACAACCTCCTTGTCTCTAAATTGAAGACATGTGGATCTGATGAATGGGCCACTCAGTAGATAAGGAATTGGCTGGATGGTTGCACTCAAATAGTTGTGTTAATCAGCCTGATGTCCACTTTTCCTTGGGGGTTAATATTCTGACCAGTGCTGTTTAACATATTTGTTGGTGACATGGAGACTGGGATTGAGTGAAGCCTTAACAAGCTTCCTGGTAACACCAAGATTTGTGGTGCAGTCGACAAATTGAAGGGAAAGGATGCTACCTAGAGGGAACTCAACAGACTTGAGAGTTGGGCCCATGAAAAACCTCGGGCCCTGAAGTTCAACCTGAACCTGAAGTCCAACAAGGACAAGTGCAAGGTCCTGCACATTGGTCAGGGCAATCCCAAGCACAAATACAGGCTGAGTGACAGGAGAATTGAGACAAGCTGTACCAAGAAGGACTTGGGGATGTTAGTGAATGAGAAGGTGATGATGACCCATCAATTTGCACTCACATCCCAGAGAGTCAATCACATCCCGGGCTGCAGAAATGTGGACAGCAGATCAAGGGAGGTGATTCTGCCCCCTCTACTCCATGCTGTTGAGATGTCATCTGGAGTACTGTGTTCCATTCTGGGGTCGAAGTGTAAAAGACATGGACCTGCTTAAGTAGGTCTAGAGGAGTGCCACGAAGATCATCAGGGGACTGTAGCACCTCCCCTGTGAGGATGAGTTGAAAGAGCTGAAGCTGATCAGCCAGGAAAAGAGAGGGCTCTGGGGAAGCATTTTAGCTGCCTTCTGCTACTTAAAGGGGACCCTCAGAAAAGATGGAGAGGGATTCTTCATCAGGGAGTGTAATGATAGGAAGAGGGATAACCACAGCTTCAAACAGAAAGAAGGTAGATTTAGATGACATATTAGGAATAAATTCATTGTTGTGCAAGGGGTGACACACTGGAACACATTGCCTGGAGATGCTGTGTGTGCCTCCTCCCTGAAAATGTTCGAGTACAGGCCACATGAGGCTTTCAGCAAGCTGGTCTAATATAAGGTGTCCCTGACTGTGGAAAGTGTCCCAGCCCATAGCAGAGAGGGTTAGAATTAGATGATCTTTAAGACTTCTATTTTATGATTTGAGCTTATGCTGTAAAGGAAATAACAACATGGGTTGGTGACCCAGGAACTTCAACAAGCCTCTGCTTTTGAGATTTCTACAAGAGGCTCTCACACAGGTAAAATCTTTTTCTTAACAGGGAGGGGAAGGTAGTGTCTTAGTGAATACCTGGCTTCAGTTCTAGACTAACTGAAGAAAAATGTTATTTTATTCTCTCATGCCCAAGGTAGGTTTGCTCTGAGAAAATGAGAGCCAAAATTGAGCGACTGTAGAGAACAACTCCAGAGAATTGAGTATTTACCCACAAAGGGTGTTGGGAGTAAGTAAAGAGCTTAACAAGGCTCCAAAAGTATTATTTGACGATGAAGGCTGTGTCTGAAAGGCCAAGATGTAATCAAGTGGAATGATTATGATCAAATACATATATATGATATATGTTTATGGCTGGGTTAGTCATACTAAACTCTGTTTTCAGTAAGAGAAAAATAAGCACTTGTTTCAGTCATGAATCTCCTTTACTCATGTAGAATTCTGAAAGACCACATCATAAACCCACAAATTTTTCTCCATTAAGTATAAAAGAGTCTTAGGGTAACTGGTTCAGATATAGCAAATAACACCAGACATCTCAATTTGATTAAGAATAACTGTGGTGAAAACTACAATATAGGCTGAGAGAGGTGTGGCTTGAGAGTAGTCTTGAGGAGAAGGGCTTGGGGGTGTTGGTTGATGAAAAACTCAACATGAGTTGTCAATGTGCACTTGCAGCCCAAATGGCCAGATGTATCCTGGGCTGCATCAAAAGAAGTGTGACCATCAGGACTCTGCTCTCATGATACCCCTGCATCCAGTTCTTGGGCCCCCACCACAAGAAGGAGATTAAATTACTGGAGCAGGTCCAGAGGAGGGTGATGAAGATGATCAGAGGGCTGAGCAGCTTCCTTACTGAGACAGGATGCAAGAATTGGGGCTGTTCAGCCTGAAGAAGAGAAGCTGATCCTGCTTTGGCAAGGGGCTTGGACACGAAGATATCTGGAGGTCCCTTCCAACCTCTAATGTTCTATGATTCTGTGAAGGTTCTGGGAAGACACTATAGCAGCCTTTCTGTACCTGAAGGGGGCCTGCAAGAAAGCTGGGGAGGACTTTTTACAAGGGCTTGTAGTGACAGGACAAGGGGGAATGGGTTTAAGATAGAAGAGGGCAGATTTAGACTGGAAGAAATTATTTACAGTGAGGGTGGTGAGACATTGGAATATGTTGCCCAGGGAAGTTGTGGATTCCCCCTTCTCTGGAGGTGTTCAAGGGGAAGCTGGACAGGGCCTTGAGTGAGTGACCTGGTCTAGTGGAAGGTGTCCCTGTCCATGGTGGTGGGATTGGAACTCGACAATTGTTAAGGTCCCTTACAACCCAAATCATTCCACGATTCCGTGATTCCATGAAAGAGATTAAATAAAAATTACTAGAAATCAGGCTCATATAGAGCTAGAAAAGGTAGTGTAAAGAGAAAAGAAAAAGGTCTTCAGTAATGCATGTATAAATCTCTATATAGATTAATTCATTTAAGAACATATATAAGAGGACAGAGACTCAGGTGATATAGATTAGACCATATGAATACTTGCTTCAGCTAAAGAAGGAGGATCAGAGAATGAAATTTGGCTGAAGTAAAACTGAGAGGAAATAGGGCATCTGTCTTAAAGTACATCCAAACAGCAAAGACAAGAGAGGGAGAAGAGTTATTAATACTGAAGAACAATGCAGGGAACAGAACATTTGTTTAAAAAGAATCCACAAAGAAATTAGAAAAAGGTTTCTAATTACTGCAAGAACTAAACTGAGGCAGACTATCTTGAATTACAAACCTACCTAATTTAAAGTTTAAAATACCTGAAAGAGTTCTTAACAACTTTCCATTATGTGGGTTTGCCTATTATAGTAAAGGATTGAAGCTGGTCTAATCTTAAGTTTTGGGTTGTTTTAAGGTTTGTTTTTAATTTTTGAGTTTTGTGTCTGAAGGATGTTTTAAGATAATTATAGCTACTGTCAAATTCTCCACAAATTCCATTATTTTTATAGCACTTCTACTGTTTTCTATTTGTTTTGTTAAGTTTTTGAGAACTGGCTACCCAAGAGAAGGGAGCTATTTTTTCCTTGCCTCTTCCACTTATTCTTGCGCATTAATGCAAAGGCCAATACAAATAATAGAATACAGACCTTGGGAGTTTTATAACCACTTTGACCACAATGGCTGAAGAGCTTTTTGACAATACATGGTTTCATCTCTAATTATCTATTCTGTAGCATATCCTCTCTCTTGTGAGGGAAACATTAGATTTTTGTTGGTTAAAAATACCCTAAATGTTCTGTCTAAATCAATGCATGTTAGAAAACTCCCTTTAAGTAGGATTTGGAGCATTTCTGGTTGAGTTTTTAAGATGGTACACTGTAACTGAAAAAATAATTCAGACTTAGAAGACTATATCAGATCTATTCTGCCTTAAATATTTGTAGATTTTATCTCTTATAACATTTGAGATTGGAGATAGATCTTTTTATTTTCCAGCTATTTTTCCTTATATAAGCCTTTTCCAAATGTTAAAACAGAACCTCTAGACATTTCAGGCAGGCCTTCAGGTAGGAAAATATAAAAAAATTGAGCATGGTATTATCCTATTGTCACAGTTTATGACCAATGTAATTTCCAGAGCATCTTCCATCTTTCTCAGGACTTGTAGGAAGATCTCTTTCAATAGAATGTGGTTCTCTTTTCTTCCATGTCCAAGCACTCATATTTCTTGATCTAAATAAAAGCTGTTTGGCTATCAGTTAAAATACATTTTCCAAGACATAAGTTTTTATTTATAGTTTATTAGTGAGCATCCAGAATTGTTTTAAAAAAATATTCAGTTAGCTTTGAATTACAGTGTCTCCCCATACCGGTCAAAGCAGCAGGGGTGGATTTTTCAATTGCTCTTGCTTAGCAGCTTCTGGCTTATTGGAGGTTTTACAAATGTCAGTGAAGAACTGCCAAAGTATCTTTGCCTGCTGTAGAAAGAAGGCATAGGCTCACCTCTTCATTCTCATCTCCCCTCAGCCCTTTCTGACATCCTTGACTTCCTTCTGCTGGAGCTTTCTCATGGGGAGAGGATCACAGCTATTTAATGCCCTGTTTCCAAGGACATCATCAGTTGAAAAGACTCCCTTCTTGTGAAATGCCTTTGTCCCCTCTGGATGCAGGTGAAACGTCATCTCATCTCCACAATTCAGTGAGTTTCACTGAGGATCAGCTGATCATCTTGGATTTTCAGTCAGATCCATGAATTTTTAAAGCTGTTAAGGGTGTTAGGACTAACAAATCTGCCAGCTTTTCCTCAGGCACCTCCATCTGAGTCTTTGGTCGTAATCCAGCAAACTGTAAAAGCATACAGTTATGTGAGTGGAAGAGCAGCATTGATGGAACTACCTATAGGTCCAACTTCGGGTAGAAATTTAAATTCTTTCCTGAACTGGAAGTTTCTGATGAAGCAGCTCCTTAGTTTATTCATATTATCATCACAGAGTGATTTAGGGAGAGAGAGCAGCTGTACTGTGTGTGTCTGTGATGCACAGTCTCCAGGCTCAGAGCACAGATATGTAGCACAGCTGGAGGGAAGCAAGGATTCTTTCCCATTTTATCCCCAGATTGCTGAAAAAAGAGTATCTTTAAAAGGGGGGAGACCACATTCTTTATTGACACATTAAAAACATTTAATTTGTTAGTATTAATGATAAACCTCTATACCTTCATGTATCAATACCCTTGCAACTTCTTAAATTAATTTACAAGAGAATGGTTCTTTTCCCTTAGTTTGTTGCTGCAGTGGTACAGCCTCTGCAGACACATCATTCCCCTGCTATCTACCTTTTAGTGGTGTTTAACATTCTGCACATTTTCTTTCTTGCTGTTATTATTTGAGGCATAAGAGGTTAATACCTCTAATTGTACCTCACATATATATACATACATATATTTATATCTATATATGCCATGTCTCAGTTTTGCTGCTGGTGCCAAGGAAAATGTTGGATTCTATTCAGTTTTCTTCATATTCATTTTCCTGCCCACTTAACAAAATTACATTCAGTGAGCTGTGGGAGAAATTCACATCAATGGGCCATGTAATGAAATTTCTGGTATATATGAAGGAAGAGAAAACCCTACATTTTCTTTCATTTATGTCAAAATCAATCAAATTGTACTGAACTGAACATAATCTCTTAAAAACCAAAATCACCCAGGCATTTCCAGTGAAATAAGCCTCTCTTACATGGTAACATGCACATATTTAAGAGGTCTCTGTTTTATTTTTTTTTAATCATGCCTAATTAGGTTTTTTTTTAATCACCCACACAACTAAGGCTCTTGCCTGCATAATTTATAACGTAGAGGGGCCGGTGTCAGAAATCAAATGTTGTAAATTAAAAATAACAAGTTTGAGACTAGTGATTCAATTAAAACCCTAGAAAACATTGGATTATGCATAATTGAGAGCTTGTATGCAGAGATGCATGTCATGCTTGTCAGCTTGGATGGGAGGATTGGATTGGAGCTGTCAAGAGCATTTAAATCAACTCAGTAAAAAAATTAGAAAACAAAGATGATATTTATTATTAACTTCCAGTGTTCAAAAATAAACTGAGAGGTATTTAAATTGAATGCTTAGATGACAAGGCTTTATTTATAGCAGAAGTTATAAAACTCAGTAATAACCCTAGCTGGCACAGAAGTAAAGATACTACTGTGCAGCTGAGCTGCAGCCTACAGTGTGAGGATTCAGCAGTTGGCCCTGAATCAGGTTCAGCTGAGAGAAAGCTGTGTTGGAAGAGAAGAAACTCAGACTCTTGACGGGATCTGTAAATGACTGAATCCTTATTTTTCTTTTCTTTTTCTTCACTTTTTCTTCCACCGAGAGACTAATGATGCTCCATGACTTTCTGACTTCTCTAGAATATGTGAGGCCATTCTGGTGAAAGGCTGACTGGTTCTCGTGACCCAGGTCTTCAGGACTGCATTTTGCCATCCAGTGATGCTGCCAGTAGGAACAGCTGAGATCTGAAGATTAACAACATCTTCCCACTTCAGCTGCATATCCCAGAGTCAGTTACAAACTTTGTTTGAAATTGTTGAATCAAAGATAAACTGTGCTGTTGACAGTGAACATAAAAGCTTCCCAGGACATTTCCTATATCTGAAATTAAAGAACAGTTTCATTTCTAGCTTGAGAAGAAAGGCTCCAACAAAACAAAATTGTGACTCTCAGGACTAGAATATGTCTGTCTGTAAAATACTTACAGGCTCATCAGGACTCATCCTAACCCTCCAATGTAGACCAAGGAACTAAATGCTCAGGAAGATCATTTAGTTCCTACATTATATATTAGTCACATAATACGAGCTTTTACTTTTAAAACTCAACCTTGTCCCTAATAACATAGCCTTGTGGATGATTTAGGATCTTATTGCAAGGCACCCAGAAATGCTGAATGTTTGTAACTTTTTTCATTTAAACAGACTTTTTCTCTTGGTTATCTTTTAGCAATTTCCAAGACATGAGATTCCATCTTTTTTTTTCCCTTTTTTTTCCCCTGAAGCTTCCATAGGTCTAAGTTTGCCAGTGTACCCTGTTCCCTATGGTGGTATTTCATACCAAAAAAACCCCAGGAATGCAAAGGGATTGCCATTCAGCTTTTGAAAAATTTTAAGCACATGTCTCAGTGAAGTGACACCTGAGAGCAGCAATGCCAGCTTTTTTAATGTTTTACCATGATTAAACCTAGATACAGTGCAAGGTAAAAAAAAAAAAAATCTTGCTTCAGGAAAACAAAAAGCACCTTCAGAAGCAGAATAAACTATATGAAGAATTAAATTCTTCTCCTTTGGCACACTGCTAACCAATGATGTCAAGGGGATTTGCAAATGCACAGTGGAATTTGGCCATGTGAGGTGGAAAAATGATTGATGACTGCCTAATGGTGGAGGAGTTTGATCAGAGCAATCATGCAGCAGAGCTGGAAGTTTCTCAGTTTACCCTCAGCAGATTTCCATCAGTTTCCTCTGAGTTCTCAGGGACAGGCAGAGAATCTCCAGAACACAGGCAGCTCTTGGTACCCAACTACCTTAACCGAATATCAGTCCCAAACAGTGCTGCTGGGGACAGGACTTTGGGGCCCAGTGGTAGAAGGAACACACCACAGAGGTGAGCCTGGACCACATTTTATACAGCATATGCAGGGGATACACACTAGTCCTTAATTTAGGAAGCAAAGCAGAGGTGTATTTAGCAACTTCATAGGATTCTAGAGGGAAACACATAGTTAAAGCTCCTTAGTGAATCCAGAGGTAAGATTTTAGTGGTTCGCATTTTTAAACCTCAATTGGCAATTCCAAATCTTTGCTATACTAAATTCCTCTTATAACCTACAATCACTTGGTAGCATTTACATATACTATCTTTGTATTTCTTTCATCATCTTTCTTTGATGTTTTATTAGTTACAAGGTTTAGCCTAGAAAACCCTGTGCATTCCTCTTTACTTAAAAAATTAAAATGTGAAAGATATTAATTTAAGCCATTCTGAGAATTCTCCAAATTATAACGAGACTATAAATATGAGCAAGAGAGTTATGTAAGCAGGAGAGATGAAGCAGTGGTGTATGATTTTTGTTGTACTGGAAACTGGAGCTTTATTTCTAAAAGTTCAAAATATTAAAATAATTATCCATTTTTATTGGCAAAATCAACTAAATGAGAGTAATAGGAAATCTGCAAGCGCTTTCTACAGTGACCTACCTTTGCTCTTATTAACCTCTGTAATAGTTCTCTTGTAAACTGCCATGGGAATAGAGTTTAGCCAGTGTCCCTCCATTTATTAAATCTAAGATATGGGGGTTTTGCTGGTGGTTTTGTTTTGTTTTGCTTTTGGTTTTGGTTGTGGGTGTTGTTGGTTTTTTTGGAGGAACTGCTGGTGTCAGTAAATTAACATGAAATACTGAAAAAAGTTCAATTCCATTTCTGTTAGAGCACAACCAGCCTTCAGAATTTCCCACTGAAAGATAAGCAAGCCATGTTCCATTATCTCCTACACTAAAAAGAAAAATTAAGCATTTGAAGTGACTTTCTAGATTTAAAGGAGTGGAAATTAAAGACTATTTTTGCAGGCAAAAATATTAATCATTAATACATGTTCATTGTCATGGGACTTTTCTCTTTACTGTGTTCTACACTTCCACTTCCCATAGAAATGAAGAGTTTTTGTGTTTCCCTCATTGAACAAGCCAAATGGAGGGAGAGTTTAGACTGTTTAGACTATTTAGGCCTGAATAGATGCACCTCACAAAAATACCTGACAAAGTCTGAGCACAGATTTCTAGAATGAGAAGATAGAAAGCAGGCTAACATGGTGAAGACTAGATGTGGATGAAGAAGTTCTATACAAATCAGAATGAAATTTTGAATTTTTGAAGTAGATGGCATTTTCTACACTGTATTCTCTGAGGCTGAGATTCCATCCTTTGCCCTTGACATCTCTCCTCTGCATTTTGCCACCTCCATTGCTTCTTCAGGTCATCTGCAGATTTGTGCAAAGGAAATGAATCTCAAATCCACATGACTTCTGCTTATGTCAAAGGCTCATTAAATGTTTTAGGGTGTCCCTGACTTGTTTTTTATTTTTAGTAGAAGGGAAGAGATGCATGAGAGAACACAGGGCTTTTGTTTGGCCAAATGCCAAATCAAATTTACGTATAGTTTCATGGACCACCACCTAAGATTTCATGACTATTCTCTTTAATGGGATGCCAGATCTGAGTTAGATGTCCTAATTCTGTATGCAGTGTGAGATGAGGTAGGATTCAGAAATATTTTCTTTGAAACACAGTGTGCTGCATAAGCAGCTCCATAAGACAACCACTTTCAGAAACTGTGTAAGCACTCAGCTTTCCACGCTTAACTTGACCTGGTGCAGTGTTGCCTATATTGCTGTTTGTGGGCATGCAGACTAAACCCAGAGCTGTATGCAGATGTTACCCAGCAGAGAGGTACTAGGAGAGGTCCAAAGCAGTCAGGGAGCATGCTAACAGTAAAGCAGTGTGGGCTATGCACAAAGTTATTCCTTCAACTTCTTAGCTATCAGTGTAGACATACCCTTGGAAAATTTCACTGGTGAATTACACCAAAGTGTGAGCCAATACTAAGATCAAAAGTGAGATCTACCAGGACACCTGCAGAGACAGAAGTTGTATGTTTTCTGCAGAGACTTCCAGAGGAATAGTGTTTGGGTGTGATCTGTGCCTACCAGGTCAGATGACAGCTTAATAGAGGTTTTCAGGGTTACCGTTTGGCATACACAGACAAATAATTTTTTTCCCATTCCTGCTACAGACACCTACCTGTCCTTCTGGAAGTGGTCTTACATATCTAGACAACATTATTAGCCGTAACTGAGATGCCATGAGAAGACAACTACCTTCCCTTGGGGTGAAGCGGTGGCTCAGATGGGGGTTGGAAGATCTACTTTTCAGAATTAGTTGTATACAATGGCTGTTAAGACTCCTAATTCTGTTAGTGGATCTAGGCCATAGCAAGTAGGCAAAGCTTGGTAGAGTCAGCTGAATTTTTTCTTAGAAGTTTTGGGTTTCTTTGAAGCTGAAACTCACAATGGAACTAATTATAACTTAACTGTAGCTGTCTGCCTAATGCTCTTGTTTGAGACATTCTCGACAATTATTTTTATCTGGTTTAAAATGTAGTCTCATGTTCTTTCCATATATAAATTAAGAGTGTTTGTGATGAATAGGAATTCTAATACTGAATGTTAAGTGTAGAATTTTATCATGAATTCAGAAAAATATTTTTCTGTTGAAAAAATTAAATTTTTGCTGGCTGGAAAAAAAAAGGAAGAAGCAAAACCAACAGCAGTGTTTCTATTAGCTGGTAGTGAATTAGTGAAACTCATTACTTAACGAGCATAAACAGTGATGCAAAGTTCTGTATTATTATACAGTACTATACATCTTAGTAAGTTTTGCTACAGTCAAAGATTTCTGATCAAAGCATTCACATAATTCATAGATTCGGAGGTACTAGATGCTTGTGTGGCAGACAGCAAGAGGGAAGTTCCTACTTTGTGGCTGTGCTCACTATGAAAAAATATGCATCCAACAGACTGCAGGAGAACTACTTCATCAGAAAACTGCTTTAAATGTTAGCAGACTGTATCTTGCACCTAATGATTAGCGTGAAATCACTGTATTGCATTAACTGGGAAGCTTTTCTTCCTAACAAGCTACAGTACCAGGCTAATGTGATATAAATAACAAAATATCAACCGTTACAGTAATCAATTTTTTCAAAAGACAATGAAAAATGAAACTCCTTGTATAATGTTGAGGAACTAATTGGGGCTGCCCCATTTCATAAGATTTGTTTAAAAAGAAAAAGGAATGGCGTGATGAGAAGCAAAGAAGTTAGACAAGAGGAGACCTCAGTAATAAGAATATGAAACAAGGCCTTGAAAATACAGGTTCCAAAATCCCAAATCATCCAAAAAAAGAATAGTAAGTGAAATCCCCAAAATACAGGATCAAAAAACATCAAAGCAAGCACGTATACACTGCCAACAATTAGAACAGTATTAATTAGCAACAATGTTCTTTAATCTATAAATAATAAAGTGATCAAACGGTCCCACAGAGAGGTGTATAACAATACATGGAATTTTACAGTCGTAGGTCAAAAAGTCTATCTTAAATCCCTGGGGCTAATTCATATGTTCACATTTAAAGCCCTGTTTATCCTTTAGTTGAGAGATCACCCCGAGGTGGAAGAGATGTAAAAATCAGACCCAGTGCCTCACACAAACTACATAACATACAATGAAGAAACTGCATTCAATCTTTATTTCTTCATAATGAAGGAAAAGGTATAGGAAGTAAAAGACTACAGCAAGAAAGAACCTATATTTTAGAAAAATCTTTAAATGAGCACTAAGACTACACAGCTTATCAGGAGTGAGCTGTGCCATCAGAGTTCTGACGGGTGACCATGGAGCTGTAACTATACACAACATATCTACCTATCTCTCTCTCTAGATATATATACACACACCTATATATCACACTATATAATAGGTTAGAATTGTTAGAAATGTTCTTGGTCAAGTTGTGTAAAACAGGTTTACATATTTAAGCCATATGATGTTCTGAGAAGCTAAAATATTATTGGTGTTTCCATTTAACTAAGTCTGCTGAGGTAGACAGGTTAAAGGACAAATGGAAAGTTATTTTTTGTCTAACTATTCCATCTGGGACACTGCTTTAGAATCTGATTACTCAAGTAGTTAAGCACCTTTCGAACATTCACTCAAATTTATTATGAGTTTACTTCTAAAATTTGAGGGTTTGTCACTTTATAATATACTAAAATCACAGATCATTCTCCATATACTCTTTCATTATTTCCATACACAGGCAGAACTCTGAAGTTTTCTTTACTGAATCATATGTTGATTTTTTTTTCCTGGACTCTTCTTTAGTGTAAAAGTCCTGTGATTCTATCTGTGACCTTCAACAAGGTGCATTCCTATCCAGATGGCTTAACTTGAAGACTCAAAAAATAACAAAGAGTGTGTCCAGAGAAGGGCAACAAGGTTGGTGAGGGTTTGGAACACAAGCCCTATGAGGAGAGGCTTAGGGAGCTGGGGCTGCTTTGCCTGGAGAAGAGGAGGCTCAGGGGAGACCTTATTGCTCTCTACAACTGCCTGAAGGGAGGTTGTGGACAGGTGGGGGCTGGTCTCTTCTCCCAGGCAACCAGCACTAGAACAAGAGGACACAGTCTCAAGCTGTGCCAGAGGAGGTTTAGGCTGGAGGTTAGGAAGAAATTGTACACAGAGAGAGTGATTGTCCAATGGGCTGCCCAGAGGAGGTGGTGGAATCACCATCCTTGGAGGTGTTTAGGAGGAGACTTGATAGGGTGCTTGGTTGCATGGTTTAGTTGATTAGGTGGGTTGGATTAGTTGATAGGTTGGACACGATGATCTTGAAGGTCTCTTCTAACCTGGCCTATTCTATTCTATTCTATTCTATTCTATTCTATTCTATTCTATTCTATTTCATTTAGGTCATTAATAAAAATATTAACCATTACCAGAATCCAGACAGACTCTGTCAAAACCTCTAATCTGATGGTGGAAAAATTACAATGACTCTTGAAATAAAGTTTCCTGCCTAAGAATTGTTTCACCACCAATATTTCCCTAGTTTGTTCATGAAATTGTCTGTAAACAAAAGACTCGAAGTACTGAAGTCAGGATAGACCAGGCCTACTTTTCCCATAGGATCGAAACTTGTTGAGTTGTCATAAAAAACAATAACAACAAAAGATATTAGTTTTTCTTGATCAGGGTTGGCTATTACTTGGTTCTTCATCATCAGCTGAAAAACTACTTACTTTGTTACTTTTCTGGATATCTGTAATTTGTAGACTCCTCTTGTTTTCCATATATATATATATATATATATATATATATACATATACACACACATGCATATGTACATATACATATAGTCATTATACAGTAATTTCCTGTTCTTCAAGAAGTTCCTATGAGTTCTCAATGTGGCCCTGAGGCTCTTCCACTCACTTCTTAGATCACCTTGTGTTGAATCTTACAAGGTTCAGACAACTTGAGAGCAGGAAGATATCACAGTGCATTCTTTCCAGTACAGATTCTTAAGTCTGTTACTGACATCAGCTCTGTTAAACCTTTGACCTTACTTGACTATTTTGTTGAGGTAAAAAAGCTTTGAACAACAGTTTTTGTGTAGGAAACCCTGAGATCTTTACATTCATACTAAAAAGTCAGCTCTCTCCTTAGTCTTCCTCTAACTACTCTTCTAATGATGATTTTTTTTTAATATACTTTGCTATTCATAATTCATTTGTATCTCGAGCTAACTGCTTATCTTCCTAATGTTCTGCATTCTTCTAAATTTGTAAAGGACATCACATTGGACCTTCTTCCAGTTTTCACATGCTTTCTACCTGTTTCTGTGTCTCTTGAAGATCCTCTGCTACAGCTTACTAATTTTCCTAGGTTTTGTCATCAAAAATGTAGTGTGTTTTTTTTTTTTACTTTTTATGTCATTTTCTTCAAATGACTACCACTTCTCCTAAATAATTTCTTCATTTAGGCTGATTTCCTAGTGTGTCCATCTACATGAATGATTAGCATGTAATAGAACCAAAAGGGCTAGCTGGATGTTGGTGACTTGCTCACAGTGTCAGACTGGGATCACTGTAGGGTCCTAGTAAATAACTAGCAGGTCTCTTCATCCTCTGCTGGAAAGAGAGTCCAGCCTGTTGTTTTCTTTATAGAGTAGTCTTGAATCTCAGATCCTTTGCAGCAGGAGGCTTCTCCTTTGTCAATTATGGAAGTTAGGCCTTGTGGCTGACCAGAATCTTTATTGCTGTCTGTGTAGTGTGGACACTGCCAACGCAGTTAGAGCAGGTGAGTGGAAGTGCTCCCTAAGTAACCACACACTACCCAGCATTTTTTAGTCAGGCAGGCAAAGCTGCTCAGTTTCATCATTTCTCTCCATGAGCTGCCTACAGGACAATTGGTTCATTTCAGCAGTTCTGGGTTTGCCCCACAGCAGTACCCTCAGCTAACTGGTATTCTCGTGATTGCTGTTTCTCCAGATAAGAGAGCCAGGCTGAATGGACTGTCCTGGCTAGACAGTCATCTCTTCACAGCTAATGTCCGTTTTAAGGGAATCAACAAAATCAAGAACTGAGGATCTTGACACCTAAATCTGAGTTGTGTCCAGCTGTCTTTCTGTATAAACTAGCAAAATTGCATTTACTACAGTGCTCATGGGGTTTCACATTACAGAATAGTTTAGACGCAAAGGGGAAACAAACTGGGGAAAACATATCTCACTGCAGTGTTATTAGCATACCTGGATATCTCTTCTTCCCTCTTTCTTTTTTTCCTCCCAAAACTGACTAGCCCTTAGCAGAAATTCTTGCTGTTAGTCCCTAAGTACATGACCTTGTACCACTTATTTTATGCACTTTATTATTAATATACAATATTTCAGCAGAAAACCTGCATTCCATGCGTAACACAAAGTGTCGTGTACTTTGTATGCATTTACCTATAAATACCAAGTAAAGCTGCTGTCATTCCTGGATCAGGAGAACAGACCTCTGCCTTGAAGATGGAATACAAGCTTTCTGGTGAACAAATAAACTATTTTTAGCAATTTTGAATTTAATTTACATGCCCATTGTACACTTCTTATGCAATTTCCATAGTTTTTGTGCTTTTTATAGTATTTGCAATGTTTGTTCAATTTAACAAGCTAATCTTCATCAGAAGTCTGGGAGGCCATCATCTTTCACCTTAGTGTTTAATTCACCTTTAACCATTATGGGGAAGCTTAACATGCAATAACTTTATGCTGTCATGATATTTGTGACACATCATCTATATCTTTTGTAAACTTCAACTTTGTTTTACTACTGGCTGCAAGCATTCTTCAGCATCTGTCTCCAAAATACAACGCCCTTTAAACAACCCATGTTTTCTTTCTGCATATTACAGAGTAATTCTATATTCTGTTTAGATTGATCATCAATTGGTCTGGCCCATAAAACCTCTTGCTCCTGAGCTTAGGCCAGTGGTCTTTACCCACCTCTCCAGTCTGTCGAAGTCTTGCTGAATGGCTGCACAGCCTTCAGGTGTCTCAGCCAAGCCTCCCAGTTTGGTATTGTTGGCAAACTTGCTGAGCAGACACTCTGTCTAGCTGTCCGTCCCCTCATCAATGTCATTGATGAAGATGTTGAACAGGACCAGACCCAGCACTGATCCCTTTGGGACTCCACTAGTTACAGCTCTCCATTGATCACTACTCTTTGGACTCTATTGTGTAACTGGTTCCTAATACACCTCACTGTCTGTTCTATCCTGCACTTCCTGAGCTTGCTCACAAAGATGTTATGAAAGACAGTGTCAGAACCCTTACTAAGGTCGAGGTAGACTACATCCACTGGTTTCCCTGCATCTACCCATTCAGTTATGACATCATAGAAAGCTATCGGATTAGTCAAGCATGATTTCCCCTTGGTAAATCCATGCTGACTACTCCTGATCATCTTCTCTTCCAAGTGCCTAGAAATGACCTTCAGGATGAGCTACTCCATCATTTTTCCAGGGATGGAGGTGAGGTTCACTGGTCTGTAGTTTCCTGGAACCTCTTTCTTGCCCTTTTTGAAGATTGGAGTGACAATTACAGATGATTGTAATGATAGGATAAGGGGTAATCACTTCCAACTGGGGGAAGATAGATTTAGATTAGACCTTAGGAAGAAATTATTTACCGTGAGGGTGGTGAGGCATTGGAAGATTTCACCCAGTGAAGCTGTGGAGGCTCCAACCCTGGAAGTGCTCAAAGACAGGCAGGATGAAGCCTGGACCAGTCTGTTCTAGTAGGAGGTATCCCTGTCCTTGGTAGGGAGTTGGAACTAGATGATCATTAAGTTCCCCTTGAACTCAAACCATTCTGTTATCCTATGATCTCCTGCTCTTCTTGTATCACTGTCTGCTCCTTCCCTGAACCTTATAACCCTGTATAGCATATATGATATGATTCATTGTACATAAATAAGCCAAAAGGAATAATTATTTGTTCTGTATAATGAAGAAAAATCAGACTTGTATATTGCATAGATAACAACAGAAAGCTGCATATATTTCTCTAATGACATAGGTAATTTTATGAAATGAAAAGAGGACACTTTCATGTCATTTTCATTTCAGTGAAATTTCTCCAGGCAATGTCATACTCACATTGTGAGTGTCTCATAGTTAATTGAAATTTCAGAAAAGTTCATTGGTTCATTCCTCAATATTGATATGTAAGTAATCACAGACTCTTTAAAATTTTAATATTATGCACAATTTAAAGTTGTCTATGCTATGGAAACCCTGGACATGTACTTTCAGATTTCTCTTCAGAAACTTGGGTTTTAGACGGCTATATGAACATCATAGAATAACCGTAATGGTAAACTATTCCCTTCATACTGTTGTAAGAAACCAGAGACAGTGTTTTAAAGTTATATATAAAACTGTACAAAGTGGGCTTATAATTAATTTTGATAGAACTGGAAGTAAATCTTGATGAGACCACAAAAACATGCTTTCAGCCTGTTTTGCCTCTTGATGGGGAAATTCATGAGGAGATCAAGATAGTATTTGCTCTTCACCTTCTGATTTACATTGACTAGGCACCATCCCCTTTCTTTTTAAAGGTTTTATGTTACAATTCTTAGTTCAGTTCTCCTGTAATCTAAAAAGCACAGTCTTCTGAACCGGGGAGGATTCAATTAAGTTCATGACTTTTGTAGTTTTTCTTGGTGGTCAAACAGAATACAAAATATTTACAGAATGAGAGAGAACCTGATAATTGTAGGTCTTTGCTTAAGTAAACTGATTCTTATTGTACTGGTATGGGGCCAGGCAGATCCTCTCTTGCCCCTGAAAGAGGCAAAAGGATGATACAAATGGATTGCAAAATGATGGAAAGTTTAAAAGGAAAAGCATCAAGTGTTTTACAGAAACTACAAAGTATAGTGGCACAAAATGCCAAAGCCTACAGAGTTCCTTACAGCACACCCAAAGGCCACCCAACACTTCCCTTCTCCCCACCTGAGCGTCTACCCCAAAACCTCCAGGGATCTTTGTTCTTCCCCCACTAGGCTAGCCTCAGGCTGGACAGGTCTGAGGCTGCCCCTCCCCCCACTTCTCCTCCTGACATTAGGCCTAGCCAGGCCTAAGACACCTTGAGATACTACCCCCCAGTTACCTGATAGGGAGCATCTCCCATGGGAGCAGAAACGAAGGAAGGGGAAGAGAAAGACTTTGCAGGCAAATTTATAGGGCACAGGATTTGTGGGTAGGAAATGTACTGTTTCCTGTGTTCACCTTATTGGGTTGGACACTGGGGACACTGGAGGTGTAACTTATGCAGCAGTAACAGGAGGCACCCAGCCTAATCTGCCACACTTGTCGAGCCAGGACACAGGAATGTATATCATATAACTCCAATTTTGCACCTCGAATGCATTGGGATTAGGTGGAGATGAATAGGGCACAATCTACATGCTGATCAAGAATTTGCAGAATAATGAATGCTTTTTAAAATAGTGAGTACATTTGACGAAATCAGTTTGTTCGGAAACAAGTCTTGAACGGATAGGTATATTCAGCAAATATAATTTCTGTTATTAATTGTTAACCTATGACTAGTAATTAGCTCCCAAACATGAGATTCTAATATGAGCCTTTTGCAAGGAGCATCTTCCTCCCAAATATCAGAAATGTGAATTTGCAGAGCAGTCATTGCCTGGTCAGGAACAGAATTAGCGTAGGAAAGCCATCATTTATTAGTACATGGGGCTTTGGAAAATATTTTAAACAAAGCACTTTTTTTCTCAGGCTACTTTCCTTTCACCCACTGTGAAATCAAAAATAACAGAAGAGGTTGGATAAGTTGATGATCAAAGCTTAAGTGTTGCTCACAGCATCTCATAGACCTCAATTTGAATTCTACCCAGTGTGATCTGTGACATCCTATTGTCTTAAAGAAGCTTTGAAAGAAAAGGGCAAAAGAAAGCTCACTGTCAGGAGGGGGAAAAAAGGGGGCAGGCCTGAATTAAAATGTATGAATTTTAAAAGAAAAATAAAGAGTGAACTAATAATTATCTTTTATTTTGCTGCTGATGGCAACAGGGTTGTGTAAAGATAAGTATCTAGTTCCTTGCACTCCCGAATCTAAGATGTTCATGTAGTCTTTATTACTGCAGTACCTAAACATGTCACCATCCTTCTTGTAGGTATGTATGCAATTCTCTGTTGAGGTGGCAAAGTTTTAGTCTCCGTATTTTAAATATTAGGAACAGAAAATTACTGAAGGAGAACTATATGGCCACTGAGGTGTGATTTTATTTAATCCATTTTTTTGGTGCCTGAGACACTTAAGGTAGCAATGCAATTACCTCTTTTTAGAAATGTAGAGTCTTAGGTATCCTGATGCCTCTGATGCCCCTAGGTACTTCAGTGCAGTGCCTATGATTTGGCATAGTCACACAGACAAATGATAACGGAGCAAGGACATTCCAAGTGCTTCTCTAGCTCTCTCATTTATGGAGTCTCTTTCCTCACTTAGCAAGTCTTCACTTGTTATTATCACAAAAGGGAGACTATGTAGTGATGATAGGTGACAATGCGTATTTGTGCCAACTGATACTCACTTTGATTGTGGGGTTACAGCTAAAATCACTTCCAGTTATTGCTGGCAGCTGTGACTGAAAGTCTGTCAACCAAAGGGACAGGAAATATTTTTTTAGCTCTGCAGCTACTGTGCTGCACTTGTGGGTGATGCAGTGGCATGCACATTGCTGCCTCCTTGTCACACCACTTCTGTGGGAGGGCAAAGAGTGCTGCCTCTGCAAGACTTTGCAATGCACATTTTCTGGAGTGCTCAGTTAGCTCAGACATTCCTGCAGGCACATGGTTTACAAAGGAGTTGTTTTGCCTACTTGCAACCTTCTGAGTTCTGCTAGATTGTAAGATTTTATGTCTGGGGAATATACCCTTTTCCCTGGGCTCAAATGAATAGTTCTGCTAACTTCAAGAAGTGTATTGACTGCCATAAAGCAAGCAGAATTTGGCCCTTTGTCTTACCAATGATAAAATATTACCAAAAAATACCTATATTTGCAGACTTATATTGACATTACATAGCTGCAATCAGCCTTGAAGTGTTTTGGTATTAACCTTCAGAGTACAATATTAATGTGTTGTTTTCCTTAGGAAAAAAATAAATAAATCAAGATTTAATGCTGTAAATATTGAATTGTCATTAATATATTAGCACAGAATACTTAAATCCTAAGACCTTCAGTGTCTTTGCTGAAGTCAGCAACTTCAACCAGAGCCCATCGTTGGTGTCTCTTGTGTAGATCCTTTGAAATTATTACTGCTCTGAAGTAAGGAGAGAAACCAGGATCTTAAAGGGATGGGGGGGAAGTATATGTTCAACTGGCAGATAAATTCTGTTCTGAAAGGAGGTGAGAGCATAGGACCACAGAGTGCTGTTGGGGGTTGATTACCAGCTTATACTAATGTGTGTGGCTTTACTGATGTTGCTGGAACTAAGCAGCTTTCCAACTCCTGGGAGATTGAACCTTTCTACTCTGGTCTTGAGCTGCTTACAGTTCACCTTCACCAAGCACTCACTAGTGACGGAGGCAGAAGTAAAGATCTTACTCCTCCCATCCAGAACAGAGGTCTGGAGCCCAGCGGTTGTTGCAGCTGGGAAAAACCCACATGCGAGGAATGTATATGTCTTTTCCAAGTACCAAAACTCTACTGCAGCTTATAACACTGATCACAAAAGCTCCCTTACACCTCTGGTGCCAAGATGATAGTTTGTGTAGTGAAATTTGGTTGCATCATTTATCTTCACAGAATTCTTGAAGTTTTCCAAAGTAACATTGACCCAGATTGTTGCTCTTATTGCCAAAATGTCACAACAATAGGAGTAACCAAGATTCCATGAAGAAATCTCCCTGTGAAAGGGGAAACAGCTCTTCACTTTGATGAGGTGGATTCAAACAGTGTATTACTCAGCCAATTAAACAGCTGTCACTGTTGTAATGGTAAAGTATGTTCCTAAAAGTTTTATTCAGATGAATCTCTAAACTCAGTCATGCTAAGATGGATCACATAAAGAAACAGATAATCTCTTGCAGCCAAAGATTCCCTTGAACCAGTTGGGAAAGTCCCCAGGGAGTGCAGCAGACCAGACAAAAGTCTTCAGTACCATTTCAGAAAGTATTATGATTGACCAGGGGTTCATTTTCATTGCTTAGTTCAATTCCTTAAGCCTTGTCTAAACTATGGAAATGTACCATTCTAACAAGTGGTTGGCCCTCCTAATACAGTTGTAAAATACCTCATGTTCATGCCAGTAGGCCTTATTTGATTTGTGGAAGTGTGCAAATAAGAATAAAATTCCCACTGCTGGGAACCACAGGGTAGACAACATGTCTATATTTTACTATTTTCTTTTTTAAAAAATGTCTTCTTTTCCCCTTCCCCTTCTCCTTCCCATTCCCTTTCCCTTTCCCCTTCCTTTTCCCCTCTCCCTTCCTTCCTTTCTCCCTCCCTCCCTCCCTCTCTTCCTTTGCTCCATTACTAATAATGAGATGAGTGGCAGCTCTATCTTTTTCCAAGGGACATGTCAAACACCCCTTCAGACCAGCAGGGTCAGCTAAAAGACCCTGGGAACTGTAGTTGGAGGAATTTGGAGGTACTTGGCAGTTAGTCAGGAAATTTAAGGGACTGGGCAAAACCAGAGTGTAAGGCAGCCCTGAAGGATAAATGACCCCAAGACGAGAGCAGCCTATGCACCACGTGTGGCTCTGCTTATGTCACTCAATATGTCTTGTTCAGCTAGAAATAGCCTCGTTTTCTACAGCTGGCACATAGCCAGGGTGTTGAAAAGCTTTATGTGGGTAAGTATTGGAGAATCAGGTTATGGTCTTGCTCTACACTTTCCTCACATTACAAAAACACTAGACATGGTACCAAGGGGGATACATTTTTAACCTTAACACTTCAGTAATGGATAGTAGGATGGATAGTTATGCGTTCTTTCTAAGGGTCTTTCATTTACATTTGGGGCCTCAGGTGACAGACTACTATTCCACCCTCCTTCAGATCTCTTTCATTGAATACGCACAATTGCAGCTTAGTTCCAAACCCATTTTTTAGGCTGAAAATAAATGTTTTCATTTCTCTAAGAAGGAGAGATAAATCCATGTCTGAAAACCACAGGCTGTGGCTGTCTCTTTAAGTTTTCAAATCTTTGCAAACTCTTACAAACGAGTACATTTCTGTAACCCCTCTGAATGGCCATGTTTTTTTAATGCAAGAATCTGTGTTATTTAGGCTTCTTTTTTTTTTCACATGAAGAAGAATATGTGGGTGCTGTGAGAATGATTTTCAAGCTGTGAGGATGTTATGGCTTTATGTACCCTACGAAAAGTACTCACTGCTGACAACCAGTGTCAACAGTGACTGTGGCTGAACAGTGCTGAAAACAGTTTAAGTCATTCTGTCCCACAGCTCACACTGTATTCAGCAACATTTCAGGTAGTTTGACTAAAATCTGAAGAGGCACTGATTCCACTAGCCTGGTATTAACAGGAGAGTGAGCCCTAGTGTAGACAGCTGCCTGGCTCCAGAAGCCATCAGCAGTGCTCAGTGCGCTCGACATGTCCTGGAAATGGCTTCTGAGCCAGAAAGCTGTCTACACTAAATTGTTCACTATTTATGTCACACCTTTTCTTGTGTTAGCATGAGAATGGGGTGAAAATTAAACAAGTACAGTTGAAAAATGTAAATATCCTTTTTCATTTGAATTTTCTCACTGAACAGAGATTTAAGATCCTTTGGCAAAATGTGAATTACATTTCTTCATATCCTTTTCACAATAATAAAAGGAAAGAAAGACAGACTGAAAAGGAAGCAAACCCAGTAATTTTCTGGTTTTAGATTTTAAATTAAAAATATAATCTAGGAAGGAGTCTTTTTAATTCTTCCCAAAAGAAAAATACTTTTTTCACACTAGCATGTCATACACCTATGAAAGAGTAAAGTGCAGTGCACTTTAATGCTGTTTCCACAGGAAACAGCATGAACAGCCCTGTTACCCTACACTTACTTTCAAATGAAGCTGAAATGCAAAGCTAGCATCTTCAGTCTCCACTGAAAAGTTTAGTAATAAGTATCAACATCTTGTTAATAGAAGGATTTCTTAATAGTGTCCTGCTCACATATTGTATGTCAGGCCACAGACTGAGAAGGAAACAGAAAACCCAAAGCCATGTGAGGAAACAAGTGAGCCGGAATTTGTTCTCTTTGTATGAAAGGATTGTGAAATTATTTTGAAAAATTCTTGTGGAAAAAGAAAAGAGCTGAAACTAAACATTTGGCTGATGAGTGTGTTCAAACACAATGAACAGAATCTAACTTCTATATTTGCAGGTTTAACTCTCATCATGGCAAAATAGATGCAGAAGGGGGGGTGGGTGGGAGGGATGCCAATATATCCTAAATCCTAAAGCAGGATCCTCTGTTAGTTTATATAATTCACCAGAATGCTTGTATGGGTGCGACCAATGTATTTTACAAACAGCAAGTGAGAAACAGACTCACAGTGAGCCCCTTCTCTCATTACAAAACACACATGCTGTTAGGCATCAACCCAGCCCCAAATGTGCTCCAATGCCAAGTTAAGGCCATTCAGAGGAGCACATTTAAGCTACCTTCTTATATAGTCAACTTCCTTGCATAATTGCATATGGAGATGAGACAGACCACCCATTTAACTTCAGTTATCTATGCAGGGGCAAATTTCTACCAAATTCTTCCCTGAGTTAGATAACTTTGCACTTCTCTTTGAAGGTCATATGAATAAATAGATAAAACCAGGTGGAATCTTATCTGCTTCATTTAAATCAAATTCCATATCTGTTTTCATAATTTTACATCCTGATTCTGTCATCAGACAACATTGCTGATCTTAACAGCGGCCCACAGCGCTGGAAAACTCTGTCTTCTAGAACCTTCCACCTGATTTAGAGTATCACACTTTGTGCAAAAATTTGTTTGGAAACTATTGGAGGTCCTACTGTACAGAGAAAATCTCCAAACAGCATACCAAGCACTACACCTGTCTGTTTTGATGAAACCATATGCAAACTAGGTGTGTTTGAAAAGTGTACAGATTGTGTTTCCTAAAATGATGCTTACCTCCTCCTGATGGTTCACTGAGCATCCTATTTCACACACATGAACATACTTGGCACCCTACACTTCTCCTTACAAGTTCAATAAATGGAAAGGTCATTAGTGCTGTCAGTCACCAGTACATCTTGTTCCCTAGACCTGCAAAGCACATTTGGCTTACTGTCTGTTTCCCAGGCTCAAAAAGTGCAGGAAGGGTAGTCTTTGGAACACAATGGAAAATTTCCTTGCATCAGCTACCAGAAAAAAAGAGACACCCTGAAGGCCTTGTCTTTTTTCATTAAATTCATAAAAAGCTGCATAATTACAAAGGTTGTGCAATGCTAATTTTCTACATGACTTTCACACTTTATCAGCCCTAAAATATATCTGAAGTGGCAGCACTGATACACAGATCAGGTGCCATCCCACATATCCTCCCATAGATAATATAACCCACAGAAACACAGTCTGGTCTGAAAAGAATTTAGAAGAAATACCTCTTCTAAAGAGAAATGGTTGGATTACTCAGTGAGTGCTGACAGGAAAGCCATTAAACCAGGGCATTAAAAGACTGCAAGAATTGCAGATTTGCCCCTGCTAGGCAGAAATGTGCCTTAATCATTAAATTAATAATAAACAGAACCACACAAATTTTCATGCAGCTATTAATTAACAGTCTCACAAAATTACATTTCATTAATAACCATAAACAAATCTATAAATGATGCCCACTGGAAGGATAACGTTTTTCCCTCTCCCTGAGAACATATGTTTGTAAACTGTGTAGCTGGGCCCTGAGTAATTTTGGAGTGAGTAATTTCCGAATGTGCAATTACAAATGGCTAAAGTGCAATAGCTCCCTGAAGCATCATCACAATTTCTGCAGTGAGTGTTTAATTGTAGCCAGACTTTGTAACCTTACCATGGCCTGTGTCCTTGCCATAACCCTAGTCCTAAGCTCCACTCTTCAACATATGGGGAAAATTTTTCAAGCTGATTGCTCCAATCTGATTAGGGGAAGTTATGTAGCTGCCATTTATTTAGAGTCTTGTTACCACACTCTAACAGCTGCTTTGTAAAAGATTCCCATTAAGACCATTTTCTGCCTACTCCAATTCCAGCACGTCTGTCAAAGTAATTGTGATTGCACTGATTGTTCTGAGGGTGCCAGCAATAAAAAAAAACCCAAAACAAAAAAACAACTAAGAATTTCTTTCATACCAGTATGGCAAAAAGCAACTTCAATGCAATGGCAAATTGGTAAAGTGAAAGTGCTTCCTGCCCTGAATCCCTTGCTAAATTCTCCAGTGCATAAAGTCACAGGCGTCTCCAGGACAGTTTGAGAAGAGCAACTTGCTCTGTAGCAGGTGACTACTAAAAACCCAGCACAATTCAATTTTACACCGTCAGTCTTTCCCTCCAGTTGCGACTTTGGCAACCTAAAAAGCTTTGATGGGTTTTTCACTCCCAGCTGCAGTAATATTGAGGTTGACAAGCTGCACATAGCAGATATGTTGTGGTAGTATTGCAAAGCAAATAGAGGATAGAGGGATTTCCATTATGGTGATAAGTTTCAGATTTAAAAGGAAATAGAAGAATAAAAACTCTTTTTAAAAGACAAAGAAAAAGAAAAAGGAAAGGGAAAAAAGAAAACTAAAAGTAAAAAAGGAAAAAGATAATAAAAAGAAAAAAAAAGAAAAAGAAAATGAGAAGAAAAGGGGAAGAAAAGGAAAGGGACAAAGAGAAAGAAAGAAAAAGAAAAATGAAAAGGAAAGAAAAATAAAAAATAAAAATAAAAAGAAAAAGAAAAAGAAAAGAAAAAGAAAAAGAAAAAGAAAAAGAAAAAGAAAAAGAAAAGAAAAAGAAAAAGAAAAAGAAAAAGAAAAAGAAAAAGAAAAGAAAAAGAAAAGAAAAAGAAAAAGAAAAAAAAAAAATGAAAGGGAAAATAGGAAAAGGAAAATGAGGAAAAGGGAAAAAAAATGAAGATTGTGGCTTTTTTTTCTTTATCTAAATGCTAAATGCAAATGAAATAACAGACTTTTATTTAGACTCATACTCACCTTAAGAAATTTCAGGCTAATAACTGGCTATCATTGA
Organism: Colaptes auratus; assembly: GCA_015227895.2. NCBI lineage: Eukaryota > Metazoa > Chordata > Aves > Piciformes > Picidae > Colaptes > Colaptes auratus. Next base: position 45,694,554 of record CM037631.1, read on the forward strand.
TGTTATTTTCCATTACATATAAATTATTTATTGTGGGTTATATTCTATCCCTAACTGTAGCAGCTGAAATGATTTTAACAGGTTTTGACACAAACAAGAAAGTGTTTTGATCTTGTTTTGGTTTTGGCCAAGAGTAAAATGTACAAATCTAATGAAAATACACCAATCTGAATTTTACAGTCATCAGGGCATGTTTATGGTTGGCATAGGCTTAAAGAGTATCTCTGCCTGGGCTCTGTGAAACCATTAAAATTTAAGCCCCCCAAATCCAGCCTAACCACAGCTTATTCAGTTTAATTCTGTCCTGCCTACATTTTTTAAACCTATTGTGTTCAAATCTTCTAGGAGTTAAAAATTAATCTAAAAACTCAATATTTAACCTTCATTGAAGAGAGATTTATTCCTTGCAGTAATAAGAATTGAGAAGTGAGCAACTGGAAAAGTTTTGCTGTCAGCTGTGAAAGTGGTGAAGTAAAGTGATTTTTTCTCCCTTTACGTGCTGAATCCAAATTCTGGGTATGGATCAGATAACATGCTAAGATATCCACATGTGGGATTCTGTGTCAAGCATCATGCCCAAAGTGCCAAAGAAAGCTCCTAAGCCAGGTTTCCAAATCTTTAAGTAGGACATAGTAAAAAAAAAAAAAAAAGAGCCTTTTGCTCTTTGGTTAGCTATGAAAATTGTCTTTGGTATCCATGAGAAAGGATTGCATGTGTTCTCTATTATGTGTGGCTTTCCAGGGGTCTCTAGCACAGAAGTTTATTTGGTGAGTTGTCCATGTTCCATACTATAGGACAACATGTCTTTTTGGGGTCATGTTCTTGGACAGAGAATATTACACTTTCAGGATATTTTTGATTAATTCCTGGTGTCTAATACGACTTTTCAGATGTGACTGGGTCTCACTGTGTAAAATCAGGTAGTGATAGGACTAGGGGGAATGGAATGAAGCTGCAGGTGGGGAGATTCAGGCTAGATGTGAGGAGGAAGTTCTTCACCGTGAGGGTGGTGAAGCCCTGGAATGGGTTGTCGAGGGAGGTGGTTGAGGCCCCATCCCTTGAGGTGTTTAAGAGCAGGCTGGATGAGGCTCTGGCCAGCCTGATGTAGTGTAGAGTATCCCTGCCCATGGCAGGGGGGGTTGGAACTAGATGATCCTTGTGGTCCCTTCCAACCCTAACTGAAACTATGAAACTATGAAAATGAAGTTTTTCTAGCAAAAGATGCTGGCAGAGTGAACATAGAATCTCTCTGCCATCACTGCAGAAGAGTCATGCTTTCCAGAACCCCTTGTGTCTCATAGCTTATCACAGCAGGGCTTTTACAGGTTTATTTCTAGCTTTGCCTTTTTTTTTTTTCCCTTTTCCTCACAGTTTGGCATTATGGAGGCAAGAGAAGACAGGCAAAGTATTTAATCTCATTAATTTTACCTCATGATGTCTTGGCATAAAATACTTTTATGAAGTAATTTTTGGAATTAAGGCAGTCTCTAAACATTTTTAGCTTGAAAATAGTGCTGAATAGATTTTTATTTCCATCTGGAGGCAGAAATGCTTTAACCAAGGCAACATGTTCATTGTTTATGCCCACCGATAGCCTAAGGCCCCAGACCAAATGACAGCTGGCTGCATACATCCAAACATTACCTGTGAGAAACTTAAAATCCAGAATTCGACTGCAAAACTTTAAATCACTGTATTGGAAACTTGCTTTCTAAAGACATTGATATATCCTGTGGCTCCAACTGTTTTGAACTGTATAAGAACATGTTTCCCTCAGTTTCCATGAAAATGTCAATTTTATGATAGCTTCTTACAGGTCTCTGTTTATTCTGAGTCCATGTGAGTTAACTGTTGGTTAGGCTTCTCTGGGCAGCTCTGTTTTTCCTAGAGTTATATTGATGGGATTTTTTTCAAATACTTGGGACAAGAGACTGGGTGGCCAGGCTTCTTAATGGTGAAGAAGTAGTGGTGTAACACCTTGAGAGAGTGGCAAACTTGTTCAAATCCCTACTGCTTTATAAAGATTAATTTAATGAGAGCTGTCAGTGAACACTGGAGGTGTGAGAGAAGACTAGGGTGTTACAAGTGCTCTCAAAACCATGCTCTGGCTGCATACCTGCCAACATTTCAAATGTTGAAAGTGGTAGACTTGGCAGACAGGTTGTTTGGTTCCTATGGCTGCCTCTTCCTGCAGAACTGCCTGCCTCCTCCCTCCATGCCTCATGAAGAGCCTAGCAGCCTTTTGCTCTTGCTGGCTTTCCCTCCTGAAAAGTCATGCACTCGCAGCTTGAATCCTCCTTCTGCTGTTTGAAGAGGCAAGACACCACTGATCCCCTGAGCAGTATATCCTGCTTCAGTGACTGCATGTCTGTAAATTTAGCAGCAGTAGAAATTTCACAAAATTAATGTGTTGGACCAGAGGTCTAGGATTGGCAAGTGTATGTCTAAGGTGTCAAGAACACACCAGTTGAAAGAGGGATTATAAAGGAAATTAATTAACAGATGCATTATTATTTAGCAAAAGGTGAATATGTTAGACCTTGCAGGAAAAGGTCTTTTAGGTATGAAGCAAAGTAGGACAAAAGGTAGAATTGTTTTCATATCTGAGATCCTAAACTGGGATTTAAAAAAATCGTAGTTTGCTTTGAGCAGATAGTTTTGTCTCTGGTGGATAGTTATTTGTGAATCTATAGGCACTGTATGAAATACAATACTGGTTGACTTGTGCACTAGGTCCATCAATGTACTCAGGATTTATACACAGTTTTATAGATAAAGAATGCAAGTACAGCCAGGATGCACCTGATTTCCTGTGTTGTCACTGTGAAATGTATCTCTGCATGCTCAGCAATCCCAGTGCACCCTGCGTGAATGTGACATGCTAAGCAGGTTTATATGGGCACATGAACGCTTGCCTGGGATGTGCAAGTGACTGAAACTCAGTAGATTCAGAAACTGTGATCAAATGACCAAATTCTTTTTGCTCCAACAAGAAGTCAATAGCAACATGGGAAAAAGGAAGTAGATGACTTGGAGAAGTGAAAATCTGCAGCCAGCAGTGCCAGAGTTTGCAGGTATCTACTCAAAAAAATCACAAACACAACAACAACAAAAAAGCAGTTATGGAGGCTACATCTGGCCTGTGTCTGTTGAGGCCAGGGCAAAAGGAAGGAAATAAGAAAGCACAACTCCCAAACCTCTAACCTGCAAGTATTTGAATCTTGCTCAAAGTAATACTCTTATTTTGACCCCAAAAATTAATCTAATGGTCAACCACATAAACAAATGTTGGCCACACCAGTCAGCTAATACTCTCTGAAGAGGCAGTAATGTTAAGGGCTGCTTCTCTGGTTACCCAAAGCTAAGCTTCTCTTCCTTCTGGCAGGCCATATTTTTTCCTCACTGCCCTAATCATCTGCTTAGCTCCCAGTGCTCTGTATATCCCACTCATTCTCCCTGCATTTTCTCCTGGTGAAGGGAGGCTGTGGTGAAGTACAGGATCTTTTTGAGAACAAAGTATGGGAGGAATTATCCAGCTTCTATATCCTCTGAGGAATTAGAGTTGTAGACAGTGGTCATAAAAAGAGAAGAGCTGGTACTAGACTAAGAAAAATGAATGAAAAATCCAGCAACTCATTTTGGGCTTGAAAATCATAGCACTTATTTCTTAATGGGAGATATTCAGGAGAACCCAGAGAAGGCTGTGATTCCAAAAGCAGAGGTAATTCCAGGCATACAGAAGCATCAGAGGGAGACAGTTACTGAAAGTTAGGTGGGGCTGAGAAAGCCAAGAGTAGAAGAAAGACAAAGTAGAGCGGTACTCTCTGAAACAGACTTCAACAAAATGAGTAGAGAGCACTTTACTGTACAGATAAATATGAATGCCTCTGATTGAGTCTTCAGCATGGGTCACCCATTTCCTCATGAATGCTCTAATCAACAGTTCATAATGCAAAATGAACCTACCAGGTTGGAAAAGACCTTCAAGATCAACCCCATGAAGGCTGGGGTCAGAGTGGCTGGAGAGCAGCCAGGCAGAAAGGGACCTGCGGGTACTGGTTGATAGTAGGCTGAACATGAGCCAGCAGTGTGCCCAGGTGGCCAAGAAGGTCAATGGCATCCTGGCCTGTATCATGAATAGTGTGGCCAGCAGGAGTAGGGAAGTCATTCTGCCTGTTTACTCAGCACTGGTTAGGCCATCACTGGAGGTGTTTAGAAAGAGACTTGATGGGGTGTTTGGTGCCATGGTTTAGTTGATTAGATAGTGTTGGGTGATAGGTTGGACTTGATGATCTCAAAGGTCTTTTCCAACCTGGATAATGCTATTCTATTCTATTCTATTCTATTCTATTCTATTCTATTCTATTCTATCATCCAACACCATCTAATCAACTAAACCATGGTGCCAAGTGCCTCATCCAGTCTCCTTTTAAACACCTCCAGTGATGGTGACTCTACCATCTCCCTGGGCAGCCCATTCCAATAGCTATTCACTCTTTCTGTGAAGAACTTCTTCCTAACATCCAGCCTAAACCTCCCCTGGCACAGCTTGACACTGTGCTGGTTGCTTGGGAGAAGAGACCAGATCCCACCTGGCTACAGCCTCCCTTCAGGTAGTTGTAGACAGCAATAAGGTCTGCCCTGAGCCTCCTCTTCTCCAGGCTAAGCAACCCCAGCTCCTCCAGGCTCTCATTATAGGCTATTCTATTCTATTCTATTCTATTCTATTCTATTCTATTCTAAATCCTCATATATTAAAGAAAAAAAAGGAGAGGCTGTCTTCTAAATAAGAAGCCTAAACATGCTCCCAGAGTTGTTTCCAGTCTCTGGGCCTTTAAACCTGTGTCTCCAGCGCTGTGAAGTGACGATGCTCAGCTAGACCAGGTTTCTTCCCCACTGGGTAAATATGAGTCCCAGCATTATGAACAGGACTGACTTCTTGTGGCTCCATGAGTGTGATGGGTTGAGGCAGAACCCCTCCCCACCAAGGGCAAAAATAATGACTCAGACAAACGGATTGCAAAAGTGGTGGAAAGTTTAAATGAGAAGCAGTGAATGTTTACAGAGAGCCAGAAGTGCAGTGACAAAAAGAAACCCCAAAGCATACCCAGAAACATCCCATCCCCACCTGAGGTTACACTCAAGATCCCCAGGGCTCCTTCTCCTCCCCACCCCCCGCTAGGCTAGTCTCAGCTGGACAGATCTGAGACTGCCCATCCCCCCAGCCTTGGGCCTAGCCAGGCCTAGCCAGGCCCAAGGCTGGAAGACATCTCCCCCAAGCTACTGGGTGGTGGCGAGGGAAGAACAAGGAAGTGCCAGACCCCACACCGAGATCTTATGGTGGCACAGGGAATTATGGTATGAAATACCTGGTTTCCTATGTCCACCCACTAGGCTGGACTTTTGGACACAGGGAATTACCCCTTGTATGAACACAGCAGAGGGCACCCAGCCCAAACTGCTACAATGAGTAATGCAGTAATGAATCAAACTTGCTGCCTTTCTATGTACAATACAATACAATACAATACACCAGGTTGGAAGAGACCTTCAAGATCATCGTGTCCAACCCATCAACCAATCCAACCCACCTAAATACAATACAGTACAATACAGTACAATAGTACAATACAGTACAAAACAGTACAATACTGTACAATACAGTACAATACAACCCACCTAAACAACTAAAAAAACTAAACCCTGGCACCAAGCACCCCATCAAGCCTCTTCTTGAACACCTCCAATGAAGGTGACTCCACCACTTCCACAGGCAGCTGATTCCAGTGGGCAATCACTCTCTCTGTATAGAACTTCTTCCTAACATCCAGTCTAAACCTGCCCTGGTGCAGCCTGAGACTGTGTCCTCTTGTTCTGGTACTGGCTGCCTGGGAGAAGAGACCAACCTCTGCCTGGCTACAACCTCCCTTCAGGTAGTTGTAGAGAGTAAAAGCAGAGCATAACCCTGGCAAGGAAATCAGCCCCTGCTCTGAGAGACATGCCTAGCTGTGTAATATTCCTGATTTTTAAATGCTTATGGCAATATGTCTCCTGGTGTCTTTGCCTGATGAGGTACTTCTGTGCTGGACACACCACACAGGCAGGAGCGTATTTGTTATTTGCCTCCTTCCCAGTCACATGGAGTATTTGGTTGTAGCATGCCCATCTGATCTATGCCCTGACATCTCCTTTAACATCAGGGGAGGACAGGTGGGAAAGATGAAGAGAGGAGCATGCCTTGCTTCTATCCTCATCTGGATAGTCCAGTGAAGGTGCACATTGGGACACTGGAGCTGGGATGCACCGCTGGGCTCAGCAGCACAGGCATGGCCTGTTAGGAGGGGCTGCAGTAAGCAAAGCAGTTCCTGCCACATAACTTCACTTCTTCCTTAATGGTGAGTGCTTGACTTTGAAGGTCTGGCCTGCCCTGATCAGTTTACTCCATAAATTAATGTGTTAATTGTACACACAGTGCTGTCTATTAGGGAGGTGTGTGTTTGACAGCCTCCAGCTGTGTGGTTGCAGAGATCCTGTTGTAGAAATCATTACAATGAGCAGTTTTCACAGCTTTTTTAATGCACTCTTAAAAGTAACATTACAGGGGCTTTAACATTTGCAGCTGAAACATGTTCGGAGACTAGTTTATTCAGTTGCTTTAGTGTTAACTCAATGTTAGATCAGATTGCATGATGCCAAATTAGCCATACACCACATATCATCCCAATTACATTCTAAGAGCTTTTATTTTTCTTAAAAGACAAAGGAAAAATATCTCCACCATTTTTAAAGCTCATACTTAAGAAATTCTTTTGTAACAGGTTCCATCTGTTCTTAATTTCTTCCCTAAACAGGCATTTTAAAAAGCAAACCCTTTACTCACGCTGGCTTTTTGTGTGAGTCACAGCTCACAAAAGTGTGCAGGCAGTCCAGTCTTGAGATAGAGGCAAGTGCGTGTTATATATTTACAACACAATCCCTTTGACCTCTTGAATGCAATGGGCACTACTGTTAATATATCAAACCCTATGAATAACAGAGGCAGAATCAGAACAGATGTGTTTCAGAGGGTTTTGTAAAACACAAAACCAAGTAAATATATTTTTGTTTCTTTTAATGATAGAACCTGAAGTCTTGCTGATGCCAGGTGTAGAAATCTAGTTGGAAATGACTATTTCAAAACCTAGGCAAATATTGCTGAGATGCTCCAAAGGGTCCAGACATCAACAAGTTTGAGAGGTTACACATAGGCATCCACACCAACCACCAAGGCATACAAATCAAACAACTGATGATGAATGTTTGTCACCTCTATGAACAAATGTATATATGCAGGGACCACTCACTGCATTGATAAAGTCACTTGTGTATTCAGCTAGACCCATGTTCTTGTGGCTGTAGCTAGAAGACGTTTGTCAGAAAAGCAGAAATGATCTGTTTTTCTTTCTCTTTTTAAACTAATTTGCTGCGTCTGAACCTAGAAGGGTTAGGAATGGAGGGCGAATGCAGAGAGGAAGCAAGCATTGCAAGGTGAGAAAAAGATGCAGCAGAAGTTAAAGCAGCTTGACCCAAGGAGACACCGATCTATGTAATGTAAATGGGAAAATTTCAAGAAAGAAATGGTTTGCAGACAAATAATTGGAGAAGGTTGACCTCGACACTGAAAGGGGAGGGGAGGGACAGAGGGAGAAAAGAAGAGGGGGAAAATTAGACCTATGTCTGTAAATTAAAAAGACTTCTGTATAAGCATTTACAGACCAGTTGGAGCCCAGAGAACATATTCCTGTCTTCTAGCCATAGAATGTTTCAGTATGCAATTTTCTGCAGTAATCTAAAATGTTGTGTGTTTCAAGGGAAAAACAAACCAATAAACCCCTCTTTACAAGGCTTTGCAATTTGTGATTTGAAGTGCACTGAGCCGTTTCATGTAGTAGGTCACAGGTGTGCTGCCCTACTTCACCAATCCTTTCCAACAGGATGCTTAATGCATCCCGCTAACCATCAGGGTTTTCCTGAATTTACTAGAGGCCTCCACTGATGCAATAATACAGTAGGTTCTAAAATACTTGAAAAATAAAATGAAGATTTAGCAAAACATTTTTCTTAGTGATAAATTTAAGGAAATTGAATGTAATTGCTCAATTTTATTCAAAAAGGAGTCCATGCTGACCTTACACTCAAGTATTCTTCCTGACTTTTGCAAGCTTGGATACATGACATCATTTGGACAATTTTCACATATTTATACAATTTGTCATCATTCTGTCTTTACAGTCTGGAGAGTTACAGGATTTGCCTCTAGGCTTACTTTTTCCCCTGCACAGGATGCTTTATGAGAATCATATGCCTGCAATACTATTTTAAAAAACTGAAAAATTTAAGTAAACATTGTGAACCTACTTCATATTTAAAGCTGATATGAAGAAAATAAATAGTGAACAGAGAAATGGGGACTGGAAAATTCTAAACCCAAGCATGTATTAGAGACACAAGTGGTTTTTTTCCTTAGGCTACCTTTGACATGGGTATGTATGAACAGCATGGATGAGGATAGTATTTCAGAGATGGGGGAGGCATTAATGAAGTTTTTTTGTTCTTCCACCAAATGTAATTGATTCCTGTACCTCATTACCATATCAGTCAGTTGTGTGGATTATCAGAAAGATTAAGAAAGTGACTATTTGGCAGGCACTCCCAATTTAGATTCTTTTGAGGTGAAGGAAGGGGGAAAGATTGGCACAGTAGAGAGGAGAAGCAAGATTTTACAAACTAAACGCTTATGGTTAAATTCTTAGTAGCTGCAGCATGCGAGTAAGTTGTCTGACTTTTCCAGGTGGGTAAGTAAACCACTAGATGCTTCAGATGAAAATTGGCGTAAATTGTTGAGGATTTAAGCCCTTATATTGGGAGTTTTCTTAGGTCTCCCTCATTCAGCTCCTAGGTTTCAAATTAGAAAACTTTTGTCTGTATATGGTGCTTACTGTTCGCAAGACGGTCTTTAAAAAAGAGCAGAATATGTTCTTGAGATGGCTGAGATGTTTCTTTTGGAACTCTGTTCTTTTATGTTGTACCTAAACCAAAGACTGTGTATTCTGGTTTAGGTGCATACTATGTCTGTGTTTGGTTTCTAACCAGCATAAAACCTGACTTAGGTACCCATATTGCTTTCTGTCTGCTCATTTCCTCCTGCATCCTGAAGTGCAGATCAGGCCTGATCTATATAGCAGATTGGCTCAATCACCACTTGAGGCTAGCAGCAAATATGGGGTAGAGAGATTTTGCTGGCTTTGTTGTATTTTTGAACTTTCCTAAGTCCTAATGCAAGGATTTTTATTTGTTTTTGTAAGGAAAAAATAAAAAGAGTGAATTTAAAAGAACTCCAAAATATTTGTAAATAAAGATCAAGAATGTTGATTTGTTTTTCTGGGAAAAGCATTTTTTTTTTATTTTTAAAACCTTTATTTTTTCCATTTGAAACATCATTTTTTCTTAGATTTCACTTAATTGCTTCAGAATAGTTATAATTGCCCTACAATGATAAATAATTTTCACTTCAGGTTGAAGGAAATCTTTTGTTTAAATATATTTTTTCATCATTATGGCTTGATCATTGAATCAAGAAAATCTGCCGTGTGTGCAGCTAGTAAGGCCTTTCTCCCACAGCAAGAAACAAGGTTGGTCATTGATTTCAGCTAGCATAAAATGAAGTCTAAATCGATTCACACCAACAGCTTTTAACTTTCAGAGGGGGCTTACATTTGAACGATAGACTGAAAGTGAGTGATCCATAAACCTGGTAAATAACACTTTATTGCTCTTGTAACACGGTAGATGTGCATTGGGTTTTATAGACAAAAGAAATCTTCTCTTTAAGTTATTATGGACAAACAGAGAGGAGACAAAAGCAGACTCGGAAAGGTGAGGATGGATGAAGATGGTAACCATCAATTGAAGTATATTTCCAGTGAGTAATTGGAAGCAGGGGTCAGATATTCTGGCTTCTTGAAACAATCACTTTTTAGAAGACTTAGAGGGAAAGATGGAGGGTCTTAGTGGAAGCAGAAAGGGATGAAAGCAGAAAGATAAACATAGAACCTTTCTTTGGGGGCATGCATTCTGTGCTGTGACAGATGCAGGGAAAGAAGTATTGTAAGTGCATAAAGCATCAGGACATCATAGGTAAGGCTGAAGAACTTTATTCTGGCCCTGTAAGTGAAAACATACCTGAAGAGCTCCTTATGGCCGAGGCCACGCCACAATTTGCAGAAAGACTCAGTTAATTAAAGCCTGCAAAGGAAAACTCATTAAATGGCCCTGTGGGCTAACAGGCTGCTAATGTAGCTCATGCAGACTCTGTGCCACTTGCCACTTGTGACAGCAGATCCTGCAGGCAGAGATGAGGCAAGACTTTTGCCTGTGCTTAACTTTATGCACTGCCACTAAATCTCTGCACAATCAGGGCCTAAGTGTCTGTCAATAAGTCCTGACCACACAGGCACATTGACTTACAATCTGACTGCTATTCAGTATGTGCATGGGTTATCAATGCACATATTTGGTACTCTTCATTAGTTTAGTGTGCTATCTTTAGAGAAAAGTCAATGGCCTGCCCATCTCAATGGATACCTTAGAATAAATTTGTGAACTAACTACAAAAGAGTACATAAAACCAGATGAGGCATGACAGAATTAAAGTCTTTGAGTCAGAGGCTCAGCTGTGGCAAGCAGCCAGCTGTGCCACTGCCAGTTAGGCCATGCGTATTACCATTACAATTATATCGAAGGAAATGACTTCATGCGCAGGGTATGGCTTGAATATTAAAAATTCCTTGAGCGAAATGAAAGGCGCATTACAGTATGATAGAAAAAGAGTGCAAACATGTTTCATTTTATTCAACACTATGCTCCAGCAGATGCACTGGTAAGCAAAGGAAATTGCTAGGTCTCAGTTTCATGTTCCAGGGCTTTACTGATTGGAGGACAGATTTACAGCACATGTAAGAAACAATTAGAATAGGGACTCCACCAACAACAAAGCGAGGGAATAAATTCCGATAATGAGACGGGAAAAGTACAAGGTAGAAATGATCTATGTGCTTGCATTTGAGGTATAAAATGTCAGAAAGCCCTGTGTCAGCATGAATTGCACTAGGCAACAGATGGTGTACAGATTATGCTCTCTCTCCTCCTCTCTCTCTCTGTGTCCCTTTCTTTTATAGGTTTCTCTCTAAAAAAACTACAGATTTCCCCCCAAACACTTTGCTATTTATTGGCTGTCAACTGAATAACCATAAATGTTTGGCTGAGAGATTGTCAGGGAAAGAAGGAAGGGAAGGAACAGACAGGAAAAACTTCAAAGTTTTCCTAATCATGTTGCACAGACAGAACTACTCTATGGATCCTGAACTGTTGCTTTTTCTAGGGTGAAACTTTTGGGGTTTTACTTCCCTATACTAGAGAGAGTAACTAAGAGTCACGCAAAAGGAAAGAGAGAGAGGTGTCTGCACAGTAAGAGCTATACAGTACTGAAGTCATGTCTGACATCACAGAAATGAAGTAGAGCTCAAAGAAACTTGTTGCTCCTTTATACCATCTATTTACATTGTGTAAGCAGTGTCTGAATTATGCAAAAGTCTCATTTTATGAGACTCATGAGTCATGGAGGTATTTGAAATTCATTACATAACTTTACCTTGGTGAATTATAAAACACAACACTTTATGACTATAAAACACTACAGAGAGCACATAGGTAAGGATTATTTTATCTGTTCCCCAGTGCAGCCACTTTGTATGTCAAACTGTGATATCTATATAGAAGTTTAGGACAAGACATAAAGAAAATATCCATTCTAAGATAAGATATTTGAAACAGAAACAAGGTAATAACCAAATGAGAATTCATGTACAAGCCTTCATTCCAGCTAAAACAATAATATATTAATGCCAGTTGCATTAGATATTTTAAAGTCAGAAGCACAAGAAACCTGAGAAGAGTGGTATACATTCTTCTGTGGGTCTTAACTATACTGTTTTATTTTCATGGAGACTGGATGAAAATAGTCCTCCAGATGACATTTTTTCAAATTTTCTACTTCTTATTCAGAACTCAGCTAATTTATTTGTTTGTTTGTTTGTTTTGTTTATTACCATTTCATAGTATATTTTATGGGTAGACACCTGCCAGACTTTGGCCAATCTAAGCCAACAGAATTTATTTTGAAGTTCAAAGCACATACCATGCCTTGCACTTTCCACTCAGACTTATGCAACCAGACTGGTTTCTAACTTGCTTGATCACAAAGAGCTTAGAGATGTAGACTGACCAGAGGCATGACAAGCTTTTAACCAGAAGTTATGATCTCTTCATAGCCCATTATCACCTGCTGAGGTGGTGGACACTTCTTTGTTTTGTGGCATGGCTGCAGCTGTGTGCTGATACAACCCACCTTGTTTAGTTGTTGCGTAGCGTGACAATTTGTGGCAGTTTTAGGCTATGTTTGCTCTGGCTGAAAACCTTCTGACTGAGTGACATGTCTATGAATGATAAGGCACTCTCACCAACCCTGGAGCTGTTCCAAGAAACCCCCATCTCCTTGTGGGGTTTCCAGAATGCCTACTTTTGAAGGAACCTGCCCTCTCAGTCCTTTAGAGGAAGATGCAGAAGATTTGATCTACCTTTGCTTTGTGGGGATTATATTGGTCTTGACAAAAGTGAGAGGATGTGTACTGTCTCTAGAGTGTCTCTCAGAAGGATCAGTGAAGGAAAAATAGTTATTGTCCCAACACCTCCAATGCCACAGGGCTTTTGCACTTCAGGGGTTCTAGAGAGGCTGACATTATCACAACTTGAAGTCCTTTTCATTTCCCAGTTGATGAGGGAAAAATTAAAATAATTTCTCCTCTAAAGGTGAGTGTCCTAAGATACACACCCATCCCCAGATGTATTTGATGTCAGTCTTGATCATGATTTATCAGGAACAGTATTCCTAAGGCACCAGTGGAAATTAGGAAAATATCATACATAAAACTGCCTGGGACATTAAAACAAGGAAGTCTTCTGAGATGGGAAGGAGAGGGAGCCATTAGAAGGACATGTACAACAGGCTGACAGAAAGAATCCTAGAGAGGAGTGACATTAAATACTGAAGACTGAGATTTCAGCAAGGCCTTTGACACAGTCCCCCACAGCAAACTCCTGGCCAAGCTGGCAGCTCGTGGCTTGGATGGCAGCACTCTGTGCTGGGTCAGGAACTGGATGGAAGGGTGAGCCCAGAAAGTGGTGGGAATGGTGCCACATCCAGCTGGCAGCTGGCAGTGGTGCCCCCTAGGGATCAGTGCTGGGCCCCATCCTGTTCAATATCTTTATTGATGACCTGGACGAGGGGATTGATTCCATCATCAGTAAGTTTTCAGATGACACCAAGCTGGGGGCAGGAGCTGATCTGTTAGAGGGTTGGAGAGCTCTGCAGAGGGACCTTGAGAGGCTGGACAGATGGGCAGAGTCCAATGGCATAAGATTTAATACATCTAAGTGCCGGTTTCTGCACATTGGCCACAACAACCCCATGCAGTGCTACAGGCTGGGGTCAGAGTGGCTGGAGAGCGGCCAGGCAGAGAGGGACCTGGGGGTGCTGGTTGATGGGAGGCTGAACATGAGCCTGCAGTGTGCCCAGGCAGCCAAGAAGGCCAATGGCATCCTGGCCTGCATCAGGAATAGTGTGGCCAGCAGGAGCAGGGAGGTCATTCTGCCCCTGTACTCAGCCCTGGTTAGGCCACACCTCGAGTCCTGTGTCCAGTTCTGGGCCCCTCAGTTTAGGAAAGATGTGAGTTGCTGGAACGTGTCCAGAGAAGCGCAACAAAGCTGGGGAGGGGGATGGAGCACAGCCCTGTGAGAAGAGGCTGAGGGAGCTGTGGTTGTTTAGCCTGGAAAGAGGAGGCTCAGGGCAGACCTTATTGCTCTCTACAACTCCCTGAAGGGAGGCTGTAGCCAGGTGGGGGTTGGTCTCTTCTCCCAGGCAACCAGCACCAGAACAAGAGGACACAGTCTCAAGCTGTGGTAGGGGAGGTTTAGGCTGGATGTTAGGAAGAAGTTCTTCATAGAAAGAGTGAATGGCCATTGGAATGGGCTGCCCAGGGAGGTGGTGGAGTCACCATCACCGGAGGTGTTTAGGAAGAGACTTGATGGGGTGCTTGGTGCCATGGTTTAGTTGATTAGATAGTGTTGATTGATAGGTTGGACTCAATGATCTCAAAGGTATTTTCTAACCTGGTTAATTCTATTCTATTCTATTCTATTCTATTCTATTCTATTCTATTCTATTCTATTCTATTCTATTCTATTCTATTCCTTGACGTCCCATTATAAAACAAGAACATAGAGAGCATGATGTCTTTCCCACATTTCACAACTTGGAGAGAAAGACATTCAGCTCCAGATCACATGGTTGGGAGCTGAAATTTCCAGGTTTTCTAATGGTAAATGTATCTACAGCTTCACAATCTGCAGCCAGAGGCTCCAGTGCACAGGAGGACGTAATTTCTTTCCATTTCAGAATCTTGAATTATTTTCTAAAATGTAATTAAATCTTCAGAACACCTCTGTAGTATAGATATTCTAATGACTTTCCTCATTATACTAACTGTGAATAGAAAGGGAATGAGATTAAAAAAAATACTTCACATTAAGCTAATTGTTTCCTTTGAAGTCTGTAGAAATATTACAAATGGAATATTACATATAGATATATTACATATAGAATGGTTTGAGTTAGAAGGGATCTTTAAAGGTCATCCAGTCCTATGCCCCTGCAATGACCAGGGACATCTTCAACTAGATCAAGTTGCTCAGAATCTCACCAACCTGATCTTGAATTTTGTTTCAAGAGATTGGACATTTATTATCTCTCTGGGAAACCTGTTCCAGTGTCTTCCTTATATCTAGTCTAAATGTACTCTCTTTCATTTGAAAACCATTACTTCTTGTCCTATCACTACAGGCACTACTGAGAAAGACATTCTGCATCTTTCTCATAAGTCCGCTTTACATACTGACAGGCTGCAATGATGTATGTCTAGAGCTTTCTGTTCTCTAGGTTGTACAATCCCAACTCTCTCTTTGTAGAAGAGGTGTTCCACCCCTCTGATTATTTTTGAGGCCCTCCTCTGGACCTGTTCCAACAGATATATTTTTTGCCTGTGCTGAGAACTCCAGGCCTGGGCACAGTACTCCAAGCAGAGTCTCACCAGAGTGAAGTAGAGGGGCAGAGTCACGTCCCTCAACATTCTGGCCATGCTGCTTCTAATGCAAACCAGCATTTAGTTGTCTTTCTGGACAGAGAGCACATATTGCTGGTTCATGTCCAGCTTTTCATCCACCAGTATCCTCAAGTCCTTCTCTGCAGGGCTGCTCTCAATCCTTTCATCTCAGCCTGCATTTATATTGGATGTTGCTGCAACCCAAGTGCAGGGTCTCGCTTTTGGCCATGTTGAATCTTGTGAAGTTTACATGGGCTCACTTCTTATAATCATCCAGGTCTCTCTGAACGGCATCCTTTCCCTCAAGCATATCAATGAAACCTCTCTCTTGCATACAGTGTGATAACTCCACCTCACCAGCTCTGCATATCCCTTCTGGACAGCCTGTAAACTTCTACTCTAACACTTCAGCTGTGGGATTCTTTGCACAAAGTCTTATTAACACCATTCCAACCATATTTCATGTCTAGTAGTCTTTATCACGTTAAGGAAATTAACTCTCTTGACCCTTCATTTGTTGATGTAAAAAAAAAAAAAATCTTGCAATCAATTTAATAACCAACACTAACTTTAAATACATTGATGTTCAGCACTCATACGAGAATAAGTAAACACATGTATCTGTTTTTTCAGAAGCACTACTTAAAACCTAATATCTTCTCTGTAACAGAAATCACTTTTTCCTGGAGTATCTTTTCTTTACTTGCTAAAATTTCTAGAAAAAATATCTGAAAAGTCTCTTTAAAAGTTAAAGGATTTCCCTTGGGTACAAATTCAGAGTCTCCTCTTGAACTAAAATTTCAGCTTAGGAGCACCAAAATTTTCAATTGTCATCTAGTGCTTTTAATATTGTAACACAGATATACTTGTCTAGATTATTCAATTATGTGATAAACTGTCAAAATTAAATATAAGAAAATGGTGATTTCATACTTTTCATTTTATTGTATGAAATGAGTGTATGAATGTATGAACTATAAAGATATAAGATCAAGCTAATCTTGTTTGACTTTTTGTAAAGGTTTAAACCTGAACAAAGCTGGTCAAACCAAACCAGCAGGTTAACCTATTTTCCCAACACAGAAGTGAGGGAAACGATACAAAAATTTGGGATTGAGAGAGGGGGGGAAAAAAAAAGTGAGATAAGAATAGAGTTTACTGATCAAAATCAGATAAACATAGTACAAAATGCATGATTACTTTAAACTGTTTGCAGAAGAAACACAGCATATAGCAGCAGGCAGAAGCAAGCTAGCCAAAATCCCATTGTCATGCCAGTGGAAAAGACCCACAGTCAAAAACCTGGAAGCCAGAAGCAGCAACTGGAACAGGAAGCATCCCATGTTACAATCTGAACTTCAAGCCCCATAATACTTTGCTTCAGCCAGCATTTTCATTTTGGAGCAGGCATGACTACATCATGGTATGAATAGCAGCAGCAGATTCAATTCAATCCATGGCACTTTCAGTTGTAGAAAATGCCATAACCCTTTCACACATCTCTGTGAAATGCTTTGACTCTGACAAAAAAGTACCTTTTCAGATGGAATGCCATTTCTATGACTTAGGTCCTCAAAGATGGAAATTAGATTATCTTGGAGGGTCTTGATAAGTAAATGAACTAGCAAAATACGCCACTTTCAGTGACCTGCCAGTGAACTCTTTACATCTTCAGGTTTCTAAATTGCTTTAGAAAATATGACCCTAATATGCCTGAAGATCCCATCCAGGCCATTTGGCTACCTTACTTCAGACAACTGAGCAAGTAAGTGTTGGTGCTGATGAAATACAATTCAAAAGACTGCAGTTTTAACCATAAAAACAAGTATTACTGTTCCTTCTTTAACATATATATATGTAAATATATATATATATGAGATAATATTATAGTTGTGTAGGAGACAGGTATAAACTAGACTAAGAGAGAGAGATGCATTACTTCCATCCTGGTTAAATACCATTTCAGTTAGCACTGGAAAGGACATTATATCCTTCCTATGGAATCAGCAGTCTGTAAGTGTAGTAGCAGTTCTGCTCCTTTTGGGTTACACCAGACTGTTTCATGTCATTTGCACTGGACTGGATACATTGATTGTCATACCAGGAACTCTTGTGGGGTTTGTTTGTTTGTTTATTTTTCTGGGTTAGATCTCATGAACTTTTTCCATTTCCTCATTTTCTCTAATAATAAGCTACACATCCTGTACAGAAGTTGTGAATGCAAACAAATACCAATTAACATACAGTACAGAGAAAATCCTTCTTGGTTACTAATGTATCACTCAGGTTCACTTCTTGAATCACTCTCCATTTTTAATCATAGTTTACTTTAGAATCCTCATGAGAATCACATTGTTTTTCAGTTCCCTATATACATATTCATTATCAATTATTGTGACACTGTGTATTTGCAAGCCTATGATATGTTCAAAGTTTCTTTAAAGTGAAATAGGACTTTGTTCTTTTGCCCACTGATCCCTAGATCAATGGAAGTTAAATTCTGAAGGTGAGCAGAGAAAAAATACATTTGTGTATGTATATATATGTACATACATATATGTTTCTCATGAAAGATGATATTGGAATTGCTTTTTAAATAGGTATAATTATATGATGTTCAAAAGAAAGCTTCACATACTGAGGTAAATGTGTATGCTTTGAGACAGAGCTTCTTTAGAGTTCTTTGCATCATTATTGACAGGATGATCAACAACTATCAGGATTAAATGTATTAATTTGAAAATAATTCAACAGAAAACAGACAACAAAACCTCAACAGACAGTGAGTAGGAAATTGAGGACAAATAGCCAGGAGACCCACATGGTTAAGTAGGGAACTGCTATGCAAACTCAAATGAAAGGCTCGAGAGTTGGGCAGGGAGAAATACAATGAAATTCAACAAGGTAGGTGTAGAGTCTTGCACAACAACCCCATGGATCAGTATAGGTTGGAGACTGACCTGCCGGAGAGCAGTGAAGGAGAAAAGGACCTGGGGTCCTAGTGGATGGAAGGTTGACCATAAGCCAGCAATGTGCTGTTGTGGCAAAGAAGGCCAATGCTATATATATATATATATATAACTTAAAGACAACTCTTTGCGACTCTACTTCCAAGCCGACTCCAAATTATTGTTTGGTGGATTTGCTCTTTCCTTTTCTCCCCTCTCTGTTGGGGAGGGAAGAGGAGGGGGGAGGGGGGAGAGATTCTCAGCCTTGCCCCCCACCTGAGCTCTTAACTTCCAGTTAAGGCTCAAACCACCACAATTTTTGGCGCCTCCATCGTGGGGCTTGGAAATTAATCTTGTCTTGGGAAAGCAAAACTTTGTCTGAAAAAGGGACTGGAAGTAGAGATGGCAATTTTAAAGAGCCTGGTGGTCCAAGCCTTTGCGTGGGTGTTTGGCTGGATCTTTTGGACCCACATCTACAAATTAATAATTACCATGTGGTGTGGTTAATGATAGAGATGCTGATCAAATGGATGAAAACTTTACCAATGAAGCTGGGCATGTATCTCCTGAATTCATTGAGTATCACTGTCAGTGGTAACTTTCTAACACAGGAAATTTTCCTGCAGAAGGCTATGAAACCAATGGTGTAGATAAATGTGCCTGTGATGGAAAATTGCTGTACATTGCAATATGCTCCATATGCTTGAATGTAATCCTTACAGGGGCATTTGCTGTGACCGTGTTGGGTGGGGACGAGCTAACCCATTAAGAGCTGTTTGGAGGGTGATAACACACTCCTTTGCACTCTTTAACGACTGGGGGCGTGTCTGCTGTGGGCATTGTGAGCACTCTGTAAACACAAAGAGGGAGGGGTCAGGTTGTAATGAGTGTGCCAGATCTCAGCCTGAGCCCCAGGCACAAGGGTCTGCCCCACCACCAGCAGCTCCATAGTTAACCCCTGATGCTCCTGCCAATGCAGTCTCTCTAGCACCAGTCACCACACGCAGGAAAAGAAGTCAAAAATCATCGCCAAGCACAGATGGAGAGGAAGGAACCTCAGCAGGCCCCAGCACCTCACAGAACCCAGCGGTGGATGAAGATGAGTCAGACCAGGAAATAACTGTCACATCGTTACCCAGAAAGGAACTAAGGCAAACTCGTCTGGATTACGCAAAGAAAGAGGGTGAGCCAATACTGAGCTGGGCCCTGAGATGCTGGGACGAGGGGGTGGACACAGTGGACCTGGATAAGAGGGAGGCAAAGCTTTTAGGCTCCATGACTTGTGATGCTGGTCTGGACAAAGAGTTAGCCAAACTCGATGGAACACACACTCTCTGGGCCCGGATCCTCAATGCCATCAAGAGCCGGTACCACTCAAGGGATGACCTGCCCTGGGCCCCAGTTAGATGGACAACTATGGAACAGGGCATTCGCTACCTGAGACAGATGGCTGTGCTGGAAATAATTTATGGGATGGCCAGCTCCCTTCGGACCCAGATGAGGTGCCCATGAGACGGCCCTTTGTGAAGAAACTCACCCAGGGTGCTCCTCAGAAATATGCTCCCACATTAGGAGGGATACTCCTGACTGGACAGGATGGAAGTCCTAAACTGTCTGTGAGTTTGCCAATGATTTAAGGGAATATGAGGACAGCGTAAATCAGAAACCCCTGATCTCAGCCATAGAAACTATGGCCAAAGACATTGTCAAAGAGATCAAGAACCACCTCATAAGAGACTGGGCAAAGGAACATGGCATTGAATGGATTTACCACATCCCATACCATGCACCAGCTGCCGGGAAGATCGAGTGCTACAATGGCTTGCTAAAGACCACCCTAAAAGCCATGGGGGGTGGAACCTTTAGGAACTGGGAAAAACACTTAGCTCAAGCCACTTGGTTAGTGAACAGCAGAGGATCTGTGAACTGAGCTGGTCCTGCCCAGTCCCACCTGCTGCAAACAGTGGATGGAGATGGAGTTCCTGTGATTGCTGAGAAGACCTGCTGGGAAAGGCAGTGTGGGTTTTTCCTGCTGCTGGTGGGGGCAAACCGACCCGAGGGGTGGTCTCAGCTGAGGGTCCTGGTCACACCTACTGGGTCATGTTAGAAACTGGGGACATTCAGTGTATCCCACAGCGGAACATGACTCTGGCTGAGAGGGATGAACTCGGGGTGGGGCGACACTTATCAATGTATTATAGTCATTGTGTAAATAGTTATAAGTTGTTCTAAGTTTCTCCCTCCTAGCCTAATACCAGCCTAGCATCCAGGACACAACGTACACACTGCACACCAGTACACCAGAGAGCTCCTGCATCATCGCACCTGTACCTGATGTCCCTGCAGCAATGGACTGTACCCAATGTCCCTGCAGCAATGGACTGCTCCTGGCTTTTCCCTTCCAAAGACAAACTGATTCCTGATTTTTTCTCCACACCCCTGCCCAGTTCAAGCAGCACCTACATTGACCATCACCAGAGAGAGAGAGACTTGCCCTGGGAGAGAGCGAGCCGGGATAACAAGGCACTTGCATCAAGGATCTGAATATCACGTGTCAAGATTGCATGAAGGGGCTGTGGCAGGAGAGAGGAAGTGGAACAGAGGGGTGGATTGTGGTGGGTTAACGCCCTTTTCTGGGAACAAAAGAACAAAGCAGGGTGGAGGGCTTGCAGGTACTTTTCACTCCCTGCAGGGCATTTTTCGCCTGGGAAGCTGAGTCTGTTCCACTCCCCCCTCCCTGCCCAGCTAGGGTATAAAAAGCAGGACCTTTTAGCTGTTGGGCTGGCTTTTCTGGCTCCTGCCTCTGCTGGACGAGAGCTACTGCAGCTACCCTCCTGCTCCTCTGCCACGTGGTCAGACCTACTGCCTCCACGCTACCTCAGAGAAAGGCTGGTTTTGTATTATTCTCTTGTTTTTTTGTCCCACTCCCATCCATCCTTGTTCCTTGCCCTTGTGAACCTTTTTCCTGTTATTATATATATATATATATATATATATATATATATATATATATATATAACTTAAAGACAACTCTTTGCCTCTCTACTTCCAAGCCGACTCCAAATTATTGTTTGGTGGATTTGCTCTTTCCTTTTCTCCCCTCTCTGTTGGGGAGGGAAGAGGGGGGGGGGGAGTGGGGGAGAGATTCTCAGCCTTGCCCCCCACCTGAGCTCTTAATTTCCAGTTAAGGCTCAAACCACCACAATATGTAAAGGGTGAGTGCCAAGAGAATGCAGTCAGGCTCTTGGTGATGCCCAATGAAAGGATAAGGGGCAATGGGTGGAAGTTGAGGCACAAAAAGTTCCATGCAGACATAAGGAAAGTTTTTTTCACTGTGAGGGTGACAGAACACTGGACAGGCTGCTGAGGGGGGTTGTGGAGTCTCCCTCTCTGGAGATATTCAAGACCTGCATGGATACATTTCTGTGTGATCTGGTATAGGTGATCCTGCTCTGGCAGGGGTGTTGGACTAGATGATCTTTTGAGGTCCCTTTCAGCCCCTAACATTCTGTGTGATTCTGTGACTCCTCAGACCAGGAACAGAGGCAGTGAAGGCTGTACCACCATGATACATGGTGCATGGCCACACCATGGCACAAGCAAGTGGCTTGCCATGCCTCACCATGTTAACAGAATTGCACGGAAGCCCTTCATAGTCTCTATTTTCCTGCCAGTAAGCCTGCATCTGTGAAGCTCCTTCAGTTTTCAACAGTCCTGCAAAATGTGTTTTTCCACATGGCTATCCATAAAAGGAAGGGGAAAAGATCTTTAAAAGGCATTTTTCACATGTTCCACCAAGACAATTCATATATTTACCTGGACAGTATGTCTCAGGAGGGAATTTTCTTCTGTAAATTCCACCCTCTTGTTCACAGCATCAGTGCTCCAATGACTAAATTATAATATCAGCAATGGATTATTAATTTTAGGATTAAGAAGAAAAAATGCTACAAAATGCTACAAAATGTGGTCTATTGTGTAACTCAGTTTTAAAGCTTTTTCTTTCTTCATAAATAAATTTATCCAATAGTCCTACCTAAGTGCATCAATGCCACTCTAATTCTATGTGTTTTGCTTTTTCTCTGAGACAGATCAAACACGCAGTGCTGTTTATTTTTTCTGTGGTCGTAGATAATAACTTTATTACAAAGGGATACGATAGCTGCTATGTGTTCATCAGGCTGCAGTCTCTCTTATTGAATTGATGGTACAGACTTTCAGCCTCTTCTTTCACTTCTTTCAGCCTGTCTTTCAAAAATGTTTCACTGAGAGCACGAATGTAGGGTCTTGCTGTCCTACGTTGTGCATGCCATGAAGTAAATCCGAATTTAAGTCATTAGGAACCTATTATTTTTTAATGGTAGACATTATCTAATGCTCATATAAAAATACTCCAATTTGGTTTCTGACATGAAGTACATTCAATATGATACAGTTGAATGCAGGAAGTCTGTGTGGTCCCCTGCCAGAGTTGTCAGTGGCACCTCTGCTGCTGAATTCACTGTGCACTGAGTCTGCATAAGCTAAGAACAGGGCACCTGAGAAGGTAAACAGGTGAAATCCCAACTATTGATCAGGACATGAAAATGCAGCACAGGATGCTTGCTCCTCTGCTGCCTCCCCACAATTGTTCCTCTGGGCTGGAGGAGTTATTAAAAATTCTCTGTAATGCTCTGGGGCAGACAGTATAATATCTATATAAATTTGAATGTGTATGTGTTTTTCTCTTTTGGCATCACCCTTCACCTACTCCTACTAAGAATTGTGTTCCTGAGTACGTTAAGCCAACTCGAGACCACAGATGATGGCTACAGTGCTGTTATTTCCATGAAGGGATAGTTTAGAGGTAAACTGGCTTAGCACAGTTTTGTGACAATATGGAGCCTCAAGCATGCTGTTTTGTGCTTCAGTAATAAGTTCCAAAAAAAAAGTGTGGAAATTTCTTATAAGGATACCTTGCTTTTAAAGTAGCTGAGTCCTCTAAAATAAAATGGAACAGACATTTCAGCACTGTAAAAATTCTGAAACAATCTAATTTGCCTCTACAGGCATTAATACTATGTGTAGATTCACACTCTTCTAAATTTTGCTGTGACTTTGAAGCAGTAGATGGTAAAAGACATGGGAAGGCAGGTGGGAGTCTACTAAGGGACATTTATTTCTGGAAAAACTCTCCTACATTTGCTTGCACACTCACATATACAGAGAAAATACAGAATTATGCCATATGGAAGATAACCTAAAATATTAAAATACATTAATTCTCCTACCCTGAAGGCCTTCTGGCTGATTACAGACAACTCACAGGGGGTTTACACTCCACTAAACTCACTTAGTTTCATAACATAGGTATTTGCTGTTGCTTTGATACACTGCAGGGCAATGAGCCTATTGATCCACAGTTATTAGATGTGCTAAGGCTCTGAACCATATTTAAGAAATAAAATAACTGAACTCTGAAAAAAAAAAAAAAGTTAAATATTACAAAGCCCCAAGTTTGGCATAACGTGTTCTTATTTCTCTAGCCATTCTCTAGTCTATTTTTGTGGATTTTTCCCCCTAAATTCATTGAAGACTAGAATATATCTTGGTAAATCCTGTGTTTTTGGTTGCACTGGTATGTTTGTGTACAACAGCATTACAACATTGTGATAGCAAAAGGGGAGGTGAAACCTTTTCCAACCAGCTTACCAACACATCTAGTTGCCTCTCATCTGTGACTGGAACTTAGACTTGTTGAACTGATGCTTGATAGTGGTCAGAGGAACCTGTAAATATTGTCATAGTGATGCTCCTTTAGTCTGATGTAATTGCATGAATTTTGGTTCCCTTGAGGTATATCAATCTTCAAGCAGGATATGAAAACTGAGTCCTTTCCTTTATAGGGAGAGATCATTCACAGAGGACAATAAATATGCAAAAATAATCAAAATTTTGAGTAAATATGTGGGACTATAGTCACATAAGGCACTTGCCCTACAGATACAGTGGACCAGCTCTTTAACTTCTCTAGGCTGGTTTAATCTAACTGTGCCGTAGCTATTATAGTTCAGCCTAGGTAAACCTCTGGCTGAACCACTGAAATCTTACTTCAGGCCTATGTTTTATATTCTTATAAAAATAGGGAGTATGTGTAAAGAGCAAGAGAATTTATTCTTCATACATCATCTTTCAGAAGACAGCCAAGCAGCCTTCTCTTGTTGCTAGTCTTTGTAACTATAGCAGACAGTCATGACACACGCTATTTCAGCAAATTGATCTTTTTTTCATGCATCATTTCTAGACTGCTTGGGCCTGGTCCAACTCTTACTGAAGTAAGTAGAAAGGCCTAGTGTCAGAGGGAGCTATGTGAGACCTGAGGCTAACTTCCCTATTTGGCAAAACAAAATAAAACAAAACAAAACAAAAACCCAAAATGAAAGCACCAAAGAGAAATACTGTTTTCAGTGTTGCTGCGCCAGCTCTTGACAGATTTATTCCAAAGAAGACTTAAAATGCAATTAGATACAATACAATACAATACAATAAATCCAGGTTGGAAGAGACCTTCAAGATCATCGTGTCCAACCTATCAACCAATCCAACCCACCTAAACAATTAGATCATGGCACCAAGTACCCCATCAAGTCCATTTCTAAATTCTTCCTTGGCTTTGTCAAACATTTTTGCATTTTTTTCTCATGGGTACGTGATGGTCTTATGTCTGAGCATCGTTCCCATCCACTGATTTTACTTCTGGGCAGGGGCTGACATGTTAGTTTTCAGTATTGTCTACCACATCCTTCTTCACCTCACTCTTCACTTGGTTGCACAGTGCTAAAGTTCCCACATTGACTAGCCATGCTGTTAAAACCATTATATCCTCCTCATCATTTATAATATGGTTGTTTATTCAGTGCCAAATTGCATCCAGCACCCATGGCTAGAAGGAGTGGAATGGGGATCATGGAAGACCTCCACTGGCTGGTGGAGGGACATTGGATGGACTGAATACCCCAGGTCTTAGTGCCAGGGCCCATCCTGTGACTGGCAGAACCAGCAGCTGCCTGTTGCTTCAGAGATGAGGTGCACATCACCATTCTCATGGATGGCACTACTGCAGTGTATTATGGGAGAAATGCTATATTCACACCCTTGGAGAAGGACCATCTATGCTTGCAAGCAATTCAGTAGATGAACTCAAGAGAGCAGCTCTGCTTGGCTAACTTTTTTTCCAGTATCAACTGCTTCAGAATACGAAACACTGCTATTAACATGCTATTAACAGTGGTGTAATATGCATTCCTGGTGCAATTGTTTTTTATCCAGTTATTATTTTTATTCAATCATGTTGTTGGTTTTTTTTCCTGGTGAGTGACTGACAACTACCTGCATTGGCCAAGCCAAAGATGACAGCCAAGAAATGCCATGGCATTTGTGTGACTGCATTTATGTGAGTCATTTCTTCCTGGATCTCAGGATCTTTACAAAAGTTGACATAGATAATTAGCATTTATTCCTGGATAATAGCTTAAATATCTTCTATTCTAATATTTCCTAACTGGCCATATTTTATGATTACTTATTACTTTATTCATTTCCACTTTTACTACACAACCTTGCCTTAGTAACAATCTCACAGAATCACAGAATTGTCAGGGTTGGAAGGGACCTCAAGGATCATCCAGTTCCACCTCCCTGCCATGGGCAGGGACACCTCACACTACATTAGGTTGCTCAGAGCCACATCCAGCTTGGCCTTAGAAACTTCTGGGGATGGGGCTTCCACCACCTCCCCGGGCAACCTGTTCCAGTGTCTCACCACCTTTACGGTGAAGAACTTCTTCCTAACATCCAATTGAAATTTACCCTCCTCTAGCTTGGATCCATTCCCCTTAGTCCCATCACTATCCAACACCCTAAAAAGCCCCTCACCAGCTTTCTTGTAGGCCCTCTTCAGGTACTGGAAGGGCACAATAAGCTCTCCTTGGAGCCTTCTTCAAACTGAACAACCCCAACTCTCTCCATAGGAGAGGTGCTCCAGCTCTCTGATCATCCTTGTGGCCCTTCTCTGCACATGTTCCAGCACATCCATATCTTTCTTGTAATAGGAGCTCCAGAACTGGACACACTACACCAGGTGGGGTCTCACCAGAGTGGTGTAGAGGGGGAGAATCACATCCCTTGACCTGGTGGCAATACTCCTCTTGATGCAGCCCAGGCCACTTACTGGCTTTCTGGGCTGCAAGTGTACACTGTTGACTCATATTGAGCTTCTCATATACCAGCACCCCCAAGTCCTTTTCTTCAGGACTGCTCTCAAGCCACTCACTGCCCAGCCTGGGACTGACCCAATCCAGATGCAGGACCCTGCACTTGGTCTGGTTGAACCTCATGAGGTTGGCATGGGCCCACTTGTCCAGCCTGTCAAAGTCCCTCTGGATGGTATTCCTTCCCTCCAGTGTGTCAGCTACACCACACAACTTTCGAATTTCTAATCATAGAATCATGGAGGTCAGAAAAGACCTTTAATATCATTGAGTCCAACTATAACCCAGCTACCATGACCACTAAACTGCATCCTGAAATGTTACGTCTACACACTTCTTGAATACCGCCAGGGATGGCAACTCCACCACTTCCTGTGCATGCTGTTCCAATGCCTCACTACTCTTTCAGTAAAGAAATTTTTCACAGAATCACAGAATATTAGGGGCCAGAAGGGACCTTTAAAAATCATCTAGTCCAACCCCCTGCTAGAGCATACTGAAATGCATCCAGGTGGGTCTTGAATATCTCCAGAGAGGGAGAGTTCACAATAATATCCAACATCCAATTTCCTAATATCCAATCTAAATTTCTCCTGGCACAACTTAAGCCAAATTCCTCTTGTCCTATCACTAGCTACTCAAGAGAAGATAGCAATGCCAGCCTCACTACAGCCTCCTTTCAGGTAGTTGTAGAGAGCAATAAGATCTCCTTTTAGCCTTCTTTTCTCTAGACTAAACAACCCCAGTTCCCTCATCTGCTCCTCGTATGACATGCTCTCCAAAACCCTCACCAATTTATTGCTCTTCTCTGGACATAATTCGAGACCTTGAAGTCTTCCTTATACTGACTTGATCTTCCCTAGAACCCTTACATTTCTCCTGCAAATCAAATATACTTGATATCCTAAAAAACATTCTCTTTGAAGTAAAAGCTTTTTGGAAAAACAACCAACTAACCAAAAAACCCAGCCATACCAAAAAACCTTCCCAAACCCTCCTCAAAAAATCCCTCAAAATAAAAAATACAAGCAAAAAAAAGCCCCCAAAACCTCCACCACCAAAAAACAACCAAACAACAACAACAGCAAAAACACCACAAAAAAGAAAAATACCCAACCCCCCAAACAAACAAACACACACCAAATAAATCTGTCCACTAAAATGTATGGGAAAATATTTCAGACACAGGTGCTTTACACTGTCTAACCAAAAGGCCACATCAGCCCAGAGTGAAGTTCTACGGGACACTCTAAACATGTCTGAGAAAAAATGGCTCCACTGCATCTTAGATAGTTTAAGGCTTCTGTAATTAACTGCGAGTCCTTTGTGAGGGACGTTATTTTTGCACTTGGGTGGAGAATTTCTGAGTCCCTTGGTTGTGGCTGCCCTTCTGACACTGCACAGTACCTTTTACTAAGTGTTATCCCACTTTCTTCTTGGTACAGATATAAAATATGTTGGAGAGCAGGACCCAAAACAATCACTATTAATATTAAGAGAAAACAAGTCCTATTTAAAGTGCTCCTCAGCTTCCTCATTGCATTTTTATTCTAGGGCAGGATGTGGTTATTGTACCTTATAGTTCTGTGATCTCTTCCCCCTTCTTCATCCCACCTTTCTAGACATGTTTTAAATCCACATTTTGAAGGTATTATTCAGCATCCTCCTAGTGAGAAGGACTGGACTAAAACCCTCTTGAAGGTTTCTGCCTCTTCCCTTAATCACATGAGGCGTGGCTGTTAAGTGATGTAAGGCATGCCTTTCTCCAGGGACCAAGTGCTCAAAGCTCCTGATTGCTTGGGGAAGGAGAGAGCCAGAGGGGATCCTAAATCAAAACCTGTCTCTCACTCACCTATGCACCGATTGCTGCAACAGCTCGCTTTCACCGGGAATGTTTTCTTCAATTAAGAGAGACATTGTCAAGTATTCTACTTTTAGAGTTGTTAATTTGTTATTTTATAGTAGTAGAATCTGTAATGCCCTTTCAGTCTGTGGCATCTTCTGGAACAATATATTGTCTGCTCTTGTGCCATGATATATCACCATAAACCACAGGGCTATAAGATCATATAATAATTTGTGAGAGTACATTAGGAATACATGTATAATTTATCAAACGGGCTTTACAGAGGTAAGACTATGCCTGTCTGACAAAGGTTACCTCTATATGAGTGCCCCCTATAACCACACAAGGAAGAATCCATTAGCCAGCATTCACTGAATTACAACAAAGCTTTTACTCCACAAACCGGGCACACCGAAAAGTGTGAGCATGAAAAGAATTCCTTTAATGCTTTGACTCCAATCATGATTCAGACAAGGGTTTCAATACACATTAAAGCTGGAGGAAGCCAAGTTTTTAAGGTGAAAGTGGTATAAAGGCCATTTGAACTTGGGCCAGGATCTGGATTTGATTTAGAAAAAAAATGGTGGAACATGTTTAAAACTTTTCAAATTTAAAGTAAGGAATACATTGAAACTTTGAGATTCCCATTTCCTAGGACCTGCTAGACCTACAATATTGGCTTAAACATGACTTCCATAGCTTTAGGAGCTGAGCACTCTAAGGCAATTCTGCTCCCACCAAAATGAACGTGAATTAACTCATCTTAGGGAAAACCTGAAATGCCACTGGGTTTGATTAAAAATAAAAGTCCAAATCTTATTCACTCTGAATTTTTGCTTCCTAGACTAAGAAGTCAGAATAGTGCCCTAAACAATGGTACTGTGCATTTGCCCATGTATTGATGCTATGTTCTTCAGAACAAAGTGACTAGGCTCTGGGTTGAGCCAGCAATTTATATGCTTGCCATGCTGCTGTAGCCTTTATTCTGTGCTTCCTGACCAGACTGAAAGCTATGGCAGTGGTATCATCAATTGATCACAGCATGGCATGTTCAACTTTTTATCTAGTCCTCAGGGAAAGGGAATTGGTTACAGCCTGAAGCTACCAAGCACGGCTCAAAGCTCAATGCCTGCTGCTTTCAGATTTCTTCACTAAAATCTTAAATATTAGTACAGGTGATATTTGTCCTAATAGCTAAGAGCAAACTGAAGCAAGTAAATTCATTTTTAGTTGGCTATTAAGCAGTCGTTTCAGTATTTAAAAAAAAAAAAGTTTGCTGTGACTCTGAACTAAATTTGTTCATTAATTCAGGACTGAAAATAATCTGATATCCTTAGGAATTTGAAATTCTTGCTTGAATATTATTTTCAGGCATCAAAATGATCTGTTTCCTCTGGGGAGGCAGATAACTCAGTGGGTGGGCTCTGGTCTGGGATTTAGAGTACTTGAGCTTTCTGCCTTGTGGAACCAGTTGAGAAATACTTTTAATGAGTGACAATTCTCAAAGCACAGTTTTGTTTCCTTTAAAATGTTATTCTTACCATCAAAAAAATATCACTCCAAATGAAAAAAAAAAAACCCAAACAATTCTAAAGCTTGTATTTTACTTACAAGTTTCCTTTTATTACTTGTGGAGGAATAATCTTCCTTTCCTTGTTCCTTTTACCTTCAAAATTTTGAATAATGTAATCTTATTACTTTTGGAAGATTTCCACCAAATATTCTTGTCAAATATTCTTGTATGTCCCTGGAAGTACACAGATACACCATTATTTGAGCCCTTCATGATAACACCACATCATATGTATCTTCCATACCTCTCTGTGAGGCAAGTCCTCCTATCCATGTTTTCTTGAAGTGTAATAAGGCACAGAAGTTTAGGATCTCAAACTCACTCTCATACCCCAGCTTACACCAAGAATGACTGAATTGGCTGAAAATTAGATTAAAGGCTAGATTTTAAATTGCATGCAGAAGGGAAGAAACAAAAAAGACAAAACCAAAAACATTTGCTCTATTTTTTTGTGTGCTGTTATTTTGGGAAGATTGAATGAAAAACAAGAAGGTCTGGAAACACAAATATCTCTCCAGAACTGAAATCCCCCTACTTGCACATTTATACAAATGACACATCTGTTACAACACATACCACAATAAGTGTAGCCACAGTTGAATACAAATAATTAATATGAATAATACATTAAAATTTTCCTTTTTCTCAAGTGCTAGCTGTGTTGTGTGGTCCACACATAGAGAAAATTGTCCTGGCCATTTTCCAGCTGGTTTGGACAGTAATGCAGGTAGTCATAAAAGTTCAAATCTGTAATGTTGATTGGTGGCACATTCTCCAGGAACTGTGGTACACTTTTGAAAGGAGCTGTTAGGATCTTGCTGGAAAACTTCAAGGAAGAAGTGAGTTTCTAAAACTAATGTAGATCTCTAAACCGAAGGTGAATGGCCTGGTAAGTGAAGATGCAAGTTCCTTAGAATATACGTACAATATACTTTCATTATCTGAAAATTTATGAATTACGTGCAAAAGCCAACTGGCAGGTCTGTGAAATAAAAAGAAAGCAAGGCCTGAATGATGTTGCCTAGAAGAGTGTACACTTGTTTATTTTCAAAACTTTGTCAAGGGTTTGCACAAAATGGCAGGGTAATGGACTATTCATGAATCAAAAGCCCTTCACTTAGCAGAGGGCAAAGCAAAACAGATTGCTAAACCACTTCAAACTTCCTGTGCAAGAAGCTCATGCTACAGAATAATGAAGCCTGTGTTTGCCAGCCTTCAGCAGGGTGCTAGCCTAGCACCGCTGGGCTACTTCACCCCTCTCTTCCCTTTTGACTCCTCCTCCTGTTTTAAGGATTGGATCCCTGACACTGCTGCACGCTGCCCCTTTGACCACAGCTGCAGCAGCACAGACCTGCATAACCGATCACAGGCTGGCAAGAAACCCTCCTCTTTACCCCTCCCAGTCTGCCCGGAAGGCTTAAAATCTCCAAGGTGCTACTGTGGGCATGGTCCTCAACTGTCAGTACCTGAGCACAGCGAGGCTCAGAGAGCACCCCTGACCTGGTAGCCCAGAGAGCCAAGCTGGTTTTCACTTTGCTTCACGAGTTCGCTTTAATGAGCACTGGAATAACTGTAAGGAAACGATCTCCTTTATCACAGGATATGGACAGACTTTAGAGCTCAGTCTTCCACAGGACACGAAGTGCCAGCTATTTTCCAGTTCCACAGCTGCGCAGCGTTTTGAATGCCAGAAAAACAGCCCACCGAGCCCAGCATCCCAGCAACCCAGCGCAGGCAGGCGCCATCCGGCATCTGCCACAGGCGCAGTGCCTGTCAGGACTAACAAAAGCAGGAACGAGGGCCGTGCCCTGCCCTCGCGCCAGCTCGCGTGCCCGCGGTGGGCTTGGCTTGGCCCAGGCGCGGCGTGCCGCCGCCGGGCACGTGGCGTGCAATTGTTCGTTCCCAGCTCACCAGATTGGTGTCAGCTGCCCGCGGCCCTGGGCGGCGATCCCCCAGGACCCCGCGTACAGAGGCGGCCGGTGCACAAAACCAGCAGGCACGAAGCAGCAGGTGGCCCCCGCGGAGGTAATCAGGATCACATTCAACGGGGGAACCGGCTCAATTTTCAGCCCCGTGTCTGCCGAGGGGCCTGGAGCTGCCTTGTTAATGCTGCAGGGAACACGTGGGACACATTGACTGCATTAATTGTCCTCACTCATTCAGCGGTGGATGAATTATAATGTTACCACTCCAGGGTAAAGCAAACACCTATCATAACAATCATGTCATTAGTGTGCAGATGCCGGCTGCTCTGCTTAACCTTTTGTATCTTTTTTTTCCTTTTTTTTTTTTTTTTAATGGCATGCAATAAGAATATTTTTTATTGTTTTTCATAGAGTGGATTTTTAGATTGCAAGTGTTGCTAAACCCTTGAAACAAGCACAGCACATTACTCAACAGCTAGGAATAAACACACAGACTGTCAAAGCACAGATTAAAGTTCTTTTAGAGAGTAATAGGGAGGCTTTAAAAGTTTATGTTTGCAGTTTGGTTTATCCTGACACATTTGTTGCTCCCATAGTAAGACATCCAAATGGACTAGTGATCCTTAAAAATGAAAGTCTTAGAAATGGTTCTAATTTAACTATAGTTATTAGTGATAGGAGATTATATATGCACATCCACACAAATGACACATTCTGGATTGAAAATTAAACTATTGAAATCTCTGCAGAAAATACTTTTGTTGACTGTATGTAGATATGTATATATATATATATACACACATAGGGATGCACATATATACTTATGTATGTGAAGGAACATTCCTTTTTATCTGTGAATCTTTGTATTAATACTTGTATCTGTATTAACAATCTACATGTAAAGATCATATATTGTATTCAATTTACATTTACATATGCACCACAAAGCTCTGAGTCTTGCAACATCATTATCTTGCAATGAGTGATCCTGAGCTGATGCAATGTTCTCTTTAATTGAGCTCTATTCTGCATTTGGTAGGATTCTTAAATGGCACATCCAAGTGTGCTGGGAACTTCCCAGTGCCTGTTTGTCAAGTGCTTAAGCGCTCCATCCAATGTTACCCGTAATCTCTGTCCACCCCCACCAGCCCTTGTGCATGCCATTATCAGCTGCTCTTCTATCACTCCAGAAAGCAAACCTGCTAGATTATGAAAGGTTTTTGCATGGTTTGGCACTTGGCCCTGACTCTGCACTGTTGCTTGTTAAAACATGCAGATCCCATATAGTCATGAAGACCACTGCTTGAGATAGTGGCTTTGTGTCACTTTTTGTTAAAACTACTAATATATATTGCAACACCATACAGAAATTAACCATTCTTCTCCCATATGTGAGCTTCAGCACACTTTCTTTGCAAGGTGGAAAGGAAATGCTCTCCTGTTTTCTGTCCTCTCCTGCCATTTCTGTGTACTCTCTTCTTTAGTAAATGAACTGAGATTCCAGGCATTTACCAGGCAAATGCTAGATGATACCTGCTACTAGCAAGTTTAGGAGGCTCAATAGAAATAGCCACAAGGGGTAAAGCCAAGCTTGCAAACAAATTTTTGAGTGATTTGGATCTAAAAACCATGGTGCAAGAGGTGGGAGGTGTGCATGCATAGCTTAGCTAATATTGGTGCTATTTGTAGGTAGAAATGTAGAGTTACATTATTCATTGTTTGATACTATTATTGGAAGTTGGGTTTAGAATGAGATCAATGGTATCACAAAGCAGGAACAGGAGAGGAATGATAGAGTAGTATCTACAATTGTTTATGCTAAGTACATGTAAATCTCTAGTAAGAATAAGTGAATGGCAGGGTGAGGTTAAGGATGAGGTTAAAGTTTTACTGTTATTGTTTAGGTGTTTTTAAAAATCATTAGACTCCATAGATGACTAATTTTGTGTAGGAACTTGCAATCTGAAATTGAGAAGCCATTTAAAATGGTTTAGTCACATTTTAGTCGTGGGCAAGTATTTAATTTTTACATATGTATGTAAAACCTTGTTGCTTATTGGCATTTCCAGTGAAAATTACTGTGATTTGGCTCTTGTTGGATATGTTTCAAAAATGCAATGTGAATTTATGTTCCTTAATCAGAAGGTGTATTTCACTGAAATCAAAGAAGTATTTTTTTTATGATGATGTTGGATTCATCTGAGAATATAATACCTTTTTTCTGGTATGCTATATTTTTATAAAACCAGAATACAGTATTACATAGCTCTTATAATGCTATATACAAATACATTAAACAGTATATATTTTCCATACTTCTCCTTTAGATTCTTTGTGAAGTTCTGGAGCTCCTATTCCAGGAAAGATCTGTGCTGGAGTATGTCCAGAGGAGGCCCATGAGGATCATCAGAGGGCTGGAGCACCTCTCCTATGAGGACAGACTGAGAGAGCTGGGACTATTCAGTCTGGAGTAGAGAAGGCTCTGAGGAGACCTTATTGTGGCCTTCCAGTGTCTTAAGGGGGTCTACAAGAAGGCTGGTGAGGGACTTTGTAGGGTGTCAGGTAATGATAGGACTAGGGGGAGTGGAAAAAAAATAGAAATGGGTAGATTCAGATTGGATGTTAGGAAGAAGTTCTTCACCATGAGGGTGGTGAGAGGGAGGTGGGGGACACACCATCCCCGGATGTTTTCAAGGCCAGGCTGGATGTGGCTCTGAGCAACCTGTGTGAGGTGTCTCTGCCCATGGCAGTGGTGTTGGAACTAGATGATTCTCAAGGTCCCTTCCACCCCTAACAATTCTATGATTCTAATAGAAGAATTAATCTTTCAGACTTTCATTTACTTTATGTGTGCAAGAAGATGCTATCAGACTGAAAACTACAGTTTGTGAGAATTGTTTTTCTGGACAAAATATGAACCTGCAATCCTGTTTGATCTTTTTTTCTCCTCCAAATAATATTTATGGTATGTTTTTGCAAGCATGCATATTTGGTTGATCAAAACCCAGCAGTGCTGTTCAGTGGCAGTTGTCCATTTATTTTTTCTGGGTAAGTAGCCTAGGCTAACATCAACTTCATCTAGACTTTTTTCTCCAAGTCTCAAAAAAATTCACAAACAAATAAAAGACAACAACAAATAAAAGACAGCAACAAAAAACAACCCAAGCAAAAACCATAAAACCAACCCTGTAAAAATGAACCCATATGAAAATGAGTTCTTGTATGTAAAATATTTTCCCATACATTGCTTCTGCTGAATGTTCTTGTTTAGCTTACTGAAAATGGTTATGTCTACACAAATAATGATTGTGTGCCACCCTCACAGCCATTCTCACATTTTCCTGTTTGAAAATTATGGGTACAGTATGGACATTCTGTAGATTGGGAAATAAGTTCTTTCTCCTTACCAAAGATCCAACTGTAAATCAATAAAGTGTTTTCTGATAGCTTAACCCACTGCAATGTATTGAAGTTTGATTATCAGGTTTGAAACCTCTAAGTATGTATACCATTTGCTAGCCTATGTTCAAATATTTATAAGCATTAAAGCAGCATGAATATTTTGAATTTTATAAATGAACATAAAAGTCCTTGATAGATTCTTAGGAAGATTTATCAATTATCATATATTTTTGCTAATCACTGGATGATAATGAAAAATAAAACCAAAAATGTTGCTGTTAGCTTTAACAGTTTCTGTAAAAATACTATTAAGATGTGAAAACCACTTATGGGGAGAAGTTCACAAATAAATGAGCTTATAAACTTAAATACTGATTTATACCAGCTGAAGCTGTGCTCTCTAGGACTTTTTTTCCTTAGAAGGCATTGATTGTTTTGTAACCAAACAAATGGGAAATTAAAAAAACTTATAGATACCTACATAATATCTATTATTACATTGATGACACTGCTGTAATGGTTTAAGAAACATAAAATGAAATTCAGAGCTGTTTTCTTAAACCCTTCATGAATATTTTAAAAGTTAATTAGGAGACTACAGGTAGGAATAGACCAAGATTTATTTGTAATAAAAATTCAGATATCACATGTCACATCTTGTGATAGAGAAAAATCTTTAATTGCCTCTAATTAGGCATTTGTCCCCATGGTTTCCTAAAATGGGTTGAACTGGAATGAACTTGGTAGAATGACATATTCATGGTAGTAAACTAAGTTTTTTGCATTTTCTTTGGTTGCTTTATTTTAATGTGTTGGTACAGAGTATGGTAGAAGTGGTAGAAGTAGTAATATATGCATATCTTACTTACTGCTATTTTAAATCACAGGAAATACCTTTCTGTATAATTTGATACAATTTGGCATCTGACCTTTATCTAATGCCTCATAACTTTTCATGCCAATTATTTTGTCTTCCTTTACCAAAACGTGCACAAAAAAATGAGCTCATGAATGACAATATATTCATTCAGCAGACCTAACATACATTTTTTTTTTTTTTCTCAAATATGTAATTAACATTCCACTTTTTACAATGTTGAAGTGAAGCAAAGAAAAATAGATTTTCTGGAACCCGTATTCTTGGGGGAAATTCCTGATCAAAAGCAATGCCAGACACGCTGTTGCTCAGGTATCTGAGCCTGAAGTATGATGCATGATATGTGAGCATAGTCTAGAGCAGTTCCCAAAAGGCATGGTGTTGGCTAAAATCTGCCTTCTTTAAAGGCAAGTCTTTACATATAAGCATCTCAATATAAATGGCTCTATTTCCTGCAATATGAACTATCTATGCATTTTTGCCAAACTGAGTAAAGAGTACATATGCTGTTTGATAGTTAAGACAATTTTAGCAGAATTTCTACATCCTGTAAATACTTACACGCATGCTTCACCTGGCGTAGTGACTGCCTTTGAAGTCACTGGAACTCCTCACAGCATGTAAAACTAAGGCTGCAGAAGTTACTGCTGTGTTCAAGACAAGGGTCCAGGCTGGAATATTTCTGTCCTTATATGTACTAAGTGCCTTTCTAATCAATATGATATTTTATTCAAAATTCCCACCTGGTGAAGAATTTCTTCCTAATGTGTAATCTAAATCTATCTACTTCCAGTCTGAGGCATTACCCCTTGTCTTGTCCCTACATGCCTTTGTAAAATGTCCCTCTCCAGCTATCCTATAGGCTTCTTTCAAATACTAGAAGGCTGCTATAATGTCTCCCTGGAGCCTTCTCTTGTCCAGGCTGAACGATCCTGACTCTCTTGGTTTCTCTTATTCAGGAGGTGCTCCAGCCCTCTGATCATCTTCGTGGCCTTCCTCTGGGCCCACTCTAACAGTTCCATGTCCTTCTTGTGTTGGTGGCTCCAGAATGGACACAGTACTTGTTAGTTTGATTCTTTTGTATCACAAATCTTTAACATTTGTTATTTATCATTGGCAAAGATTTTGAAATTGGGTCAAACAAAATGTCCAGCATGTATGTTTGCTGGCAGTGTCAAAGGACCATACTGAGTATCATCAATCATCTATATCCTCTGTTTTTAAATCTCTGTGGGTTTTTGTTTTGTTTTTAACTCAGGAAACAGGATCCTTGGAGCCTTCAGCTCACCTCTATATTAGCAGTGTGCTGCAATGTCCTTGCCTTCATTTGTCTTGTTGCTTTCCAGCTGGCATCTCTTAGCACCCTTTGACAATACAGGAATACGGAAAAATCTGTTAAGGCGCAGTTCCTAAATGACAATGCTGCCTTCTAACTGTGGCTTTCCAAAGTTGTTAAGAAAATTATTACATCTTAGTTATTTAGATTATTTGTATCTGTTACAAGTAAGTCTCGGAGGCAATAACAAATATACTACCAGGTTGATTACTGTTAAGTATTTCCAGCCACCTTCTCTACTTGCTATAGCCAACTCTTGCAATTACTTAAGCCCTGACTCATCAGAATCAGAAATGCTTAGGTAGAGATTTTAGGATAGTACATGTTAACTTTAAAGATACATGCTGTAATATTAATGAATTCCTTTGTCTTGGCAACAAATTCTTTTTTTTTATGGACAGTACGTGTCTCATTCTAACTCTAGCCATCTAACAGTGGGACAATTTCTTGTGATCATGTAGGATCCAGTTGTAGTCACTGCAGATAAAGGCCTGCACACATTTCAAAAGCAACTCATTCCTCCTATTTAAGATGCTTGTTTTGAGGATCAGGTGTCCTATATGAGTTTATTGCTCCTTGCGGTGACCATTACATGTGACCTATGTGACCAGTTTAGACTTGATACCCCATTTTTCTATGGATAAATGTAAGTGAACTTAATCCAGCTTACAGAATTGAAATAATTTTCTTGACAGCCTATTAGAGAGTGCTCAAAATGAAAGTATAGGGTCAGATTCTGTATTTCTTGTTACATTTATTGTAGGTAAAATCTGATCTGCATATTCAAAGTTAAAATTAATATTCTTAATTATTGCTTCCCATAAGTATTTGTAATCAAGATATAGCAAGTTACCATTTCTAAATAAGAGAAATGGATATTGTACCAAGAAAATCAGAGACATGGTCCTGTGAACATGTCATATGTGTACAAGCATGTATTTATATACAAATACATGGAGGTACACACACATTCACATACAGTCATAGCCCAGTCCTGCAGATAGCGTCGTCAGTTAAATGCACATGTGTATGGCATGAGTAAAGGCAAATATTTAGACAGCTTAGTGAAAACAAATAAGGGCTATGAAGCCATTAAAATTTACAGACCAGATATGAGTTTGCTTTAGAGAATGTCACTGAGAGTGTTCCAACAGTGTGTAGTATTCTGTATTCACAGCATATTATGATCAGACGTAGAACACCTGTAAAAAGTTAGTCTTGTTGTGAAAAAGTTGTCTCTTTTATGTATGTCAGGACTGGTGAGCAGTTAGTCATTAGACCTTTAGAAACATTCGAAGGAGACTGATAAGTAATTTGCAAACTAATATTCAAGTCATACATGTTATGCGGGCCATCTTCTCTCCTTTGTGCCCTAGGCAGTATGGGTGCAATAATTAGAAATGCACCAAAAATTTATTTGAGAGAAAAGAAAACAAGAGAATTTTGAATGGGAAGATCTTCTTCTGTAACCCTGAGCTCATCGTCTTTGTCAGATAGGAGTCATATTATGGTTAAGCCTATGTACCATTTTGAAGGAATTAGCCTAAAATTGAGGTGACCTTGGTAAACAAGTCTGCAAAGTATTATGGCCCACCATGATGAGTGTTCAGGCACATCTTAAGGGGCTAATAAATTCTGCTTTGTCACCTAAGATATCCAGAGACAATGCCAATCAAAGGCAGTAGGCTGTTGACAAGTCTTTCTGTGTAAAGGAGGCAAACAGAGACAAGCCTTTGACTAGCAGAGATGCAGCCTCACATTACTGTATTTATCAGCCTTTTGCATAAATCCAGTCACTGCTGATGGCACAGTCAGTGCAGAGACTTTGTATAGGAGAATCAGTGGCTCAAAGGTGACCCTTAAATTGTGTACAAAAGGCAACATCCAGAAAAACGTGTTGGTCACATGATGCTATGCATCAGGTGCTCCCTGTGAAACTCACCCCCAGCAAAGCATCTTCTTGAACTCAGTGTAAACTGTCTGTTGTGCACAAGCACAAAGGGGAAGTATGTGTCCATACAAACCAATTCGTGAAAGGGAAGTGGTAAGACTTTGTCTGCACATACCTTCCTCCCAAACTGTACCTTTGCAGTAGTAAATCATTTGAGGTTTATGGTAGTTGAGGCTAGTGATGCTGCTGATATATTTTTACTACTTTTTTAACTTCATGAACACCTAACCCTATTCCAGATTTGGATCCTATTTATTGAGGTACTTCAATATTTACCTAATCTAATATTATTTTATTATACATGTGTGCATAAATATATATTATCATATATTTACTGTATAACACCCTTCCATACACATGTATATCACTTATGTGCACATTATTTTAAATGGAGCTCTAGTGAAAATCCTCATATTTGAGGAGAAGGAAGATGAAGGTGGTGTCTTTTAGAATTTCATTGTGTATAGAATCACAGGATGGTTTGGGTTGGAAGGGACCTTAAAGATCATCTAGGTCAAATCCCCTGCCATGGACAGGGACAACTCTTACTAGACCAGGGTGCTCAAGTCCCATGCAATCTGGTTCTGAATACTTCCAGGGCTGGAGTCTCCACAACTTCTCTGGGCAAGTTGCTCCAGTTCCTTGCTTCCTGTTATCTAATCTAAATCCATCTTCTTCCAGTTTAAAGCTATTGCCCCTTGTCCTGTCCCTACATGCCTTTGTAAAATGTCCCTCTCCAGTATTCCTGTAAGTTCCCTTCAAATACTAAAATGTTTCTGTAAGGTCTCCCTGGAGCCTTCTCTTGTTCAGCTTGAACAACTTTCTTGGTCTGTCTTCATAGGAGAAGTCCTCCAGCTCTCTGATCACCTTCATGGCCTTCTTCTGGACCCACTCTAACAGCTCCATGTCCTTCTTGTGTTGGTGACTCCAGAGCTTTACAGAGTACTCCAGGTGGGATGTCATGAAAAAAACAGTAGAGGAGGAGATCTGCTGGATGAAACACTTATTCTAGTGTTTTTACTTCTATTCTGAAAGAGACAGGATTTTAATAGATTTCAGTGCAAAAGAAATTATAAATTTTTCAATGTCCATATCATATGCTGTTTCTTTATACAAGCCATATTCTGACTAATGGGAAGATTCCTAGAATATGATCAGCCATAATATCTGTTTCATTAATATGATCTTTGTAGAAATACATCATATAACACACAGAGATGCTGGTGCAATATTAGTTTTTTCATTTCCCTAACAAAAGTGTGCAAAGACTTTGCACAGTGTTTCTAAATAAGAGCTGAAACATGGTGCAAATCTACAAGCCATATTTCTGTGTTTTATCAGAAGACAAGTTATTAAAGGGTAAATCAGTTTTCAAGGGACCTCTGCAATCAGTAAGACAGTATAAAAAAAGGCAGTGATAGTAGTCAGACTTCTTTTAAAAGAATTCCTCACATCATTAAGCATATTACAGAAATTTTTACTACACATCAGATGTCTGCTTGTGTGTGCAAGGATGTGCATTTACCTGCATGTTTTGGTATGTGAGAGAGTGAAAGACAGGTTTCCAGTTATCTTTGCATGGCTGCATTTGTAACCGAACTGAAATGATGAAGCAATTCGTAGTGGCATCAATAACTCCTTGGGGGGTTCTCACTGAATGCTTGTCATTAGGTGTCACACAATTTGCTTGGCATGTTGCTCACTCTGTGACAACAGTTAATGATATGTTCTTGATGATTAAAACATTCTGCTCTTTAATTTTAGAGGTATTAATATCTGGTTAATTTTAACTAATTCCAAATATTTTATAACTCCCATCCTACCACTGGCTGCTCTGAAATCAAAAATACTTTTTGCTCTTTTGCAGACTATTCATCTGTCACCATGATTATACTAATCAGTAACAAGTATGACTGGAGAATAAGATGTTGGGGCAAAGCTTTTTGCCCACTTAAGTACTCCAAAGTTTTCACCATAAAAAAGTAAAACTCATGAGTCTTGGGAATTGATTTCCAAATTGAACTACCATATATGAATGTACTTACTGTACACATAGTAGCTGTTTGTCTGGGGCTTTTGGTCATCTGGTATAGTATCCAGGAAGCTATCTTTATAGAAAAGGATATAGGTGAGCATGGTGTATACATCCAGCATGAGCCAACAATATGCCCTTGCAGCAATGAAGACTAGGGACATCCTGAGATGCATTAGCTATGTCCTTACCTAGCCACAGGTGCAGCTACCCAACAAGAAAAGAGGCGAAGCCAACTCTTCCTGTAGGAGTGCAGAGATAGGACAAGAAGCAACAGATAACGCTTGAAATGTATGAAAATCTTTAAGTTCTTGAGGCAAGGAATCAGCCATGGGGTTGGTCAAATACTGGAAGAGGTTTCCTGGAGAGGCTGTGGAACATCCATCTTGGAGGTGTTAAATTAAACTGGACACAGCCCTGCACAACTTGTTCTAAATAGAGCTTCTTTGAGTGGGACGTGCACCCCAAAAGCTCTTGAGGATCCTTTTAATCTATGCAGTTATGTGATAATGTGATTCACTGAGTCTGTACTTCCCTGTGTCTACCACATGCAATTCTGTGCAATTTCCTTCAGCTGAGAAAATGAGACTAACATATGGCATAAGTTGCTATAAGTTGGGAGCTATGCTATACATTAAATTCTCACAAGTGGTGTGGAATGCAGGCCTCCTGTGTCATATATGGTGCTTTAACTACTGGCCTCTTGGATACAATACAATAATGCAATACAGTACAATACACCAGGTTGAAAGAGACCTTCCAGATCATTCTTTCCAACCCATCAACCAATCCAACCCACCTAAACAACTAAAAGGAAGGAACCATCTTCCTCCTTCTGGGATCTGGCTCTTTGCTTCATTTGCTTTTATGTGTGGTGCCTCTAAATGGAGTGTTTTGTTCTTGACTGACCCAAACACTTTTTTTCTTTCTATTAATTTCTTCAAGAAGAAACAAACCCCATCTAATTTGGTTCAGTCTAGGCCAACTTCAAACAAAAATGCTTTGGTTTGGCAGCTTTGTGTGAGTGATTCTCGGTGCCTTTAAGAAGGAATAGAAACTTGGGTGAGTTCCTTCCCAATATATGGGCCAGGACAGTGGCCAGGAAGGATTGTTTTGGAGCTTTAGACTCCAACTCAGGGGCTGAATTTCATTACATTTTATTCTCTGCTTCATGGTTACATTGCATCCAATTTTTGCAATCTTTTTAGAGACAAAAACATCCAAAAACACTTAAAATATAAAAGTACAAAACACCAATGACAATCTACTTAGCGCTTAAACATCAAGTTACCTTTGATTGTTTTGCACAATAAAAAACCCAAAAAGAACAAATATGACAGAATATCTAAGTCAGTTTTAGCTTTCTAGATGTTACTGCTCATAAGAGTTCCAAGAATTTAACCTGGCCCGTTTATAATAGTACTTATTAATATTGCTGTTATTATTATTAATAAATGTTTTTTTAAGAGGAATTAGAGTCTGAATTAAAATGGTGGAAAAAGTATGCTACATGGACATCTGGGGATTTAGTAGTATCTGTTTCATGTGGCCTTAGCTGCCACAGAATAAAGTCAAGCAACTCCATTCCACATTGTTTGGCTGCTTAATATCAATAATTAATTTTGAAAAAAATGAGGTAACACAGATGGATTGAGCAAAACTGCTTTTAGGGAAGATGCCAAATAGATGTATATGAGAGTACATGGCTTCTCTTCCTTCATACAAGTACTGGGCCTGAGGTGCACCTTCACTGATTCCAAACTGAGCTGTGAGTCTGGTACAGTAGGATACAACCTAGCAGTACTGGGGATTAGAAAGACTTCAAGCTTGGCACTGGCACAAGCTGAGCAATAGCTAAGGTACAGGTATAGGTAGCAGGAAGAGTGGCTGAATTTTGAGGACACATATATGTGTTAACACAGCTCTGCACACCAAGATATATTGAGGTATATGCATACTAAACTACCAAGAGCTGGTGGTGTGTGTGGTCTCTTCAAATCACAGAGAGGTGTGAATGAGTGAGGCGTGTGCTCCAGTGCAATGTCTCCATTGGCCTTTCAGTGGTGCTGTTACAGTGGTTTTAAAGAAGGAATTCCCTCCTCCACAGAAATTTTTCCTTCACTGTTAAACTCTCTTCCAGAGCTATTGAGGCCATCACCATGTCTATTCAAGACCTTGTTCGAGACAATAGAGTCATTATAGGCTATCAGCCCTGCCCTGCCACATGCATTGTTTTGAGACAATAGATTGGGCAATCACACGAGGTCATAAGATTTCTTTTATTCTGCTTCTTCTAAAGATGCTACAATTCTGTAGAACTTCCACAGGAAACGGGTGGGTACTTTCCTGTTCCTGCCACATACCAAATTTGGGAATATAAGAAAAAGTCTAGTGATTTCTCTTTTCTTCAGTTCACACCACCACAAAAAGGCCATCAGTAACATGAGACTTTAATGAATATGAAATCTTTCATTTATAATTACCAGAATAAACCATGTTTTTCTAATTTTTCTGTTTATGGTAATTAATTATTTAGTGATTGCATCAAGTCTGAATATTTGTGTAAAATGGGTTTAACATTTATCACAGTATCACAGTATTGCCAAGGTTGGAAGAGACCTCGAAGATCATCGAGTCCAACCTGTCACCACAGACCCCACGACTAGACAATGGCACCAAGTGCCACGTCCAGTCCCCTCTTGAACACCTCCAGGGACGGTGACTCCACCACCTCCCCAGGCAGCCCATTCCAATGGCGAATCACTCTCTCAGTGAAGAACTTTCTCCTCACCTCGAGCCTAAACTTCCCTGGTGCAGCTTGAGACTGTGTCCCCTTGTTCTGGTCCTGGTTGCTAGGGAGAAGAGGCCAACCCCTTCCTGGCTACAACCACCCTTCAGGTAGTTGTAGAGAGCAATGAGGTCACCCCTGAGTCTCCTCTTCTCCAGGCTAAACAACCCCAGCTCCCTCAGCCTCTCCTCATAGGGTTTGTGCTCAAGGCCTCTCACCAGCTTTGTTGCCCTTCTCTGGACACGTTAAAGTGTCTTGATGTCCTTCTTAAACTGAGGGGCCCAGAACTGGACACAGGACTCAAGGTGTGGCCTAACCAAAGCAGAGTACAGGGGCACAATGACCTCCCTGCTCCTGCTGGCCACACCATTCCTAATGCAGGCCAGGATGCCGTTGGCCTTCTTGGCCACCTGGGCACACTGCTGGCTCATGTTCAGGTGGCTGTCGATCAGCACCCCCAGGTCCTTCTCTGTTTGGCTGCTCTCCAGCCACTCCAACCCCAGCCTGTAGCTCTGCATGGGGTTGTTGTGGCCAAAGTGCAGCACCCGGCACTTGGACTTGTTGAATGCCTTCCCATTGGACTCTGCCCATCTGTCCAGCTGGTCAAGGTTCCTCTGCAGAGCCCTTCCACCCTCTAACTGACCAACATCTGCACCCAACATGGTGTCATCTGCAAATTTGC
The DNA here is from genome assembly GCA_015227895.2 of Colaptes auratus. Classification (NCBI taxonomy): domain Eukaryota; kingdom Metazoa; phylum Chordata; class Aves; order Piciformes; family Picidae; genus Colaptes; species Colaptes auratus. The sequence continues at coordinate 45,739,417 of CM037631.1, forward strand.
TGATGACTGTCTCAATCCCCTCATCCCGATTGTCAATGAAGACATTGAAGAGGATGGGGCCCAGCACTGATCCCTGGGGGACGCCACTGGTGACTGGCCTCCAGCTGGAGGTGGCGCCATTCACCACCACTCTCTGGGCTCGGCCCTCCAGCCAGTTCCTAACCCAGTGCAGAGTGTTGCTGCCCAAGCCACGAGCTGACAGCTTAGCCAGCAGTTTGCTGTGGGGGAGGGTGTCAAAGGCCTTGCTGAAGTCCAGGTAGACCACATCCACAGGCCACCCCACATCCACCAGGCGGGTCACCTGATCATAGAAGGAGATCAGGTTGGAGAGGCAGGACCTGCCCTTCCTAAATCCATGTTGGCTGGACCTGATCCCTTGGCCATCCTGCAGGTGCGCAGTTATTGCCGCCAGGATAATCTGCTCCATCGTTTTCCCTGGCACTGAGGTCAGGCTGACTGGCCTGTAGTTTCTGGGTTCCTCCATCCGTCCCTTCTTGTGGATGGGGACCACATTGGCCAGTTTCCAGTCATCTGGGACCTCACCGGTGAGCCAGGACTGGAGGAAAATGATGGAGAGTGGCTTGGCCAGCTCATCTGCCAGCTCTCTCAGCACCCTAGGATGGATCCCATCTGGTCCCATGGACTTGTGAGTGTCCAAGTGGCTCAGCAGGTCCTGAACTAATTCCTCATGGATATCCAGGGCATTACACTGCTCCCTGACCCCATCACCCAGCTCAGGAGGCCACTTGTCCTGAAATCCTCCTGCCTTGCTGTTAAAAATAGAGGCAACGAAGGTGTTCAGGACCTCAGCCTTTTCCTCGTCTTTTGTCACTGTGTTCCCCTCCAGGTCCAATAAATTTAAAGATACTGAACACTGTGCCAAGAATATAATCAGAGTTTGAAAAATTAGGAAGATCTGGAGAGCACTTTGGTATGTGCCTAACTTTAAGTACCTAAGCCTGTAGTACTGTGCTTGGCTGAACTGGGACCCCAGCACTCAGCACCTTGCTAGATCAAGAGTTCAGGAAGCACAGGTTACCATTACCTTCTTACTCGAGGACACTGTGTCCCAGCTGTGGCTGTACAGTGCACTTTGCCTTGTCAAACCTCTCTGCTAAACAGCTTCAGGCCGTGAAGATACTTGGCTGAACAATGCAAAGTTCACATGTGCTTTTCTTAATGTACTTTTTCACTACCACTCTGATTTCAGGGCTTCCTGCAGCCTCTCCATCTTGGTATTTTCTTACTGGAAGAAAGGTGGGAAGTAGGCTTAGCAGAAGCTGCAGAGACTGCAACCACAGTGCAGCCTCAACCAGGCTGGAGGAGCCTTGGCTGCCAATCACCCTTGTCTTTAAGCTATGCTACCCTTGTTTCATGGAAGTAATGGGTCCAGTGGGTCTATTACACATTTTTATTGAAAAACAAAATAAATAGCCCCATAAAACTTACACACTGCCCCAGGGCTGCAATAATTTATGCACCTTCTTACACTTTTTTTTTCTTTCCTTCTTTTTTTTTTCTTTTCTTTTGTTTTGTTTCCTTTGCATTTGCAGAGTTGCTCAAGTGAACTTTTCCAGCATGGTAGGTAAGAGGATTTTGTAAATTCATCATCAGTTGTTTGAATAAGGCAGCATTTGAAAATACTACTGGTTGTTATGTGGACAACTGTGGCAGGCCTTTACTACTTGATTATACACATACATACTACCAGAGGAGATTGCATATTACTCAAACTTGTCTAATAGAAAGCACATAAAGATCAAAGTATATATGCTGTAAGGTTTGCTTTCCAGAGAGAATGTGTTTTTTCCACAGAACTAAGGAAAGTGTAATTTCCACTCAAGCAAGTTGGGAAAAAGGAGAACATTCTTTCCTAAACAGCAACAATTATGTATTTGGCAGTCAGTAGTGAAAGCAGTTCTGCTCCCTTTCTTAACCCATAGTAAATCTGTACCTGGGAGTGATTAGAGAACAACTGGAGAAGTGGTGTGTTTTTTCCCCAACATCTATTGTTTCTTTTTTGGGGGTTCTGAGCATGTTTTACCAGTAGAGTTCAGCCTACTTGTTCTTAATTTGCACAAATATATATTAATTATGAGTGTGGGAGAAACAGACCCCAATGCTGTTGGAATATCATCATGATTAATCAAAGGACATGATAAAGAAAATAATTCTGATGGAATCCCTTGAGACCTGCAGAAATGCCTGCTTTCTTGGGTATCATAAGAGCAATATTTTGGATTGTACTTCATTCAAAGTCTGATCCCATATGGTGCAGGAGAATATGAAAATGCTACACCTTTAAACTCTAAATCAAATTTTTGACAAAATCTTAGCAAGGTAAGTGCAGCTTTCCTATACCAAACCAAATGACTTGCTGTTCTGCTGATCTGTCTCTGAAACCTGTTGCTTTATAGCTGCATTAAGCACCTTTGAAGTAACCTAACTTTGCAGAAAAGGGAAAAAAAATCTTAACTCTATTAGAGTTTAGCATATGCCCAAGAGCAAGAGGTACATCTTCTAAAACACTTTGTTGATTTTTGTTCCTATTGTTAGCAATTTAGATAGTCTTGTTACCAGGTGACTGTTGTGCAGGATGATTTTATCTAAAGCAGCTGTTTGGGTTTTTTGTTGTTGTTGTTGCTGCTTTTCTTTCTTCTTATTTTCTTTCTTACTGATGAAAGCAAAACAAAGGCAAAAAAATCAATTTAAAATAAATTAAAAAACCCTTCCTAGATTCAATAGTACACCTTAGGAAGAGCACATCAGGCAGGTGTTGAGGAAAGAGGAAAACACAATCTCCTCATGATTTATTCCTTCCCCTCCCACAAAATTGTCATTAACACCTAAAAATTGGGAGACAACAATAATTATTTCATACTGTGAAACAGTGAATAAAACATTATAGAAAAGCGCCTGGTAGGATTAGTACTCAGCTGGAAACTGAGAGTGCCATGTGGAGAATGCCATGGCATAACATGGATGAGTAAGGAACTAATGAGGAAACTAAACAGGTATCCAGCACATGAGAAATAAAAGGAGAGCCCTGGGACTGTATCAGGTTAAATTATCTTGTGTAGCTGCTTTCTGCTTATGCAGAAAGGTTTTGGAATAGGCAGCTAATGGTAGAGAGCAGAATACTAAGCTATTAAAACAGACAGTGTTGAAAGCTGATTACTTGGGGTTAAACCAGAATACAAAGAATAATAAAATACAGTGGAAAGCTTTCTTTATGGTGCTATTCCGCTAAAGTGTTGCTTCTTCATGTTTAATGTTGTGTCTTTGAAAGCCACCAAGCTGAGTTCTTGAAGTTATATGTCTCTTGCCTGAAGAACAGAGGATGGCTGTTAGTGAGATGGCTTCTCTTATGTGGGTATCCTGAAAGAAGTGCCCTGAGAGATGCAAAAGGTTACAGGTTATTTTCAGCAGTTATAAATTCTACTCCAGGGACTTTTCCTATAGTTTCTTCTATGCAGACCACTTGTCTGTAGCCTTTACCTGCCTGTTCAAATGATTAGGATCTTCTGAATCACCTTACTTTTTCTGTTGTCAGGAGGATGATCAGAGGGCTGGAGCACCTCTTCCATGAAGACAGGCTGAGAGAATTGCAGTTATTCAGTTTGGAGAAGACAAGGCTTTGAGGAGACCTTATAGTGGCCTTCCAGTATCTGAAGGGGACCTACAAGAAAGCTGGTGAGGGGCTTTTGAGGGTGTCAGGTAATGATAGGACTAGGGGGAAGGGAACAAAACTAGAAATGGGTAGATTCACATTGGATGTTAGGAAGACATTCTTCCCCATGAGGGTGGTGAGACACTGGAACAGGTTGCCCAGGGAGGTGGTAGAAGCCCCATCCCTGGAATTTTTTAAAGCCAGGCTGGATGTGGCTCTGGGCAACCTGATGTAATGGAAAGTGTCCCTGCCCATGGCAGGGGGGTTGGAACTAGATGATCCTTGAGGTCCCTTCCAACCCCGACAATTCTGTGGTTCTGTAATTCAGAATAAATCCATCCCTATATCCCTACTCACATTCAGCTCAGGGAGCCTTGGTGGAGACAGCAGTGAAGTGTAGGTGTTTGTCTGATGGGACCTGGATAGAACTATGAGTGCAGTATTATGTGAGCATGGAGTAAGCAATCAACTTACCTGCTGTGATCTTTACAGGTCCGATATCCTTCTGTATGGAACAATGACTGTGAACCACTATTTGGGAACAGTAGTGAAGTTTAAGCAATAGCACTGCTACAGGCAGGTAGCAGGAAGTGTCCTAAGAAAGAGGTCTTCCAGATGAACTGGAAATTTTCAAGTCTAATGTCTGGACTTAATTTAATTTTTATGCTGTTCCTGGAGACATCCTGGAGTTTCTCTAAAGAATAAGCAACGATACTGTACTTTTACACTCCCAGAAGCAGAATCTTAAAAAACGTCTTCGCTGTTTTTCCAGTGGCTACATCCTCCCTTCACATTGCGTTACCTTGTATAGCAAGGACATCTGGGGAGGATTCAGTCCTCTGACTCCAAGTGAAATTGGTACTAGTTGTCTCTCACCTTCCACTCTTAAAAACACTTGACAATTTGACATTCTCACTGCTAAGTGGAACTGACAAAGACTCATCAACAATAGGACATTGTTATCACTTCTGGCAGAAATCATACCTACAGCCTTATGCGAAGTGATAACTTGCATTTACTTCCAGCAGGATGAATGCAATTGGGTGTCAAGTGTTCCCAGTGTATGACTAGGGAACAGTGAGGAAGTTACTTAGAGAACTTGTGTTGTTCTGTTTCCATCTCAGTCATCTTGGAAGTAGATTGCAAATTGTTTAAACCTTAAAATGCTGCAGAATAAATGTCTCATTATTATACTGTAGTTTGATATGGCTTGGAAAAAAACCCCAATATGCTCAATATGCTCCAATGATTGTTTTCAGATGTTGGTCTTTATCAGGCCCATGATGCTGAGCAAAAGATGAAGGCAAATTGTTGCTTGCCAATAATTCTGTCTTCCTTTCTTTCCTTCCTTTTTTTTTTTTTGAATCCAGTTGTATTAATGAGGCTGGTTGTGCAACACACACTGCACTGACCTTTCACTTCTAGGACTGGCATACAAATCCTGCCTTCACCAGAGTGATGGAAAGCAATTCGGATCTGAAGGCTATAAAAGGCAAAGCTGAAATGAATTCTGACAAGTCGTAGCTGATTCCTTCTTGCAGAGAAACAGCCATTCCTATTCCCCCACGCCTGCTGTCTGTCTCTTTTTAAGTGGTCCAGAATTGGCTGTTTAATATCTGAGAGCTCCAGAGCCTGATACTGTTGGAAATGGAGGGGTTTTATTGATGCCAGCTGAAGGTGCTCTCAGGTGAATGGAGGTGTGCTGACAGCCCTTGGGTGTGTGAGTGAGTGACATTCAAGTCTCACAATCCAACAGTGACCCTAGAGAAAAGTGTATGAAGAAATTAAAGGAAGAATTTCAAACGGGTTAGGTTTCCATCCTTGTCATCTTATTTTGTGATACTCACTTAATAAATAAAAAGATAGATTAAATATTTTCCTCTCGTTGCCTTGTCACTGTTCAGACCTGTTGACAAAATTGAGTAATGTGACATTTGACTGAAAAAAAAGAATGAAATTGGGGCCCACTCTACTTAAAAAGAATCATTATTGCACTGCATAAAATAAAATACTGCAAAACCTTAATTTAACTAGGGAAGGATTTACCTCTTCCTCTTTTCTAGGGGGAGTTTTTGTTGTTGCTGCCTTTAAGTCCTCATTTACAATGGATTTCTCAAATAAGGGCAGATTACAGAACATCTCAGTAAGAGGCAAACAAGAGCCAGAGACTCTCCTGAGGAGGAAGAAATCAACTTTCTTTTTCTTTGTCTTTTTTTTTTTTTTTAAAGTAGAAACATTAATAAAGGCCACAGGTTGGAAAGAACAAATGAAGCCTCCAGGTTGGTCTCTTACCACAGTGTAAGTTGCATTGGAGTGCACCAGGCTGGAGGTCTCTGCCAACCAACTGTAAGTTTCAGGAGATTCAGAGATGCAGAACCAGTAGGTTCTTCATTTCCTCAGCACCCACCAAGAGAAGTCAGAGATATGCAAACCCAAACAAACAGCTAAGGGAACATCAAGCTATTACCCACATTATCCTCTGTTTCCCCTTGTTTTTTAGCTGTGTGATGCTGTAGGAAACACCTGCACAGGGCTCTGGTCTCTTTCTACCCAGCTGACTTTTTTCAACTGTGCACTGGCTTGGGGTCAGACCTTGTGAGCAGGTGTTTTCCCTCAGAATAACTTTCTTGTCTGAATCTGAGTGGATCACAGGGGCCGAACTTCACTGCCAGAGGTCACGGGTCAAACACAGCAGCACAGGGTCCCCCGAGTACCTCGCTTACCAGGTGTTTAATATTATCAGAGGTTATTTGCTGAAACCGTGATAGAGTGTTCTCAGCGATTCAAAATAAATTTAACGAGAACAGTTTTAAAAGCCCCCACATTAGAGGATGTCTGTTCAATGGACAGAGAGGTTAAAGTTAATTCGATCAGGCATGTGTACTTTCTCCAAAAAGGAACATATGCACTCAGTGGCTTGGCCCCATTTGTTGCAATTTTGGGTCTCATTTCCATTTGCAAGAAAGATAACTACTTGCATATGGAAGCAATAAATAAGAGAAGTCATTAAAATTTCTCTAATTTAGGAGGGGGAAAAATAAAGCTTTAACAAAGTAATATCTTTGCCAGGGCAGACAGAAATGTAAATTAGAGATTGGAAGGAAACCTATTAAAGGAATTGCTATGTTACTAGTCTTTTTTAATCTAATGAATTTATGAATTGCCACTTGTTAGGTCACAGACTTTGTTAATTTCCTATGTGTTTAGTTAAACAGAGAAAGTGTGGGGCAGGAGGAGGGAGGAGTGAAAGGAAAATGCTTGTGAACAATGAACCTGAACAAATATTTTTGTACGATGTGTAAAGGCTATTAGGTTCAAAGTTTTTGGACAAAACCAACTATATTTTGAAAATCTCAGAATGATTTGTCTGCACATCTACTAAACAGGAGGGTATAAATTTCTAGATGTTTTCCTGTGTTCATTTTTTTTTCACTTTCACAAACTTAGGCCCTTTAAAGTTGCAAAGGATTAAAAGGTCATGACATTTACGGAATAGTTTTATTAAAAGCAAGAAAAATTTAAGAAAACAGTGTGAGCTTATGGTGCCAGTTTGCTAGTCACACATCTATGAGCAACACTGCCAAAAGTTGAATCTAAGCTAATACCTTTTGGGGTTTCTTTGGTTTAAAATCTGAAGAAGAATTTTCATTCCCTTATTTCCTGTGGATTGTAGAAGCTAAAAGAGGATGCTACACCTTGCTTCCCCTTTTATTGCTGGTTAGGATCCATGTTGCTGATGAAGTTCACCAGCAAATGTTCATCTGAGAACCTTACCACTTTGAGTAATTTTGAAGTGGGATTCTTAAGTGTTTCAGTACCTGAAGACAGGATTTTTTCCACCCAGAATTATATGAAGCAGAGGAAAAAGGAGAATAAACATCAAAAATAACAGAGCAATCAAAGTAAAGCAAAGCCCTGTTATCTTTCATGAGTATTCAACAATGATGAATTAGTACTCCAAGTGGTGGATGGCATTTTACAACCTTATGCTATCAAATACACTGAAAAGGTTCTACTTTCATCATTCATTGCAAGCCTTCCCATGGTACCCTGTCTTGACACACAAAGAGTGAATGAATGAAGCCAACTCCATGACTTTTTAAAGCATGTGACTTAAAGATAGCAATAGTATCATAGTATCATAGTATCAGTCAGGGTTGGAAGCGACCACAAGGATCATCTAGTTCCAACCCCCCTGCCATGGGCAGGGACACCCTACACTAGATCAGGCTGGCCAGAGCCTCATCCAGCCTGGTCTTAAACACCTCCAGGGATGGGGCCTCAATCACCTCCCTGGACAACCCATTCCATGGCTGCACCACTCTCATGGTGAAGAACTTCCTCCTCATGTCCAGCCTGAATCTCCCCACCTCCAGCTTCATTCCATTCCCCCTAGTCCTATTACTACCTGATATCCTGAGAAGTCCCTCCCCAGCCTTCCTGTAGGCCCCCTTCAGAAACTGGAAGGCCACAATTAGGTCACCTCAGAGCCTTCTCTTCTCCAGACTGAACAGCCCCAACTCCTTCAGTCTGTCCTCATAGGAGAAGTGCTCCAGCCCTCTGATCATCCTTGTGACCCTTTTCTGGACACCTTCCAGCACGTCCATATCCCTCTTGTAATAGGGGCTGCAGAACTGGAGGCAGTACTCCAGGTGGGGTCTCACCAATACTAACAAGTGCTTCTGCAATTGCTCTCTGAACACCCAGCAGCATCTCCTCCCAGACAGGCAGATGAGTGAGCAGCATAGTCAACCTGCCTACAATGCCCTTAGGTAGCTGCAGTTTCCTTCATGTTGCCTCCTGTGAAGGCAACTGGATATTGGAAGCATTTTTTGAATGGAGTGGATTCTTCGTGCTTAATGAAAAATGTTCCTATAGCAACCTGTTAGGGTACCAAGTGACTACTTTCTCATCTTTGGGGGCTGGATGAAATTAACTGTAGCAGTATGTAACAATATCCCCTCTGAATAGGCCAGTGAGTATAGACTGAAAATAAGTTACATGCATATGTGTGCATGCACAAGCGCATACACTCAGAAATTCAAATCAAACCTTGATGAGTTTTGATAAGCTCGCCACTGCACTTTGATTCAGTGTAAATCTGTGCTCCTGTGTGATGCTTTTGGCTCCACTTAGAGCTGTTAAGTAAAAAAAAAATCAAAACCAAAACAAAGGCTGTTTTTGTTGTATTTCTGATATGAAAGGAAACAGAAATGAATGGAAATCTAACTAACATGTCTGTTCTCAGGAAGCCCATGTCTGCATTGTTGAGGGTTCAGATCGTTTGGATAAACTCTGCACAAATATCTGAATTTTTTGGTAGGCCTCCAAATTGAACCTCTGAACCTTTTGAGGCTCACAGGCAGCTAGCCATCTTTGTGCTTCTGTGGGGTTGGACTCAGTTTGCTTTCTCAGGCCCTTGATACTGAAAACATTTACCAGGTAGTTAGTGGAATCCAGTGAGAGAAATCATGATCCTGTCTTTTGGGTTTCATTGGACAATACAAGGGAAAAGTTTTTGCTAATGAGTGAGTCATCAAGGCATGAAATAGGACTTGTGATTCAGATACAAGTTTAGGCCTAAAAAAATCTAACCTCTAGCTACTGACTTCCTATAGGATTTAAACAAGACCCTCTGAACCTCAGTGGTGTGCTTGCTGAAGTAGGATGTCTACATTACAAGAATAAATTTATTTGTCAGACAGTATGGAAGTGAGCACATCAGAAAGTCTAAAAATCTACTAAGTAATTCCAGAAGGATGAGAAGACTTGGCTTTAGTTAGCTAGTCCCAGGTCCAGCCCAAGAAGGAAATTCTTAAGAAGCCTAATGGACTTCAGTTACTAATGTGTTTGGTGCTCAATAATATTTAAAACAGCTTGGATTTTAAACCACATGAAAAATATGCCACACTGCTGTTCCCACAGGCATAATCCAACAACTCAAGAAACTACATCTAACTTCTGTGCCAGTAATACATTTATTATTTATGTTTTCAATTACATTTCCATACCAACCTCCACGTGTAAGACTGAAAAATTTAAGTATGTACTCCCAAAGAATTATCCATGTTTTTCTTGCAGCAGTAACTGTGTCTTTGAAAAAAACACTGCTGCCCTTGACCTACGTGGCATAATTCCCACTGAACTTTGTGTAAGTTAGAGGGGGAACCCTTTTTACTCCTCAAAATGAGCATGCTACAGAAAAAGCTTCTGAAATTTTATGAAGCTTGAGGCTCAGTTGGTGCCACAGTGTTTACTGAACAGCCTGGTGCAGACAACATGAGCATCAGGGACAGTGTAATGTCCCAGAAATGAACTAATTAAGACTGTACTTAAGTGAGGAAAGAAGTGGATCTTAGATTGGGGCATTTATGAAAGATGTACTCAGCTTTAGTAACATCAAAAAATTTCAATGACCAGATAGTGGATCCGCTCATTCACGTAACTTAAATGATATCATCAAATAGCTAAATCTAAATCCTTGACATCATGGATTGAGTTGAATCTGCTACTGTTATTCATACCATGCTGTAGTCATGCCAGCTTCAAGAATGGAAGTACTGGCTCAAGCAAAGTATTATGGGGCTTGAAGTTCAGATTGTAACATGGGAGGCTTCCTGTTCTGGTTGCTGCTTTTGGGTTCTGGGTTTTGGGGTATTGTGGTTTTTTTGGTTGTTGGTTCACTGGTTTGTTTGTTGGTTTGTTTTTTACCCCACAGGGATGGTGGTGAGACGTGTGGGAGTAGAGTAACTCACTGGTTTCCTTTCTTTTCTTCCCTCCTCACCCCCTGTGTTTCACTGTGCTGCTTCTGCAAATGGGCTAAGCTAAGGTGATCATGCATTGTATTAATTAGATTTTTAGCTAAGGTAATTATGCATTGTGATTATGATATCTTATATTATGTTAAATTCTTATCTTATTTCTTTTATTTCAGCCCTGAGTTTTGTGTGTTACTTTCCCCCTCACTTTTGTGTTGGGGGAGTAGGCAAGTTAGCCCTTGCGCTAAACCATGACAAGTGTCCTACACGATCTTACATCAGATGATTTCTAATGAAGTCAGGACAAAGGGACAATGGAAAAAGCATTTGTGGTCTTTTATATCATATCTTAAATATAGCTATGGAATATTATGGCAGGGGGGTTGGAACTAGATGATTCTTGTCCCTTCCAACCCTGACTGATACTATGATGCTATGATACTATGATACTATGATACCAGAATACTTTGGTGCTTTCCTCTCATTTAGATTTCGGGGTCAGTGACCCTCCTATATTGTAGGTTTAATGGTCACACCTATCAATTGTAAGTAAAGAGTGTTTTGATGCATTCGATACATTTCAAGGACTGAACTCAGTAAAAGCTGTCATTTGTTATCTATCTCCTACTCAGAAATTAACATATATTTCATACATTTAATAGAAGAAAAGGTATGTTGCACATATGCTAAAGTACATGTGACGTTGTACAGTATTTAAAATAAGGAAAATTTTTGTTGTTGTTTGTTTGGGGGGTTTTGTATGTTGATTTTATTTGGCTGGTTGTTGTTTTTTTTCCCCCACACTGTCATATTTCAAAGTATTTTATGGCACAATGCAGTTTATAAAAGATAAGAGCCTATCACAACCCTAGTGTCACGCTGCATGTATTAAGTAACAGAAACACTGACAACTTTTATATTCTAACTCATCATGGCTTTTTCATTTGTTCCCTCTCCACAAAAGATATGAGTGATATATATCTTTTTTTTTCCCATATCAATGATTACTAATCTAATCTTATGTATTTGTGCCGTGATGCATTAATACTGAAAAATAATCCCAGTACAGGAATAAAAAAAAAATCTCCAAACTCCTCTGAGGTTGATAGTACAACAGGACAGGAGAAGGGAGAAATACCTTTTCACACTTTTTTGGAATGTGACTACATGAAAATTTCTCCAGAGGACTAAGTGAATCTGTACTGTTTAAAGAGCTCTGGGCACTTGCTGTCTGATTTCTTGCTTAAGCAGTGTTACAAACAGAAGCATGGTACAGTTGCAGAATTCCAAGCACCAATTAAAATAATTTTCAAAGCTGTTAAAATAGTTTACAAGCCCTACCTGCTGATACAAATCCCAGCATTTGGGCAAATATATTTAATAAAATAGGAGCGTGGAGAAGACAGACACTTTCAGCATTGTGTTGCTACCATGAATGAAATTGGTCCTATCTACTTTGAAATCATAATCTTGAAATGACTGCTCCTACAAGAGCACAAACAAGATACAAACTATACCTACTAATTACTTGAGGCGAACGGAACAGTTGTGGATTAATCTAAGGCATTTGATCATGACTCCAAATCCAGTGCTCCAAAAAGAATTTTTATGCTTCTTGCTGCTTATAACTCCATCTATTGTACCTTTCTGCTCTTAGCAATGGCCTTCATTAGTTCAGTTGACTCAATGTAAGTACCCAGTGCTATTTGTGATGTTCTAATACATGCAAGAAATCCACACAGCTGGCAGAAACATCGCAGGAACCTTGGGACACCTGTGCCCCTGGAGCCGCAGGTGGAGGCCAGGCATGGTAAGCTAGGGCATCTCAAGGGACGATAGAAAGAAATTTGTATTTAGGCAACAGAATTAAACCTGCCGTGAAAGTGCAAAGGTCTCCTCGAAGCCCTATGTCATATCTGCAAGTTCTAAGCAGACTTTTTGAATGCCCTAAAGTCTCAGATAGTTTCCAGCAATATTTGGGAACCCAGATCATGTCCTTTGGAAACACTCCAAGGACTCTTAGTGTTAAACTTATTAAAAATAAAAATAAAATTTGGCCTTCTAGAAGGGAATTGCTTTTGAAATTCCCTCATGCAGTACTAGCACTCACCCTAAAGTGAAACTCCATTTTTCATCAGGTGAAAATCCCTCTAGATTTCTTTGAACCTGTACTTAAATGCCTTGTCTTATAGTAACCAAAATATCCACATAAGGCTGGCATAGGTGGCACGGGACCCACACACTACTGAATATCCATACATTATGGATACAACTGGTGTGTGTATCAGGAGTAATACCCTATATTGGTTGACAATAACTATGCCAAAGGGAATTGGGTGAGCTATATATTGAGAAGCATTGATTGTTCTGATAATCCCTCTTGACTATAGTGTGAGTCTAGGGAAGCCTGCATTTAAATAACTGTTGTTTCTGACTCCTGCTCTAATTTCACTCAGCTGTCAGGGAGTTCCTTCTAGGTACACAGAATTTCCAGATCCGTGCTGCTGCCAATGTTTTGCCAGGTACAATCCAGAAAATATTTGTACTCTGGCCATTGCAAAAGTATTTAAACTCTGAGCTTAGCTCTAGGTGTCCAAAATCACTAGGAGTGTTCATCAGTTTTTGAGAATGAACCTGTAAAACTAGTTTTGCCTTCTTCCATTTACAGAGTCACAGGTCTCTTTCTGATATCATGGAAACAAGATGACAGAACAAAAATAATCTTGCATCAGCTGAGGTGGTTCAGTGACTACAAGAAATTGGAATCTGAATCAAGAAATCTTATTGTCCTGCTTCAGTAACTGAAAGAAGAGTTTTTAACAGTCTGAGACAAATTATTGCTAAATTGCCTCCAGCATGAGAGGAAACACAACTTGATTGTTCATCTCTTTATGTATACAGCTTCCAGTGTTGTTTGTGTTTCAGTGGTAGAGAACAGCATTAATGACCTTCTCTATGAGGACTACTTTTCTTCTCAGTGACAATTCATTACTGACTGTGCTCCATACAAATTTCCATGGACACATTTGCTGTCAATTGATTTCACATTCAGGCCATATGTAATGACTCATTTATTAGCTCTAGAGTGTAATTTTTTACATGGAGTGCTTGTATCAACCTAGGTAGTCTTGTTCACGGCTATGAGCTTTTAAGTTGTAAGCTCAGTTCTTATCAATGTTCAGCTGCCAAGTTCTCAGTTCTAATTAGTGCCAGATTAAAAAACAAACAACAAAACACCACAACAATAGTGACACATTTGTACTGACCATGTTTTTTTGTCACACAACTCAGACAAGCATTTCTGTCATTGGTACTTGAGCATTTTGCAATGTCTGAAATGCTTCTAAATATGAATTACATATCTGAAAATTATTAATGACATTCTTGGCATTCTGTTAATGTTATTTATTATTTATCATGTGTGAGATGGAGCTGCCTAGAGGCCTTTGCAAAGGATCAAGGGCCTGTTGAGCTAATCTTTTGCTAGGCATATCAATCCAGATGGATGAGCAAATGTAGGAGCACATGGCAAACAGCAAAACCTGTTTATCAGTTCAACATTTCAGCCTGCAAAATACAGCTGTAGCACAGAGGCAAGTAGCACAGTTTGTACTAACTGGCAACATTAGCTGTCACAGCTGAAAGGATGCAAACCGAATGAAATTGTGCTAGGTTTTGACTTACTGATTGTGAGTTGCCTCATCTGCTCTTTAACCTGAATAATCATGCTTTCTTAAAGCAAGTTTTGAAGGTAGGAGAAAGTCTATGGTCCATTTTTAAACATGTGATACAGAATCGGTGTGCCTGAGAAGCATAAGCAGACTGGGGAATGAGAAACTGGAGGCTGTCTCAAGATCATGAGATCTTGTCCTTGTGGGTGACCTTAACCTGCCAGACATCTCCTTGGATCTTAATTCAGCACAGAGGAGGCAGTCCAGAAGGTTCCTAGAGTGTATGGAAGACAGCTTCCTGATGCAGCTGTTAAGTGAGCCTACCAGGGGTAAGCCTCTGCTTGACCTGCTGTTCTCCAATAGAGAAGGGCTGGTGGGAGATGTGATGGTAGGAGGCTGTCTAGGGTTCAGTGACCATGAGATAGTGAAGTCTTCAATATGCAGGGAAATAGGGAGGAGCAGTAACAGAACCCTCACTTTGGACTTCCAGAGGGCAAACTTCAACTTGTTTAAGCAAATTTTTCAGAATGTACCCTGGGCAGCAGCCCTCAAGAACCGAGGGGTCCAGGATGGTTGGACCTACTTCAAACAGGAGCTCTTGAAGGCACAGGAACAGGCTGTGCCCACGTGCCAAAAGATGAGCCACCAGGGGAGGCAACCGGCCTGGATGGGCAAGCAGCTCCTATAGGAATTAAAGGGAAAAAAGAGGCTGTATCACCTTTGGAAAGGGGGGGAGGCAACTCATGATATGTTTATGGATGTTGTTGGATCATGTAGGAGAAAAATTAGAGAGGCAAAACCCAGTAAGAACTCAAGCTGGCCACTGCTGTGAAAGACAATAAAAGGCATTTTTATAAATATATTAATGCTAAAAAGAGGGGCAAGAAGAACCTCCACTCCGTATTGGACCTGGAGGGGAACATTGTAACTAAAGATGAGGAAAAGGATGAGGTTCTAAATACCTTCTTTGCCTCTATTTTCAAGAGTAAGGCAGGAGGACTCCAGGATAACTGGCCTCCTGAACTGGTAGATGGGGTCAGGGAGCAGTGTATTGCCCTGGAAATCCATGAGAAAGTAGTTAGTGGCTTGCTGAGCCACTTGGATACCCACAAGTCCATGGGACCAGATGGGATCCATCCTAGGGTGCCGAGAGAGCTGGCAGATGAGCTGGCCAAGCCACTCTCCATCATTTTCCACCAGTCCTGGCTCACTGGAGAGGTCCCAGATGACTGGAAACTGGCCACTGTGATGTCCATCCACAAGAAGATGGAGGAACCTGGAAACTACAGGCCTGTCGCCTGACCTCAGTGCCAGGCAAGATTATGGAACAGGTCATCTTGGGGGCAATCACTGCACACCTGCAGGATGGCCAAGGGATCAGGCCCATCCAACATGGATTTAGGAAGGGCAGGTCCTGCCTCTCCAACCTGATCTCCTTCTAGGATCAGGTGACCTGCCTGGTGGATGTGGGGAAGGCTGTGGATGTGGTCTACCTGGACTTCAGCAAGGCCTTTGACACCATCCCCCACAGCAAACTCCTGGCCAAGCTAGCAGCCCATGGCTTGGACAGCAGCACTCTGTGCTGGGTTAGGAATTGGCTGGAGGCCTGAGCCCAGAGAGTGGTGGTGAATGGTGCCACATGCATCTGGCAGCCAGTCACTAGTGGTGTCCCCCAGAGATCAGTGCTGGGCCCCATCCTGTTCAATATCTTTATTGATGATCTGGATGAGGGGATTGAGTCAGTCATCAGTAAATTTGCAGATGACACCAAGTTGTTGAGGGTAGAAGGGCTCTCTAGAGGGACTTTGAGAGGCTGGACAGATGAGCAGAGTCCAACATGGCGGCATTAAACACATCCAAGTTTCGGGTGCTGCACATTGGCCACAACAACCCCATGCAGTGCTACAGGCTGGGGTCGGAGTGGCTGGAGAGCAGCCAGGCAGAAAGGGACCTGGGGGTACTGGTTGACAGCCAGCTGAACACGAGCCAGCAGTGTGCCCAGCTGGTCAAGAAGACCAATGGCATCCTGGTCTGGATCAGGAATAGTGTGGCCAGCAGGAGCAGGAAAGTCATTGTACCCCTGTACTCAACACTGGTTAGGCCACACCTTGAGTACTGTTATAAATGGGCTGCCAACAATAATTCCAAGTTTCTTGTGAAAGTTGTTTACTAAAAAAGAACGAGCAAGCAGCGCAGGAAAATAAAGAGAGAAACAGTGCGCTGGGCCGCAGAGACTTCCCCCACAGACACCTCCAGTTTCTGCCAAAAGCAACTTACAATCCTAACTTTTCTTTATATAGCTACACCATCTACATATGCAGCATGCTTATGCTTAATAGAAGGCAGGGATATGATAATGAGTTCTAGCAACTTCTTGGCTTCTTGAGCATGCGTCTTCTTTGTGTATAGGGGTCGCAGATAGGCAGGGGAGGTCTTTCTCCTGTGTTCTTTGCAGAACTGCATCTTCTCAAACAAGTACAGCTGCAGCACAGGACTTATCTGAGGTAAACATTCCTAGGCTCCTGAGAAAGTTGGCCAAAACAATCTGGGCATTTACCCTCTGTTCTCAAAACAAACCTAACTGCCACTACCAGCGCCCCAAATACAGTATTCGGGCAAACACACATCACAAACCACTATGGCATTTATAACAGTACTGTGTCCAGTTCTGGGCCCCTCAGTTTAAGAAGGACATTGAGACTCTTGAACGTTTCCAGAGAAGGGCAATGAGGCTGGTGAGAGGCCTCAAGCACAGTCCCTACAAGGGGAGGCTGATTGTTTAGCCTGGAGGAGAGGAGGCTCAGGGGAGACCTTATTGCTCTCTACAACTACCTGAAGGGAGATTGTAGCCAGGTGGGGGTTGGTCTCTTCTCCCAGGCAACCAGCACCAGAACAAGAAGACACAGTCTCAAGCTGTGCCAGGGGAATTTTAGGCTAGAGTTGAGGAGAAAGTTCTTCACAGAGAGAATTGTTTGCCATTGGAATGGGCTGCCCAGGGAGGTGGTGGAGTCACCATCCCTGGAGGTATTCAAGAGAGGATTGGATGTGGCACTTGGTGCCATGGATTAGTAGGCATGAGGTCTTGGGTGAAAGGTTGGACTTGATGATCTTTCAGGTCTCTTCCAAACTTGTTGATTCTATGATTCTATGTTATTAAGCATCATCTTAAAGACCTTTTTACTCTGGCAAATGATGAACCAATACCAGTGCTGTGTTGTGATCACTTAGTGTATCAAGTGAACTGTCTCTGAAATAAATTACATTAAAAAAAAATTCATGTCTCCACCATTATAAATAATATGTATTCACAATATTTCTACTTCATAACCTCCTTCCCTCTGCACTATCAGAAGGGAAAGGAACCCAATGACTGGGGCCTACTCAGTGACCAAGAAGAGCTTTGGTTGATGATTTGTTCTGTTGTAGGTCTCGTGCCTGGCTCATTTGTATAGACCTTCTCAGTGTTTTTTTCCTATATTTTGTGGAAGATAATATTGTCTTCCTGTGGGGACATGAGGGCTTATGAACTTGTTATTAAAATGTGGTCTCTGATTTTCATTTCCTGGTCTCCCACATTACTTCTTTAGCTACCTTTGCTTCATGATGTCAGAAGAAAGAAGGGTTGTGAAATGGTGATGAAAGATGGCAGAAATTCAAGGGTGACAGCAGAGCTGCTGTGTGAGGCTTGTGCTAACAGCTGCAGTTCTTTATTAATCATTATAGTTTCCTCCTTTAGAATGTTTATGCTCAAAGGCCTCTGAAAGCAGCCCAGAAAATACAACTGAAATCAGGAAATTTCAAAACTGCAACAAGGCCCAAAGCCAAATAAAATAAATGAGCTGGCCTAGGAAATCCTTATAACTTGCCACCCAACAACAATAAACCAACCTTACAACACACAAACTAGAAAGGAAACAAAGAAGCCTTTTAATTATTTACAGTAGGCTTATTGTGGCTAAGTAAACTTTGGCCAAGGACTTATAAAGTTAGCTTCAGTAAAGTGGGTTTATGCACTTGTATATAGTCTGTACATTTCACACAGCAGTTTTTTTAACTCCTTCCAGCCTAGTGTACATAAAACATATATCTCAGCAGAAGGATTGTTAACTTGGGAGGTGGTTTTCCACTTCCAGTTTCACTGCAGTCATTTTGTAGTTAGATAAACTTTCAGTCAATTTTAGTAATTTTTAATCAATTGTTGAAGGGTGATCATGGAGTTTTAGAGATAGAAAATAGTGTGATGGTGAAAGAAAGCCATCCGCGATGTTAACAAAGCTGTCTCACTACACCCAGGGGTTTCTTCTAAATCCCTGGTCTATGCTCTGAGGTGGTTGCTTGTATCTCCTGGAGACACTTTTAGGTCTCTGCTGACACTTGGGAATGCCTTGAATGGCATGATCAGTCCAGAGAATTAGTTACATGCGGGACCTGATTACTCTGGCATGATGTGTTAAAGGTAAGCAAGGCAGGACCTTTGGGCAAGAGAGAGACAACAAGCTCAAGTCGCTTTGGGGAGGAGAGGAGCAGTTTGGTTTGGAGGGGAGAGGTTTGGTTCAGAGAGGTTTGGTTTGGAGAGGGAGAGGAGAGTTTTGGTGAGGAGAGGTTTGGAGAGGGGAGGAGAGGTTCGGAGAGGAGAGGAGAGGTTCGGAGAGGAGAGGTTCGGAGAGGTTCGGAGAGGTTCGGAGAGGAGTCTTTAAACTTCGTACTTGGACTAATACTTTCCCTAGCATAAATCTAAAGGTAATGTGAAATGTATGCCTGCAATGGTACAGAAAAATATTCTTTTGTTTCCCTGTCATCCCAACTGCCTTAGAAGGTCTCAATATTTCTGAATGGGATTCTCAAGTAGCAGGAGTGAGGAGATAAAGCAACTAATTCAGCCAGCAAGAAATGTCAAGGACCGGGTGTAGCCTTGATTTAAAACTTTATCCCTATCCTCCAAATTTGGCCTTTCTGTAAAATGGAGATCTGAATTTCTAGTCTCTATCTGGAGCAGGAGGTAAACCAGTATGCAGAGTGCTGATGAAGACCCATCTTAATAAAGGTCATGTGAGTCTGCTCGATCCATATTTTCCCAAATTATCAGATTTTTGTCCTTAATCAAACCAAACACATCCCACACTAATTAATACAAAAAAATAGATGCTATGGAAGAATACAAGGCTTGTTTGTTATTATTAAAGTTCCTTTCCATACAATAAATTTTTTGCTACCAGACTAAGAAATCAATGAACAAAGTATATTGACAGGGATATAAAAGGATAATGGAATGCTGACTGATTACCAGACAACACTGCACGACATTTCTCTAGTGTCTCTTTTTTTCCTTTCTATCTGTATTTGTAGTTACTTTCTTGGCTGTTTGCTAACCCAGCAGTTGTATTTCACTCAAACCATGCTTGCGTATTTTTCGATTGTTACACCATACTGCTTTGTTGGTTTTCAGTGCACAGTGCCCTGTCTCCTCTGATAGCTCTCTGCTAACAGGACAGATGCTGCTTACAAAAACCACAAGCAGCAAGGTGAAGTGAGACTTCTTACTCTTTTGGAACAGGCTTTCCAGGGAAGTGGTAGAATTACCATCCTTGGAGGTGTTCAGATAAGTAGTAGATGTGTCACTTCAGGTCATGGTCAAATGGTTACAGAGGTGTTGGGCTTGGTCTTAGAGGCCTTTTCCATACTTAATGATTCTATGATCCCTTTTTGTTTGTCTGTTTTTCCTTGCATTTTGCGTAGTTTTTTAACCATTCAGCTCAGGAGGGAGAAAACACTGGCTGCTGTCATGACACAGTTGTATTGCAGACTATAACTTTACGCCTAGGAGACAGGATATCAGGACAAGGTTTGCAGAAAGTCATATTCTACGAGGGAAAGATGGATAAATTGAACATGGAGTAAATACTTGTTTATACATTGCACTTGAAGTCACGCATGGAGGCCTACAGCTATTTAAGGAATACAGAACTTGCAACGAGAAGGAGTCCGGGACATAGTGGAAGACTAAGTGGAAGAGCAGCAAACATCTGAGAACAAGAAGTCAAAAATTAATCTTAAAGCTGAGGCTGAAGATGTTGTTGCAAAAGAAAGCACAATGTGTTGATGTCGGAAAGAGTCAAAACAATAAGCTGTTTCCAACGAATGCCAAAACATACTCATTTATGGAAAGTAAAGTTAAATCTTTTTTTGTGGGCAGAACTAGAGGCACTCCTCTGCATTATGCACTAAAATAACAAGGAGTTTGTTGAGTGATAGCACCTTTTACTCCTAGCTATAACTCTAGCCAAAGTCATACCCAAATATTTGGAAACACTGTAATCACAGCTTCATCTTGATGACGAAGAACTAAGAGGATCAGATCTCGGCCAACCATTTTCTGATGCTTGATTGCCATCTGCTCTAAGATTTCTTGACTTTCTTGAGCTGTAGCCTCTGTCACAAAAATCATCTGGTAACGCTGATGGGAAGGACTGTTTGAAGTGGAATTTGCTACTGGTTTTGTTAGCTAGTCTGTTAATTTCAAAAACACCCAGCTGGCTTAAAGTACTTTGCTTGACTATAATCTCAGTCACCAATAGAGTGCATACATTTTGTTAGCTTCTTTCCAGTTGCAATCTGATTTCATAAAAGTTTATGCTTTTTTCCCTTTTTTCTTTGTTTTGTCTGCCTAATACCTTTGTAATTTGTAGTCAACTTCAACCGAATTCAAGAAGTGGTGGTGGTCCCAGAGATGGCAAAATTTCATAAGACCTAGGGACTGTGTAGAAGAAAGAGAACTAAAGTGATGCATTACTGAAGGAAAGATAATAACAGCAATTTGACCACTGTCCATTACATGGTGCCTCTTGCCACAGTGGTGGGGGGCAGACATGTGTACTGGGTTAGGGCTGAGGAAGGCTGAGGGAAACAGAGTGATGGCAACCAGGAACAGGGGAAGAGAAAAGAAAGGAGTAGGCTGATGCCATACATTTCAAGGGTGCTAAAATCCACCCCCAAAAATTCAGACTTGATTAGTTCCACCACACACAAATCTCCTAATTTTGAGAGTTTGTTTCATTATTGTTGTTTTTTAATAAAAATTAGTATCTATATTTTAAATGTCTATATCATAATTTGCTTGTGTACTACATAGGAGTTGTAGGCAGAACTGCTGAATCGATCCTCTCCTCTCCTCTCCTCTCCTCTCCTCTCCTCTCCTCTCCTCTCCTCTCCTCTCCTCTCCTCTCCTCTCCTCTCCTCTCCTCTCCTCTCCTCTCCTCTCCTCTCCTCTCCTCTCCTCTCCCTCTCCTCTCCTCTCCTCTCCTCTCCTCTCCTCTCCTCCTCCTCTCCTCTCCTCTCCTCTCCTCTCCTCTCCTCTCCTCTCCTCTCCTCTCCTCTCCTCTCCTCTCCTCTCCTCTCCTCTCTCTCCCCTCTCCTCTCCTCCTCCCCTCTCCTCTCCTCCTCCCCTCTCCTCTCCTCCCCTCTCCTCCCCTCTCCTCCCCTCCCCTCCTCCTCCCTCCCCTCCCCTCCCCCTCCCCTCCTCCTCCCTCCCCTCCCCTCCCCTCCCCTCCCCTCCCCCCTCCCTTCTCTTTAGGCGATACCTTTAAAAGTTCCACATTCTTTCCTAACATCTTTTTCTCTTTTCTTCTAATTACAGGGAAAAAGGTGGGTTAGGGGAAAGCAGAGAAGTTTCCCCACAACTTCTGGAATACCAGAAGTAGTAGAGGGACTTTCCATGCTCTTTTCTCATTATAAATACCTGTATAATATTGTAAATACTGTATATTTGTTCATGTTCATTGCATTCCATTGTAGAGTGTAGTTTTGCTTTGTAAATATAGCTTCCATCTGCTTCCAACTGAGTGAGCCATGCTTCTTGTCAATGTGGTGGGAAATTTCTGAACCACTACATTACAATAAATAATTGGCACCAAAAGTGGGGCAAGATTGCTTGCTTTATTTCTGCTCAGATTAGGGAAGCAAAATGAAGCTGTTTTGGATTCTGTGGCATTTGATATATTCAAGCAGGAGTCTGGGGGTGATAAGCTAGAGTCAGGGGTGAAACCAGCAGCCCAGCTGAAGTGCATGTGCACTAATGCACAAAGTATGGGCAACAAACAAGAGGAGCTGGAAGCCTTGTTACAGCAGGAAAGTTATGATGTAGTTGCCATCACAGAGACGTGGTGGGAAAACTCACATGACTGGAGCGCTGCAATTGACAGCTACAGGCTCTTCAGGAGAGACAGGCAAGGAAGAAGGGGTGCAGGGGTGGCCCTATACATCAGGGAGGCACTAGATGCCATTGAGATGGAGATCAGGGACGATCGGGTTGAGTGCTTGTGGATGAAAATTAGAGGGAAGACCATCAGGGCAGACATCCTGGTTGGAGTCTGTTATAGACCACCCAACCAGGAGGAAGATGTCGATGAGCATTCTATAGGCAGCTTAAGGCTGTCTCAAGATCGCCTGACCTTGTTCTCATGGGAGACTTCAAGCTGCCTGATATCTGCTGGGATCACAACATAGAAGAAAGGAGGCAATCTAAGAGGTTCTTAGAGTGCATGGAGGACAGCTTCTTATCCCGGGTGCTGCGCGAGCCTAGCAGGGGTAAGGTTATGCTTGACCTCCTTTTCACTAACAGGGAAGGGCTGGTGGGTGATGTGGTGGTCGGAGGGTGTTTAGGTGCCAGCGACCACGAGATAATGGAATTTTCTGTATTCAGTCAAGCTAAGAGGGGTAGCAAGAAAACCTCCATGCTGGATTTCTGGAGGGCAGACTTCAGGCTACTCAAGGAACTAACTCAGAAGGTTCCTTGGGAAACAGCCCTTAAAATTAAAGGGGTCCAGGAGAGCTGGACATACTTCAAGGAAGAGCTCTTGAAGGCGCAGGAACAGGCTGTGCCAACGTGCCGGAAGATGAGCCGCCAGGGCAGATGGCCAGCCTGGATGGGCAATGAACTTCTAAAAGAACAAAGGGAAAAAAAGAGGATGTACCATCTTGGAAGAAAGGTGAGGCAACCCATGGAATGTTTAAGGATGTTGCTAGGTCATGTAGGAAGAAAATAAGGGAGGCAAAAGCGCATTTAGAGCTTAGACTGGCCTCTGCTTTGAAGGACAACAAAAAATCCTTCTATAAATATATTCATAGCAAGAGGAGGGGCAAGGACAACCTCCACTCCTTAGTGGACATGGAGGGGAATGTTGTAATAAAAGATAAGGAAAAGGCAGATGTACTTAACACCTTCTTTTCCTCACTTGTTACTAGCAGGACAGAATGTCTTCTGGACAGCTGGCCTGTAGAGCTGGCAGACAGAGCCAGGGAGCAGCATAGTTTACCTCTGTTCCAGGAGGAGGGAGTTAGAGATCTCCTCAGCCACTTGGATCCCCACAAGTCCATGGGACCAGATAGGATCCATCCTAGGGTGCTGAGAGAGCTGGCAGATGAGCTGGCCGGGCCACTCTCCTTCATTTTTCAGCAGTCCTGGCTCACTGGAGAGATCCCAGAAGACTGGAAGCTGGCCAGCGTGGTGCCCATCCACAAGAAGGGCCGGATGGATGAGCCGGGGAATTATAGGCCTGTCAGCCTGACCTCAGTGCCAGGCAAGATTATGGAACAGGTCATCTTGAGTGCAATTACACAACACTTACAGGATGGCCAAGGGATCAGGCCCAGCCAGCATGGATTTAGGAAGGGCATGTCCTGCTTGACCAACCTGATCTCCTCCTATGATCAGGTGACCTGCCTGGTGGATGTGGGGAGGCCTGTGGATGTGGTCTACCTGGCCTTCAGCAAGGTCTTTGACACCATCCCCCACAGCAAACTCCTGGCCAAGCTGGCAGCCCATGGCTTGGATGGGAGCACACTGCGTTGGGTTAGGAACTGGCTGGAGGGCCGAGTCCAGAGAGTGGTGGTGAATGGTGCCACATCCAGCTGGTGGCTTGTCACTAGT
Organism: Colaptes auratus; assembly: GCA_015227895.2. Taxonomy (NCBI): domain Eukaryota; kingdom Metazoa; phylum Chordata; class Aves; order Piciformes; family Picidae; genus Colaptes; species Colaptes auratus. The sequence continues at coordinate 45,763,441 of CM037631.1, forward strand.
GGTGTGCCCCAAGGACCAGTGCTGGGCCCCATGCTCTTCAACATCTTTATTGATGATCTGGATGAGGGGATTGAGTCCATCATCAGTAAATTTCTGGATGACACCAAGCTGGGGGCAGGAGTTGATCTGCTGGAGGGCAGAGAGGCTTTGCAGAGGGCCTTGACAGGCTGGACAGATGGGCAGAATCCAACGGCATGAGATTTAACACATCCAAGTGCCAGGTTCTGCACATTGGCCACAGCAACCCCATGCAGTGCTACAGGCTGAGTCAGGTCAGAGTGGCTGGAGAGCGGCCAGGGAGTGAGGGACCTGGGGGTACTGGTTGATGGTAGGCTGAACGTGAGCCTGCAGTGTGCCCAGGCAGCCAAGAAGGCCAATGGCATCCTGGCCTGCCTCAGGAACAGTGTGGCCAGCAGGAACAGGGAGGTCATTGTGCCCCTGTACTCTGCACTGGTTAGTCCACACCTTGAGTACTGTGTCCAGTTCTGGGCCCCTCAGTTTAGGAAAGATGTTGACTTGCTGGAAGGTGTCCAGAGAAGTGCAACGAAGTTGGTGAGGGGTTTGGAACAGAAGCCCTATGAAGAGAGGCTGAGGGAGCTGGGGTTGCTTAGCCTGGAGAAGAGGAGACTGAGGGGTGACCTTATTGCTCTCTACAACTACCTGAAGGGAGGTTGTAGCCAGGCAGAGGTTGGTCTCTTCTCCCAGGCAGGCAGCACCAGAACAAGAGGACACAGTCTCAAGCTGTGCCAGGGCAGGTTTAGACTGGATGTTAGGAAGAAGTTCTATACAGAGAGAGTGATTGCCCATTGGAATGGTCTGCCCATGGAGGTGGTGGAGTCACCATCATTGGAGGTGTTCAGGAGGAGACTTGATGGGGTGCTTGGTGTCATGATCTAGTTTGGGTGGGTTGGATTGGTTGATGGGTTGGACACAATGATCTTGAAGGTCTCTTCTAACCTGGTCTATTCTATTCTATTCTACTCTGACTGTGATCATTTACAAATACATTATTAGTTTAATGTTTGATAAGCTGGGAAGATATCTGATCTATAAATTGTACCTTTGGTTTAAGTATAAAATCCAGCTTTTGCATGATCGATTTCTAGGGTTCTTTTGGCTTAAGAGATATGGGAATGTGACTGCGACTACTCTTCCTGCTGAGATTTACAAATTTAGCATTCCAGTGAGCGAGAAGGTCATCCTTAGTAATAGCTGGGATCCTAAAGTGATTTATTTGCTGTGTGTAATCCTGCTGTTGGTAATAAAGTGTTTTTGTTAATGGCTCTGCTTTGGGAAAAGCGGCTAAGACATGTTTTATCTTTAAGCACAGACCTAGACATAGAAGAAATAGTTCTAACTCAAAAGCAGAGATTTCTAGTGGTGAAGAGATAGGAGAAACAGATAGAACCAGACAGTGTAAGGCAGCTCTGAACAGGACCACCAGTAAGTCTGGCATTCAGTCAGAATCAGCACCTAAGATGGTGGCCACAATGTCATCAGCAGCCATTAGAGAGGCAAAATCATTTCCTTCTGCAGCAGCAGGACCGGAAGTGGCCTCTACAACAGCTACTGGATCTCAAAACTTGTCTGCCAGTACTGCTTCCTTGGAAACTCCCACTGTTTCTGCTAAGCCTGCTGTAAATTCAAACACAGCCCCAATTAAACAATTGCGGCTTTAGTTAAGAGAGCCAGCGCAAAGCATATGCAGGAGCTGACGGAGGGGAGCAGCAAGATCCTTCTGCTGATGAGGGACCTTCTGTTAAAAAAGATCCATCTGAGGATGAAGAGAAGGTTTGTCTTAAAGACATAGATGAATTATTGAGATCATCACTGGATAGTGGAGATGCAGGACAGGATACAGGTTCTGATAGAGCAGCAGTTAATGGAGGTGCTTCTGAACTTAAAGAGGTCCTTAAGACAGTGGCAGCAGGAGCATGGGGACAGTAACTACAGGAAGATGAGACAGACACAGAAGATGATGCTATTCAAACAGTGAATGCACCCAGACAAAAGATTAGGCATGTGAGAAAGGATTACATTAGAGGAGAGAATGAACCAATTCTAGCATGGCTTAGCAGGTGTTTTGACACAAGTGTGCTAGGAACCCTCTCAAAAGATAGTGGAATAGATAGACATCTAGGCAGGTGTCTTGGTAAGGTTTCTCTGTGGACACACTTTCTACTGTCAGCTCTTATGAGGTACCCATCCAGAGATGATGTTGCATGGATTCCTCTAAACCCTGGAACACCATGGATGAGGGAATTAAGCATTTGAGAGAATTTGATGTGGGAGAGGTCATGTATGGAGACCATGGTACTCTGAATCCTGATGAAATTCCTGTGGGAACAGATCTTGCTAAAAAGCTCATCAAACTTGCTCCTCCTAATTATGCTACCATTTTGGCAAGCAGAATTGTGGCAGGAAATTATGGGGGAATGCCTCCTACTGTTGGCCATTTCTCTGACCAAATGAGACAATTGGAGGATAGTCTCACACGTGTTTCTTTGGTTTCAGCCATTGAAACTCTGTCTGGTGAGATAAAGAATTGCATGAAAGAGCTGAAGGAGGAATTTAAAACCTCCACATCCAAATTGGCACAGGGAGATAATTCCAATTCTTCTTCCTCCAGATGGATACAAGTTTCAGCTGTTAGAAATAGGAACGGCCTTGAGTTAACAGCTAACCAGATAAGAAAACTAATTCTTGCATGTGCTTTTGAGCTAACAGAATTTTTCTTCCTTAATTGCCTTTCTCTCTCTCTCTAACCCTTTTTGGGAAAAGGGGAGGTAGGGAGGGAGAGAGGGGGGTTCAGGGAACCCCCCTCGCGGCTGGAGGGAAAAGGTTTTTCTGCATTACGTTCATTGCTGTGTATTTCTGTATATATTGTAAATATTGTATATTTGTGTACATATTCATTGCATTCCAGTTATGCCTGTAAATATAGCTTTCATCTGCTTTTCCGACTGAGCTAGCTGTGGTTTCTTTCTTTGTGTGTGGGGAGGGAACTTTCTCACCCCACCACACTGGCGTCTGACAGTCGACTTCCATGCCCTGAATGAAGTAACTCCACCTATGAGTGCAGCAGTACCAGACATGATGGAACTCCAATATGAGCTGGAATCCAAAGAGGCCATAGACATTGCTAATGCTTTCTTCTCTATTCCCATAGCAGATGAATACAGCTTTCACCTGGAGAAGAGTCCAGTACACTTTTAACAGATTGCCTCAAGGCTGAGTTCACAGTTCAAGCATCTGTCATGCAGTGATCCATGGTGCTCTGGAGAAAGGTGGTGCTCCAGAACACATCCAGTTCATCGATGATATCATCGTCTGGGGTAAAACTGCAGAAGTGTTCGAGAAAGGTAACAAAGTCATTGACATTCTCCTGAATGCAGGTTTTGCCATCAAGCGAGACAAGGTGAAAGGACCTGCCAGAGAAATCCAATTTCTGGGAGTGTGGTGGCAGGATGGATGCTGACACATTCCAGTGGATGTGGTAAATAGAGTCTCTACCATGGCAAATCCCATGAACAAGCAAGAAACTCTACATTTCTTGGGGATAGTGGGATTGTGGAGACTGCACATTCTTGGATACAGTCAGATTGTGAAACCTCTGTATGATGTGACTGGAAAGAGAAACAGTTTCCACTGGGGACCTGAACAACAAGCAGTCTTTGACCAGATAAAGCAAGAAGTAGTCCAATCAATGGGTCTGGGACCTGTCTGAGTGGTCCAGACATTAAGAACATTTTGTACATGGCTGCAAGTGACAATGGTCCAACCTGGTGCTTGTGGCAAAGAGCTCCAGGTGAGACACATGGACAACCTCTTGGTTTCTGGAGTCAAGGTTACAGAGGTTCAGAGGCTAATTATATTCCAACAGAGAAAGAGATCCTAGCTGCCTATGAAGGAGTAAAAGCAGTTTCTGAAGTAATTAGAACTGAATCACAACTTCTTCTAGCTCCTGGATTGCCAGTTTTGAACTGGGTGTTCAAGGGTAAATGTTTTACACCACATCATGCCACAGATTCCACATGGTCCAAGTGGATGGCTCTGATAACACAGAGAGCTCAAATGGGAAATTTTGAAAGACCTGGTCTGGTGGAGGTGATCACAAGCTGGCCTGAAGGCACTAGCTGCACAAAATCTCCAGAGGAGAGAGTAACTTATGCTGAGGAAGCTCCTCCTCACAATGACCTTTCCAATGATGAAAAGAAATATGCTTTGTTCAAAGATGGTTCCTGTTGTCATGTTGGAAACAAGTGAAGGTGGAAGTCTGCAGTGTGGAGTCCAACACGCTGAGTTGCAGAAGCAAAGGATGGAGAAGGAGAATCCAGTCAATTTGCAGAGGTAAAAGCTGTCCAGCTAGCTCTTGATGCAGCTGAATGTGAGAGATGGCCAAAGCTTTATCTCTACACTGACTCATGGATAGTAGTCCATGCTCTGTGGGGTTGGCTAAAGGACTGCAAAAAGAATGGTTGGCAGAGGAAAGGAAAGCCTATATGGGCAGCTGACCTGTGGCAGGACATTGCTGATTGAATCGAGAGAATTCCAGTGAAGGTGAGACACAGTGCTGCACACATTCCTAAGAGCAAAGCTACTGAGGAACAACAACACAACCATCAGGCAGATCTAGCTGCAAGAGTTTCTCAACTAGACACGGACTCTGATTTTGATCTCGACTGGAAACACCAAGGTGAGATGTTCTTAGCTTGGTGGGCTCACAATTCATCAGGACATCAAGGCAGAGATGCAACCTACCAGTGGGCTCGTGACAGATCCATAGACATTTCCATGGATGCTATCACACAAGTCATCCATGACTGTGACATTTGTGCTGCTATTAAGCAGGCAAAGAGAATTAAACCCTTGTGGTATGGTGACCGATGGTCCAAGTATGGTGAGGCCTGACAGGTTGACTATATCACTCTACCATGTTCTCGATCTGGTAAGCAATATGTGCTGACTATGGTAGAGGCAAACACTGGATGGTTGGAAACTTATCCAATTCCACATGCAACTGCACACAACACCATTATTGGTCTGGAGAGACAGATCCTATGGAGACACAGAACTCCAGAGAGGATTGAATCAGACAATGGAACTCCTTTCAAAAACAACCTTGTATAAAACTAGGCCAAAGAGCACGGCATTGAGTGGATATTCCACATCCCCTATTATGCACCAGCTGAAGGGAAGATTGAACACTATAACGGTTTGCTGAAGACTACTTTCAAAGCCATGGGGAGTGGATCTTTGAAAAACTCAGAGAAACATCTAGCACAAACAATCTGTCTGGTAAATAGTAGAGGTTCAGGGAATCGAGCTGGACCTGCACACTCAGATTGGCTACAAAAAATAGAAGGTGATAGAGTTCCTGTTGTTAGAGAAAAGAATCTCTGGGCAAAACTGTTTGGGTATTTTCTCCTTCAGGAGAGGCCAAACCTGTCCAAGGGGTGGTGTCTGCTAAAGGCCCTGGTCACATTTACTGGGTAATGCAAGAGAATGGTGAAATTCAGTGTATTCCACAAAGAAATCTAACTTTAGCTGAGAGACTTTAAATTCAGAGTGTTGTACAGATACAACATTGCACACAAAAGGAAGAATCCATGAGGAATCTATGGTGCATGAACCCTAAGAACCCTGAGAGCCCTGAGTCACCTGAGAGTCCCTGTTCCTTTTCTTCATTTCATCTTCAGAGACACAAACTGTTTTCTGTTTTCTTGTTTCCTGGTTTTCTTGGACTTCTGAATCATCTACATCTGAGGACAGCCAGAATGGACTGTGAACTTAGGAATTGCAGATATTGTTTTAGATTAGATGCGCAGTATCAACAGCCAGTGAAATTGTTTACCCAAACTGGACTTCCACAGAACTCAGCAGCCAATTGCTGGAACTGCAGTTTTTAAAGATAATTTAATTTTACACATTATTTATAACACAATAATACAATTTTAAAGCTAAGGGGAAAAGAATATTTTGAGTTAACATACTAAGCAGCAGTACTCTTTGCAGTGGTCAATATTAAGAGAGAAATCCAGCCTATTATATTTCTTCAAGTCTATATTCTGTGTCTACTACAGAATGAGAATTCAACCCAGAACAAGTGGTTGACCAATTTCTAAACATGAGTAATTCTTAATTTTATTTACACTTTCCCACAGGATCAATTAGATTTTAATGAACAACATGTTGAATATCAAACAGTGCAAGATAATGTCCTTCTATACAAATGTATGAGTGTTCTGACCTTGCACAACTGGGCCTTCACACATTGTTCTGTTAGAGGAGTAAATTTTTGAATGTTTCTTCATCTGTTATTTGAAAATACATCATCATCACAGGATTTTCATCTTGTCCTGATACTGTCTTGGCTTGTCAAAGATGCACTTCAGCACTTCTGTTACTGTCTTGGCTGCAGACGCTGACTGAAAGGAAAGGAATTACTATGAGGATATTTGTTTTGTAAAAGAGGGAATAAAAAAATTATAAGATTTGGAATAGTGTCCTTGTTTTCTTTAGCAAACTTTGTCTGAACAAGATCCCCCTTTCCAATTGTGTCTTGAAATAGAAGTGCCCTCAGCTGCATAGCCATCAGTGATTATTTAGTGCAAACTGGATTTACCTTGGATTATGTTGGATCAAATTAGTTTCTCAGAGATAATTGCAATATAGAATAGAATGGAATGGAATGGAATGGAATGGAATGGAATAGAATAGAATAGAATAGGTGTGTTAGTGAAGTTTCTTCATGACTATATTCATGACTGGCAGCAAAATCAGGTAGCTAACATTGAAAGTTCTTCCCATGAGGTATTATTTGTGCCATTTTTGCACTATTTCCTTGATTTCCTAGAAGAGCTGTGAATGCGATGCTGTCTTGCCAAAGATTCTGGGTGTTTGTTCATTGAAAACTTAAAAAAAAATTGCAGATGTCTAGGAGGGTCATAACACTGTATTTGTTATTGCTATGGAAGTGATTTCAAGCTCAGTTCCATGTGTGCTGTGAATGGCTATGGGAATTAGATTAAATAATACCACACAGAGCTACTGTCACAAATATTTATTATTATTTTTAACATTTTTGGCTGTCTTGTGTCCTCCATCATTCTGAAATTACCATAGAAGTAAAGCCCAGCAAAACAGTTCTACTTACTTCCTACACCATGGGAACATTTGCATGAGAGGGAAAAATCACCTTATTGCTCATATGTAAAATAAAGAAATACTTTATGAATGTTGCTGGAATGCAAGACATTTGTAGTCTTCTGCCAGAGCTGTCAAAAAATTTCCAGTACCAGAAGAATGGTATTACTGTTACAGTACAAAGTTTTAAAAGAACTCACCTATGATGCCAAACTATTGCCCAGTGTTCAAAAACAATAAATTCAGATTGAACAAGGTCACTTAAGACAGTCAGAAGATAAAGAGCTTGATTAGGAAAGAAAGACAGTGACTTGCAGAACTTAGTGGAGAGGAGTTGTAATGAGGGTGCAATTACTCTAAATATGAATGAAGGAATATGTAGGTGGAAATACAAAGTAAAGAGGGAAAAGAATGCTTCAGGCTTATGAATAACATCGAGTAAAAGATAGTCCTGATATGAAAATGAGGTTCTGATACAGCTACAAGGTTCTGGTATAGCTTTGAAAGGTTATTCTGGTAGAAAGGACAGAAAACTCTAATTGGACAGCTGGAGAGCAGACTTGATTGCCTGTGAAATTCCCTCTGCTTCTCCATTGTTTTGCTTTGGGAAGCTTTCTGTCTAAAATATATGCAATTTATGAGATTTTTGTGTATTGTTTCACCTGGTAGTGACCTACTAGGGCCAGCACAAGGGAAGTGCCTGATCCATGATGTTTGACAAAAGTTTCCCCCTCTGTAGTGAGATTATGTTTTATTCCAGATCACTAATGTTGCCCTCTTGCTAAAAATCTGTAGTTGCCAACATACATTTTGCTTGAGTTCATAATAAAAATTTTACCTACTTTCATTGCACCCCCAGAGCTGAATGTTGTTCACAATACCTTGAAATATCCACTCAGTGAGTAGAAGGCAATTTCCAGGAAAAAAAACAACAGGTTTCACTGGTACAGTCCTGTTGTTTTCTAAAAAACAGTGAACCAGGTGAGTATACAGCTAACTCTATGGTAATAATGAGAGGTCCTTTCTTTTAATGAGGCAAACTAACATTTTTCCTTACTGTTTTAAAGAGGATGATTTGTGGTTCTCATCTTTTCTACTTTTTTCCCCCTGATCATGACTGTTATTGTGACTGTTATTGTGACAACCTTTACCTATGTCTAACTGAGGCTAGAGATATATTTTTTTTTCATGTTGCCCATTTAGATGCTTAGATCTCCAGGGCAGAAGACTACTTTTCATGTACAGCACTAACTACAAAAAATCCTCATAGTTTGATTGAATCTCATAATTATGTAAATTGTAATTCTGATGGAGATTTATTTCAGAACATTCACAATATTAAAGCTATTTTACTAAATGCATAGATGACTGCATAGATGGCTTTTAAAATAAATTTTCAGTACAAAAGGAAACACTGTGCTCCTGAATATTCTCTGCAGCTTAATGCCATCAGTATACATAAATTTAAACTAAACCCAAATTTTATCTCAATATTTATTTTATTATCAGCTGATGAGTCCATGGACTGAAGTGCCATTCACAGCACAGGGGTGCTTCATAATAGACTAATTTGCATAAGTACTAAATAATTTACATATATAAATTATATATCAAAATGTTCCCTAGAATCTATTCAATTCAATGATATTGTTGTTTTGTAGCCTTTAATACTGTTGAGTCTTTAATATTTAAATCCAGCACCCTTCCAAAGCAAACCCACAGGAATTCATTAATTATTTTTTTGGAGAACTGCACTGACTTTGTTATTAAGGCAACTTGAACTTGATTTTGCTGCACTAAGAGAGCTAGAGATGGCTACATCAGAAATTAGGGTTCTCAAAGAACTTTCACGTGAAGATTATCTAAATGTAAAAAAAAAATAATTAAAAATCTAGCAAATTTTAGTTCTTCAGAAAGGTAATTAGGCAGGTGTGGAGGTATGGTCTCAGTCATTCCAAGAACTTTCTCTCTTTGATGGGCAATGGAAGCTTTACACGTGGAAATGTAAGTCTGAAAAAAAGAGCAGACAGCCAGCAAAAAGGTCAGAATATCATCCCATCTAGGTTTGCAAAACTTATAAAATACTAGCAGAAAATCAAGCACAGCTGAACGAATTAGAGAAGATCTTCCATGTTTTTCTCAGTGGTTTTTGTAGTAAAGGTCAAGAGACTCTTCACAATATGTAGTATGAAGCTTTCATTTACCAACATAAACTACAAAACAAGAAACACTTGTGTCAGGTGATCAGGTACACTGTACATTAATGATGCATTGAAGTTATAAAGCAAATCCTGGTTTTAAAACACAGTTATTTGTTAAAACATTTGGCACAATGTCATTAACAAATCTATTTATTAATAAGTAAAGACTAGACCAAAAGACTTGCTTACCTATGTATTTTAAATGTGAAATTACAGAGACTGATCTAGCCATATGCAGCCTTCACTGTGGATGTTCATATATCCATTTGTGACCCTTAAAAAACGTGCATCACGATTTACCTTCCTGTAATACATCTGATAAACTGAATTGTGAAAGTGATTGCTTTTGTCCACTGATTGTAAAAGATGCCCAGGGTGATCAGCCCATATGCAGTGATTTAGTACAGTTGACTGAACATGATTTTCAAGATAACTGAAGTGATACAAACTGACTTCTGGCCATAGACTAATCTGAAAGTCCTGTATCATATGTTCCAGCCTCTGTGAATGTTTGAGACACCATAGGACACATAAAATATTACTTGGTTGCTGTATTACTGGATTTCAGCCTTAGGTACCCTCTTCAGGATGAGCATGGAGTTCTCTGAACTCGACTGATTGGACATGTGATGATTGTCTAAAAACAAGTATCCACTGTAGTTAGGGATGGCTTAAAATGCATGGGACATTGTCCATCAGATGTGACTTGGGTTTGCAGCAGATCTGCACTCTTTTCATAAGAGGTGGAATCGGTACTTTATGCTATGTGTAAATTGAGCTGTAGATCCCATCCATTACTAAGAGCTTTCATACCTGTCTCAGATGTGTAAACCTACCTACACTTGGTTCCTATGTAAGTGCAGTCTGGTGCTGAATCCTTTTTCCAAAGTCAAGGGAATTAATTCCAGTTGTAGAAAAGTTGAAAATAAAACCTGTCATTTTAGCAAGCTTTTGGGTTTTTGTACAACAGTCTGCCAAGGGGTTAGAAAGATGCGCTGCCTGTTTCCTTTATTTTTGACCTACTGAGCTGCACAATATTTAATATCTTGCATAGCTCCAAGCACAGGTAAAGCACTGCAAAAAAACCCACAAACCCCCCCACCTCTGCTTTAGAAATTTATCTTACTAAAAATGCAGCAGAATTCAAGTATGGTGGCAAAGGTTGTTTAAAACAGTAAAAGAAGCAGACAACAAATCAAGAGGGGCTGTACAATACACATTATTTCAGTTATTCTTCCAGACCTTGAGGGGGATTCGGTAGCTTGAACCTGTCTAGTGCTGTTTGGTAAGCCCAGGATACTCAAGACATCTGTACAGGGCTGACAGGTATGTCACAGGACTTACAAGAGACCTGCGTCCTCCTAGATAGGCAGCTGGAGACCAGGTGGGGTCGCCTGAGATGTTTCAAGTGGCAACAGATGCCAATGTTTAAGCAATTGAATCCTGTTCTTTGGTGTACAATAGAAGCCGGACCACCGTATGTGTTGCCTTGTCAGACACAATGCAGCTAGCATGAAAGCTTTCTCTCTGACAGGAATCACCATCAATGATTTGTCTTTTAAACCATGCTTAATAAATTATTAAGAAATAAAACCACATGCATTAAAGAAGCTTTGGGCTGAGTTCTGAGCTAATATAAATTATTGCAGCTGCACTGACTTCAGTGAACCGACTCCTTTCTTTTAATCAGCTGAGGATCCAACTCTAATAGAGCTTATGTATGTCTTTTACATTTCACATCCACTGATATGGGATTTCCTGGAGTCAAAAACATGTGCTGTTTGACACAGTGTGCTGGGATGCTGTTGCTGGCATTTGGGTGGCTTCAGATATCATTCCTTCCCTAGGGAGTATTAGTGTGAGTTGTATTTGCTCTTTCTAATCACAAAGAGGAAAATTCATATATATGTAATTATTTAACTGGCCATGAGAGTACATGTACTTCAGCCATTGTACAATTTTGGATAGCAGTTGAGTGAGATTCCTGAGGACCTGATCTTTCAGGAGGGTGCAGGTGGTGGCTGTACTCATTGCTTTGAATGACATCCGGGACACGTAGGAGAAAAGGTGGTGGGCTCTGGTCCAGGGAGCATCCCATGATACCGCCTTCTTTTTGGAGATTAATTCCTTCTGTGGTATATGTGGCCTTTATCCATCCTGCCCTTTTTCCAATGAAAGACTACAAAATTTTGGATTAAAACTAAGCAGCTATTATGAAAATATTGATTCTCTTATTACCTACTGTAGTCTACCTGGACTTCAGCAAGGCCTTTGGCACTGTCCCCCACAGCAAATTCCTGGCCAAGCTGGCAGCCTGTGGCTCGGACAGAAGCACTCTGTGCTGGGTTAGGAACTGGCTGGAGGGCCGAGCCCAGAGTGGTGGTGAATGAGCCACATGCAGCTGGCAGCCAGTCACTAGTGGAGTCCCCCAGAGATCAGTGCTGGGCCCCATCCTGTTCAGTATCTTTATAGATGATCTGGATGAGGGTATTGAATCCATCATCAGTAAATGTGCAGATGGCATCAAGTTGGGAGCAGGTGTTGATCTATTGGAGGGTAGAAGGGTAGAGGAACCTTGACAGGCTGGACAGATGGGCAGAATCCAGCAAGATGGCATTCAACAAGTCCAAGTGCTGGGTGCTGCACTTTGGCCACAACAACCCCATGCAGTGCTACAGGCTGGGGTCAGAGTGGCTGGAGAGCGGCCAGGCAGAAAGGGAAGCTGGGGGTACTGGCTTACAGTAGGCTGAACATGAGCCAGCAGTGTGCCCAGGTGGCCAAGAAGGCCAATGGCATCCTGGCCTGCATTAGCAACAGTGTGGCCAGCAGGAGCAGGGAAGTCATTGTACCCCTATACTCAACACTGGTTAGGCCACACCTTGAGTCCTGTGTCCAGTTCTGGACCCTTCAGTTTAAGAAGGACATTGAGACTCTTGAATGCGTCCAGAGAAGGGCAACAAGGCTGGTGAGAGGCCTCAAGCACAATCCCTACAAGGAGAGGGTGATTGTTTAGCCTGGAGGAGAGGAGGCTCAGGGGAGACCTTATTGCTCTCTACAACTACCTGAAGGGAGATTGTAGCCAGGTGGGGGTTGGTCTCTTCTCCCAGGCAACCGGCACTAGAAAAAGAGGACACAGTCTCAAGCTACGCCAGGGGAAGCTTAGGCTTGAGGTGAGGAGAAAGTTCTTCAGAGAAAAGTAATTGACCAGTGGAATGGGCTGTCCAGGGAGGTGGTGGAGTCACTGTTCCTGGATGTGTTAAAAAAAGGATTGGATGTGGCACCTGGAGCCGTGGTTTAGTTGTCAGGTGGTGTTAGGTATTTAGGTAATACATTGGACTTGATGATCTCTGAGGTCTTTTCCAACCTTATTGATTCTGTGATTCTGTGAAGACAAGCAGAATGTTGGGGCTGCAAGGAATTTTTCCTACTGCTTGATTTGATATTTTTGTTAAAATACTGAATACTGACAAAATCCTTGTCTTTGTAACTTCCAAACAATTCCCCACACATGGCCTATATTGTTTCTAAGATAGAGAAGAGCAGATGGGATAATACAGTGAAAAACCTAGGAGTGAAAACGACTCCATCTAATTTAGGCTGATAGAACAGAAATCTGATTAGCAGAGGTATCTGCTTATTCTACTTCAGCTCTGGAGAGCTTGGGCATCAGAACTATGCTTCAAGAAGGACAATTTGGGAATACTTTAGCTGATAAATTTAGCTGCAGTGGATTCTGCCCTAACTGTCTAAACCCTTTAAGCATCCGCTGCATTTCTTGTGGGGAAAAGTTGTATATGAGTGACCAGTTTCTTAATTTTTCTGTACAAATTATCTTTATCTGTTACAAAAAATGCACTTTGCAATAGGGACTATTTTGTATCTTTTTTGTATGTTGGCAAGATATTGATGTTTTAACCTCCTGTTCCCTCCTCTGCTTTGTAAATATAGATAGCATTTCTTCTAGGAAATTTGCATGCTGTAAATGTAAAACATTATTATTACCCATAGGAGGGGAAAATAGGAGGGGAAAAAAAAAGTTTACTGAAATGATGGTGCAACAATGGCAGCTGTTACACCAAGCATGGCAGTAGAGCAGAAATATCACACAAATATGCCAAAAGACCAGCATGTAGAATTACAATGTAGCTGGCTATAAACTATTTTAGGCTGAATAGACATTTTATTTTTGACCTATTAAATGGTTACCTGTTCATTTGCTCTCCACAAAGGGAAAATTGGCTTGATGTAATATTTAGCTACTTTTATGAAGAGGGCTTTTTTCTGAGTAATTGGTGCTTGTTAATGAATGAGTGAACCTAAGCTCCCTGAAATTGGAAGGTGAGCTACAACTCTAGATGAGGTAAATGCCACTTGTCCAGGGGTGATGCATGAAGATTTGGGTCTGCTGCTGTCATCAAATATCTAACACAAGCTGTACTGACATTTCATGATGGAGGAATCCCGTTCCATTTCCAGTCCATGGGTGAGGTGGAGCCTGCTACATTGCTTTGAGGTTTTTCAGTGTTCAGTATGCTTCACATGTTGTGATTTTCAGCCCTGCAAAGGAAAACAGTTGACACATTGGTGCATGCACATGTGCCTGCATACTCATTCTAGACTCATGCCAAAACCTCTGGATACACCATGTTTCCCTCCTTCAGTGTACTTTAGTGTACTACATGAGACTGGGACTATCAAATCTCCAGGAGATATTTCACAGGTAGAAGATGCTTTGCTTACATAATTTAGACCACAACGTAAAAAAAAAGGAAAGCGTCATCAAGTCTAGCTAGTATTTCCATGGCTGTGCAGATAGGTAAACCTGAGCTGATTGCCACTGCAATGGTCAGTACATCTGAGTGGAGTGGGGAAAGAAATGGTACCAGGGAACTTGATTAACTTTCTCCTGCAGAGAAATGAGGAAGCAGCAACTGAACTGTGACTTTTTGTGGTATTTTCTGGTAGTAAAGCAGCGGTGACAAGGCCACAGCTAAAGTACAGGATTCAGAGTCCAGAAGGTTTTTACAGATATGATCTAACTTTTTTCCCCTCAGTTTCAAAACTGAAAAAATGGGAGTGGGTGGGAGAAGGAACTATTAGGAAATGAGTCTTGTCAATATATTGGTAAAATTGGATACTTTCAATGTAAAAAAACCACAATAATGGCTTGTCCTAGATGCTTTAAAGCAGGCTAGTAGTTGCTGTGAGAATGAGCCCTATCATGAGTCTTCTTACCATGCAAAGAGATGTTTGGACTTGATTCACCAGAAACTTTACTCAAGGTTTACAGAATAAATTAGTTATTTTTGTTGGCACTGCACTGCTGTGAAAAATTGTGGTCATGAGAGGTTGAAGCCAGATGGAAGTTTCCCTGCAATACTTGCCTGATACGAACAACTTGTTCTTCCTTGTTTTGCTTCCCACATTGAATTATTTATCATCAAAAGGGAGTTTATACTCTATTTGGATATGATTAGATTATCATTTACTCAGCCATGGCTTGATTCTGCATTAAGTAATATTTTCCTGCTTGCATCATAAACTACTCAGTGTGATGTATACGCATCTTTCTCTTGAATGTCAGATATTTTTCATTTCATAGGGAGGATCTAGGACAAGTTTACTCAGTAGTAAGTGAAAACTAAACTTGATGTGATATGGTTTTGCGTGAATCAGAACAATTATTTTAACTTGTTTGCCTCTTTTTCTTCAAGACATACTGTAGAATTTTATCTTTTTTCTCTTTAAGAAGTTCTGCTCCTAGTTTGAAGGATAATAACTGCGCACCTGAAGGATGGCCAAGGGCTCAGGTCCAGCCAACATGGATTTAGGAAGGGCAGGTCCTGCCTCTCCAACCTGATCTCCTTCTATGATCAGGTGACCCGTCTGGTGGACGTGGGGAGGCCTGTGGATGTAGTCTAGCTGGACTTCAGCAAGGCCTTTGACACCCTCCCCCACAGTAAACTGCTGGCTAAACTGTCAGCTCGTGGTTTGGACTGCAACACTCTGTGCTGGTTAGGAACTGGCTGGAGGGCCGAGCCCAGAGAGTGGTGGTGAATGGTGCCGCATCCGGCTGGCGGCCAGTCACCAGCGGCGTCCCCCAGGGATCGGTGCTGGGCCCCATCCTCTTTAACATCTTCATTGATGATATGGATGAGGGGGTTGAGTCAGTCATCAGCAAGTTTGCAGATGACACCAAGTTGGGAACAGATGTTAGTCAGTTAGAGGGTAGAAAGGCTCTGCAGAGGGACCTCGACTGGACAGATGGGCAGAGTCCAATGGGATGGCATTTAATAAGTCCAAGTGCCGGGTGCTGCACTTTGGCCACGGCAACCCCATGCAGAGCTACAGGCTGGGGTCAGAGTGGCTGGAGAGCTGCCAAACAGAGAGGGACCTGGGGGTGCTGATTGACACCCACCTAAACATGAGCCAGCAGTGTGCCCAGGTGGCCAAGAAGGCCAATGGCATCCTGGCCTGTATTGGGAATAGTGTGGCCAGCAGGAGCAGGGAGGTCATTCTGCCCCTGTACTCTGCATTGGTTAGGCCACACCTTGAGTACTGTGTCCAGTTCTGGGCCCCTCAGTTTAAGAAGGACATCGAGATACTTGAACGTGTCCAGAAAAGGGCAACAAGGCTGGTGAGAGGCCTTGAGCACAAGCCCTATGAGGAGAGGCTGAGGGAGCTGGGATTGTTTAGCCTGGAGAAGAGAGGATCAGAGGTGACCTCATTGCCCTCTACAACTACCTGAAGGTGGTTGTAGACAGGAGGGGTTGGTCTCTTCTCCCAGGCAACCAGCACCAGAACAAGGGGACACAGTCTCAAGCTGTGCCAGGGGAGGTTTAGACTCGAGGTGAGGAGGAAGTTCTTCACTGAGCGAGTCATTCGTCATTGGAATGGGCTGCCCAGGGAGGTGGTGGAGTCGCCGTCCCTGGAGGTGTACAAGGGAGATTGGACGTGGCACTTGGTGCCATGGTCTAGTTGTGAGGTCTGTTGGGACAGGTTGGACTTGATGATCCTTGGGTCTCTTCCAACCTTGGTTATACTGTGATACTGTGATACTGTGATAATGGGTTATGTTTATATGAGTTTAGTCTGAGCAAGAGAAACAGCATCTTTAAATTGAACTGTAAAATGTTTTTAAATATCTATGGCTTATATCAACAGAAAATTGAAGAAATATGAACTGAAAAGAGATTAAAAATACACCAGGGACTTCTTCAATGAAAACATGATAAATACGTAAGAACTGTAAAGAACACGAACCAAAAGTCCAAAGACATGATACTAATCAGATCTTAAATTTATCTGATGAATTCTGGAAAAATGAGAAGCTCAGGCATAATTCAGTGTTTACATCCTTGTCTTTATTTTCTAAATTCTTTGTAATAGGATGACAGCAATGAAACCTAGAAACATATGAACTTTTATACAAGCATGATTGCCTGAAAAAGTAACACATTGTATATAAACTCAGTTATGACGTATTTTTAAAATGAAGTTACATGTATACACCAACACTGCTATAAAAGAATTTTAGAAGTCAAGTGCATTTTTTTCCTTTTGCAAGACTGGTGTACTGTCTGCCTGCAAAGCAGAGTCAGTAACCTAAATGAAACAAATATTGACAAATTATGAAGAATGTTTCTATGTTAAAATGTGAGTCTTATTCTGAATTATCAGACTTTAAAAAAAATAAAAATAATTTTCTTTCTAGCAAGTTTTATGTGTCTTTGAATCCTGCAGGCCTCTTTTGATATATTATATATGTATATATATAAATATTTTGATATATTACTTAGGTACCCTTTCTTCTCTATAATATAATCAACATGTGTATTCTTTTAGACTAGTTACAGTGCCAAAATATAGATAGAGAGTGCTTGGAAACCAATGTATGGTATGGTTCCAAATCCTTCCTCTCAAGCAGATGTTAAATAGATCAAATTAATTCTCACTGGTTGTCATAGAGCTACATGAAAAATAAAATTATCATAAGATACCTAAACAGAGTTATTGTTAGGCAATTAAAAATGTGTTTATCCATTTTAAAGTAAACAGTCCACTCAAAATTCATGCTGAATGTCTAAATATCTAAAATATCTAAGAGTGAGTGGAATTTCCTAGGTTTAAATGCAGCCTTGTACAATGAAAAATGTTGATTTACTTTGTGAATTTGTGAATTTAAGTCAATGATCAAAACCTCGCATGGAAGTTTGTGGCCTAAAACAAGTGATGCAGTAAAGGGTTGTATATGCAGCTCATTTAACTAATAAAAAGCAACAAATTAATATACACATCTCTCATTTACACAAATTTTTCACTTAATTGAATTTTGCATTTAGCTGAGAGCTGGGCAAGGAAAAATTTAATGAAATGCAACAAGGGCAAGTGTAGAGTCTTGTATCTAGGAAAGAACAACCTCATGTACCAATATAAGTTGAGGGGTGATCTGTTGGAGAGCAGCTTTGGGGAAAATAACCTGGGAGTCCTAGTGGACAATGGGATGACCATGAGCCAACAATGAATTCTGGGGTGTATTAGAAGGGGTGTGGTTAGCAGGTAGAGAGAGGTTCTCCTCCCCCTCTGCTCTGCCCTGGTGAAGCTGCATCTGGGTTGGGTCCAGTTCTGGGCCCCTCAGTTAAGGAAGGACACAGAACTTCTTGAAAAAGTCCAGTGCAGAACCACAAATATGATGGAGTGGAACATCTGCCTTATGAAGAAAGGTTGAGGGAATTGGGTCTCTTTAGCTTGGAGGAGACTGAAGGGTGACCTTATTAATGTTTATAAATACTTGAAGAGTGAGTGTTGGGAGGATGGAGCCAGACTGTTCGCAGTGATAGGACAAGGTACGAAGGGTGCAAGCTGGAGCATAGAAGGTTCATGTTAACATAAGGAAAAACTTTTTCACTGTGAGGGTGACAGAACACTGGAATAGGCTTCTGAGAGACGTTGTGGAGTCTCCTCTGGAGACATTTAAGGCCTGCCTTGATGTGTTCCTCTGTTACCTGCTTTATGTGGTCCTGAAGGGAGGTTGGACTAGATAATATTTTGAGGCCCTTTCCAATCTCTAAAATTCTGTGATTCTGTGAAAGACTTGAACCTTAAGAAGATGAAGAATATGTACAGGAAGAAAACTAGGAAATAAATAAGGTCCACAATTTTTCAGACATGTTTCCACTGTCTGCAACATTTCCACTGATCTGCATAACTCTTTAATGGAGGTTTACATAAGGTTAGCTCTTCTGGGCACTTAGCATTTTTACCACAGTGATTTCCAGGCGCTCATCAAAGAATTTCAAGCATGCCTATGTACAGTAATCTCTTCCTGATATGGGTTTTCTGGAAATGAATACTTTAGTGACTTCCTGAGGCAAAGATCACATCTCCAGAATGCTAATAGCCACCAATGACCATATGCTACATGTACCTATATAATACTTGAATGCAATACTTGAATGCCCTCCAGAGAAGGGCAAC
This sequence comes from Colaptes auratus, assembly GCA_015227895.2. NCBI lineage: Eukaryota > Metazoa > Chordata > Aves > Piciformes > Picidae > Colaptes > Colaptes auratus. The sequence continues at coordinate 45,782,265 of CM037631.1, forward strand.
AAGGCTGGTGAGAGGCCTCAAGCACAAGCCCTACAAGGAGAGGCTGAGGGAGCTGGGGTTGTTTAGCCTGGAGAAGAGGAGGCTCAGGGGTGACCTCATTGCTTTCTACAACTACCTGAAGGGTAGTTGTAGCCAGGAAGGGGTTGGCCTCTTCTCTCTAGCAACCAGCACCAGAACAAGGGGACACAGCCTCAAGCTGTGCCAGGGGAAATTTAGGCTAGAGGTGAGGAGAAAGTTCTTCACCGAGAGAGTTGTTTGCCATTGGAATGGGCTGCCCAGGGAGGTGGTGGAGTCACCGTCCCTGGAGGTGTTCAAGAGGGGATTGGATGTGACACATGGTGCCATGGTCTAGTCATGAGGTCTGTGGTGACAGGTTGCACTCGATGATCTTTGAGGTCTCTTCCAACCTTAGTGATACTGTGATACTGTGATATGTATTTGATCTCCACCATAGTGTCCTTTGCCAGTGCCTCCCCTAACAGTCATGTTCAATGTGGACATAAACATGAGCTTCACAACTTTTTAGACCTGCTGCCTGATCATTGTCAGTTGTGCAATTATCTGTTGTGCACTGTAAAATATTTTTAATAATTTCATCATGACTCTTTGTTCTGTGTTCTAATCAATCATACATTTGTTCATCAACTGTGTTTTGAAGCACAACATGCTAGTTTTTAGAGACATCATGGAATCAGATAATGCTTATAGGTACTTCTTGTAAAATAGGTGATTGGATTCTATCCTAGCTTCATCTAAGCAAAAACCACGCTGAGTAATATTTACACACCTTATAAAACACTTCAAGATATACTGAGTAGTAAGGGAGGTGGCAAAATGCACATTATTTTATGATGCATAGGAACATTTTTCAATTAAACGAAGGTTGATTATATTTACAAAATTCAATGATGCCTTTGTGGAAGTGGGAGATTGCATATTATACAGAACAATTTGCACTTGGCATGATAGCACTGTACAAAACATCAGCACTGAACCTGAGTAAGTCTCATCAGGAGAAAATAACTTTAAAAACACAGACCATGCATGGAGTCAGCACAATGTTGAAAAGCTTATGTTTCTCATAAATATTTGAGATGTAGTGCTTGTAAGTAGACTTTATCAAGTAAGAGACTTGTTATTATGGTCTGGCTAGGCATGGATTGAGCATGCGATGCATTGATATGAGCTCATAAGTGTCTTTCATTTACTAAAATGACATGCAGTCTTCAGACTTGATACTTCCCTAAAATCCTGTGTAAGATAAATGACTTGCTTTCAAATTCACTTAAGCAAAGATGTTTGGCCACGTTTAATTTGCTAAAGTGATTTCCAGATGAGTAGTTTCCTCCAATTGTCCATTAACATTAAGTGAGATTAAGGGAGCTATTAAATACTGATTCTTTTACTCAGGAGATCTGTGCCTAGACAGCTTTCCTGCTGATATTTATGAGAACTCTTCTGATATAGCTCATATGCTAAATATTTTAAATTCCTCCAAAGAGACAAAGCAGGTGGCTTTGTAGTCATTACAAAGAAATCTCATTTTGCTGTCCAAATAAGCTGTGGAACCAAAACAGTATAAAATGTATGCCCACCTCCTTGATAAATGTTGACAGAACTGTCCTGCCAAAAATGCATCCATTTAGATCCAAGGTATTATAACTAGTTGTGTTCATACAGCTTTTATTTACAGTGGGGAATTCTTTGCAGTGATTTCTGACAAGCTATCACAGCATGATTAGTGATGGGTGAACTTCGAAGTTATAGTTTAGTGAAGCAACTAAAACACTGCACATTTATCCAGATTTCACTGAATCTTTTCAGTCAGAACATCTGATGAGATCTGGCATTTTCTTGAAATGCTCAGTACTTGCAAATTCTGACTGAGTTTTGCATGGCAAATATTAAAGAGGTTTCTCTAGTGAAGGTGAGATGGTTTGGGTGAAGAATCCAGGTTGCTACCCAATTTATGACATTTGTGCTATATATGGCATGTCTAGACCTTTTCAGACATCACTGAAAAATAAACAAACAATAATATGAGCACAAAGAGTTAAGAATAGGGGAGTTATTAAAAATATTTTATAGACTCTAGGCACTCTGGAAACTGATTTTAGTTAATATTTGCACAGAGAAAAACTTATTTTAGTTAATCGCCTTTCAATATTTACTTCTATCTGCAATGCACTGCATTTCTACAAGTATGTGACTAAAAATATTTCCTCTTTTCTTTCTATACACCTACCACTATTACAGAAATTGTGCCCGCTGTGCAAAGTGCTGGATTTTTCAGCCTCATGATTCTAACATCTGGAGTGAGGGGACTGCAAGGGACTGGGGCCAGGACTGAAACCAGTATGAGGGAGGCTGATAAGTACACTTGCAGACTGAAGAGGAGGTGGGAGGTTCAGAGGCAGTGCATGGGGGTGGCTGGGTGCATGTTCTGATGTGTCAGGAGGATGCAACCTGAAGCAATACAGGAGGCAAGCAGAGCAGACACTGCTTCAAGAGCACCACGGGGGGAAAGCAGAGATTCCTGCTTCTGCCTGAAGTGATGACAGATGTTTGGTACATGAAAAAAAGGGTCAGACCTATGTCTTCTCTTACCCTGTGCCATTAACTGCGGTGTATGGAAGAGGACATGCTTCATGAGGCAGCTACCCTCTGCAGAGCTGGCAGTTTGGTACCTGTGGCCACTCAGGAACACAGCTGTGAGAGGGGCTCTTTCCAACTCTGCCCTGACACACAGCTTCTTCACAGTCCAGAAAAGTCTTTGGTTTTGGCTTGCCTATGTGATTTGCTGCTGAGTCTGTCTTTGGAAGCTGTAGTGAGAGGCTCTGCATCTTCCATCTTTTCTGCTCGGCAGAAGGACCAGGCAGGCAGGCAGTGCAGGGTTATTGGGAGTCCTACTCTGCCCAGATCTACTGTGGGACTTCCATGTCTAGAAGACCTACTTCTCCATCATTTTACTACTTGTCTGAAGAGGATATACTGTTTTCCACAGGGAAAAGTCAAAGATGAGTGGGAAAAATTGGAGCTTAAAATTGCTATGAGTAGTTGATTCTGGGCTTATTAACCACTAAACACAGTTTGGTGTCAATGAGTTGTTCCCAATCTTAAAAAAAAAAAAAAAAAAAAGAAAAAAGAAAGAAGACAGTGTCATCAAGGTTGGAAGAGACCTCAAAGATCATTGAGTCCAACCTGTCACCACAGACCTCATGACTAGACCATGGCACCAAGTGCCACATCCAATCCCCTTTTGAACACCTCCAGGGATGGTGACTCCACCACCTCCCTGGGCAGCACATTCCAATGGCAAACCACTCTCTCAGTGAAGAACTTTCTCCTCACCTCTAGCCTAAACTTCCCCTGGCGCAGCTTGAGGCTGTGTCCCCTTGTTCTGGTGCTGGTTGCTAGAGAGAAGAGGCCAACCCCTTCCTGGCTACAACCACCTTTCAGGTAGTTGTAGAGAGCAATGAGGTCACCCCTGAGCCTCCTCTTCTCCAGGCTAAACAACCCCAGCTCCCTCAGCCTCTCCTCATAGGGTTTGTGCTCAAGGCCTCCCACCAGCCTTGTTGCCCTTCTCTGGACACATTCAAGTGTCTTGATGTCCTTCCTAAACTGAGGGCCCCAGAACTGGACACAGTACTCAAGGTATGGCCTAACCAATGCAGAGTATAGGGGCACAATGACTTCCCTGCTAAGTATTCCCAGTATTTTTCTCCTTTCTTGTGTATCAACTGTAATTGCAACTAGCTCTTTAAGGCCTCTTCCAACCCAAACCATTCTATCAGTCTATGATTCCATGAATCTGTTATGATTTTTTTTCCTAGAATGTATTACCTGAATAATGATGAGTTCAGGGTAGGAACATGCTGCTGATGTTTCTAACCTGTGACCAGCAAACTGCTGATACTTGGACCTTTCTGCTAATGTTGCTTATATGAACATTTTCAAATAATATTTCAGACTTATTTGGATCTCAGAACTAAAAGGAAATCTCATTAATCAGTCTTATACTTTTTGCTGTAAGAAAATAATTTTTTCTTTCACAGTTGATGTTTGTTAAGTGACCCATCAAGTATTCAGTTTATATCATTGTACACACTTGTATAGACTAAGTAGCTAAAAAAGTAATAGAAGCTATTCATAAAACTGGAGGGGAAATGAGGTTCCTCTCCCATAAAAATTTTAAGATGTTAAGAAATTTCCTGCCTCCATTTCAAAACTTTTCAAAATGTTTCCGTGTCAAATGAGAACAAACCACACCACAGACACTACTCTTTGAATTGTGCAGGTAACTGCTAGAGACCTGCATCAGAATTCCTGTCCCTGTCTAGTAATTTACTCTTTGTGTTGGATCTGCTGCAGTCATATAAAAAGATACTTCTAAAACTCTCTTTGAACCTGACTCGTAAATAATTTTACTAGACAAAAATTTACAAGTAGGTATAATTAGATCTACAAAAGTTATCAGAAAATATTGGAGACCAGAACCCTGGCATCTGGGACATCATTCTGTTCTCTTTTTTTGCCAGTGCAAATGTATTTGCAATATGTGAATAATCATGTACGCATATTATATGAGGGTCTTTTCTTTCTTTCTAGACACGAACTATATCAGATAAATTCAGATCATAGAATCATAGAGTCATAGAATCAATAATGTTGGAAAAGACCTCAACGATCATAAAGTCCAACCTGTCACCCAACACCTCATGGCTACTAAACCATGGCACCAAGTGCCACGTCCAATCCCTTTTTGAACACCTCCAGGGATGGTGACTCCACCACCTCCCTGGGCAGCCCATTCCAAAGGCTAACAACTCTCTCTGTGAAGAACTTTCTCCTCACCTCGAGCCAAAACTTCCGCTGGTGCAGCTTGAGATTGTGTCCTCTTGTTCTGGTGCTGATTGCCTGGGAGAGGAAACCAACCCCCTCCTGGGTATAAATTATTGCAAATTATTTCAAAGTTATGGGTCATTAGTTTTCCTGGTTTTCAGACAGCATTGTTACTGTTCCAAAGGAAAAAGAAAAGTTGATGTCAAGATATCCTGCAGGGTGGTTTATTTGAAAAGAAAAAGAAGATCATCAGATACTAAACCACAACTCATTTTCTAAAAATCATTAAAGATTTCAAGAGAATGACAAAGTCTAAAAAGGAAGGCCAGCTGACTTTTCCTTTTCATTCAGACAAATCAGTTAAAATAAGGATGAAAATTCAGCCCCAAGGAATACAGTAAGAACAGTGATGCTCTTTAATCTATACTTTCTTATGCTAGATAGTGACACAGAGAAAACTAGGCACTATGAGGTCACTGTTAGTCTGATCTATTTCATACACTGTGGGTAATGTTTGTTATCGGTGTGTAAGAAGGGAGCTGTGGAAAGATCTGATCTTGAAAACCAGCTCTTCTTCAGATGTGTGTTGACCAAATTCTCTTGGCTGTGGAAAAGTTACAGGAATTGACATTCTGTTTCTGTTGGCTCAGCCAAGAGGCATGTATCTTGAATTACTATGGAAAGTAACTAAGAAACTTCAGTATTGCTGGAGAAAATAATGGTGCAAAATTAAATAATTGAACTATTATAGTAATTTAAATAAAAATACAATACTGATATTTACCATTCTGTGAGACTAACTATTTTCCCATGCAAAATAATGGTACCAATATTAAGTCAATGAACTTTCAGAGTATCACAGATCAATCCTGTGAACACATATGCACATCAAACTTGATTGTTCTTGCTGACAGAATTATATAATGAGTAGATGAAAGGAATGCAGCAGAGGTCATATGTCTGGAATTCAGCATGGCATATGTTCTTGTGCCTCATGACATATTACAATGAAAAGTTATTAAGTTTGGCTATAAAAGAAATCATGCTATATGTGGATTAGATAACATTCCTTTAGTCTTTTTCCTGCCTCATGGGATTCCCTCTTTTCACTAGATTTCATTTGTACATTTACACAGATTACTGAGTGTGGTTTCTGGAGTTTAGATGTCATACTTTGATATTTTCCTAATATTATATGGGTAGAGAGCAAGGGCACAAACCAAATATTTTCCTATTGTCTAAGAAGATTTATGAGACTCTCAGGATTCCTGAAGAGCCAATCACTCTCCAGATTGGAGGTGCCAATATTAACAGCTGTTGTACAAATGACAAGATCATGTGGGAAAAAGAAATTTGGATTCTGTTTTGACTATGTAAGTGCTCTTTTAAGTCTTGAAAATGGCTAGTTCTTCAGAATATGATCTATATTTTAAAAATGTTCAGTGGGAAAATGTGCTATTTTTCTCTCCCATTGAATATTAAAAACAAAAGTTGAAAGTTTTTTTAGTGTTGCTAACTGTAGTGTGGGTTTTTTTTGTTTGTTTGTTTTCTTTATTTGGATTTCTTTGCAAATTTCTTTGAAAAATCAGAGAATTTACAATGGAACACTATGTACTTTATATAAATTGCTTCAAGTAAAAAATATTTCAATCAATCTGCAATCCTATTTCAATATTATTTTTGAAGTTTGAATGTGTTTGCAACCTTTGAAGTCATATGATTTTCAGTTGTCTGTAACTGAACTTCCACCAAGCCCTCCGTCATTACCAACATGTAGCCTATCACAAATGTCTAGGGATGAATCCAAGAACAAAACTGATAGAGTTTTTCAAAACATCCTCTCATCCTTCCTTAGTGAACTATGGCTCTGGGACTTCCTTAGCCAGAGGTAACATCTTCATATTCAAAACTGTATCTCCAATTTTTATCACAGTGTTAGCATAGCTAGAAGTCTGTGGAGATTCCTAATTATGTAGTGAAAATGTAAAGAATCAGTACCTTACTTTTCAGTATTTCTTATCATTGCACCAAAAAAAAAAAAACAATCAAGTAAAAATGTCTCAAAGATGTTTACTAACTTTTTAAAAGACCTAGCACTCATTTTCATCTGAATAAATATTTCTGTTTGTGTGTAGTTATCTCCATCTTATGAAAAGTCTTTATTGAGGAGGGAGTGAGTATGTGAGCTCACTACATAATAAGATGTCACCAGTTTCAGATGTATGTCAACTGACAGTTCAATTTGGCTATTGGCCACAGCATTTTTTTGCTTTTAATTATCACATAGATATCTTAGTCAGGAATTGTAACACTTTGCCACACTTTTTTTTGTTGTTTTTTTTTTTTAATCCTGAGGCATGATAAATACTAAGATAAAATTTTTCTTATGCTAAAAATCAAACAAGCAATGTAGAATTTGATTAAAACCTCTGTAACTGTCAGGTGAAGTGTAAGGACCTTTCAGATTCTTATTAGATACTGGACTCTTTTGTCAGCTGGTATAAATCGGGCAGCTTCAATTTATGTTAATAGAGCTTGTCGGCCTTGTAGTGGTTGAGGAGCTGGCTCTTTCAGCTCCAGCATATGTAAGTTGAGTATCTATGTTAAGTCAATGAAAAAATTTTCTGTGACAAATGATGAAGGTATGATAGGAACTAGATGGCAGGGAGTTGTGTTATATAGTGTATTTTAAAATTCAGGGTCAAAGGTGTATATCCTGTTGAAATCACAGCAACTGATTTTTGAGCATCCAGACATTTCCTTTAGAACAGATGAAAAAAACATAGAAAAATAATATGACATTTTTTGTAAAAAAAATTAAATGGTTTGAAACTGTCTGACCACTTATACATTGATTGTCTATCTGAACTGTCACAAAGAAGTCATAGCTCGCTGCATTTTAAGTTACCTAAAAATGTCATTCCAATGTCTAGTCCTGTCAGCGCTCTCAATGAAGGGAACAAGGTCTAAATGCATCTAAGATATTAATCCAAGCCACAGTTAAAATCCATTGGTTAGTTGAAAAAAATCTGAAAGGTGTTTATTTAGCTATTTGACTATTTTGTGCAGTTAAATATGCTAAACACTTGGCTGCAGTCTTCTAACTCTTAGTGTCTTTCCAGTGCTTTCAGTAGTGTGAATAAGCAGCCCTCTTTGCAGTTACTTGCAGTCACCTGCCTGGAGAATGATCAGTTTTTATGATAGGTTGAACCCTAGTGGGTTCTGTGTTTCTCCTTGAGTAAAAATATAGATGAGTGCCCTAGCCTGCTCACCCACTTTTTTTGTAAAACAGATGATTAAAATCTGGACACATAAAGCATAAGATGGGGTTTTGAGGCAGGACTCACGGTGGTGCTCAAAACACACCTCCTTTCCACAAGGGTGTTGTAGTCACACAAATATTGGGTAAGAGCAATTACTGTTACACTGTTGGAGACCAGTCACAGCCAACACATTAAAGTCAGTAGGCAAAGGGCGCTTCAAGATTTAGGGCAGTGTATCTAGCCAGAACGAGGGCAACACTAAGGTGCAACTTCAGCTGCCAGATTTGAGAGTGCACCCTATATCAGACTCTGAAAAACAGATCCTTGGTGAAAACAACCACAGTCTTTAGTCACAGCAGTCCCATAGTTTCACATTCGTGGCTGGATGGGATGTGGAACTAGATCACTCCTGAGCCCAAAGCGGTTCTGGCGCCATTACTTACTGCAATGAGGTAATTGACATTTGCCTATTTCACTGGAATAAATAAATTTAAAAAATAATTTTTAAAAAGGAAGAAAAAATTGGTAAATTTTAAAGGTATCTGTAGCTGGAAATTAGCAGTGGGAGTGAAAATTTTTTAATACTGTTTTCTTAATGGGCAAAATGGTCTACTAGCAGCTCCCATGACCTTCACCCTTCTCTGTTAGCAGCATTCCAAATGGATTTAATGTTTATATGGATGATAATGGTTTATTACTAGATTCTAAATATGTTACATAAAACATATGTTCTGATTTTCAGTTGCTCAGACTGTACCAGAGGGGAGGAAATGCAATTAAAATAAAAACGACACACTAACTGGTATTTCTGAAGGCAGTTTTTAGAATTTAAATTGTGACCTCAGTGTAGACCATAAATATAAAATTCATATGTGCTCTACTTCCTGCATATAATTACCTATCACAAGGTTCGTAGTTGAAATGAAATTCTTTATGAAGCAAGAAATAGTATAATAGTGTTTTCTGGCTTAGTGCCCTACAGGATACATCAAGCAAAGATTTTTTTTTTTAGTTTTTTTCTTTTTTTTTTTTTTTTTTAATTTTAAGGAGAAATAAAAACATGTGGAACATATGCACTTTTGATGCTGTAATCCTATCAGAATATGTTTGTTTTTATTAAATTTTCCTCATTGAATGCTTCCTTTGCTCAGTGCATTCAGGGGGCAACACTATGTTCCACATGAGTTTAATGGTCATGTGAGCAGATTGAAAGACCTTTCAGATCTTTTCCTTTCTCACTGCTTATAGGTACTTGAAGCTTGCAGCCTCCTTATTGGTAGCACTTCCTCTTATCTTGGCATGAAACCTGAACAAACAGGATTTGGATAGGTGAATTGTGTGAGGATTGAAAATGGACAGGGAAAAAGGATTAATCCTGTCAGACTGTGGGCAAGAAACATAATTTTGCCCAAGGCAATTTTGGGGCTCGTTTAATTGCCCTGTCCCATCATGCAGTAGATTCAAACCATGCTCACAGGCATGGCTTCATCTCTCTCTCCAGTTATCATCCCAACAGTGTCCATGTACCAGGCAGTATCACCCTTGAGAGTTAAAAGGTGTGACTGAACTCCAGGTTTATCTTTCTTCTTTGGACAAATGTGTTAAGCTGATCAATGTGGTTTATTATTCACATGCAGTACCACAAGCACTTTTGTTTTCACACTTCAGGGCTTCCCAGAAGGCATAAAATCACCAATGTGCATGTAACATAAATGTCTTTGTTGTTCTTGGTCACTAAGAATGCTCATGTTTTTTATATATATTTTTTTTTTCTTGCTACATAGGTCTTCACTTTCAGGCTTCTAAAGCTTGTCTCAAGTAAACACAGGGAAGTGGTTTGGTGGCTACTACAGTCTTCATTCTGAAAGCAGGGAACTGGAATTTAAAATACTTACAGATCTTTAGAGGTTTTTCTTTCAAATAATGTCTGTCATAGATTGCTGTTTAAACTGTATTCTCAGTGTGTATGAACATATTGGGAGGAATATAATGCTGAAAAAACATTTTCTCTACATTTGTCATGGAAGTTGGTCTTTCAAAATCTTTACATGTGTGTGAATAAAACTGTAGCTGTGTTTTTTCTAAGAACACTGGTTTGAATGGATGCACATGACTATATTAAAGGTGTTAAAGAATCAGTGAAACAATAGTGTTGGATAAGCAACAAAATCCTAGATATATTGTATACTATTTGTGCTCTCATAATGATTATGAATTTCCACGCAAATATTTATCTTCCAAATCCCATCAGTTACAATAGTACGTTGTTGAACATAATATTAATGTGTATTCTAAACCTGTATTTTGTAGCACATGCTCAAGGATATGTGTGGCTATTAAATGCACATAACCATGTAGGAAAATGTGGCTGTTAAAGAAAAACATACGAAAAGTGTGTGGAGATGGCAGCCTACAAAGATGGCAGTGACAGATGTTCTTGTTGCAGTAATCTGATCATGACAGAATGATGACAGTAAAAAAGCAGGAAGAAAAATGCTTAGGGGGCACAGAAATGCTATCCATTCTATCAGTAGAAAAAAACAAAGTTTAAGAGAAATTTCAGGGCTCAGTTCAGTTGCCTAAATATATTTGTTTAATGCCAATAAAGAACACTGCTGTTATAATTTATCAAGATTTAGTCAATGAAGCCAAATAATTGTGCATATGTATTCGACTCAGTCTAATGTAGATATCAGTTGTGTAGTTCTCCAGATTGTGGAGGGGATTCACCAGCTCTTCATAATGGACTATCTTCACTGACAGGAGCTTGGAAATCTTTCTTCTATATGGATATCCATATCTGTATATGGATGCATGCTTCTTGGACTCTTTAGTATGGAGTTAGTTTGTCTGTTTGCTGGGTTTTTGTTTGTTGGTGGTTGTTTTTTTGTCTTTGTGTGGGTAGGTTTTTTGTGTTTGTGGTTTGTTGGTTGGTTTGTTTTTTCTTAAATGAGTTAGCTCCTTGTAGTTGTGTTCTATAGTATCTAATAAGGTATAGCTACTTTGTCAAAGTACAAGCTCTTCTCCCATGGTTTTAGCATTGCAATATCTTTCTCCAGTGTGCATTCAATTTTCTGACTCATCCTATAATTTTTCCCTCATCAGGGATACTGATAAGTGATCTCTGTTATCTGAACACTTATATTAAGAATATGTAATATTTTAAAGCTATGTAATAACTTTTAAAATATTACTCCCTGTCAAGGAGATTGAAACTGAGCAATAGATTTAGGAGTTAGTGGTAGTGTAGGAGGGAAGGACAAACAGAGAAATAATGATAACCTTAAAATGCACAATGAATTATCATTTAATTTTCCCAGCCTGATAATGCTTAAGCCACTGATATTTAGACCTTTAATATGCCTTGGGTTTTGATAACAGCTACAAACCAGCTTTATTTGTTTAATTTTCTAATCTGTTTTCATAAGTGTTAGCACATCTGTGTCCATCTTGGTATATTTTTCTATATTTCTTCCAGTTTGTCACTAATGTAAACTGTGTATTACCAACATTCAGCAGGGATGTATGTGCCATAAGAGTGTTACATCAATGTATTCATGTATCCACCTGTAGATCTTGAGCCTTTATTAACATAACAAAATGTTTCTCATTTTCTAGAGGCAGATCCCACACCATCTTGTTCTTGTATGCCAGCAGAATGCACAACAAAGATGGCCAGACAAAGTGAGACTGTCCTGAGTATCTTCTGTCCAGAATAGCAGCATCAGAGCATATACTCCTTACTTTTCATGGGTTTATTGGTAATCTTTATCATATTTGAACAGAAGAGTTGTGTTTGTCTCCTTCAGTGCTGAATGAAATCATGTTGCTTACTACTTATTGAAGAAGTAAATCTTTCTCTTACCTTTGGCCCTCTGCTTCACGGATTGTTTAGAGAAACAAAGCTGTAACTTTTGCCAAAATTGGCTTGGCTGGGTCTCAGATTATTCTTTCATATATTAGATAAGTGTCCTTTTCTTTTCAAATGGAAGAACAAAAGGAAGGTGATGCTTTTCTTATTCTTCTGCTCCAGGGTCCTTTTAAAATTTTTATTTGACTTAAACATATTTGAGATTAATCAGTGCACACAGGCTAGGTAACCGCCATGTCAGCCTGTTGTGATTAGTTTTCACTTCAGCCCTTCAGATATCTGTATAAAGCACTCTTTCAAGAATCAAACTCAAATGTTTAGCACTTTATTTTTACTGTCTGGCTGACATTTTTTGGCATCGATCTTTGCATTATTTTGAAGCGTTTGAGTGATGCAGAATTGCTTACATTTGGGTAGCTTCTGTCCGGAGGGGACATCCATAAAGACAAACATTATTCAGTCAGCAAATGTAATAATGTCTGGAAGTCTGCATGTGTTGTGGAGTGATCCCAGGATTTCCAGCCGTGGAGGTATCAGTTGAAAAAATCCCTTATCTCCCCCAGGCAGGAAATCTGGGATCCATTTACATGTTCTTTGTAGATGGTAAAAAGATTACAAATGGCCAGTTAATATTTCAAGATTATTCTAAATTACTGATTAGCATGGTAAATTTAAAAACATTAAAACAAATGAAGACATGCTTTTAAAATATATTTCTTTTAATGCTCAGATCTTCTACGGGTTAGTTATAAAAGGCCAAAGGTCAACCGATTGTTTCCAGTCTGGAAATTTAGATGAGGGAAGTTCTTTAGGGCTCCTGCTATGGATGAGGAACAATTTGAAAGAGCAACAAGCTTGCTTTCCTTCCCCCCTCTTCCCCTCCCAAGGAAACGGATTAATTTCTGGTTTGAAAATGTGGCAATAATAATACAGGGGGTCTCCACTGCCTACCATGTGGCAATTTGCATCCATTATGTTTTGATTTGTCTCTTCCTATTTCTCTGAAAAGATTTTTCTTTATAACTAGTGAAAAACTAAATGACAGATATCCAAAATATTTCTCATTGCATTCATTTTATCTTTTAAATTATAGGTCTAAAGCCTCCAATAACTATGCAGGAATTTATGTGTAATTCTGTAACATAGATAAGAGATATTCCTTCTTAACCCTGATCATGAATAATATGGTGGTTCCTTCAGTACTGAGTTTTTGTATCCCAAATTCATATATGAATAGCTTGTATTCACATAAGGAATAGACATTTTTCATGCAACCTGTTGTGTTTTTTTCAAATTTGAGTGTAATATTGATAACAGTTCAGGGCCTGCTTAGTTCATTAAAATGAGTACTTCATATGTGAAATGGGATCAAGAAGAAAGACTCTGACCATTCTGTTTAAATGTTCACTCAATAAAGAATTAGCCTATCCTCTCCACAGCAATTGCTGACCCTTTCACCTCCTTTATTCTGTTGCCTCTCCAGCCTTCCAGGACAATATTCTGGATGACAGGGAAATTACACATCATGTTGCTGAAGCTCCTATTTAATCTCTATCTGTTGACCCTGTTGGCAAGTAATATAATCCATCTTCACCTTAAATCTAAATTATTTCTAACTAATTGCTCCCTTTATAACCTCTCCTCATCTCGCCAGCTCACTGGCAAGGGGCTGTTTGAATGTATTGATCACCTTTTCTCAGATGTAGGATAGAGGCCATACCACAGGCACTAACTTACTTAACCCCCCAGCAACAAGAGCACTTAACACTGTGAGGAGCCAGGTTCTTCCTCCCCTCTTCCCTGCCTCTCCAAAGTGAAATGAAATGAAGCGATACAGATTCTTTGTCCTGATTCTCTACCTATCTCCTGTGTGACTTTCAAAGGAGTTTATTATTATTACAGTGCTTGTTGTCAGAGCCCCTCTTCTGTCTCTTGAAGTGCCTCCCACGGTCATTGCTGACTCCAGGGCCCCTTCTTGTCAGTTTTTACATTAATGACATTCCCAGTGTACCTGAAATCTGAAATATTTATGTTTGCAGATGACAATGTTCCTCTGTTTGCTGCTAATGTCTCCTTCTCTCCTTTGAAAAGACATATGTGATCAAGTAGCTTAATAATATGCAGCACCTCTTTCCTTTCTGCTCCTCTCTCTTGACAGAAATGTGGCTATACTCTTTTTCTGCTCACAAATTAGCTATCCTTTCATGCTGCACAAACTTTACAGTTCTAGAAGAGTAGCTTATCTGCTTCCTTAATAAGATACAAATGTTTTGTGTCTATAGAGGTGATCTCTTTGGGTCAGGGCTGAGGACGGTTGGCTGAGCAACACCTGAGAATCCTGCTCCTTTGGCTTTCTTGGCACATTTGACTTTTCAGAATGTCTATATGTATAAGTACGAATGCAAACATAATCATATCTCACCACTGTACAGATGTATACACACAAATGTCTTCCTCTCACTAGGCTGCACTGGAGCATTCAACTCTCTCCAAGAGTCTTGCATTCATTTTGGGAGGGGAGTGGGAGAAGAGAAAACTTCTTGTCAAATATCATGACTACTTCAAAGGAATGGAGTCCTAATCTGCTTAAAATATGAAGTACATATGGGTAAGCCATGTAAATGAATGTTAACTTGGGGAATACTCTGAGTACACAGCTAAAATAGGTGAAGATTGTTGAGGAAAATGAATTAGGGAAAAGGAAACTAGGAAATTTTTAGATAGCAAGAAAGAAGGGAGATTTAAGCACTAGAATATGTATTTTTTTCCTGTGAAAATAAAAAGATGATGAGCCAAAACTATACTTTAAAAAATGAAAGGGAGAATAGGTTAGCTCAGGGGAATGCTAATTCATCTTTAAGTCACTAGTTGAAATGCAACTCACTCAGTGAGAACAAGGCACCCTTCCCAACAGTCACTGGAATATTGAACAGAGACATGATGGAAGTTAACACAGTGCTAGTATTGCCAAAGTTAATTTGATGACTGCTTCTGGTTAGTGGCAAAGGGATATACACAATAGTCATAGGGTATATAGAGTCAAAAGGATAAAACCAAAAAATGAATCTATGATGCTGAGAAAAAGGTTCCTTTTGCTGCTGTGAAAATGAAACAGCCCTGAGGTCTCACAACATTTTCTAACTTTGTTATTCCTCATCTCTTGACCCTTTTGGAGAGCTGAGAAAAGACCATACTGAAGGGTTAGCCCTGTCTGTATGCTAAGGTTTTTTTATTTCCTGTCATGCCTTTTTGTAATTTTTTTTTCCTGTAAAATATCTCAAGGCTGCATATAAGAAATGTTTGGCTAGCAAAGTGACCATGAGATGGTCGAGTTTTCAATTCGTAGCTAAGTTGGGAGGGAGGACAATAGAGCTACATCCTTGGATTTCTGGAAGGCAGACCTTGACATGATTAGGAGATTGATTGATGGCATCCCCTGGAAGGTAGTCCTGAAGAACAAAGGAGTCCAGGAAGGTGTTCTTCAAGAGGGAAATCTTCAAGGCACAGCATCAATCTGTCCCCATACACCATAAAATGATCTGGTAGGGCAGAAAATGGTAGCTTTGGCTGGAACTTGGGAAGATAAGGAAAGTCTGCTGGCTGTGGAAGAAGGGGCAGGCAACTCAGGAAGAGTACAATATTGTTGCAAGGATATATAAGGAGAAAATTAGAAAGGCCAAAACTCAACTAGAACTCAATCTGTCCAGTGTCATTGAAGATAATGATAAAAAAACATTCTATAAATATGTTAACAATAAGAGAAGAACTAAGGAGAATCTCCACCCACGACTGGATGTGGGACAGAATCTGATGCCCAAGAACAAGGAAAAGGCTGAGCTGCCAAATGGCTACTTTGTCAGCAGTTTTTGTCAGATGTAACAGTTGCTCCCTGGGTGTCCAGCTGCTGCAACTGCAAGACAGGGCTGGGGATCAGAATGCAGCACACATAATCCAGGAGGAAATGATCAATAACTTATTGTGTCACTTAGATGTCCACAAGTCTATGGGACCAAATGGGATTGACTCCTGGTTACTTAAGGATCTCACTGGCAAAAGTGCTCATGAAACCACTCTCCCATCATTTATCAGCAGTCCTGTCTAAATGGGGAGGTCCCAGTTGGCTGGAGGCTAGAAAATGGGATGCCCCGCTACAAGAAGGGCCAGAAGAATGATCCAGGGACCTATGGGTCTATCAGTCCGACCTCTTTGCCAGGGAAGGTTATGGAGTCGGTCATCCTGAGTGTGATCACATGGTGCATGTAGACAGTTGATCAGGTCCAGTCGGCTTGGATAAGTGTACTCTGCACTGGATAAAAAAATGACTGGATGGCTGGGCCCCAAAAATAGTAGTGAACCAAGTTAAATCTGGCTTGTGAAGGGCACATGTCCTGTAAAGAGTGGGTGAGGGAGATGGGATTGTTCAGTCTGGAGAAAAGGAGGCTGAGGGGAGACCTTATGGCGCTCTACAAATCCCTGAAGGGAGGGGTCCAGCATCTTCTCCTTGATGACAAGTGACAGAACTGGATACAAGCTGTGCCAGGGAAGGTTTAGTATAGATATTAGGAAATATTTCTTCACTGAAGTAGTTATCAAACTTTGGAGTGGTCTGGCCAGGGCATCAGTGGAGTCACTATTCCTGAAGATGTTTAAATGAGCATGAACCTGGTGCTCAGGGACATGGCTTAGTGTTGGCCTTGCAGTGCTGAGTTGAAGGCTGGGCTAGATGATCTTGAAGGTCTCTTCCAAGCACATATATTCTGTGATTCTGTGAAAGAACTACTTGGGAGAGCGCAGTGCTGTGCATAGATACCCAAATTATCTTAAATACCAGCAGCTGACTCACCACATGAGTGCAGCAAACTGTCAGTGAATATACCCTTGTCCCCCTCCTGAGTCTTTACAGTGCAGTCTGCTAATGTGACGTCTGCTCCTCCTTCTCTGCAGCTGTGCTCAAAGCTAAAGTTGCAGTATTAGATTCAAGCTCAGAATTACAGTGCCTGAGCTGGTAAGAAATGAAACATTACTGTAGCAATGGAGAGGGTGTGCAATACTCATCTTTAAAGGCTGGCTGAAGATTGGAGCTGATGTAGCCAGTTGTTCTGCTTGTAGACAACAGCTTCACCTACCAAGGCATCTGTGCTCTTCCCATAGAGCCTTTTCTTGAAAGGCTTACTCTTATGCCTCTGAGGTCCTCCTGTCCATATCAGCTGCTACCTACAGTAAATCTTTAACCAAGAAGATAGAAAACACAGACTCAAGTGCCTAGGTAACTTCTTTATGCATCTTCTTTATGGTGGCAAATTGTTTTGGTAAAATAGACCACATGCAGAAAAATAGCTGCTGTACAGTAGTCTCCCAGGTGATTCATGAGTCTCAGACTTCACAGATGTCTGCTGTTGGTTTTAGCTTGTTCATGTTTTTGGATTCAAATGATCGTTAAACAAAATAAAGAAAATCCACCTGTAACTCAACAGAGCATTGGTCTCCACAGAGTTCATCACAAATTGATCATAAAGATCAGTAGATGCACTTGTGATGTTAAGGCAGGATCCTTGACCTCATCTTGGATGCTTAAGCCAAACTTCTGTAGTTTAAATCTGTATTTGTGTGGGGTGGTTGGTGTGGATGCTCTAAAACCACCCACAGTTTTTGTCTTAGGGAAGCTGGTACATGTCTAAACAGTCACAGAGTGACCTAACAACTAAATGATGTGAATGGTGAAGGTCAGACTCTGAGAGTAGTTTGATCCTTGGCTCTTTATTTTTTTTTCCTCAGAAGGGTTATTTTAGCTTAAGTAATTTCAATATTTCACTCCCAATTGGCGAAACTATAGAAAAATGGCTAGATGTAAAAGACTATAGGCATTAGATTTCTATCAAGGTGAAGGAAGCTTCATGGAATGAAACTGGAGGTGGGGAGATTCAGGCTAGATGTGAGGAGGAAGTTCTTCACCATGAGAGTGGTGAAGCCCTGGAATGGGGTGTCCAGGGAGGAGGCTGAGGCCCCATCTCTGGAAGTGTTTAAGACCAGACTGGATGAGGCTCTGGCCAGCCTGATCTAGTGTAGGGTGTCCCTGCCCATGGCAGGGGGGTTGGAACTAGATGATCCTTGTGGTCCCTTCCAACCCTGACTGATACCATGATACTATGATACTATGAATTCTCATGTACACCCATGTCTCAGAGGGATTGTTTGTGTCTAAATATAGAATGAGTCAAATTCAGCCATGAATGTGCTATTTTGATGTTTGTAAGGGAGATTTCTTAAGAATGCCAACATCTTTGAAAATGTGATTTGAGATTACTATAATATATAAAGAAGAGGAAAGAATTGAGGGAGAAAGAATAGAAAGAAAGATTCAATAATTCCCAGACATTCGAAATACTTGCAATCAAAATTATGGGGGGAAAAGAGGGGACAAAAAGAAAAAAGGTGCATGTTAGTATCAGATAAACTTAAAAACAAAAGCTTTTCTGAAAATGGTTTGGATATACACACAGCGTGTACTGTAAGATCCCATCTTTGTATACAGCTTTTGAAATGATATCATCCTGTACAGCAATTGTGGCACTTGGGCACAGACCCTTAATGACATTTTAGGAGAGCGAAAACCTGACAAGCACTCATGAAAAAAATCTCACCCTATATGCAGTTTTTCATAACCCTGTATTAGAAAAGCTGATTTTGGCCAGTTTTGTGAAGGAGCACATAAGCAGTACTCAGTAGATGCTTAGATAGACATGTCTAATTAATTGATTCCCAGAAGCTTCTGTTTCCACTGAAACTCAGACATTCTACAGAGAGTTAACGCAGATGTAGTTAGATGGGACAAATTATATGCCACGTGTACAACTTTATGCTACTAATTCATCTGTGTTTCCACAAAAGAGCAGAGACTTTGAAGGGGTAGGCAGAGTTTAGGGTAACATACAAAACAAATATACTATCCATTTGTGTGTAAGGAAACTTCTAGCTTAGTTTAAGTCACATTACAGTTTTGAATTTTGTTTGCATTACTGTTATCTTGCCCATGGGCCACTGCTATAATTTTCAACGGTCTCTGAAATACCAGCTAGAGATTATAGAGTTCTCCTTCTCTTTCCCTAACCTGTTGAAAAATACTATTTTCCACTGCTAGGCTGGATTTAGTATATGCAGCTTTTTAATCACTTCAGTGCAGGCAATACTAGTGTGCATCCTCTGTGAAAGAAATTATTCAATAATTCCTAAGATACCTGCTGCACCTTATCATGATTGTAATTTTTTCCCCCTAAATGTTTGCTTTGAACTAATTTCAGCCTCTGCTACACAAAAGGTTTTTAAACTTGGTTCTCACCCATATGTATTTACCTGAGGCTGTCAAAGGTAAGCTCTACTCTGCTCTGCTAATACAATCAGACTGACAAATGTAGACTTCAAAGAGTAACAATAATCTGAAAGCATTTTGGATAAGATATGACTTTGTCCTTCTCAATGAGGTATACTTGAAATCATTACATTAGAATATCAGCATTGTTACGGATGTAAGAACCGGTGTTTAAAGGAAAGGTCAGAAAAGATTTCAAAGAACTGACAGGCAACAGGGGATAAGATTAAGTCCAATACTGCTGGGGCTGTGTTATGATATAATAAATTGAAAGAAAATATCCCCAAGGAAGAAGGACCAAGAGAAGGCATGACCATAAAATAGTCTATACTGGAAGTCTTGAAATAAAGAAATGTAAATGCTGAAAAGCTCAAAAATGTCTTTGCTCATTGAATCTGAGAGAATTGCCTCAAAAGACAGAATGTTCTGCTTTGATCACAGCTTAAATTCATACTGCAAATCTTAGTGGAAAAAAAGCATGTCTGAAATATGTACATCTGGACTGGATAGGCATTTGCTATGGGAGAAAAATTTGAAGAACTCTAGAAATGGTGGTGAATTGGACATCATTACATTTCTACAGTGCTAAAAGTCCATTCCAGCTCAGGTGTTACCTTATTTACTCAGCTAAATGCAAAACTGAAATAATGGCTATGGTTCTCAGATTCATTCCCCAGCATAGAATTTATATCTATCCACATGAAGTCTGGACCTATTTTCTTTCTTATGCTAGTTCAAAATACATCTTCCTAATCTTTTGATCTTCTTGCTGTCTTGTTATGTGTACTGCTTTAGAATAACTACCTATGAATCAGAGATGCTGTGCTGAAGCAAATATGTTTCACTATGTTGTGCATGAACAACATCCAAGCGTTTTTGGGTGGTCTCTGGTGAGCCTGAAGTGTAAGAGCAAACAGGTTTATCCTGCTGTTTCTGGCTTTGCACAGTAAAATAATTTTTAAAATAAAAGAATTTTAAAGAAAAGGAGAAATATGGAAGAGGAATGTAAAAGATGTTTGAAGAACTTTACTGCATCCAACAGAGATACCTAGCTGATGACTGTAATGGGTTCAGTTCCTGTCTGAACCTCTGAGCTGAAAAGAAAAAAAATGAGTAAAACATTGGACCCTTTTTTGAGTAAATATAGTATTCAGTTTAAATCTATAAACCTGGAGTCATTTAAGATTGCAGGACATATGCATTTTTTTTGCAGTATAATATTTGTTTCTACATTGTAAGACATAATTCTGATAGGCTGGAACAGAGTATGAAGTTTGCATTTTGCCTATTACTTCCTACAGAATAAATTCATATGCAGCTTCAGCTGCAGCATACATAGTTAGAATTTTCTCGAGAGTGAGATTTCAGAAAGCATATATTCCTAACTTCAAGCAGTGTTAGTCTAATGTAAAAATATTTTGTTTCCAAGATAACAAATCTGGAGACCTGGCCACATGAAGATGAAGACTGTAGTGGCATCTGATTAGCTTAGCCAAAGAGAAAACACACAGCCCTATGGCCACAGCCAGGCAATAAATGCACCCAATATTGCAGTCTAGTCTAACATGGGTTAATGTTTGTATCTTTATACTCTTGCAAAACACATTTAGAGATATACCCTTGTGTTGTTTCAAATTATTTCCTCATTGTTTCTCTGTGAGAAATGCACACACATAAATTGTTTATGAAGGCTCATCTCTGACACCATTTATCCACTTTCCTTGAGATATCTGATTTACCAAAACTGAAACCTTCCTTTATGGTATATGAGACACTTCCTGACAAAATCCCCATTTAAGGAATAGAGACGGGGTGTCTCATGGGGACTGGTAATGAGATACAGAGCAGAGTTCTGCAAAAGTTCAAAACAAAATTATAAGCCATGTGAATCACGCCTGGTTTCATGCCTTGCTGGAGAGAAACATTTCATTTTTCTGTGCAATCAGACACTGCTTGTCATGTGATCCAGTTTGGATATCAAATCAGATGAAAACTTGGGATTTAGCAACATTTCCCTTTCAAAATGTTAAGTATACAAAGCTTAGATTGCAATTGAAGAGATAACCTATCTATGTATAAGAAGTATACATTGAGCTGTTCTTAGACAATTTGCAGCGTGCTTTGCTGGCATGCACAGATTTTGCTTTGCCTATTAATCTATCTTTATCTCATCTATGATGTTTTGCACTTTTGCTCTTTCAGTACTGTCTTCTGTTCCACCATGGGGTGAGAATGAACAAGCAATTGGGTAGTGTTTATGGTTTACCAGGGTTAAACCACAAGTACATAGAGTCTGTAGACTTCAGGGTGAGTGGGCTGCTCTGGAACACCCCTGCAGTCCTTCTGTAGGATTTTAAATACTTCTCTTATTTTTCGCAATTCCTAGTTTAGTAATCTGGCATTTGCTGTGCTTTGGGACTTATATCCTGGTTCACATTCACCCCAAGTATACCAACACAGAATGCTGGAAATGCCTATGTGCATCTGAAAGGCCCTGAAAAATGTGTTCTTTGTTATGAAAGACATTAATGGATATTCCTCAGGTGTTCATAGACATTCATCTTCAATGTTATATAAGATACATAATACTTTTTCCTGTGGTTTTCTATAATCAGATATCACAATTGGAAGTCAAATTCACTTTATTAGTTTCGTGTCATCAGTTTAGAAGATCACGATTACACCTGAATAACTCTATATCACCCTTTTTTTCATCAATGTAGTTTCAGATGTAATTCAATTTCAATAGAAAAGAACAAGAGAGATTTGGGGTTTAGGGAAAAGTAAACATATTGGAAATACAGATCTTGGATGGAAGCAACAAACCAGAAAGCAACATAAGAAAAATCACATTTGCCTTCAAGAGAGATCCAGACACTGCAACGTACCTAGACACACGACTAGAAAAAAATAAACCTCACAGCTGGCTGGCAGTCAGACACCTGCTCTGAAATCCATGACTCAACAGATCATAGTTCATTAACCTACTCAAACTATTTTCTAATTATTGTCACATTTTATTAATCAAAACCTTGGCCACTTCCCAAGAAAAAGGATCATCCTCCAAAAATGTCCTTGAATTCTAGTATGAGGAAAGGAAAAGAGGAACTTGGGGTAAAACTAGATTATGTTAAAGCATTGACAGTAAAATCCCTAAACCTGGACATGGCTATGTTAATAATTAAATGAATCCTGAATGCATATTTCAGTGGGGAATGCTATTTGTGACCAGAAAAAAAAAAAACAACAAAATTCTCTTGACAGTTTTGAATTTAATTTTAAGATATCAGAGAATTTCTGGTAACCCAAACAAACTGTCCTGACTTTTTCTTGCTTTTTTGCTAGGAAATAGTGTACTTCCTCTAGTCACATCTATTGTATTTTTGGCATGAGGTATGATGGATCTAATTGTTATTTTTTGATCAAAAATGCTCAATAATCCCCTCTTCTTTTTCCCAGGTGGAAGAGATTCATTAAATTCCATACAAAGTCTAAGATGTAAATACAAGGTCTATGGAGACAAAAAATATCAGATCAGCAGAGACATATCACTGTCTTTCAGTGTTTGAAATGAAGTTTCAGAGAAATCTAAAACCTTATTGTATGGTTGCATTGCTTAGGTTTTGCCCTAGAGATAGGAAAATTCAGAATGATCACCTATTTCTAGGATTTTCAGTTTTGTATGCTGGGCATCTTCTCTATCAGAGTATTTTGACTTGGGGAAGTAAGAATCTCATTGTCTGTAGGCTTCATCACCTATGAAAACAGTGTGAAATATGAAACTTTTCCCAAGTCTCCGGAGTGGTCTGATGTGTTCATTGTATTTCAAACATCATGAAGCTATACTGCCAGCACTGAACCCGGTAACAAGTATAAGAAAAGAGAAATTTTATTTCAAAAACAGTACCAAAAAAAGGGTCTGCTTCTCTCTTATCCATTGTCCCAACATTTTAAACACACAGAAATAATTTGGGAGACATGGGATGATGAAGGTTGACAACTGTACTGAGGACATGAGAAATCGCAACATGAGTAAAGCAAGAGAAAGGCTGATTTTGCTACAGAGAGGGCATGGAAATTGGTTGAACTGGCCCCTACTACATGCAATAGTAATGAATTTTGCTTTATCCAGAAATGGGATAGAAACAGGATGGAAATAGAATAGAATAGAATAGAATAGAATAGAATAGAATAGAATAGAATAGAATAGAATAGAATAGAATAGACCAGGTTGTAAAAGATCTTCGAGATCATCAAGTCCAACCTATCACCTAACACTATCTAATCAACTAAACCATGTCACCAAGTGCCTCATCCAATCTTCTCCTAAACACCTCCAGTGATGGAGACTCCACCAACTCCCTGGGCAGTGTGTTCCAATGGGCAATCACTCTTTCTGTGAAGAATTTCTTCCTAAACCTCTCCTGGCGAAGCTTGAGACTGTGTCTTCTTGTTCTGGTGCTGGTTGCCTGGGAGAAGAGACCAACCCCTGGCTACAACCTCCCTTCAGGTAGTTGTAGACAGCAATAAGGTCTCCTCTGAACCTCACCCTCTCCAGGCTGAGCAACCCCAGCTCCCTCAGCCTCTCCTCAGAGGGCTTGTGTTCCAAGCCCCTCACCAACTTTGTTGCCCTTCTCTGGACATGTTCCAGTAAGTCAACATCTTTCCTAAACTGAGGGGCCCAGAACTAGACACAGGACTCCAGGTGTGGCCTAACCAGGGTTGAGTACAGGGGCACAATGACTTCCCTGCACCTGCTGGCCACACTGTTCCTGATACAGGCCAGGATACCATTGGCATTCTTGGCCACCTGGGCACACTGCTGGCTCATATTCAGCCTAATATCAACCAGTACCCACAGGTCCCTCTCTGCCTGGCCATTCTCCAGCCACTCACAGTAGCACTGCATGGGGTTGTTATGGCCAATGTGTAGAACCTGGCACTTAGATGTGTTAAATCTCATGCCACTGGACTCTTCCCATCTGTCCAGCCTGTCAAGTTCCCTCTGCAGAGCTCTCCTACCCTGTAACAGATCAACACCAGCCCCCATCTTGGTGTCATCTGCAAACTTACTGATGATGGACTCAATCCCCTCATCCAGATCATCAATGAAGATATTAAAGATCATGGGGCCCAGCACTGATCCCTAGGGGACGCCACTAGTGACTGGCCACCAGCTGTATGTGGCACCATTCACCACCACTCTCTGGGCTCAGCCCTCCAGCCAGTTCCTAACCCAGCACAGAGTGCTGCTGTCCAAGCCATGAGCTGCCAGCTTGGCCAGGAGTTTGCTGTGGGGGACGGTGTCAAAGGCCTTGCTGACATCCAGGCAGTCTACATTCACAGCCTTCCCCACATCCACCAGGTGGGTCACCTGATCATAGGAGGAGATCAGGTTGGTCAGGCAGGACCTGCCCTTCCTAAATCCATGCTCTAGGGATCAGGTGCAGAAAAAATATCCCAACTATTCAGAGGCAAACTTCATTTTGGTCTGTTCTTCACCACATAACTTTTCCTTTTTGTGCTGCATACCATGTGGTTTGAAGTGGAAGAATGGGAAGCAGGCTAGGTTACCTGTAACTCTGTAATTAAGGCACTTCGCAGGGAAGAGAGAAATAGGAGTTTGGAATCCCCAGGACAAGCTAGAAATAAAATGTAGGTTTCCTGCTTTCCATGCTGTGGTTTTAAATAGCAGGCGAATTTTCAGTAGTGTTCAGTGTCTTCAGCTGACTAAGATGTCTACTTTCTAGGAAGTCTGCCCTCTCGGACCCTAAGCTGGCAGAAGCACATGCACTCTGGAGTGAAGTAGGAGCTGAGATGTGGCCACAGTCAACTGCTGGGCCATTTAAAGTAATCTCCTACTCACTGTGGGGCAACCTCAGGGCTGACTGTCCTCAGTGGTGCTAGGTGGTTATTAGGTAGCAAGATGTCTTTATTAGATGCTCAAAGTAGGTGACTAAGTTCTGAATCTGACCATTGTCCTTATAGGAGAGATAAACCTCCTCCAGAGTTCTGACAAGCTTATTTGATCCTTTAATAATTGATAGTTGTGAATACATAAATTAATTTGGTATTTTTTCATAGTAGACACATTTTCAAAACATTTTTTTTAAGATTATAAGAAAAATTGTCTGAGCTTTGGTTATTACAAAGGAGAGAGATGAAATATAAGTATAGGATTGTTTATAGGAGGAAAAATAAAGTAAGGCAAATCTCAGTGAGACTTCTATCCGTGAATCCTAGAGACAGGACAGTGTGTAGCCCCATGATGGAGGAAGAAATGGCTTAGCATCTGTTCCCTTTTTATTTCCAGGCAGCTTTCAGGGTACCAGCAGATTCACTTTGGTTTATTACTTTCTGGAATGAAAAACATATTCCCCTACTAGTGAAATTAATCACCTTTCTGGAATCTCCAGCTTTGAGAAGTGAGTATTTTTGCAGTTATCTTTGTTCAGTCTAAAAGTAGGGAAAACAGATCAGAGTATGAATTGGTATTCTAAGTTAAACTTTCCCCTATATAATATTGGTCTTTATCCTGTTAGGTTTTGTTCTTTCTTTCCTTTTCCAACACCACCCCACCCCAACCCCCCCAGCCCCACGCTGCATTTTCCCCCACCATTCAGGTGACTTCTTTGTCTCAGAGAGCTAAACCCTGGCCTATCAAATTCTGTACAGTAATTTTAGATTTGTCAATAAAGATTTTTAATTTCTGGAAGGGAAGAACATACTAACTGACCTTACTAAGTGTATCATTATTTCTGGAGTGTGGTTTACTTTGAGGTGAGACAAATGGGAATGATTTAAGTTGGAATTTAGTAAGGGAGTGATATGAGAGAAGAGAATATGGAGATGATTCACTGAAAATCAGTCATGTCATGTATCAGAAATTACTAGAATAAATAAATAAATAAATAAATATTTTAAAAAGTCAAAAACAACCCACAAAATATTACCATCAAAGACCATTAGGTATTACCAATTAATATCTTTTACTAGGGCTTTTGGCACAAGAGGATTGTCTTACTAGGGCTGAAATTGTTGTAGGCTCTGGAAAAGGACAAAAGAACAACCAACCAGAATGTTCTGAGCATATCAGTCAAAATAACCTGGGAGACAAATGATCTCTAGAGAGACACCATGCAGCATTATACATCTGCCCTGGTTTTGGATGTTGTGTTGTGCCCCAGTAGAACATCACAGCTCCAATATTATTGTCTGTTCTTTTGCCCTTCCCTGGTGTAGCCAGGTGGGCTGGTTCATGAGGGAGGAGGAGGAGGAATTCACAAAGACAAGACTTCTGTAGGATATGCTGTGGTAATTTAGAAAAAAAGTAATAAAAAAAAAATCAAACCACAGAGAAACCCCTTTCCTTAACAATATGGGTCAATTTGTAAAGAAAATGGAATATTCCCTATGTAAGAAAAGTCACAATCCAACAAAAATGTATGGCAAACCTGACTGGAGACTGAGTATTAAGTACTGCTGTAATATAATTAAGTATTAAATGACGATTGAGTATTATTTAAACAATAAGAAATTGATTTTAGGAAAAGTGTAAGTCAGAATTACTGCACAACTGGAAAAATCAGCTTCTATTGTAACTTGAAGATTTCACTGAAAAGAATTTTAGGAGAAATTCGTGAAGAGTTTTTACATGTGAAAAGTTTTGATTTATTCTACAGATGTACAGAACAACAGATACATGTTTGTCATTGTTATAAATAAACATAACAATTATGCTTATGAGTTGTAAGAGAAGCTATGATAAAAAAGGAGTTTGTTTAAATAAACTGGATCTTGAGGACAGTGCATGTCACAAAATCAATAAACAGCATTTGTTAAGCAGCTTTATTGCTGAAGAGATTGTCACAGAATTTCAGTTTCATCAAACTGTTAGTGGAAGTGTCGGAAAATGGATGAGGTAGAAGAGAATAAGTGTTAAACCACTGATGCAGCTAACTGGAAAAAATAATGCTACTGAAGTGTGCCTACATGAATTATAATTTAATCAAGATGCCATTTGTCCTTGGTCGCATTACCTATAAAAAATACCTATGCTATGTCCAGTGCAAGTTTATTACTTTGTAATGTGAACCCAATTGGCAGTCACATTCACTTAAGGGATAAAGAAATCCAAGACGGAAAGTCTTATTGAGAATATTAAGGTGTGTAGATCTGCACTTCTACATTTTTTACTATTCAAATCACAGTGGAACGCAAGTCTTTGATGCCTGTTAGATACACTTTTTATGAGACAGAATTTTTAATATCAGAAGTTGGATAGCACTAGAGCAGCTTCCAAATGCCGTATGGTTGAGGAAAAAAAGGTTTAAAAAAAAGAAAGAAAAAAGTAAAAAAGAAAAAACAAAGAAAAAAAAGAGAAAATATAAAAAGAAGCAGGGGGGAAAAAGAAAAAAAATTGAGGAATTTAGCAACAAAACTAATTGGAACCATACATTAAATTTTCATCTCAGACAGAGGTGTGTGAACTCATTCTGGAGTCTTTACATTTGCTGGGAAAATGAGATTGTCAATAATGAATGTTCACAGTTGAAGAGAGCTGGTAAATATTTTCTTTATATGAAACTAGTAGTTGTAATGGGATGGTGCATAGTTTTATGCCATTTTGGTATATTAAATTATTGACGTCCAATCTTTTTGTGTACACTACCTCTAAGTTGTAATAGACTTCTGCATTCTTTATTTATCACTGTATCCAAATTTTGAGGCAACTTGAACAAGAAGTAAGGAAGCCAATAAACAGAGGTTCAGTTCTGTTACCTAAACATAAGCATCCATGCCATTTGGGATTATCTGGGTTATCAAAGACATTGATGCCTGGCAAATACACACATGATCTATGGGAGACCCCAGAGACATCTCTGGGATTCTGGAAGCCAAGGAAGACATGCTGTGCTATATCTACTCGTCGCTTGCCAGGCAGCTAAATATCACACCAATAGTGACAATTACTTCAACTTATTCAACCATACTCATGTCTGGTGGTCTTTGTAATGTCTCATGGCATTTTTACAGGCCTTCAGCTGTCAATTCAGAAAGGCAAGGTGTCTCATAGGTTTTCCAATATGTCCAAGACACCTGTATGGATTGTCCAAGATACTGTGGCATCACAAATTGCATTAGAGCACCACTTGTATGCAATGAAGTCCAGGCATTTAACCAGCTTAATAGCTGAATGGATCTCACTCATTAATTTGCATTCAGGTAGCCTGGAGTCTAGGCAAAGAAAGCTTGTGTTTGCCAGTAAAAGGTATGTACATCCTTGGAGGATCCCTATCTGCAGCTTTCTCTTTTGGGATTCTACCAACAGAGGTAAACAGAGAAACCAAATAATCTTCTTCTGGCAAAATGTTGTATAATCTGCATAATAACAATGAAGCTTTACAAAATAGAGGGAACTGGAAAATTATCCATATTCTACTTTTTTTATCTCAAAGTTTGCCACCTCCTCTTGTAAAGCCGAATAAATCCAACTTTCTCACTAGTCAGGCATCTAGTCTGCCTGAAGAGTTCCTGAAATACATTTGTTTTTATCCTGCCTAAATTATTTATTTTCACCTTGTGTATTTTGGGCTGTTTCAGTAGGGTCACACAGTCTCTCTCTGAAAGAATGACCCAACTCCATTGAGAAGTGTCTTACCTTAACATCATTTTGCTTCCTGCTTCTGTTACCCAGGGATTCAAACATCTTGAATGAAGACCAGCAATCCTACTATCACCATGACTGTTCACATATCTAGTCTTGCTTAAATTCTTCACAGCAGATGATACAGACTGTCACATCCCTCAATGATGACCATTTTTATTAGTCCCCAGCACAGAAATCCTGACTGAAAATTCTGATCATTAACACAAAGTACTAGCAATATTATTGTTAAAATTGCTACTGGTGCTTCTTGCAACTGCTACTAATTGAACTTTATTTTACTAAGCTAAACTAACTGAAAAGTTTTTATTTACAACAAAATGTTCTTTAGATTGCCAGACAACCTCACTTTTAAAAATGCAAATATATCTTCTTCAAAATATACTCCTTTAGTGAAAAATGTGGGGTTTTGTTCCCCCTTTTAGAAATATTTGAACTGAAACTTTTCATCGGGCGCACCATGTATTATTGACAAAGAAGGGATGCAGGATGGGTGGTCACTGCAGAAAAGAAGTTACTGCTCTCATTCATAGCCATCAAATAAGCTTCAGCATTATCCTGGTGGATCATATACTTCCATGGGTGATGATGAAAAATATACCTTTTTGTGAGAGACCAAAGCTTGTCTCTCCTGGTGTGACTCAACAAAGATAAAATCACTTGCTGCTTGCCCAGACAATAGCTGATGTGCATTGGGCAGAGCCACTGGAAGGACTCTTGGAAGGTACAAAGATAACATTGCTCATGGGACTGCAGCTGGTCTACAGCAATGGCCCAAGGGCCCAGCCATCATGCCTCCAGGACAAGATCATTTCCAGCCATCAGATACCCCAGGAAGGGAGGATGATGAGACAATGGATTCACCACCTGTTTCCTGATGTGCAATGAGTGTGTGGGTAGGTAGATGGAGAAGGAGGAGGTGAAGGCCTCCTCCCCTCCATCCAGATGGCTGTCCAAACTCACCTGAATACACAGAAAGATTTCCTGGGGAACGATACCTGGACACTTGCCTAAGGACTAATAAACTGTATAAAAGACTGGAGCAACTACTGGCTTAGAAGAAGAAAATTGGAGATGAAAAATACAGAAGAAAGAAGATGGCACCACACGCTGGAAACATCACGGGGCAACACAACAGATCTTGGACTCTGAAAACCCTCTCTCCGTGCCCTAAGTTCCGCCTGCTGCAACTCATGGAGCTGAAGAAGCTGCTCAGAGGACCACATCCCTTCTACAGCCAAAGCCTCAGCAGCCTTCCTCTACAGACCCAACATCTTCTGCAGCACCTTTCCTCCACAGACTCAAATTGTCTTGGGGGCTGAGGGGTGTGGTAATATAATTCCTTTCCTCTTCTCTCTTCTCTCTCTATTT
The DNA here is from genome assembly GCA_015227895.2 of Colaptes auratus. Lineage (NCBI taxonomy): Eukaryota > Metazoa > Chordata > Aves > Piciformes > Picidae > Colaptes > Colaptes auratus. Next base: position 45,812,645 of record CM037631.1, read on the forward strand.
TCTCTCTCTCCCCTTCTGATCCATCCACTTTATTTATGTAATAAATAGTCTAGCTGTTGATATTTTCGCCTCGTTTGTGCCTCTCATTTCACAACACGGGAATATTAAAAAAAAACTGAGTCTCTTTCCCTCTCCAGACTGAGACACTTTTGCACACTCACCATAGCTATATGCTGACTAGTAATTACTGAGGCAAATTCTGAAATACCTAAATAAACTCACATGGAATAAAATGACTGTAAAAGGCAGACTTGCATACAAATGTTCATCTTCATTAACACCGAGGTGAAAATAGGCAACGTGCCAGCTTAGTACATGAGTATTAAGGTCAGATCATAATCTTTTCCAATAATGACTACAGGTACCTTAATTAATTGCAGAGTTACAGTGAGATTCTTACAGTGTTGCATATCAAAATTTCATGAATACCACATTCATTCTTGTTGGTTTATCAAAATAATAGCTGTATTAATAAGGACTGGTCATTTGTTTCAAAGTGATCCTGTCAGTTATCACATGGAAAATCCTCATTCATTCCTTCCCTCTTCATTGTATTAACATTATTTATGCTGAACCCTGCTGGCATACATTTGACAGAGTAAGGAATTTGAGAATACTTTGGCATTGAGCAGCACCCAATTATTGGAAATTATAAACATCAACAGAAATTGCTCTAATCCTTGGATTTTCAGCAAAGAATGTGTTGCCTCAGCTCTGGCCATGTGATCACTCTTTTAGCCTCCATATTCTCTTTGTTGATTAAAACCAAAGTGGGTGAATATTTTTCTTTCCCTTGCCCCAGTATCCTGATAGCTGACTAAATTAACACTGCCCTCTGATCACCAAATGAATGGTCTTTGTGGGACCAAAACATGGGTGATCAAACAGAGCATCCGCCTGGTTTGACAGGTATGGAGTTGAGTTGCACATGTGCTTCTCCTGTGCTTGACATCAGCAGCAGGAGGGGTGGAGCAGTCCAGGGAGTTAGTGCATTTACAGTTGTTACCAGGGAAACAAGAAAAATTGCAGACATTCTGTAACATATTATATACGATCTGAACCTGACTGTATCACAGCAACTTTTGGCTAATAGAGCAATGTACTGTGAAATATTAGCAAAAAATTCTGATATTTTTATGGCTGTAGCAGGGACATATCTTATGTAAAACATTAGTCATTAGGATTTAAATTAGATTTAGAAGATAAATGGAAATACCGTGTTTAGAAATCTCTTCAGAAAAATAGCCAAACACTGAATTTCCATTGGAAATTCATTCATCCTCCCAGCTTTGAATGGTGAGTGATGAAGACAGTGCTTTGTTCTCTGAGAGTTTCTCTTCCACTAGGGTCCCACCTCTTTTCTGTGAGTAAAGCCTAAATTTCTACTTGTATTACATAATTCTCATCCAATTTCTTAACAATTTACATTCTCCTGATCCATTGTACACAGTGCAGAAGCACGAATAGATTGAAAAAATATTAAAAGAATATCTGAACATAATTGGAATTGAATTTAGGACATGGCAGAAGAAAATCAATTTATGCAACCTCACTTCCGCTTTGTGTGGTGTAACAGCACTACATTGTATCAGCATATTAATATAGACTAAAAAAGAGCAGGTCTGCAGAGTGAAACTGCTGAAGGACTGACTTTTCATGCTGTGTAAGGTTTGGAAAGCTTTAAGTTGGACTAAGTGTGGTGTGAGCTGACTAAGTCAGCCTTGTGAACTGAATTCCTGTTAATAGTTAGACCACGTTAGACATGTTTCTGGACGGCACCCCTCAGTTCAGTTTCTTCCAATGCTGTTTTAGCACTGTAAGTCATTCTATGGTATGAGTCAAATCACAGCAAATGGGGCAAACCCAGAGATTTTTGGTTGAAAGATAGACTCCAGATCTGAATTGAAACACTAATGCAGATGTAGCCAAAGTAGCCCATAGGATTAGTAAGTCAGTGAAATGGCAGAGAAACATATTCTGCCCCTTCTGACATTTATCTTTCCTTTTTGCTATCACTCCTCTTAAGCAAAAGTGGTGTGGTTGATGATATACTTGAATAATGTATTTTGTGCTCAGAATAACTAAAGCAAAATATTTCTTATATTTCCCAGCTGCAGAATATCTCTTCATTTTAAGTTTTGTTTTATCTTTGATATTTCTTTAATGTTTTAGGTTTGGTTGGTTGATTTGTTTTCATCAAAATTGTTTTAGGCTGAAGAACAAAATTGTTTCCCAACAGTCTGCACAAGAGACCATTTAGATCCGTCACACATATCTCTATAATTTAAGCTAAACCAATAACTGGTGAAAATAGAAAGCTGCAACACTGTCTGAGTTATAATTACTTTCTCAGTGCCTTATACTAAACCTGTGTAACATGTCAGTGGAACACAAAGCCCCATGAATCTCATCTTTGCTTTTGTACACTCTTTGCTGGAGAGCGCAGTCAAGTATGTAGACTAATTTCATAGAATCACAGAATCAATAAGGTTGGAGAAGAGCTCAAAGATCATCAAGTCCAACCTGTCACCCAAGACCTCATGACTACTAAACCATGGCTTCCAGTGCCATGTCCAATCCCTTTCTGAACACCTCCAGGGATGGTGACTCCACCACCTCCCTGGGCAGACCATTCCAATGGCCAATCACTCTTTCTGTGAAGAATTTCTTCCTAACCTCCAGCCTAAACCTCCCCTGGCACAGCTTGAGACTGTGTCCTCTTGTTCTAGTGCTGGTTGCCTGGGAGAAGAGACCAACCCCCACCTGGCTACAATCTCCCTTCAGGTAGCTGTAGAGAGCAATAAGGTCTCCCCTGAACCTCACCCTCTCCAGGCTAAACAATCCCAGCTCCCTCAACCTCTCCTCATAGGGCTTGTGCTCAAGGCCTCTCACCAGCCTTGTTGCCCTTCTCTGGACATGTTCAAGAGTCTCAATGTCCTTCTTAAATTGAGGGGCCCAGAACTGGACACAGGACTCAAGGTGTGGCCTAACCAGTGCTGAGTACAGGGGCATAATGACTTCCCTGCTCCTGCTGGCCACACCATTCCTGATCCAGGCCAGGATGCCATTGGCCTCTTGGTCACCTGGGCACACTGCTGGCTCATGTTCAGCCAGCTGTCACAATCAGTACCCGCAGGTCTCTGTTTGGCAGCTCTCCAGCCACTCCAACACCAGCCTGTAGCCCTGCATGGGGTTGTTGTGCAGCACCCGGCACTTGGACTTATTTAATGCCACCATGTTGGACTCTGCCCATCTGTCCAGCCTGTCAAAGTCCCTCTGCAGAGCCCTTCTATCTTCTAAGTGATTAATACCTTCTCCTAACTTGATGTGATCCACAAATATACTGATGACTGACTCAGCCCTCTCACCCAGATCATCAATGAAGATATTAATGAGCATGGGGCCCATCACTGATCCCTGGGGGACACCACTAGTGACTGGCTGCCAGCTGGGTGTGGCACCACTCACCATCACTGTAGCAGTTTGGGCCAGGTGCCCCCTGCTATGTCCACATGAGGAACGCTTCCTGTGTCCTGAAGGAGTCCAGCCCAGTGGGTGGAAACAGGAAGCCAGGTATTTCATCCCATAATACCCTGCTCCCCTGTAAGATCTCAGTGGGGTCCTGGCACATCCTCTTTTCTTCCCTTGCCGCCACCTGGTAACTGGGGAAAGATGTCTCCTGGCCTTTTGGGCAGAGCTAGGCCCAAGGCTGGGGGGATGGGCAGTCTTAGATCTGGCCAGCTGAGATTAGCCTAGCAGTGGAGGAGTGGGGGTGGAAGAAAGAGCCCTGGGGGTTTTGGGTGTACCCTCAGGTGGGGATGGGCTATTTCTGGGTGTGCTTTGGGATCTCTTTTGTCACTGTGCTTCTGGTTCTCTATAAACATTCGCCATTTTCCATTTAAACTTCCACCACTTTTGCCATCCGTTTGTCTGAGTCTCATTTTTGCCCTTGGTGGGGAGGCGGTCGGCCTCAACCCATCACAATAACTCTCTGGGCTTGGCCCTCCAGCCAGTTCCTAACCCAGCACAGAGTGCTGCTGTCCAAGCCACAAGCTGACAGCTTGGCCAGGAGTTTGCTGTGGGGGATGGTGTCAAAGGCCTTGCTGACATCCAGGCAGACTACATCCACAGCCTTCCCCACATCCACCTGGTGGGTCACCTGATCATAGAAGGAGATCAGGTTGGTCAGGCAGGACCTGCCCTTCCTAAATCCATGTTGGCTGGACCTGAGCCCTTGGCCATCCTTCAGGTGTGCAGTGCCCCCAAGATGATCTGCTCCATAATCTTGCCTGGCACTGAGGCCAGACTGACAGGCCTGCAGTTTGAAGGTTCCTCCATCCAGCCCTTCTTGTGGATGGGCATCACACTGGCCAGTTTTGGCCAGTTTCCAGACATCTGGGACCTCTCTAGTGAACCAAGACTGGTGGAAAATGATGGAGAGTGGCTTGGCCAGCTCATCTGCCAGCTCTCTCAGTACCCTAGGATGGATCCCATCTAGTCCCATGGACTTGTGAGTATCCAAGTGGCTCAGCAAGTCCCTAACTCATTCCTCATGGATTTCAGGGGTATTACACTGCTCCCTGACCCCATCTACCAGTTCAGGAGGCCACTCGTCCTGAACTCCTCCTGCCTTACAGTTGAAAATGGAGGCAAAGAAGGTATTTAGAACCTCAGCCTTTTCCTCATCTTTAGTTACAGTGTTACCCTCCAGGTCCAATAAGGAGTGGAGGTTCTTCTTGCCACTCTATTTAGCATTAATATATTTATAAAAGTGTTTTTTTTGTCGTTCACATAAGTAGCCAGCTTAAGTTCTAACTGGGCTTTTGCCTCTCTAATTTTTCTCCTACATGATCTAACAACATCATAAACATATCTCGTGTTCCCCCACCACCCCTTTCCAAAGTGATACACCCTTTTCTTACCACTTAATTCCTTCAAGAGCTGCTTGCCCATCCAGGCCAGTCACCTCCTCTGGCAGCTCATCTTTCAGCACATGGGCACACCCTATTCCTGTGCCTTCAAGAGCTCCTGTTTGAAGTAGGTCAAACTGTCCTGGACCCCTTTGTTCTTAAGGGCTGCTACTCAGGGTACTTTCCAAATAAGTTGCTTAAATAAACTGAAGTTTGCCTGAAGTCCAAAGAGAGGGTTCTGTTATTGCTCCTCCCTATTTCCCTACATATTGAAAACTCCACTATCTCATGGTCACTGCACCCTAGACAGCCTCCTACCATCACATCTCCCACCAGCCCTTCTCTATTTGAGAATAGCAGGTCAAGCAGAGCCTGACCCCTGGTAGGCTCACTTAACAGCTGCATCAGGAAGCTGTCTTCCATACATTCTAAGAACCTTCTGGACAGCCTCCTCTCTGCTGAGTTAAGTTCCCATCATGTTCTTTGTAAGCTGAAGACAGCCTCAAAATTATTCAACAGAAAATAAACCTTTAACAACTTCATAGCCATGATATCTGTAACTTAAGTGTGGGATGCTAACATACAACTTCAGAGGTGTGAAACAATGGAGTAGATAAAATTACATCCAATCTCAAAGGCAGCAACTTGCTTTCACTCATTTTCTGCTTTTGAAGTAATAAAATGACTATTCCTGAGATGACCTGTGAATTTCAGTTTTGGATATTTATTTATTTTTTAATGTGGTTGCTATGTAGTCAAGCAAAGGCTCAGACAGAAGGATTTTGGGCTGGAGTCTACTCAGTGTGGGTTTAGAGATAAGAAGTTTCCAACAAGCCTTACTGCAGGTATACAGCTGGAGTACATAAACTGATACATATCAGTTTTAAAAGTCTATAATATAATCAGATCCAGCTGGTTTTCAAGGTGGCAACAGGAGAAAATATTTTCTGCAATATTTATGTTAACTTTCATCTTCCAGCTAGTGGTCTCCAGAAAAAAAGAAATGGAAAATTAATTTAACATTGGCAAAACTATTGATAATTCCCTACCTTTGTTCTTATAAATAGTTTTAACTTGTTTCTCTTGTTCTGGGGTAACTGAACCTTCATGAGAGGAAATCATGAAAAGACTTAGCCAGCTAAATTTGCAGAAGTATTGGCAAGAGAAAGCAGTCTAAAAAGAGAGTACTAACTGGCATTTCTGTTTCTACACAGCAAGTTCAGAGTGACTAACAAATGTTAAGGCATCATCACAAGCAGTAGCTACGACAGAGACAATGCAGTGACTAACAAGGCAAGGGATCATGCACCAGCCACTGGTGCTGTAATTCATTGGGAGTGTTTGGTTGGGAACTCACCAATCCTGACTTCTATCTCCTCCCCATCTGCCTTGAACGTGGGCTTGTCTCAGCTCACAAAGTGCATTGAACATAAACACCATTCAAATTATTCCCAATCTCTGACTAACAGTAGCACTTTGTCAGCTTCAGCAGCTCCCTGTGCTTGCTTCATAGAGGGGAAGACGAGAGAGAGTGATAAAGAGGATGTACAGAAGTGTATTTTAATTCCAATCATTTTTACTTGAGGAAAGGTGTAAATAGATGAAAAATGTAGAAGTTTGACAGATCTACATCATTAATTTGGGCCCCAGTGAGGTTGCCATTGGGTTACTGGCAGTCACTGGGCTAAGCAGCAATTTGAGGATGATGAGATGGAAAAGGAATGGGCACCCAGAACCTTGGATTCTATGTTTTAATTGAGACCATATTAAAAACATCTTCACTGTAACTGGTCATCTCAACAAGCTATATGTTCATTTAAAAATATAAATAAAAAAAATTAAAAGTGTTTAATTATTTTCTTTCATAATGAAAGCAATAAAGAACCCCTCTGAAAGATTTTTTAATCAGCTTCCACAGAAAGCCTTAGCAAAGCTATCCAGCTCCCCCCCTTCCTCTTTTTAAATGGAATTTGTAATCTAATGAGAAAATTATTTATGAAGTATTTGCTCTGCACCTGAAAATACCTTTAGTGAAATTATGTTTGGCAACTTCAAGCACTTTGAAGTCAATGGAGTGGCAATAAAAATTAGGCCTTCATTAAAGAGCATTGCCTTTTCTCCAGCAAACTGGCACTGCCTCAAGAGGTCAAACTCTGGGAAGACTGCAGATCTCTGCCCAAGCCTTGCCTGTGCACTACACATGGAAGCAATTTCGCCCATATTGTCTGCTGCTCTTTATGAATTTCTTGATCTCCTTCCCCCCCTCCTCAGTCCTTTTTCAGGCCTCCTTCTCCAGCTTTCATGTTGCATTTAGGAAATTAACAGTAACTGTCAAATTACACCTCAAATAGGAGAATATAACTTTGGAAGGAGTAGAACTTGCCTTTTGCCCTAGAGCCAAGTCAGTGGAAGAGCAACAAAGGGATCCTTGAGAAGTGTTTGGATAGACTGTTTGAGCAAGCTGGACTCTTATTTTATCAAGTGCACACAATTTTCCCATTGGTTATTTTTCCCCCCTTCCTGTAAATTATTCTTTCACTTTGTGCACTTCACTTGCTGCATGGGCTGGGAAAGGTACTGGGAACAATTATAGTCACTGAGCTCTGGCAAGGAGGGCATTAACCCTTGGAGAGACATGGAAGTGGAGGTTCCTTGTGGGATTCTGTACAAAACGTGTGGTTATATTTGAAAAAATAATCTCCCCACTTCTCATATGTGTGTACAAAGACAATGTAAAGGAGGGAGTAGTTACTTTAATTAAATACTGAAATCTTCTGTAAAAAAAGTGAGAGAAGAAAGCTCAGAGGAATTGTAATCTATGGAGATGTAAGCTAATTACTTAATCACTTGCATTTGTAAATCTTATTATTGGAAAAGAAATTACTGTAGTGATTAAATTACAGATATTTATCTGCTAATAGCCCTGATTAACTGGTGATGCTAATCTGTCATTCTGAAAGCCAATATTAATGACATCAATCTCACAGAACAATAAACAGTTTATATGAAAGAAAACTTTGTCTATGCAGAGTCCAGATGTGCGAAGGGAATGTGGGATGTGTGAGATTCTGGAACCAGTTTGCCTGACCAAAACAGCCAACACTCTCAAAATGAGTTGTTTTGGCCCATTAACCTGTTGTCAGGCACAAAGCGCTACTTAGTTATGAACAAGTTCTGTCTTATACTGCAAATGCAATTTAGGTAGCAGAACTTCTAGGGTAAATAAATAAATCCCAGGCTTAATTTATTACCAGAAAGTTTTAAGGGGTGGGGTAGGTAGGCCAGAGAGTCCTGTTAGTAAGTCTTGCTTGCAGGTCCTTCAAAGAAAAGGTAGCTCATAGATGCCAAAGAGAGGTATAATTTATTTATTTTTAACAGATACCTGACTGATGCTATTGATTTTCACTTTGGCTAAATAAACTTTTTCTTTTTAATCAGTGTTTCTTACGACAAGGGAAAGTGATGAAGAGTAAAAGTGGAAAGACCAGTACCTTAATTTCCTCTCCATGTTGCATGGCAGGTTTTACAGTGAAATGAAACTGCAGCAAATAAACCCAAGTTAAACCTTCAGAGGAAATTTGCTGTGAAGCAGACAATGGAAAAGTACCCAGAGAAGATCAAGTTTCCTATCTAAGCCATTTGAAAAGTATGGCAGAAAAAAAAATATAAAGGAAGAAAGAAATGAAACAATTGCTTTAAGTGCTCGCCTTGCAGAGCTCCTATCTCAAATATAACTGGAATCTACCAATGTAATCTTTATGATGACCAGATGTTACTATTTCTGGGAATGTCCTGAGTTTTCAAGGGCTGCTTTATTTTCCTGGCTGATTATATTGAAATGGGTGTTTGCCTCAGTTACAATAAAATCTGCCAGCTGGCTCATCTCATCCTATCTGTGCCTCCCACTGCAATCTACTTTACCCCAGTGATTTAAAATAACCTTTCTTTGTGCAGAAACTGCTGCAATAATGTTTAAATCAAGATTTCAGAGCTTTTAATTAAATTATGTTGGACATTATTGGTGAGGGAAAAGAGTATGGAAACCAAGAGAAGACTGTGGCATGGTGTTCCTTGTGCTGGATACAAAGATAGGAGTGCATTGATAGTATCAGATCAGGAAGACTAAGAAAATGCACATACTTTGGTGTAACATCAAACAATTTTTTTCTTTTTTCTTTTTTTTTTCTCCCAAGATTTTGTATGACTGGATTATTTTTTTTCTCCCCCCCCCCTCCAAGAATGACAGACTTTGCTAGAACTATCAAGTCAGATGCAAATTAGCATCTACAATTGGCCTGAGAGGCTGCCACACACCCCACGTGAGTCTACAATAACCATGCAATGTAGCTCTACGTATGAGCTCTGTGAATCCTTTCAGACAACACCAAACCCATGGCATGTGTCAGGCCCAGTCTTTGAACATCTGTGCACGAAACTGCCCGCACAGCAGTCCCAAATAGCATCTGATCTTCTGCTAATGCTCTCCTAAATGAGACTGTGCAGCAAGTTTGAAGTATCTCAGACATTGCTGGCTTTATGGTCTGAGCGTAGCAGCCTCTGCTGTGCATGCATCAGTATTTCTGCTTGGGAAATATTTAGTGAATGCCTAGGTTTCAAACAAAGAAAGATGAGAGAGCAACATAAAACAATCAAGATATGCCACACTCAGAACCAAACTTTCTGAGATCCCTAACCTAGGACTGACTGATTGGATGGAATGGCAAATAATTTATCCTTGTCTGTGGCATCTTCATTATAAAAAAAACATTCAAATGAAAGAAACTTTTATTTTTTCTTCTCTTACTGGAATAAATATATATATATATTTGATTAGGAAGGAACCATGTCAAGAAAACTCAAAAGAAAGCAGTAATGAAAACTCAAGAGAAGCTCAGAAAAAAAGAATGGGAGCTCCACAAAAATATTTTATTTTAATTCATTAAAGAACAGGTGAAATTCAGAAAAAAACCCACAGCTGTTCAGTGAATTTAAAATAAAATTGGAACATTTTAGAATAGAATAGAATGGAATGGAATGGAGTGGAATGGAATGGAATGGAATAGAATAGAATAGAATAGAATAGAATAGAATAGAATAGAATAGAATAGAATAGAATAGAATAGACCAGGTTGGAAGAGACCTTCAAGATCATCGTGTCCAACCTATCATCCAACACCACCTAATCAACTAAACCAAGCATCCAAGCACCCTATCAAGTCTCCTCCTGTACACCTCCAATGATGGTGACTCCACCACCTCCACGGGCAGCCCATTCCAATGGGCAATCACTCTCTCTGTGTAAAACTTCCTCCTAACCTCCAGCCTAAACCTCCCCTGGCTGAGACTGTGTCCTCTTGTTCTGGTGCTGGTTGCCTGGGAGAAGAGACCAACCTCTGCCTGTCTACAACCTCCCTTCAGGTAGTTGTAGACAGCAATAAGGTCACCCCTGAGTCTCCTCCTCTCCAGGCTAAGCAACCCCAGCTCCCTCAGCCTCTTCTCAGAGGGCTTGTGTTCCAAGCCCCTCACCAACTTTGTTGCCCTTCTCTGGACATGTTCCAGCAAGACAACATCCTTCCTAAACTGAGGGGCCCAGAACTGGACACAGGACTTGAGGTGTGGCCTAACCAGTGCTGTGTACAGGGGCAGAATGACCTCCCTGCTCCTGCTGGCCACACTGTTCCTGATGCAGGCCAGGATGCCATTGACCGTCTTGGCTGTCTGGGCACACTTCAGGCTCATGTTCAGCCTCCCATCAACCAGCACCCCCAGGTCCCTCTCTGCCTGGTTGCTCTCCAGCCACTCTGACCCCAGCCTGTAGCACTGCATGGGGTTGTTGTGGCCAATGTGCAGAACCCGGCACTTGGATGTGTTAAATCTCATGCTGTTGGATTCTGCCCATCTGTCCAGCCTGTCCAGGTCCCTCTGCAAAGCCTCTCTGCCCTCCAGCAGATCAACTCCTGCCCCCAGATTGGTGTCATCCAGAAATTTACTGATGATGGACTTGATGCCCTCATCCAGATCATCAATAATGATGTTAAAGAGCACGGGACCCAGCACTGATCCTTGGGGCACACCACTAGTGACTGGCTGCCAGCTGGATGTGGCACCATTCACCACCACTCTCTGGGCTCGGCCCTCCAGCCACTTCCTAACCCATTGCAGCGTGCTCCCATCCAAGCCATGGGCTGCTAGCTTGGCCAGGAGTTTGCTGTGGGGGGTGGTGTCAAAGGCCTTGCTGAAGTCCAGGTAGACTACATCCACAGCCTTCCCCACATCCACCAGGTGGGTCACCTGATCATAGAAGGAGATCAGGTTGGTCAGGCAGGACTTGCCCTTCTTAAATCCATGCTGGCTAGGCCTGATCCCTTGGCCATCCTGTAAGTGCTGTGTGATTGCACTCAAGATGACCTCTTCCATAATCTTGCCTGGCACTGAGGTCAGGCTGACTGGCCTATAATTCCCTGGCTCATCCAACCAGCCCTTCTTGTGGATGGGCACCACGCTGGCCAGCTTCCAGTCTTCTGGGATGTCTCCCTTTCTAGTGATCACTGTAGTCTCTGGAAGAAGTCACATACTTAAAAAAATGAAAAGACATAATTCATACAACATTTCTGAAGTACTCTAAAAGATAAACAAAGTGTTTTATCAAAAATAAGTAGATATAATTAATAGAGCAAAAAGCTTTGTTTTTTGCCAGATTTTTGGTGTCTAGTGTAAGTCGTCAGGGGCGAAAAACTCAATACTCTGAACCTACATCCTAGTATGAAAACATAGGGAGCTCTAATGTCTGATTTACCACCCACTCAAAATAAATAATTTTAGGCATTTAGAGCCAAGATTTTCTGAATTTCCCTTAACTGAGTTATTTTTATTTTACACTGATTTAAGTCATGTAAAGGAAGAGAAAGATACATTCTTTTTTTTAAAATATTTTAAACAAAATATTTGCTTGTATAAAGCATTAGTGGTAAATGGTCTAAATAATAATAAACACATAATTTATAACTTACTTAGGCTCTGTATTTTAATTTATAAGTTTGGGTTTTGTTTCTGGTGCATTGTTGTTTTCTGGTATAGTTGTAAGTTATGTTGTCCTTCCCATAGTAAAAACGCAAATATGACAAAGCAAAAAAAGGCTTTCATTTTGTCTTATCTATTTTGACTAGGAGCTCTGCAAGGCACTTAATGAGTAGAGATACAACATGATTTTGCTGTCATTGGGAGCTGCAGGAATTCTATAATTACCTCTAATGTTCCCATTTTCCTGGGAAGAGAGTGGGAACAAACAGTTCAGGCCAGGCACATAGCTTGAGTTACTTCTGAGCACTAGGAACTATGAATGCTTCATCCTTCTGCAGTCCTCTTGAAATTATGTTGTACTTTTAAAAAAATGAATACATTTTCAAGTTTTAGGGGCAATAATGCTGCATCACCAGTAGAGATGATAAACAAGTATCCAGGAAAGGGATGAAAGCCTGATCTTCTAATTGATACAGTATGTGCAGCAGGAACTCGTATTTCAGTTGAAATATTTGGGCATAAAAGAGACACACCAGTTTTTATTTGATCCTAACGGCAGTTCCCTAGTTTTGCTTCCTTTCTGAAGGAAAAGATCTGATAATATCCTATTAAATAAATTATTTTCCACATACTCTAGCAACTCTAGCAGTCACTTGGATGGCCTTGTACACACAAATCATATATTCGAGCTATAAAACTATCATGAATTCATTTGTAAGAATAAAATCATCATTATGAAAAGTACTAGAGGACAAAAATTTATTTATCTCTATGTAGCCCCCAAGTCTGTGATCATAAAATGAACTTACAGAAATTACAATGACAGTTTTGCAAGCAGGCCCATAAGATTTCAGTCAGTATGCATGAAACACACTAAAATGTTTTCAGGATTACAGCCTAATATGGGAAAAGATGAATCTTTTAAAATCTTCTTGATATGGATGAACAACAAGCGTTAAGGGAACACATGAGATGACATGGGAGATATAATCATCACTGTGCCTGAATGTTTGTATGCAATATCTCTTATATCACTTATAATATCACTTATTCATTGCATGCAAGAGTTGTAAAACTGGTTTAGAAACAAGACAATCAGTATCTCCACATCATCATTCTGTCATCCTTCCCCAGCCACATGGGGAATTCCTTCTCCATAAGTGTGGCATGACCAAGCACAGCAGAAGGAGGAATCTTGACTTTGCAGAGCACACTGCTGTCAAAGCTTTGTATGTAGAAGCTTCTTAATGAAATCTACTTGAGTTGATACTTAGTAGAAAGGCAGTCTAGAAAACTTATTCTGAGATTTGAATGAGAAATATTCTGCCAGGTCAAAAAGACGATCCTCAACTCTCTGAATTGTAATGAGTGGTGTTTTCTCTGCATGTGACTAGAACCAGAAGCTGATAATTGAGGTCACAGACAGCTGTACAGGCAACCTCTTTGGTAAATGTTGGCAGATTCATTCAGATGATTCCTGGAAAATCTGGGAACTTTGTCTGTGCTGGAAAGCACAAAGACAATTTTGGGGATATAAGGTAACTGGGTTATCCACAAAGAGTGACTGGGTATACTGGCCTGTTTATGTGGGTCAAGACAGATGTCTAACAATGCTTGATAACATTACTTTTCAGTGTCTCTAGAGGAATAAAAAAAAATAAACAAAATAGAATAAACCAGGTTGGAAGAGACCTTCAAGATCATCGTGTCCAACCTATCATGCAACACCACCTAATCAACTAAACCATGCAACCAAGCACCCTATCAAGTCTCCTCCTGTACACCTCCAGTGACGGCGACTCCACCACCTTCCCAGGCAGCCCATTCCAATGGGCAATCACTCTCTCTGTGTAAAACTTCCTCCTAACCTCCAGCCTAAACCTCCCCTGGTGCAGCCTGAGACTGTGTCCTCTTGTTCTGGTGCTGGTTTCCTGGAAGAAGAGACCAACATCTGCCTGTCCACAACCTCCCTTCAGGTAGTTGTAGACAGCAATAAGGTCACCCCTGAGTCTCCTTCTCTCCAGGCTAAGCAACCCTAGCTCCCTCAGCCTCTTATCAGGGGGCTTGTGTTCCAAGCCCCTGTGGTGGTTTGAGCCTTAACTGGAAGTTAAGAGCTCAGGTGGGGGGCAAGGCTGAGAATCTCTCCCACACTTCCCCCGCCCCCCCCCCCCCAACAGAGAGGGGAGAAAAAGAAAGAGTAAATCCACCAAACAATAATTTGGAGTCGGCTTGGAAGTAGAGAGGTAAAGAGTTGTCTTTAAGCAATATATATATATATATAACAATAACAGGAAAAAGGTTCACAAGGGCAAGGAACAAGGATGGATGGGAGGGGGACAAAAACAAGACAATAATACAAAACCAGCCTTTCTCTGAGGAAGCGTGGAGGCAGCAGATCCGACCATGTGGCAGAGGAGCAGGAGGGCAGCTGCAGTAGCTCTCGTCCAGCAGAGGCAGAAGCCAGAAAAGCAGGGGCCAACAGCTACGATGTCCTGCTTTTTATACCCTAGATGGGCAGGGAGAGGGGAGTGGAACAGACTCAGCTTCCCAGGCAAAAAATGCCCTGCAGGGAGTGAAAAGTACCTGCAAGCCCTCCACCTTGCTTTGTTCTTTTGTTCTCAGAAAAGGGTGTTAACCCACCACAGCCCCTCACCAACTTTGTTGCACTTCTCTGGACACGTTCCAGCAAGACAACATCCTTCCTAAACTGAGGGGCCCAGAACTGGACACAGTACTCAAGGTGTGGCCTAACCAGTGCAGTGTACAGGGGCAGAATGACCTCCCTGTTCCTGCTGGCCACACTGTTCCTGATGCAGGTCAGGATGCCATTGGCCCTCTTGGCTGTCTGGGCACACTGTAGGCTCATGTTCAGCCTACCATCAACCAGCACCCCCAGGTCCCTCTCTGCCTGGTTGCTCTCCAGCCACTCTGACCCCAGCCTGTAGCACTGCATGGGGTTGTTGTGGCCAATGTGCAGAACCCAGCACTTGGATGTGTTCAATCTCATGCCGTTGGATTCTGCCCATCTGTCCAGCCTGTTGAGGTCTCTCTGCAAAGCCTCTCTGCCCTCCAGCAGATCAACTCCTCCCCCAGCTGGAACACATACTTTTCCCGAATCAGTAGTGTCCAACATCAAGGAGGAAAGGTATTCCTTATTTTATCCTCCTATTTAAGAGCTTATCAGTTCCCAATTCTAGAAATGGTTACACCTGATTTGAATTAATCACTTGGTATGTACCAAGGCAAGTATTCAAGACAGTCCCAAGTCTTCTTTTTACTTATTGAGGAGGTCAGTGGAGTGAAATTACCTCTGAGCTTTGTCTTTCAAAGGACTCTGATGTGAAGTGGGGTAGAATTCATATAGTTATTGACCTGAGATGTGGCGTGTGTTTTTTCCAAACTTAGTTTTGATCTGTAGAGAGAACTCTTCACAGTAGCCAGTATGCCTCCTCCAGCTCATTCCTTCTGCAGTAGTAATTGCTGGATTAAAGAACTGGCTTGACGGCCAGGACCAAATTGTTGTGTTATGTGGCGTTCAATCCCATTGGCAGGTGGTCACAAGTGGTGTTCCCCAGGCTCGATATTGGAGCCAGTTCTGTTTACCATCTTGAAAAATTATTTGGATGAGGTGATTGAGTGCACCCTCAGCAAGTCTGCAGATGACACTAAATTGAGAGTGAGTGTTGTTCTGCTTAGAGATCAACATCTGCAGAGAGATCTGGACATGGTAGATCAATGGGCTGAGGCAAATGGGATGGGGTTTTACAAAAACAAGTTCTCATCCTGTACTTTGGTCATGACAACCCTAAGCAACATTACAGGATTGGTAAAGAGTGGCTGGAAAACAGTCTGATGGAAAAAGATCTGGGGTTGCTAGTGGATGGCTTGATGAACATGAGCCAGCAGTGTTGCCCAGGTGGCCAAGAAGGCCAATGGTATCTTGACCTGTATCAGAAACAGTGTGTCCAGCAGGAGTAGGGAAGTGATCATGCTCCTGTACTCAGCCCTGGTGAGGCCACAGCTTAAGTACTGTGTTCAGTTCTGGGCAACACCATATAAAAAAGGCATTGAGGTTCTGTAACATGTCCAGAGAAGAACAACAGAGCTGATGAGTGGTTAGAAGGGAATGTTGTATGAGTAGCTGTTGAAGGAACTGGAGTTGTTTAATCTGAAGATGAGAAGGCTAAGGGGACGTCTTACTGCTCCCTACAACTACATAAAATGAGGATGTAGTGAGGTTTGTGCTGGTCTCTTCTTCCATGTAACTAGCAATATGACAAGAGGAAATGGGCTTAATCTGTGCCAGGGGAAGTTTAGACCAGGTATTAGGAAAAATGGCTTTACTGAAAGAGTGGTGAGGTATTGGAACAGCCTGCCCAGGGAGGTTGTGGAGTTGCCATCCCTGGAGGTGTTCAAGAAGTATGTAGATGTGATGTTTCAAGATATACTTTAGTGGTTGAGGAAGAGGAAGAGGAAGAGTGTGGTGGGTTAACACCCTTTTCTGAGAACAAAAGAACAAAGCAGGGTGGAGGGCTTGCAGGTACTTTTCACTCCCTGCAGGGCATTTTTTGCCTGGGAAGCTGAGTCTGTTCCACTCCCCCCTACCTGCCCTGATGGTTGGATTACAATTGAAATCTGTGATTTTAAATGTGCCTTCCAACCTTAATGATTCTATGATTATGAAGCATATAATAGATTGTTTTTTGCTTCTGCTGCTGTTCAGTCAGGAATTATTCACAATCAACCATATAAAAAGCCTTTTCTACAGATGCAGGAAAACCACAGTGTTATGCAATCAGAGATGCATGAAGTTTTCCACGTTGGTCTTTCATTTATACTGTCTTCATTAATGCAGACAGAACTGTGGTACAGTGTAAAACAGAGAATGGTAACACCTTCAGGTAAAATAGAGAAGAAAGTTATAAGGACATAAAGCAATATAAACAGTACAATTTAGTTGGGACCTACATATGATAAAAAGTATCCTGAACATTTCATTGACACTCAGATCTTGTTTACCCCTCAAGGACTTGCAAAATTTCAGTGACTTACAGCCCACTGGCCTAAGCAGTCACATAGGCACAATTTAGGACAGGGACTTGAAATTCTTAACTTTTAAAAGAGTGCAGAAGGGGTTTTAGTATGGGGATTTTTTTTTTTTTTATTATAAGCAATGAAGTAGTGGTTTAGCTATTAGAGGATGGACAATATAAGCTGAGAATCTGAACCAAACAATCTAAAAATTACAGTTGAGAAGTATGAAGATAAAGCACATAAGTTCAAACACCTTTCAGGATTCATGTGGAGGGATTTTCCACTCTCTCATGTGGGCATCTTGCATGGATAAGATGTGGCATCCCCCTCCTTCATCTTGTGAAAAGAGCCTAGATGTGTTCTGAAGGTAACTCCCAAAATGTAAATGTTCATTTAGAGGATGCTCTTTTCATCCAGATATGTTCATCCAGTTTAATTTGCATACTAAAATAGTTACAGCTATCATGACAATTAATTTTTAAATGAATTAAACTTTTCATGGAAAAAGAGGATGAATACCAAAAAATAAGTGCATCCCATTGCATGACTCTAGATACAACTGCATAATGATGTTCCAAACCATGCCTATTGAGAAATATTTTTCTTCAGCTGAAGTCTTGTTTTACCTATAAATAGCACTTAGGAAGTGTGAATTGCACATTTTGGAGCACATCAGTACATCTTTCCTTAGCAATGTATGTATTTAACAGTCTTTCTTCCACTCTTCTAGCAATTTCACCTTGAGAATGGCTTGTCTGAAATTAAGACATGAATGAAGGAAAAAAAAATACAGTTTTCCTTTCTGAATAAAAGTTAAGAAAGAATGAAAAAAAAAAGTCTATTCCTGCGGGTAAATTGTTAACAACAGAACATTTGCTTTCCTGTATTTACCAAATGCCTCTATTTTCCAAATTTGTACAGATTTCAAATAACAATAGTGGTAGGTCGAGAGACCACCACAGGCAAAAGAGAAGATTCAGACAAACGGATTGCAAAAATGGTGGAAAGTTTAAATGGAAAAACAATGAAAGTTTTACAGAGAACCACAAGCACTGTGACAAAAGAGAGAGATCCCAAAACATACCCAAGAACATCCCACCCTCACCTGGGGGGTACATCCAAAACCCCCCAGGGCTCTTTCTCCCCCTCCCCAACCCGGCCTTGGGCCTAGCCAGGCCCAAGAGAGGTGACTCACCCCATTACTCAGGCAGTGGTGAGGGAAGAAAGAGGTGGAGAGGACCCCCTGCTGATATTTTATAGGGGAGCAGGGCATTATGGGATAAAATGGGACTTTTGCTGGGGTTTTGCTGGGATTTTGCTGGGACTTTTGCTGGGATAATTTAGCCTGGAGAAGAGGAGGCTCAGGGGTGACCTCATTGCTCTCTACAACTACCTGAAAGGCAGTTGTAGCTGCCTGAAGGTTTACCTGAAGGTTGGTCTCTTCTCTAGCAACCAGCACCAGAACAAGGGGACACAGTCTCAAGCTGTGCCAGGGGAAGTTTAAGCTCGAGGTGAGGAGGAGGAGGAGGTTCTTCATGGAGAGAGTCATTCGTTGTTAGAATGGGCTGTCTAGGGAGGTGTTCAAGAGGGGATTGGACGTGGCACTTGGTGCCATGGTCTAGTCATGAGGTCTGTGGTGACAGGTTGGACTTGATGATCTTTGAGGTCTCTTCCAACCTTGGTGATACTGTGATACTGTGAAATACCTGGCTTCCTGTGCCCACCCACTGGGCTGGCCCCTTTTGGGACATCCCAGGTGTGGCTTGTGCAGTGGCATCAAGGGCGGGCCCCCCCAGCCTGAACCATCACAACAATATTATGGTAAATTTTTCTCCACTTTGGTACATTTACTTACTGCTTTTCAAATGGAAAATAATGCAATTTTTACTCCTTTTGATTGCTTAGAAGTGAAAATTAAAACTAGCAAAATGTTAGAGTATAGAATAACTTAGGTTGTAAACAAACCTGTATTTCCTAATACTGTTTTTTAAAAACTCCAGAAAAGTAAGAAAAAAAGTGAGTTTGTTCTGAAATAATTTCTGAATGGGATGCCAATACCTAAAAGAACGCTAAAAATAGGCCTCCTAACAGAATACAGAAATGCTGTTGACTTACATACTAATTAAATTCTTAAATGAAATGCATGAAATTAAAGGCTTAGTAAGAAAACAAGCAGTGTACATTAAAAAAGACAGAAATCCCTACAGTTTTGTTCATTTGTGCACTTCTGGTTGAAGGAGATAAAAATATGTCAATGATTTAGGAGATAAATAATTGTCAATGTTTTTTAACTATGCAGTTGGGGGTTTTGGTGGGATTTTGGTTGGTTGCTTGCTTTTTGCTTTTGCTTTTCTTGTTGTTTTGGGTTTTTTTCGGCTGTGTGTTTTCTTGATATTTTTTCACCCCTAAGGAAAATCAGGAACAAAACAACAAAAAACACGTGTCAGTTTGTGTAGATATGTGTCCTCCAGCTGGGTTGTATTGCAAGTGATATTCTTGCCTTCCACAAAAAGACAAAGTCCTTAAGTATGCAAATGCCATACTTACACATATACTATCTTGGTAAAGTAGAGATGCTGCAGTTGCACAGCTAAAGAGGGCATAGTTTTCCTGTGGTATAATTAATTACTATTGTGAGTTTAGTTAAGTAGGAGGTCTATTTATGTGGTGATTAAGGTGACTGTCAAAAGGGCACTTGGCACTTCCTTCTCCTTTGAACTTTGAAGTTAGCTTCCTACAGGAACTTTTTCAAGTAATAACACCTCCTTCTTCGCAGCTAAAAGTCAAGGCTGCTAGCCATCCCTCTGTGCCTCGAAATGTAGAAACTGTAATTCAGCCCTAAGGAAATGAACCAATTATGAGGAACTTGGTTTAACTTCCTCCTGTGGTAGACAAATGGAGATCTACTATGAAAGTAAGCCTGCGAGGTTAAGAAATATGTGTCGGTTTTGAGTAATTATGGTCAACTGGAACATGCTAAGCAACAAACCTGATCCCTTTCTGTAAGGACTGGTTACTGCACAAAGCATTTTAAGATAACGGAACCAGTATGATTGCAGTACTGTAGACAGAGAAGTGTGTGTGAAATTTCCTGGTCTGGCTGTAGAGTTCAGGGTTTTTATGGTGGAATAAAAGTCTATAAACTGCAAAGAATGTGGCTCTAGAAACCTTTTTCATTTCTGTCTACAGAAAAACAGAGATATCCTACAGAGCTTCAATACACAAATATGGTATGAATGTATTCATAATTACAGGTTTAGCTTAACAAAGAGTAAAGGTCTGTAGTAGAAGTTTAGGACACTTTCAATCATTGCTTATAGCTTTATGCCTGAGAAAGTAATACTTTGAAACCTGGGAAATAGTGTAAGTTCTATTAGATGATAACATCAGAAGCTTATTACCTTCATTATTTCACATTGTAATAGTGCTGGTTTAGGAACAGTAGTCCGAGAATACAAGGCAGACAAAGCTTGTACTAACTTTATGTACAAATTCTTTATTGTCTGAGAGTGCAGCACATGTCATCCCACACACAGAATCACACAGAATCACCAAAGTTGGAAGAGACCTCAAAGATCATCAAGTCCAACTTGGCACCACAGACCTCATGTCTAAACCATGGCACCAAGTGCCACGTCCAATCCCCTTTTGAACATCTCCAGGGATGGTGACTCCACCACCTCCCTGGGCAGCACATTCCAATGGCGAACAACTCTCTCAGTGAAGAACTTTCTCCTCACTTCGAGCCTCAACTTCCCCTGGTGCAGCTTAAGACTCTTGTTCTGGTGGTGGTTGCTTGAGAGAAGAGACCAACTCCCTTCTGGCCACAACCACCCTTCAGGAAGTTGTAGACAGCAATAAGGTCTCCCCTGAGCCTCCTCTTCTCTGGGCTAAACAATCCCAGCTCCCTCAGCCTCTCCTCACAGGGCTTGTGCTCAGGGCCTCTCACCAGCCTTGTTGCCCTTCTCTGGACACGTTCAAGAGTCTCAATGTCCTTCTTAAATTGAAGAGCCCAGAACTGGACACAGGACTCAAGGTGTGACCTAACCAGTTCCCAATACTGCTCATACACTTTTAAAAAACATTTAAGAATTTATCTTTGAAATGGTAAATTAACTTTATCCCAAGAAAAATAAGGGACACTGAGAGAACCCAAGACAGATGAAAAATATGAACACATCACCATATCATGTTTTTTAAAAGCAATGTTGTGAAAATCATTACAGTCAAGTTTTTATAGGTATTAATACAAATATTCAATATATTCTGCAAACATTTAGAAAATAGCTAATGATATAATCTAACCACTTTGTTAATGCTGCTTTGTTATGGGAAAAATTGTTTTAGGTGTGACCACCAAGTAGCTCTTACACACTTTTGTAAACACTTCTAAGTTAATAGACTGTTTTACTTATGTCACTGATAACTTTTGAAATGTCTCTAATACAGTGTGCTGAACATATAGTTATGAATATAAGCCATGCTCTGGAAAGTAACTGTTGTATTTTCCTAATTCCCATTTCTTGGGATTAATTTTAATTCTAAAGCACAGAAAAATTAAACAATTACATATCAGAATAAGGTGAGGCAGAAACTCTGAGCTTCGAGACATTCTACAAATATTGTGGAAAATTGATGGACATTCAGTCAAATATCTCCAACACAGGGTTTCTGGTTTCTTGTAGAAACAGACAACAGGCAACCTTTCTCCCATCAGGATCTGTGTAAATTCCTTCAAGCCAAAACTGTGCCATGTAGAGTGACTGTAAAATCCTTCATCAATTTTCACAAGTTGAGAGAGATCAGAATCACACTTGATGTGGCCCTGGGCAGCCTGATCCAGCTGGATACATACACCACAGGGAGGATGGAGAAGATGACCCCTGAGGGTCCCTTCCAACCCAATGCAATCTGTGAGTCTATGATTAAGGGTCTGGACCACATCTCTTATGAGGAAAGGATGAGGCACCAGGGGGTTTGGGGTTCTTATCAATGCATATAAATATCTGAATGGTGGGTGTCAAGAAGCAGGTGCTAGTATCTTTTCAGGAGTGTCCTGTGATAGGACAAGAGACAATGGACACTAACTGGAACACACAAAGTTCCACTCCAACATGAGGAGAACTTCTTTACTGTAAGGGTGACACAGCACTGGAACAGGCTGTCCAGAAAGGTGGTGGAGTCTGCTTCTCTGGAGATTTTGAAAACCCACTAGATGCATTCCTGTGTGAGCTGCTCTAGGTGATCCTATTTTGGCAAGGGAGTTCGACTTGATAATCTCTGGAGGTCCCTTCCGACCCCTACCATTCTATCATTCTGTAATTCCATCATTCTGTGATTAAAACTGGGTTAGGGATTTATAGCAATCCTCCAAAGAGAGTTCAGAATGCAGACGGAAGTGGTCATGGTCAAAAGATGAAGGGACTTGTCCTGGCCCAGGCATGAAGCAGAACATTGCATGTTTAAATTCTCCTTCAAACAGACCTGCTGTCTCAATGCAGAGAGAAAGCCAATGTCCTGTCTGTATAATGGCTGCATGCCGTTGCAGTCATGGCAAACTTGAAAATATTAGCACCATTATCCTGGCCAAAAATTCATCTGGGGCTGTAGTTATTCTGGCCAAATTAAATATCTCCTTTGATTAATCCAGGCAATTAGCTTAGTATGCTTGGGTTTTGCTTTTTTATTGGTTTACCATTTTTTTTTTCCAGACAAAACATGAGCAAATATCCACTTTCTTGTAATATTTCTGGTAAAAAGCTTTTGTAGACAATTTTGTGTGTGTGTGGTTGCACTGAACCAGGTTACAAGGAGTAGTTCAATCTTCAAAAGAGTGTTTAAGAACCTACTGTGAGCACATGGAATGGACTTCCTCAATAGTAGGTACTCAGGACAGAAAAACTTCAACGGAAATACAATCTTTTTCTTAAAGCAAAGCCCCAAACACCATTCCCAAACCGATTTTCTTTTTTATTTCAGACTTTGCAAAGTTGTGTACTTAGGCAACCATGTGATTCTGTCATTCTGTGATTTATACATCTTGATTATCAGTCTTCATAAATAATTTCTCAGCATATTGGGCAGTTTTTATTAAACTGAACAAGAGAAAAAAAGAAAGGAAAAAACAAAACAAATCAAGAGTATATGTCTCAAAGTTAGTTACATCCTCTAATTTCTAGACCCACCAGTGTCTTGTCAGAGGAAATTAATCCAGAGCAGGACCTTCACTTCCAGGGATGACTTAATGGGCACATAAGAACCACTCAGATGAATATCACATGTTTACCTTCAGACTAGCCATCTTAGAGATGCCTCTTAACCAGGGAGCAGACAGAAGCAAATGGAGATTATTGTAATCATAAGATGGCTGATGGCTCAAAGAACATAAAATCACAGGAGAGGAAGCTGCATTAATTCTAGTGCTCATGGAGTAATCTTACTTTTTATAAGGAGAGAAAAACACATCAAAAGATGGCTGTGTTGATATGCCATGTAAGTAAAATTAAATTAATATATTGATTTTTAAATTATTTTACATTGTCTGTGTTATTAATATGTTATTTCATAACCTCTGTGCCTGTCCATTTCAAAACAGGTGTCAAAATGCCAAATATTATTTCTCAGTGAGAACACTGAGTATCTTTATGGTTTTGTTTAAGCATCTGTTTTGCAGAGAAGAGTAGAACTGGCTTGGTGGTTGTTAATTTTATGTTACCCTACCTTATGCTATTTAATTTTATTCTTCCATGTGCCTTTCATAGAGAAATAAAATAATTTTGAGCTAGATGTGTTCATGATTTGTAGTCATCTTGCCAGATCCACGCTCTCTGACCTTGTCTCTCACAGCAGTTTTCTTGCCCATATATCTGTGCAACTTCAGTGCAAACCTTCAAAGACCTTTACCTCTACATCCCACCAACTTTTTGACTGTAGTAAGCTGCCTCCAGTATTGCGTCTGGACAAAGCCTTGACCCAGCACCTGTAATTTCTCCAGCCCCTCCTCAAATTGGTTCGCCCTCCTTGCAGTCAGTAGTTTGCCTTGCATTTACACCCTTCCAAGACCCCTAGATCTGCTCCTCCAGAAAGAAAGATCTCATGGAATTCCTCCTTTGACAGACTATTTTCTTGACAATGAAATGATAGTGAATGCAGCAACTGGAACAATGTTGGGATAAGAGCCATAAAGAATATTGAGACAGAACTTCAATTTCAGCCTGATGCCTCAGAAGCTGTAGAGCTACCTGTAGTGGGGCACCGGCCCCCACACTCACTGTTTTCACCTTGACATACTCACAGAATCACAGAATGCTAGAGGTTGGAAGGGACCTCCAGAGATCATTGAGTCAAACTCCCCTGCCAAAGCAGGATCACGTAGGGACAGGTCACACAGGAACACATCCAGGCAGGTTTGGAAAGTCTTCAGAGGAGACTTCACAGCTCTCTGGGCAGCCTGCTCCAGGGCTGTGTCACCCTCATTGTAAAGAAATATCCTCATGTTGAGGTGGAACCTTTTATGTTAAAGTTTGTATGCATTATTCCTTGTCTTATTACTGCACACCACCAAAAAGGGATTGGCCCTCTCTGCTTGACACCCTCCCTCAGACACAGATAGACATTGATCAGGTCCCCTCACTCCTTATAGTTAAGGGTATGGTAATGTAACAACAGATTTAGATGTCAGTAAAAAGGATATAATGAACCATGTTTTGGCTTCACAAAATGTCTTAGGGTGCTGTGGTATATTGTCCTGAAAAAAGAAAATTTTGTCACATGAATGAATGATTCTGTGATTCTATAGATTTGGTGCTTGGGGACATGGTGTGACCGGTTTACCCCACTACACATGGTTTAGTGACAAACTTGGCAGAGTGGGCAAAATGGCTGGAATTGATGATCATGGAGGTCCTTTTTGGCCTGGATGATTCTATGATTCTATGAAGGAGGAGGGGCCTGTTGAAGAAATACCTACAATGTGGCTGACGAACTTCTCATAATAGTGCAGCAGCTACTGTTAGGTCTAAACATGAATAAATCTAGCCAGTGATTGCAGTCTATAAAAATTTTCTTCACTCAGATGAGTCTATCAGCACAGTTCTTCCTGGGCTCTGAAATATTTTTGAAGTAGATTGTTGCCATTTTTTAAATGTTCCATTTTCTTCCATCCAAACTTTGTATGTCACTCAGCTCCCATTAAACACAATCCATCTGACCAGTAACCCTACACATGTGGTGAAAAAAAAATAACAAAAAAAAAAGGGGGTCAGGGAAAGGTTGTTTGACTAGGCAATTAGTGGGAAATTTCATAAACAATAAGGGAATTGTGTTACAGAGCAGCCTATTTTTTCTACATAAGTCTCCATTTCATCTCTAGGCATATTCTTTTCATGCATATTTAGTTTAAGAAAAAATCCACCATACATCTTTCAGAATAGTTTTCATTCTTCTTTTATGGTGCTATAAATGTTTAGGCAATAATGCTGGTATTGGAAACAAGTCAAATGAGTGCAATTTAAATTAGTGGGCAAGCTAGAGCAGAGTCTTTCATTTACAGTTTGCTTGATCAGACCACATTAAAATCAGCAAGATTTAAGCCTACTCTGTTTACAGCCCACAGGTTGTTATCTAGTTTGAAACCTTTCTGTTCAGAATTGTTAAGCCAGTTCTGTACTGCATGCAGCTCACCATTAATTGGAAGCTTGAATTCTAATGGCTGTTTTTTGGGGTGGGAGACGGAAATCCTGAAACTCACATCATGCCTTAAAATGTGTTCATTTAGCTTAAAACCTTTACATAGAATTACTGGTTATTTGAAAGTTAAACACATAGTCACAACATTCTGTATCAGATGCTATGAATTTAGTCACATCTAGATTTTAAGTTACTTCTTTTCTGTTTAAGATGCCAATTTCACTAGGCTACCTGAAACATGATTTACATAGAGTTATTATAGAAGGAAGGAAAAAAATCCTCTCTTGTGTTCACTGTCTTGTTTCTCTAATCCCCATAGATAGTGAGGAAGAAAGGCTAGCTTTATACTGTCATTTTTTTTTACTGAACCCATTGGCACTTGTCAATATTCCTTACCAGACAAAATGTGCAAATATTCTAGGATGTGTAAGAGCTTGAGATGCTTGCTGCCACTTATATATGGATGCACTATCAGTGTCCACACATTAATTAATGGAAAAACAGGAGTGGTTTAATGTTGCAAACCCACAAATGGAGCTCTACCAGCTGAGCTAATGAATCAGTTTAATGAAATGTTTGTAAATATAAACCACTATTAAATTTAATAATAATAATAATAATATAGGCAGCAGAGTACCTTTTTGCACTATTTAGTGGGGAAAAGCCACTGCATAACTAATATAATACTGTAAACATATACAGTTCCTTAGGGTTTTTCTGGAAGATGGAACAAGATATACTTGCAGTGTACAGCCTGTTATTTTTAAACATGGGTTCAAACTGAAACATACACAAGATCTGGGGTCATTCAGCATTGGACCTGTACCTTTTCCCATAGGTCAATGTCCTAATTTATACACATTCTGCAGGCTCTTGGTAATGATATTCTTTCTTATGCAGTTGTGCAAACATATTCCTTTTCAGTCAGACAGAATTCAGTCACACCTACTTGGAGTCATTCTCTTGTCACACTGAGTTAGAGTGACCACTAACAAATAAGAAACAATTGAGAATCATGTCAGTATTTTCTCTACTTAACTGACAGTTCCTCCTGAGGAGCCTTAGGTGTTAGACCTGTCTAAATGTAATTTGAGTAACTGAGCTCTGCCTAGCCAGCTCTTCCTGCAGTGATAACTCAGTGATGCATACTTCACCACTCCTTGCCTTTCACTCTGAGCTGGACTTACTTTGTTTTCTCAAAATAAACAAAACAATTTCATTCTGTTCTTGGAGGTCATAGAGATTACTAATCCCCTTCACAGCCTGATCAAGATTTTATTCACAAAGCCAAGTCTAAAAGATGTATGTTGTGGGGCATCTTAAAAATTTAGTCCATCAGATGTCCCAGTTGGGCACTAAACTGGAGTACATCAAGGTTCCCATCTAGTTTATCTATATGATCTCCAACTATTCCAGAAAACCAAAACAAACAATAAACAATGAAACAAATAAGGCAGGAATAGTTAACTTGAAAGGAGAGGATAATTTTCCCTCTACATCCATGATTCAATTGAGACATGGAAGGTGTGTGCATTTATACCCATGAGATCAGAAATTCTTCCATGTCACATAATTTAAATAAAGTCTTAGAAATCAAGTACTTATGCTGAAATCCTGAATGAAGTGATGTGTGTATGGTGTATTTTGGTTTAATCTGAAAATTGAATTTTTATTGTGCCATACAAATGCTTTTATAAAAATAGAGGAAAAAATGAGATAGTTTCACAAATGTAATGAAAACAGCCAGCCTTTCTTAAACCTGTGGACTGTAGCAGTAAGATTTTAAACCTAGGGAGCTCTGGTAATGAAACATTCCCATATATTCCCAAATGACTATCCTATAATCTCCCTGATGTTTGCATTCTTACCTGCTAGTGCTGCAGTCCAATGCAAGGCAAAAAGACAGCAAAGCTATGAAAGAAAACGTAGTCTTGTATTCAACAATTTTACTCTTATAACTTAGGACTCCCTAAGTTTGCACACTTTTTACTATCAAGGCATCTCAGACAGTTTGGAGATGCAGGTACTGAGGCTAAGCCTCATGATAACACAATACACTTAAGCCATTTGCAAAGAGGATGAACAGGAAATGTTGTCTCCCTTGACTTTAGATGTCTACATCTGTGTATGTTTACATAGGACATAGCAGTCCTAAACTCCATCTCTGCATTAATGAGAAATGTGCTTTCCAGGAGTGACAGTTTTCACTAAACACAGATGTCTATTTTAAGAAAAGATGAATCACATTCTAGAAATGTCTGCTTCTTTCCATTAACTAAATGGACCCACACTAGTTAAGAGGGATGTATACATCTATGCTATAGATTCTGACATGCAGTCAGTTGAATACTATTCACAGGCTTGAGAGATTCCTATAAGTGAAAGAAATACATTACACAAGCAATAGACAATGACTGTTACCACTCATCATCAAATAAATCACTAATCTTTTTCTATGAAATATAAAGGAATCCTGAAATACAAAGGAGTTATGTGTTTTATATGCTAGGGTTTTAATCTTAGGCCAGTGGATAAATTTGTGTATGCTTAAACATGCTCTTACTCTAAGACCTTTTAAATTCAGAGAACATAGAATCAAAAGCCCACAGAATAAAAACAAACAACAAAACAACAAACCACAAAAAAACCCCACAACACAAAAATACCAACAGATGACACATTTTATACTTGCATAGTAGCACTAATTGCTATCTAATTTTAATAGTAAATTTACAGATTTTAAATAATGCATTCTCTGTGCAAGAGTAGTGATACATTTGCATAATTCTCATACACTGAGCACAAGACAGGGTTTCCTTTCTACCAGGCTGGGAGACATGGAAATCTACAAAATAAAGAAAGGCATTAAGCGTGAGCAAGAAAGCTGAGAGAAACTATCTATACGTCTGCTTAATTTCTATAATGATCTTAATCAAAATCTCAGCAAAGCCAAGGATGACTCATTTGCTCCTTACAACATATAAAACTGCTGCAAAACACAACTATGTTGTGTGAGGCTTGACTGCAATTTTTGTGTGAATTATGACTAGAATTCTTTTTTTGTGACAGGCCAGAATTTATTCCCATAAATAGTTGTGCTCTTCAATGTTCACTCCCCTAAACTACTGTGATTGTTTCAGTGCTGATGCCCTGAGCATTTGCCTAAGTGGAATAAATAATGTCCATGGAATACTTCTGGTGCCAGACAGTCTTTAAGATAGATATGTAAAAAGCAATAGCCCAAAATTTGAAGTCTTTTCATTTTTATGGCCAAAAATCCGATTTTAAGTCCTTGATGGAATAATCTACAGTATAATATAGACCTGGAAAGTTTTCTCATAATTTCCTCTATCATGAAGAGGGGTTATTTCCTTTTAAAAAATACATTTGGGTCTTGTGTGTCCCATAATCTTTTTTCCACAGATTGCCAATAATAAACAATAACCAATAAACTTATCCATTCTGTCCCACTTTGTGCAGTTCATAATTATTTAAAGCTTTCATTCTTTTCTGTTTTATTTAGTGTGGAACTTTTAGGCTATGCCTTTAAACTTTAGCTGAATCATCTACATCTAGGACAGCCAGAATGGACTATGAACTTTATTTACTCATTATTGTAAATACTGTTTCAGATTAGGTGGATAGTATCAACAGCCAACAAAATTATTTAGAAGGGGTGGATTGTGGCAGTTTTAGGCTGTGCCTTTAAACTTTAGCTGTAGATTTCAAGCAGAAAATTTGAAAAATATAAATAATTCACTATTGGGTGTAAAAAGGAAAACAAAATATTATTCTAAACAAATTCATTGGGCAAAGTCTGTGGTATAGGAGCTGTTCCACAAAAATCTTTCACATTTCACTTCCCATTCCTTTTCTTTACTCTGGCCTGGCTGTTCTGCTTTCGCTGAGGAGATAATAACACTTCTGTCTGGCTTTGAGAAAAGCTAAGAACTAACACTGCTTTCTCTTAACTCCTTTTTTTTCCCTCTGGTACAGGGGGGAGAAGATTGGGGGGTGGGGGTGCAGTGGAGCAGTTTCCCTGGTTTCTGGGGAAACCAGAGGGCGGCAGGGGGTTTCCTTGCTATTTGCTAGCCGACATGCAATACATGAGCTTCCAGTGCATATTAATTTTACTTATTTTAAATATATATTTTAGAATGAAGAGAATCACTACAGTCCTCAAGAAGTGAAGAAAGATTAGGGAAAAGCAGAAGATGCCATCCACTAAGCCCAGACAAAACCAACACAGACATGTCTTAACAAAAATGAAATACTAAAAAGGGCAATCAGAAACAGTAAAACAAAGCAGCCTTCTTATTCCTCTGAATCAAAAATGAAGGAGTCACTTCCATTCTTCTAATCCTTTTGTGATCTGGAGCTGTTTCAAGAGAGTCTCTGTTAATTTGCTTTCCCTTACTTAACTCTCATTCCAGTCATACACTTAAAATGTGTGCTATTTTTTTGTACTTGAATTTTTTCTTAAGTATCAATATCTGTTGATCTCTTATAAATAAGTAGAAATCCTTCACAGGATAATAAAATGAATTTTACACTTGTCTTTCCCATCGCCATTTTTCTATCAGTTAGATTTAGTCCCATACCAGTTTTATTGAAGGACCATCTGCAGCTTCCCTTAATTTTGGATCAGGCCTGGTGTGCTTGTCAGGATTTAGCAGCTACAGTGAATGCTGTCTCGCCAAATCATGAATTGAGTAACCAAATTAATGCCAAGGCACTTTTTTTTTCCCCCTAGCTTTTGAGCTTTTTTTTTCCCTGTTGCTGTTGTTGGAATTGTTTTCCATCTACTAAAAAAATATTTGCATTCTTTTGTAGAAAATAAATGAAAGTAAGCCAGTTGTGTTTTACCAAGTTGTTTATCTACTATTTCAACCAGTATTACATTAAGGAAACCTATTGTCTCATCTGTGGAATCTACCCTGAAATTTAAAAATTATCTGCTTTTGCCTGAAATAAATAATAAAAACTAAACCTGTGAATTTTTGTGGTGCAGGAGAAATGCATGGAAAGAACTCATCTATAAATCTGAAGACATAGCTTGAAGCCATCTCCTAAATAGATTTGGTCTTTTTAATATTGGAGGGGAAAGTTTGTGTCTTCAGAACTGCCCTAGATATACTCCTTACAATACATTAAGATTTTTTATATGCATATTATTTACATTGGTTGGGAACATGAACAAGTGGATATCTGAGATTATTAAAACCAGATTTTGATTACTAGTGAGGCTTGTGAGGCGACAAATTTCATCTTGTGGTGGGGTGAGAAAGTTCCCTCCCCACACACAGGGAAAGAAACCACAGCTAGCTCAGTCGGAAAAGCAGATGAAAGCTATATTTACAAGCATAAATGGAATGCAATGAATATATACACAAATATACAATATTTACAATATATATAGAGGAAAATACAGCAATGAACACAATGCAGAAAAACCTTTTTCCCTCCAGCCGACCAGGGGGGTTCCCTGAACCCCCCTCTCTCCCTCCCCACCTCCCCTTTTCCCCAAAAAGGGTTAGAGAGAGAGAGAAAGGCAATTAAGGAAGAAAAATTCTGTTAGCTCAAAAAGCACATGCAAGAATTAGTTCTCTTATCTGGTTAGCTGTTAACTCAAGGCCGTTCCTGCTTCAGAAAGAGAGAAGCCGTCCAGCCCACAGGACAGAGAAGCACAGACTGCACCCAGCCTGAACCCAAACCAGACACAGACTGAACCAACAGAACCCAAACTCAAAACTGCACCCTACAATCTACCAATGAAATTAGTTTAGACTATCTTGTTTTTGTTCAAATATCAAAAACATTCAGCTAGAGTGTTCAGCAACTGTCTCTTTCTTAAAGACACAGCCTCAACCGGTCACATGCATGCACTAAGATAGGATTTTCAAGATGTTTTTACTCTCTATTTTGTAGTTCCCTTAGCACAGTCCCAGGAGTGGCACTTGGGAATCTCCCCTTGCAATAATTGTGGGAATCAGAAGGACAGCTCAATTCAGCTTGAAGCTGGACTTTGCAAGGAAATGTGCTGAATGTAGAATGTTTGTGAACAGAAATTAACTGGCAAAATTAATAAAAAATAAGATAATGAGGAAGAACAAAGGACCTGGGGTATGATTCACCTTCTAACATATTGCCAGTTAATTTTTAAAATATAGAGGCACTTGTGACTGTAGGTCACAACTGAAAATTCGTGATGAGTAAAAGGAAGAGCTACAAAGGTGTTTTAACAATTGAAGAGGAGGATCTTGAAAAACTTAAAACATACGCTTTTAAATAAACCTTAAAATTCCAATTTCTGATACAATTAAGAGTACATAAACTAGCATATTTTGGTTGGTTTGCTTGTTTTCCATCAGGGAGAACTTTAGTAATTGCTCAGAATATTCAAAGGCAGGTTGTGGTGAGACAGAGACATAAGGCAAGCATCTTGCACTGTAGTGTCAGTTCATATCAGAAGACCTAGCACTTCTGAAGCAAATTGCTCAGCTGTCCTTGTGTGATTGGTCATAGCGCATATTGATAAGAGGCCTTGGCAGGCACAAGTTGTCATTCATTTTAATGAAGTCAAAGAGGCTAATAAATATTAGGAAACTGGAACTAGACCAGTCTAAAACACATGTAGAGTGGACATTGTCTAATCACAATTGTTCACAAATACCTGACAGAAACACAAACTGCATCACATGTTCAAGGCTTAGTGAGACACGTTTGCTTACAATGGATATTTTGTAGCTGTAGGTTAGACAGACATATTGCAAATGAGACTTTTTGCATAATTCTATCTCATTCTGATGATTCCTGGTGATATTGCCTTTCTCTTCTAGTTTCTTTGCAACTATACTACTGCAATCGTGTGTCTCATTTTCTTTGCTGTGGCTTACAGAATAATTTTCTGAGGAATATAGGACCCCTCTATTGCTGTAATGGCATCCACATTCCTTTCTCTGTAAACCAGTCATTGCCTTGCTGTTCAGTGCACTTCAATGTTTACCACAGAGAAGCAGCTACCTCTCTGGAACATCACAGAATCACAGAATATATTTGGTTGGATGAGACCTCCAAAATCATCCAGTCCAACCTTCAACCCAGCACTGAAGGCTTAACCCTGAACCATGTCCCTAAGACAGATCCACACTTCACTTGAACCCCCCCAGGAATGGTAGCTGCACCAGTGCCCTGGGTATACGACTACAGTGTTTAATAACCCTTTCAGTGAAGCATTTCCCAATATCCAGCCTAATCCTCCCCTGGTGCAGATTGTAATCATTTGTCATCAAGGAAAAGAGGCTGGCCACCTTCTCACTCCAACCTCCTTTCAGTTGTAGAAAGCAATAAGGTCCCCCTCAGCCTCCTCTTCTCAAGACTGAAAACCCCAGCTCCCTCAGATGCTCCTCATAGGTCATATGCTCCAGGCCCTTCACAAGCCTTATTGCCCTTCTTTGGACACATTCCAGCAACAGCAATATGACTAGAACACTCAAGAATAACTAGAGTTACAGTCATTGACTATTATTTTAGACATGCTCTAATGACCAAAATCATATGTGTCAATTCTGCCTCACTAACCTACTTGAACACACTAACAGAGCTGTAAAACCATACTTAAAATGCCAACTACTGAAGCATAGAGTTTTTGCAGGGTGCACACAACCAAAGGACTACTTTTCAAAACTAATATTTGTTCTTTGCCCATGTCCCAGATTATATTATAGTCCGCTAGGCCAGCTGAAAGTTGGACCAAATTATATCAGTAACAATTTCTCACATATTTTTTTCCGAAGTTGAAGTGGTTCAGCAAGTAATTTTGATAAGTATTTAGTAACTCTGAAATTATTTGAAGCATTTAATTGTATCAGAAATTGGAAATTGTAGGCTTGCATCATATAAAAAACCTATGTGCACAGTGTGAGCTGTTAAACTGGTCTGGCCTGAACTCAGAGGTGTAGTATTATTTCTGCTAGCTGACTAGGTAAATATAATTGTTCTAATCAGATGTACAATGCTAATATTTGGTTTAAGTTCAAAATTCTCAGTCTCCAAATTTTAATGGATTTTCTGAAGAAAAAAAATAAGAAAAAAAGAGGAAGAAAACCCCTGTTTTACATAAACATGAATATTTCATCCTGGATAACTGCTGGTGGAATATCTGAGATGAAACTATCACAGAAAATGCATCAGGGAATTTGCAAGGCTAGAAACAACTTCCAGATCATAGTAGTATCATAGTATCCGTCAGGGTTGGAAGGGACCACAAGGATCAGCTAGTTCCAACCCCCTGCCAGGGGCAGGGACACCCTACACTAGATCAGGCTGGCCATAGTCTCATCCAGCCTGGTCTTAAACACCTCCAGGGATAGGGCCCAACCACCTCCCTGGACAACCCATTCCAGGGCTTCACCACTCTCATGGTGAAGAACCTCCTCCTCATGTCCA
Source organism: Colaptes auratus (assembly GCA_015227895.2). Taxonomy (NCBI): domain Eukaryota; kingdom Metazoa; phylum Chordata; class Aves; order Piciformes; family Picidae; genus Colaptes; species Colaptes auratus. The sequence goes on from CM037631.1 coordinate 45,846,745, forward strand.
GCCTGAACCTCCCCACCTCTAGGTTCATTCCATTCTCCCTAGTCCTATCACTACCTGATGTCCTGAGAAGTCCCTCCCCAGCCTTCTTGTAGGCCCCCTTCAGATACTGGAAGGCCACAATAAGGTCACCATGGAGCCTTCTCTTCTCCAGACTGAACAGCCCCAACTCCCTCAGTCTGTCCTCATAGGAGAGGTGCTCCAGCCCTCTGATCATCCTCATGGCCCTTCTCTGGACACCTTCCAGAGCCTTCCGGGCCAACAGCTATGAGGTCCTGCTTTTATACCTTAGCTGGGCAGGAAGGGGGAGTGGAACAGACTCAGCTTCCCAGGTGAAAAATGCCCTGCAGGGCGTGAAAAGTACCTGCAAGCCCTCCACCCTGCTTTGTTCTTTTGTTCCCAGAAAAGGGTGTTAACCCACCACAATCCACCCCTCTGTTCCACTTCCTCTCTCCTGCCACAGCCCCTTCATGCAATCTTGACACGTGATATTCAGATCCTTGATACAAGTGCCTTGTTATCCCGGCTTTCTCTCTCCCAGGGCAAGTCTCTCTCTCTCTCTGGTGATGGTTAATGTAGGTGCTGCTTGAACTGGGCAGGGATGTGGAGAAAAATCAGGAATCAGTTTGTCTTTGGAAGGGAAAAAGCCAGGAACAGTCCATTGCTGTAGGGACACTGGGTACAGTCCATTGCTGCAGGGACATCGGGTACAGGTGCAATGATGCAGGAGCTCTCTGGTGTACTGGTGTGCAGTGTGTACGTTGTGTCCTGGATGCTAGGCTGGTATTAGGCTAGGAGGGAGAAACTTAGAACAACTTATAACTATTTACACAATGACTATAATACATTGATAAGTGTTGCCCCACCCCGAGTTCATCCCCTCTCAGCCAGAGTCACGTTCCGCTGTGGGATACACTGAATGTCCCCAGTTTCTAACATGACCCAGTAGGTGTGACCAGGACCCTCAGCTGAGACCACCCCTCGGGTTGGTTTGCCCCCACCAGCAGCAGGAAAAACCCACACTGCCTTTCCCAGCAGGTTCTTCTCAGCAATCACAGGAACTCCATCTCCATCCACTGTTTGCAGCAGGTGGGACTGGGCAGGACCAGCTCGGTTCACAGATCCTCTGCTGTTCACTAACCAAGTGGCTTGAGCTAGGTGTTTTTCCCAGTTCCTAAAGGTTCCACCCCCCATGGCTTTTAGGGTGGTCTTTAGCAAGCCATTGTAGCGCTCGATCTTCCCGGCAGCTGGTGCATGGTATGGGATGTGGTAAATCCACTCAATGCCATGTTCCTTTGCCCAGTCTCTTATGAGGTGGTTCTTGAAGTGGGTTCCATTGTCTGACTCAATCCTCCCGGGGGTGCCGTGTCTCCATAGGATGTCTCTCCAGGCCCAGGATGGTGTTGCGAGCAGTGGCATGAGGTACTGGGTAGGTCTCCAGCCAGCCTGTACTTGCCTCCACCATGGTCAGTATGTACTGCTTGCCGCTGTGAGACCGAGGCAGGGTGATGTAGTCGATCTGCCAGGCCTCTCCGTACTTATATTTCGACCATCTGCCCCCATACCACAGAGGCCTCATGCGCTTGGCCTGCTTGATGGCAGCACAGATGTCACACTCATGGATGACCTGTGAGATGGCCTCCATAGAGATGTCCACTGATCTGTCCCGAGCCCACCGGTATGTGGCATCTCTCCCTTGGTGGCCAGAAGTGTCATGGGCCCAGCGAGCTAAGAACAGCTCACCCTTGTGTTCCCAATCCAAGTCTATTTGGGAGATTTTAGCTGCCAGATCTGCTTGGTGGTTATGCTGGTGTTCTTCATTGGCTCTGCTCTTGGGGACGTGCGCATCGATGTGCCGTACCTTTGTTGGCAGCCTGTCCAGGCGGGCAGCGATGTCTTGCCACAGCTCAGCGGCCCAAACAGGCTTCCCTTTTCTCTGCCACCCGTTCCTCTTCCATTCCTTCAGCCACCCCACAAGGCATTGGCTACCATCCAGGAGTCAGTGTAGAGGTACAGCACTGGCCAGTTCTCTCGTTCTGCTATATCCAGGGCCAGCTGGACAGCTTTTACCTCTGCGTACTGACTGGATTCACCTTCTCCATCCCTTGCTTCCGCCACTTGCCTTGTCAGGCTCCAAACAGCTGCCTTCCATCTCCGCTTGCTCCCCACAAGCCGGCAGGACCCATCTGTAAATAGAGCATAGCCCTTCTCATTGTCAGGGAGATCGTTGTATGGGGGAGCCTCCTCAGCACGGGTCACTGTCTGCTCTGGTGGCATTCCAAAGTCATCACCCTCTGGCCAGTTGGTTATCACTTCCACTATGCCAGGGCGTTCGAAGCTCCCCATTCGAGCTCGCTGCGTTATCAGGGCCATCCACTTACTCCAGGTGGCATCTGTGGCATGATGTGGGGTTGAGCCTCTTCCTTTGAACATCCAGGTCAGGACTGGAAGCCTTGGAGCCAGAAATAGAGGTGACTCAGTCCCAATTACCTCAGAGGCAGCCCGGACACCCTCATAGGCAGCTAGGATTTCCTTTTCTGTCGCGGTGTAGTTGGCCTCGGAGCCTTTGTACCCCTTACTCCAGAAACCTAGGGGCCTGCCCCTGGTTTCACCAGGGGCCTTCTGCCACAAGCTCCACATAGGACCATTCTCACCGGCCGCAGTGTACAGCACATTCTTGATCTCTGGTCCGGTTCGAACAGGTCCCAGAGCCATAGCTCAGATCAAACGAGACCACCTCTCGTTTGATCTGGTCGAATGCCACCTGCTGCTCAGGTCCCCACACAAAATCATTTTTCTTCCTTGTTACATGGAAGAGAGGCTTCACAATCTGACTGTACCCGGGAATGTGCATTTTCCAGAAGCCCACAAGCCCCAAAAAGGACTGTGTCTCTTTCTTGTTCGTGGGCTGCACCATAGTGGCTACCCTGTTCACCACCTCCTGAGGGATGTGGCGACGGCCATCCTGCCATTGAACACCCAGGAACTGGATCTCCCTGGCAGGCCCTTTGACCTTACTTCTCTTGATGGCAAAGCCAGCCTCCAGTAGGATATCGATTATCTTCTCACCCTTCTGGTAGACTTCCTCTGCTGTCTCACCCCATACGATGATGTCATCGATGAACTGCAGATGCTCAGGGGCCCCACCTTTCTCTAAGGCAGTCTGGATCACCTCATGGCAGATGGTCGAGCTATGGACCCAGCCCTGAGGCAACCGATTCCACTGATACTGTACTCCCCTCCAAGTGAAAGCAAACTGTGGCCTGCATTCTTCTGCAATGGGAATGGAGAAAAAGGCATTAGCAATGTCAATTGTGGCATACCACTTGGCTGCCTTCGATTCCAGCTCGTACTGGAGCTCCAGCGTGTTCGGCACAGCAGCGCTGATCGGAGGAGTCACCTCATTCAGGCCACGGTAGTCCATGGTCAGTCTCCATTCCCCATTTGCCTTCCGCACTGGCCATATCGGGCTGTTGAAGGGGGAGTGAGCCTTGCTGATCACCTTCTGGCTCTCCAGTCGTCGAATCAGTTGGTGTATGGGGTGCAGGGAGTTCTGTTGGTCCTGTATTGCCTGCGATGCACTATGCGAGAGGCAATAGGTAGCTTCAAATCCTGCACCTTATGGCTGCCCACCATGGAGGGGTCATCCGACAGCTCAGGCTTGGTGGACAGCTGTTCTTTGCCTGCGGTCTCCACAGCTGCCACCCCAAATGCCCACTTGTGCCCCTTAGGGTCCTTGAAGCATCCCTCCCGCAGAAAGTCAATGCCAAGAATGCAAGGTGCATCTGGACCAGTCACTATGTCGTGCTTTCCCCATTCATTCCCGGTCAGGCTTATCTCAGCTTGCAGTACAGTCAGGTCTTGTGAGCCCCCTGTGACTCCCTGAATGCTTATGGGTTCAGCCCCTTTGTACCTCGATGGTATCAGGGTGCATTGGGCCCCTGTGTCCACCAGAGCTCGGTACTTCTGGGCTTCTGAAGTGCCAGGCCATTTCACATACACATCCCAGTATACTCTGTTATCCCTGGCCTCCACCTGGCTGGAGGTAGGGCACCTCTAATGCTGGCAGCGATGTCCACACTTGTCGCAGGGTCCTGTGTTACTAGGGGAAGGGTCTCTTGAGCGAGAGGGACCACTCCGGGAAACTGGGGCAGCCCTTCTTCTGGATGAGTTGTCCCCAGTGTGGCCACCTTGCAGTTCCCGCACTCTGTTCCAGAGGGCAGATGTGGGTTGGCCATGCCAGGTGTCCATGTCCTCTCCGTGGTCACAGAGGAACCTCCACAGAGACCCTCTGACATTCCGATTGGCTTGGGGTGCTCTCCTAGGGGAAGGTCGCCTGTTCCTGATTGCTGAAACCTGGATCCATTCTGAGGGAGAAGGGGAAAAGGAGGCATCGCTCCCCCTTTTCAGTTCAGACATGGAGGTCTTGATCTCTTTGACAATGTCTTTGGCCATAGTTTCTATGGCTGAGATCAGGGGTTTCTGATTTACGCTGTCCTCATATTCCCTTAAATCATTGGCAAACTCACAGACAGTTTTAGGACTTCCATCCTGTCCAGTCAGGAGTATCCCTCCTAATGTGGGAGCATATTTCTGAGGAGCACCCTGGGTGAGCTTCTTTACGAAGGGCCGTCTCATGGGCACCTCATCTGGGTCCGAAGGGAGCTGGCCATCCCCATAAATTATTTCCAGCACAGCCATCTGTCTCAGGTAGCGAATGCCCTGTTCCATAGTTGTCCATCTAACTGGGGCCCAGGGCAGGTCATCCCTTGAGTGGTACCGGCTCTTGATGGCATTGAGGATCCGGGCCCAGAGAGTGTGTGTTCCATCGAGTTTGGCTAACTCTTTGTCCAGACCAGCATCACGAGTCATGGAGCCTAAAAGCTTTGCCTCTCTTATCCAGGTCCACTGTGTCCACCCCCTCGTCCCAGCATCTCAAGGCCCAGCTCAGTATTGGCTCACCCTCTTTCCTTGCGTAATCCAGACGAGTTTGCCTTAGTTCCTTTCTGGGTAACGATGTGACAGTTATTTCCTGGTCTGACTCATCTTCATCCACCACTGGGTTCTGTGAGGTGCTGGGGCCTGCTGAGGTTCCTTCCTCTCCATCTGTGCTTGGCGATGATTTTTGACTTCTTTTCCTGTGGTGACTGGTGCCAGAGAGACTGCATTGGCAGGAGCATCAGGGGTTAACTGTGGAGCTGCTGGTGGTGGGGCAGACCCTTGTGCCTGGGGCTCAGGCTGAGATCTGGCACACTCATTACAACCTGACCCCTCCCTCTTTGTGTTTACAGAGTGCTCACAATGCCCACAGCAGACATGCCCCCAGTCGTTGAAGAGTGCAAAGGTGTGTGTTATCACCCTCCAAACAGCTCTTAATGGGTTAGCTCGTCCCCCACCCAACAAGGTCACAGCAAATGCCCCTGTAAGGATTACATTCAAGCATATGGAGCATATTGCAATGTACAGCAATTTTCCATCACAGGCACATTTATCTACACCATTGGTTTCACAGCCTTCTGCAGGAAAATTTCCTGTGTTAGAAAAGTTACCACTGACAGTGATACTCAATGAATTCAGGAGATACATGCCCAGCTTCATTGGTAAAGTTTTCATCCATTTGATCAGCATCTCTATCATTAACCACACCACATGGTAAGTTATTAATTTGTAGATGTGGGTCCAAAAGATCCAGCCAAACACCCACGCAAAGGCTTGGACCACCAGGCTCTTTAAAATCGCCATCTCTACTTCCAGTCCCTTTTTCAGACAAAGTTTTGCTTTCCCAAGACAAGATTAATTTCCAAGCCCCACGTTGGAGGTGCCAAAAATTGTGGTGGTTTGAGCCTTAACTGGAAATTAAGAGCTCAAGTGGGGGGCAAGGCTGAGAATCTCTCCCCCACTCCCCCCCTCTTCCCTCCAACAGAGAGGGGAGAAAAGGAAAGAGCAAATCCACCAAACAATAATTGGAGTCAGCTGGGAAGTAAAGAGGTAAAGAGTTGTCTTTAGCAATATATATATATATAAACAATAACAGGAAAAAAGGTTCACAAGGGCAAGAACAAGGATGGATGGGAGGGGGACAAAAACAAGAGAATAATACAAAACCAGCCTTCTCTGAGGAAGCATGGAGGCAGCAGGTCCGACCACGTGTCAGAGGAGCAGGAGGGTAGCTGCAGTAGCTCTCGTCCAGCAGAGGCAGAAGCCAGAAAAGCCGGGCCAACAGCTATGAGGTCCTGCTTTTATACCTTAGCTGGGCAGGAAGGGGGGAGTGGAACAGACTCAGCTTCCCAGGTGAAAAATGCCTGCAGGGCATGAAAAGTACCTGCAAGCCCTCACCCTGCTTTGTCTTTGTTCCCAGAAAAGGGTGTTAACCCACCACACACATCAGATCCTCTTGTAATAGGGGGCAGAATGGACACAGTATCCAGGTGGGGGTTCACCAGAGCTGAGTAGAGGGGGAGAATCACCTCCTTGACCTGCTGACCACACTCTCTTGATGCAGCCCAGGATCTGATGGCTTCTGGGCTGCAAGTACACATTGAGAGCTCATGTTGAGCTTCTCGTCCATCAGCACCCCCAAGTCTCTCTCCTCAGGGCTGCTTTCCAGCCAGTCACTGCCCAGCCTGTACTTGTGCCTGGGATTGCCTCGACCCAGATGCAGGACCCTGCACTTGGTCTGTTGAGCCTCATGAGATTGGCTGTGCCACCTCTCCAGCCTGTAAGGTCCCTCTGGATGGCATCCCTTCCTCCAGCGTGTCTGCTGCACCACACAGCTTGGTGTCATCAGCAAATGTGACTCAATGCCACTGTCCATGTCACTGACAAAGATGTTGAACAAGACTGGTCCCAGGCTGATCCCTGAGGGACTCCACTGTCACTGGACTACACGGACATGGACCATTGACAGCCACTCTTTGGGTGCAGCCATCAAGCCACATCTCCATCAAAACCCTTGTTTCACCAGTTTGGAGACCAGGATATGGTGTGGGACAGTGTTGAAGGCTTTGCTCAGGTCCAGGTAAATGACATCAGTTGCTCGCCCCTCATCTATTAATGCTGTCACCTGTTCATAGAAGGCCACCAGGTTTGTCCGGCAGGATTTGCCCTTGGCAAAGCCATGCTGACTGCTCCCAATCACCTCTTCACTATTCTTCTGAGCCAGTAGTGCCTCCAGGAGGATCTGCTCCATGATCTTTCTGGGCACAGAGGTGAGACTGTGTTCTTTAAAAAGTGCTAAAGGTCCTTATATTTTCCATGTCTGTTCTTTAAATAACAAACCTGAAGATCTCAGCCATCTGTATATTTCTGATTGATTAAAAAAACCCCAAACAACAAAACAAACACAAAATATAAAAAAGGCAAAAAACAAACTCAAAGACATAATTTTCTCATGTTATTTTTAGCATTTTTTTACCTTGTCATAATACATATATCAGCACTTGAATTTATTAAGAGGGTAAACAATCAATAAAGCATCTTTTCCTTTTATTGTGTTGCTGTTTGCAAATGTGATCACACTAATAGCACTTGCACTGATTAAGGAACATATCAGGCAGTATTCTTGATGTGACTAAATAATAAAGAAAAGACATTGCAAGTGCAGAATCAGACTTCTCATGAGAATAACAATTTCCTTGTATCTAAAATAACTCCTTTTCCCCCTCACCCTCTTCAAAGACTTGTACTCTAAAACCCAGGGCTGATAGAGCTCGTTGATCCATCCAGGCTTCTGTTGCTATCTGTGCATGTCCTCTGTCTTCTTAATATTCAGGTAGTCCCTGCACTTGTTTTGGGGTAAGATTCTTTGTTAACTCCTTCAGCATGTTTAACTTCATGGCTGAAATCTTATAATAATTTACTATCATACAGGAAAGAGAATCTACTACCATACAGGGAAAAAAAAGTGGCATATTCGTGGTACTTATATATTTAAATTACCTGTGTTCTTTTTTTCATAAGTGAAAGTATTTTTCAGTGCCATGTGACTTGATGAAGTACTGTACAGTCAAAGTGGTTTTGCAGAAACATATGAAAGAAGTACAGTAAATAAGATGTACAGGGGATTTATTTAATTTTTATTTTAATAAATGCTTCTGCATTGCTTCCTTTCATAGGTACTAGGTTGGAGCATTTTTCATGCTCCAACCTTTCTTATGTAGCTGTTTTGAGAGGGAGATGTCTGGACCACAGTTCAGCAAAACAGTTAAGATTTTTCTTAATGAACTCCAAAATGTTCCCATTTTAGTCATGGACAGACTCCTGAGTGCCCTAAATGTCAAAGTTCCATATGAAGAAATCAGCAATAATGCCAGGAAGCTATTCCAGATGACTTTCCCAGGTAACCAGGAAGGCCAATGGCATCCTGGCCTGCATCAGGAACAGTGTGGCCAGCAGTATCACAGTATCACAGTATCACTAAGGTTGGAAGAGACCTTGTAGATCATCGAGTCCAACCTGTCACCACAGACCCCATGACTAGAATGGCCCCACGACATGGTATGGCCAGTAGGAGCAGGAAGGTCATTCTGACCCTGTACACTGCACTGGTTAGGCCGCACCTTGAGTCCTGTGTCCAGTTCTGGGGCCCTCAGTTTAGGAAAGATGTTGACTTGCTGGAACGTGTCCAGAGAAGGGCAACAAAGTTGGTGAGGGGTTTGGAACACAAGCCCTCTGAGGAAAGGCTGAGGGATCTGGGGTTGCTTAGCCTGGAGGAGACTCAGGGGTGACCTTATTGCTCTCTACAACTACTTGAAGGGAGGTTATACAATACAATAATACACCAGGTTGAAAGAGACCTACAAGATCATCACGACAACCCATCAACCAATCCAACCCACCTAAACAACTAAACCATGCAGCCAAGCACCCCATCAAGTCTCCTCCTGAACACCTCCAATGAAGGTGACTCCAGGCAGAGGTTGGTCTCTTCTCCCAGGCAGCCAGTACCAGAACAAGAGAACACAGTCTCAGGCTGTGCCAGGGGAGGTTTAGGCTGGAGGTTAGGAGGAAGTTTTACACAGAGGGAGTGATTGCCCATTGGAATGGGCTGCCTGGGAAGGTGGTGGAGTCGCCGTCACTGGAGGTGTTCAGGAGGAGACTTGATAGGGTGCTTGGTTGCATGGTTTAGTTGATTAGGTGGGTTGTATTGTATTGTATTGTATTGTATTGTATTTAGGTGGGTTGGATTGGTTGATGGGTTGGACGCGATGATCTTGAAGGTCTCTTCCAACCTGGTGTATTGTATTATTGTATTGTATTGTATTATTGTATGACAGGACAATTGAAGCAGAAATAAAGTGTACGGTAAATTAAAATGTTACAACTTGACAGATTTTTACTCACTTGATAAAAAATAGATAAAAAAATCATTAACTCTGTCATGCAAACTTGAAGACAATAAGGTGGAACTTAAAAACACAATAGCTAAAAATAAATTCAGGGATGAAGACTAAATCTGTTGCTGCACAGAAAGAAAAAATGTGAAGCAGTTACATGGAAGAGGTGGAAGTATTCACAAATTACTCTGTTTCTGTGTTTAAAATTGAAATGTTTGAAATGAAGCCTGAGCCTTAGGAAGTATCTGAGGCATCAAATAACATCAAAATTAAATTTTTTCTTGTCAATGCTTCCAGAAAATATAGGCCCTTGAATCTTGAGGAACTAGAAAAAGACCTCTGTAAACCAAAGAATGGCTCAAATCAGCAATTTGGAGAAGGGCTGAAAGACATCTTTTGATCTCTGACACCTTTGAAATACTGAAGCGTTAACCATGAACTGAATCACAGTGACACCTCTACAAACTGTAGTTCAAGCTGAGAAGAGTTTTAAATATTTAATAAACTAATTCCTAGAAAGATTGCATTATGTAGAGGATATTGTTTCCAAATGATGAACAAAGCATAACTTTGCCCTTAAAGCCAACAAAAGCTGAATTTAGAGGGAAAAGTAATTGTATTGATAGATTGAAGCAGAAGCTAGGAAAAATAAAAAGGGACCAGGATTTGGATGACTAGTAGCTTCATCTCTGCAAAAAGCACATTAACAAAAGTTTACAAGACATGTTCCTTGTCTTTGCTCTTGGTGTACAAATAAAAGCAAATAGAGCTGGTATTTTATTTCTTACTCAGGATTCTTAGCTGGTTTTGCTTTAACAGGGGTACATTTTGGAGTTCTGCCTGCATCCAGTTTTAGCAGATTCTTGGAAGCCAAAGCCACAGTTGTTTATAACAAATCATAATATTTAACATACTTACTGTCTTAATCATTTGTAAACATATCACACCAGCATTTACTGACCTACTTCACAACATGTTTCCCAAGAATGATATGTATCACATGGAAATACGGCAATGACGTATTCTGGCAGCTTGCTGTGTCTGGGAGCTAAAGAAGACTGGGATCTAACTCCAGATTCAAGCACTGGAATTAGACTTAGTACAGAATAATACATCTGGGTGGTTATTCAGCTACTCAAGGATGCATGTCTGTTTCAGGCAGAATGAAACATCCCTTCAGACTCTGTTGGGTAGCTTGACGTCCATCAACAACCATGGGAGATTAGCCACCTAGATGACACATAGACATGTGCACTGGTGATTAAAGTGTTCAGCTGTGTGAACTTGAGCTGCTACAATCTGGGCAGCATAATCAGTAGGCATCTGGAGCAATGTGAGATGCCTTAAGAGCACAGGAGATAGATAGATAGATAGATAGATAGATAGATAGATAGATAGATAGATAGATAGATAGATAATCTGCATAGATTGACAGATATGATGCAAGACAGGGTGACACAAACATTTCTGCAGATAGATACTCCACAGCACCCATTTAGATGACTGAATCCTACTCTTTGTGTTCAATAATTGGTTTAGCTCCACGGTTATCTCTGCTTTGATACAACACAAATTTGATCTGTATTATCTGTCAGGTTACCTCTTTCAAGGACTAATGCAATTTTGTGGTGGGGCTTGTTGCATCTAGTCTTAGCCATATCTTCAAAAAATAGCTTTACAGCCTTTCACAAATTGACTGGATTAGGCCTGGAGCAACTTTGTTGAAGTTGATGGTGCTTTGAGCAGGTGGTTGGACCAGATGACCCCCCTAGAGACCTTTTCCAACCTGTAGGATTCTGTGGTTCTGCTTACATCTGAACTGACTACTATGCTATGCTCTGAGAGCCAGATAAGAGCTGTTCAGGGGACACATCTGACAAATGAAACTACCAGCTTCAGAGTGATGTGAATTGTACCCTGTGTGTGCCTGTTTCTTGCTGCTGACCTTAAAGAGCGTCTACAGTGACAGATTCAGATACAGATGCTGGCACTGAAGATCTCTAGAACTGGTCAGGAAAATCCTCCCTCAAGTAATTGTGAGATAATGGTCATCTCAATTTTTTTGTCTTTGTTGATTAGACAAAAGTAAAAATTGTGTATTTCGAACCAGTATATTCCTAAGGATCCTTGTTAAAGTATTTAAATAATAAATAAAATAAATACAAATTCTTCATATAAGTATTTAAAATGCATTACAATCATATCCATATTAATTTAGTTATATAATTTATAATACCTCTATTGTAGCTAACACATAGGTAGACAGTGTGGTTGCATAAAAATTGCAAAATTAAGTTCATTAATACAGTGGGGTAGAAAAGTCGGAGTGGTAGGAAGCATATTTAATGGTTACTGAGGTAGAGGGGTTTTTTCTAACATTTATCTCTACTTGCTGTGTGACTATAGGCAATGCACTGTGCCTCAGTTTATTCAAATGAAAATTTGTTATAATTAATATTCAGCATAATTAATGATTAAGCGCCTTGAGAACATGTGAGGAAACAAGCTCTAGAAGAGCAGAGTATTTTTGCTTCAGCCTCTTTAAAACTGTATCCCCTTGCCACATATTTTCAAAAAGTCTACAACTCCTTACTAGAGCTAAATGACTAATTCAGATGAATAATTTATCTGAAGAATTTTGCTTTGTTTTCTCTTTGCAAATTGTTCTCAAATAGACTGCAAATTCTTGGGCTTATTAGTTATTTCCAAATTATGCACAAATCTCTTCAGTGACTAATTCTGTGTCTGAAGATCGCTGAATTTTTTCCTGAAAATATTAATAATTTACGGTTTCACTGTTTTGGTCATCCTTTCCCATTATGGAAAAGCGTATGTAATTAATCAATGTAGTTGCACCTATGTGTAATGATAGTTTATAAATAAATACATATATGTGAAAAAATCCTGATTCATGGGTTTCAAAGGTCAGGTAGTACCAGGAGACCACCTACTCAGAACATCTGTAGAGTCAGTTTCCTCTAAGTTGAGCCTAATAGTATGTGCTTGACTCAGAGTGGCAGACTCCTTCTAAGAGGATCTGCAAGAGATTATTGAGAAAAGGAAGCATATTTTCAATAGAGTTAGATACACTATATGGGGATTGATTCTTTCTTCTCCTTTCACTGGAATAAAAGATTGCTAGAAACTATTGGATTAAATTACATTCTTGACTGGATGTGTTAAAGAAGCCAAGGATGCACTGCAATTGGTAGGTTCTTCCCATACTTAATTACCTCATGTTAAAAAAGGTTCTTATTTATAATATGAATTTATCAGGCTTCAATTTCCCATTACCAGTTATGTTGATAACTTTCTATGCCTGTACTCCCTGTGAATGTACTTGCACATCTCAATCAAGACACCTCTTGATCTTTTTGTCAGCTAAACAGTTCGAGTTTCTTGAGTTCTTTATTGTAAGCCTGGTTTTAGCCCTCAAATAATAATTCCTTCTGAATACTGTCTCAAATTTGTTGATGTGCTTTAATATTCTATTGCCAGCCTCAGCAGTGACATTTATATAGCTAAAGTTCGTGACATATTGATTGAGGACATCCATTTGCTGCTCAGAAATCATAAGAAATATCATTGCAACTGTTGTCAGACAAGTGGTGAATCACATATACTTAAAAGAAAAAAGTTTTAGTTACACATGCAAATTCATTTTTTGCCAGTGCAAATATTTCAATTGAATGGAATGACATATTTTTTTTAGTATATACTTGTGCCTACTTGATCTATTTAAAAATGGTTAAAACTGAAATATTTTTTAAACAAATGCTGTAATTTCAAAAAGAAAATTTAAAAAATATAGATAACATTTGTAAAATTATCAAGGACAATGGCTAATTTTATGCTTTTGATGTCACTTATGCTGTTAACTACATGAAATGTTATAGTTAGAATGAAACATACAGTGAGATATTTTTCTCAGCTGAAATTCAGAAGTAAAGATAATTTTTCACAAGCAATTTACTTGTATCTACATGGGAGCAACTAAATTAAAATTTGCTTTAAAATTGGAAAACACAATGCAATCTTGAGAGAAAGATACATGCCAAGTGCACAAATCAGAAAAATGGGTTACAGCAAGGCCCTGCTCCGTGGCCTACCCCAGACCCTGTATTCAATAGTTATGCTCATAATGGATTCAGCAGAGCTTGGATCAGGCTCTGAGTAAGTTTCTTGGCATCACATAGCAGGTTATAGAAATGGACACTTTCCTTTACTTTGTGCCTTCACCATCTGTTCTGCCCTCTAATTACAAATGCAAAATGAACATAATTAAATGTTGGCATCACACAAAAATAAGCTAGAAGATATTTCAATGCATATGCATGTTCTTTATTAAATGCAACAAGCATCTGTTTTGTTTTCTTATGTTTTGAGACACAGATAAAGAGAAATTGCTTTTTCCTGACAGAAGGAATATTTTTTATTAGTAAATTGGAGTTAAATGCAAGAGGTAATGCTTTACAACTGTCAGTAAAATGGTACTTCTGGAAGCAGAAATTCAGGCCTGAACTCCCTTCTGACGAAGCACAAGAAGAACAGCAAATAACCAGGAAGGAAAGATAGTACTAAACATTGTTCTCACCAACTATTGAAGTCAAGCTCATGGTCCAGGTGTTACTGGAGCTGTGCAATTGATGTAGAAGTACTAACTTTTGAGCAGGCATCAAGAATTATGCTAATTTCTGCTTGCAGTCCAAGCTACTAATCAGCAGGTGCTTGGCCCAAGCTAGTGTCTGCTTTCCATAGTGCTAAAGAGAGGCAACTCAGGGGCATTGTAATATGTACATGCATCACATTGTAAACACAGTGAACAGATATCTCTATGACAGTACACAAAAAATGGGAAGGGAGTTGCCTCTGGGCCTCAGACTGTCATGTGGTGGCTTGTGTTCAGACTGCTTGGGATCACCCTCCTCTAGAGTTGCATTTTACATGGTCCTATATTTCTCCAGGGTTCCAGTGGGTCAACCATAACACTTCTTTTTTGTGTAATTATTTAGTTCAAAGTGGCTGAAATAAGAATGTACTCTTCTGCAGTCTGCCACAATGATGTTCTTATATCTGGAAACTGAGGGCACTGTGTGGCATGCCCTAGATACAATCAGAAAGTACATGGCTGGTGGTCAGCAGAGACTCCCCTGAAACGGTGTTGGAGTATTTTGACTAGAAGAAGGCAAAATTGCTGCCAGCCTGTTCAGCTTGTTTTCCACACAAGTAAGCTGTCCCCCAAAATATGCTGAAGTTCTCTGTTAGAGTTGAGAGAGATGTCCCAAAGGGACAGGAAGGAGGCAGTGTGCCCTGGCAGCTCAACGTCTTGTGTGGCATAACAACTGCATCCACTGAAACTAGACCCATTGTCAGTCAGTTACTATAGCACTTGCACTGTGATAATGGCCAGGCCTTTGTTCATTTGAGTAATTTGGAATCCTGGATTAGACCCATGGAGTCCCTGTAGAGATCTTAGGTCGACTGAGGCATCCCTGACTGAATCTGCAAAATGCAGTCTGCCAAGATCTACCTAGGCTACTCAGTAGGATAGCTATGAAGATAAGGTTGTTTTAAAATAAACCACTTCCTGACAGTTCATTTCTGAAATCCAGGCTTCGTTTGAATTCACAGAGATTAATCATTTCCAGTAGTATTATGCTGAAACTGTTCCTTCATCACATATTTCATATTAAGCTTTACTGGATCATAGACTAGAAGTGAAGTGTTCCATTTCCCAGGCTGTGATTTACCACAAAGATAAAAAATTATCTCTTTTCTCTGTCACTCTTCTATGCCACCTGGAAAAAAACCTGCTTTGTATCAAAAAAAGAATCCACGAGTGAGTTAACTGAGTGTCTTATCTTGAGAGGCAATGCTCACAGTTTTCTTCAAGTAGACAAGCACTCCTACAGTTCAGTTTAATGGTCCGACAGAAAAGCAGTTGGGTAATGCTATCACAGATCACATTTACTGCAATGCTCAGCACTTCATGTTGTCAATACCTACTCACCCTGTACTGGCATGAAAAACTGAGGAAAAGAACCTGGTTGTTACATCCCAGTAAGACTTTAACATAAGTTAGAGAAGATTATCAGTATGAAACTTTCTTTTCTGGGGGCAGGAACATGAATTCTCTTGCAATTCTAATTTGGTTTTGTCTTCACTGTTCTTCCACATGTGCCAGCAACATGTTGCTGTCAACTGAACTGAATGAATCAGGGGGATGGAATACACTATGCTGCAGGTTAGATGTTACACATTACAAGACTGGTACATAACCTGCCACCAGTGAATACGGGCTGATTTCTCTGTTGTCAGTGAGTTCCCACGACTTGACCTGTTCTGAGGATGGTAACAAGCAGCTCAGCACTGTCAAAACTTTATCAATTTGGAGCTTGTCCAAAAGAAGGTCATTAGTGACTCTCGCTTGAATTTTCTCAGCCCTAAATTCAGCTCTAAAAATTGGGTGTGTAGTCCAATTTTGTCATTTGGGCTCCCTCTAGAGCCAGTTGGTGCTCTACCACATAATTTCTTCAGTTACAAGACGTGTGTCCAAGACAAATAGGGTGACTCATCCAACATGCATAGAAAGAATCCTGGTGATTAGCTCAATCTAGATGCCTAAAATGAGGAGACAGGAAAACCAGCCATGTGGGGTTTTGTAGTGGAAAGTGAGGAATGTTTCAAGTTAGTTTGGGAATTTAAGTTTTCAGCTAGAATGAAAATCAATGTCTGATGCTATTGGTATATTTAATGCTAAACCACTTATGGTGAACTTTTTACTGCTATAAAGTCAGTGGTAGATTGAGTGTATAAACCAGCATCGATGGGCAATTGAATAGGATTCTTCTCTTCCGTGATTATCTGCTGAAAATTGATAGCAATCATTATGCTATTGCAAATCCTGAGGTTCATCATCTTTGTTAATATAAATGTCTAATTTCAGAAGTCTGTTAAAAACAATCAAATAAACCCTAGCTCCAGGCTGAATATTTGACTATAAATACAATTTATAGAAGTGGACAGGTAAAAATTGCTCATATTTCCTAGGCAGGATTTTTCAAGGAAATCTCTTCCACATCTGCTAACCAGAGCCTATAGAAGCCCTACAGAAAGGCTAAGCAATATTTACTTCAGAAGGTTCATATGGCTGATGGATATGTGGTAGAAGAGAGAGGGAGTGTAATAGAGATGTGAAATACGACTTTAGAAGGAAATGTGAGACACAAAATTCATATCCAAGACACTCTACACTGCAACAATGTTCAGAATCACAGTTGCTATTTCAGGCACTCCAAATTTTCTTCCATATATGCCCTTCAGTGTTTTTTTTTAAAGACAGAGGTTGTACTGGGGACAATAACATGAGTTTATTACTGTACCTCACACAGCGTGAAGAAGAAGTGTTGGGTTTATTTTATTATTTTTTTTTCTAGGGTTCTGTTGAAGTGTTAAGTGGAAGAAGTAATAATGTAAATCTTGTTTCAAACATTCCTTGCTCTCCCCCAGCAGACTTGTATATTAAGACACTTGGGTAATTGGCCAATTTTACTGTAGCTCAGCATGCATTATTTTCTTTTGGTAAAAGGATACCATAGTAAATTTCAGTAAGAAGGAATTAAATAAGACTTGAATATGAAAGGAAAATGTAAACCAGACAGGATTGATAGGGACACATTTTCATATCTTTCTTTTAAGATCATTTTAAAAGCTTCCCTTCATTGCACTGGCTTTCTGCTGCTGAGTAATGTGAGGCAACATACTTGTTCAGCAGCAGCAGCAGCAGCTGGGAACTATTCATTTGCTGTATATTAGAGGTCAGCTACACTAGGGATGGATTCATTGTCCAATGAAGTTCTGTGGGAATGTTCCCACTACCTTTTGTGGGCACTAGAAATGGTGCTGGAGAAGACCTGTTTCTGAAGTTGATGGTAAAGCCTTTGGTGAGGTCAACCTCTCCTCGAGTCCTGAAGACAAATCTGCAACTCCATTTCAGTATTTTTGGGGAAGAAGAGAAGCCTTCCTGTCGCTTCTGTGTTAACAGAGGTGTCTCTGGCTTAATAACTTTGGAATCTTCAATATAAGTAACTGTGGGTCTGGTTGCAACAGTGCATTCCTCTTGCACCCAGTAACAAAAAAGAGGAATTGTTGTCTCCCTTTCTGCTCCTCCTAATTAAGCTGTAGCAGCCATCGGGATATTTCTTCAAGTCATTGTTTCTCAGTATGGTTTTACTGACACATGAAAAAAGCTTAGGAGCAAGAGTCGCATTGTGTTTTCTACTGAAGTTTCTGCTTTAAAGCTGGAACTCAGACTGCTTCACTCCACTGCTGACAATTTAGCAAATGGTCCATGTTATGCTGCTTTGATCTTGTGAAAGTTTTCAAAAATTTATCCTTGAAGAAAGCTACAGGCCCAACAGATCCCCCAGTTCATTAGCAATCCTTTAGCAGTTCCCAACAATTAGAGCTGTCAGACAGCCGAACTCCGTTCGGAGGCCGCGCATTCAAAATCCCTGACTAATGACTTGGTAAAAAGACTTGACAGTGTGTTGCAATTTGTTATAATTGAATCTAAGCTGCATCAGCTGTTTGAGGGGCTGAAATGTTTTCAAACATTACATTGATTTAAATTAATGCCACAAAAATATTCAGAAATCGTGTCTGTCAGATTCAGTGCTAATAATCATGTTCTCTTCAGATATGAGGAAGACATTTCATCACCATTTGAAAGCATTGTCAAGCAGACAGTTTAAATTCCCCCTCCTCCTCCTCCTCCTTTAAGTGGAAAATAAGTTGATAATCATTATATTCATGAGAGGAAAGTGCTTGGTAGCTGGAATGGGACAGTGTAGGAGGGAGCAGCCTGAACTATAAGACCCTTAGGAAGTAAACTTTGAAAAGCCAACTACAAACACTAATTTTCACTGGATATTTTCGATACAGAACTTCCAAAAATTAAAATATATTCTGTAGCAACTCTTGGAGAAAGTTCAAAAAGAAGAATTGTCCTTTCAAACTCACTCTCTGCCTTTAATTTAACAATGGACACATGATCTGAACAGTGGGACATTTGGCAAACAGACTTCCAGCACAAGATCCCTGGTCAAAATGTGCATCTGCTTTCAGAATACCTTTCACTCAAAAAAGATGAGATGACATGAGTTACTAAGGCAGATTTACTTTTCAGATAATTTTTCTACTTTTTTTTTTTATTATTGACTTTTTGTTTGTTTGTGGGGGTTTGGGTTTTGGGTTTTGATTTTTGGGTTGTTTGTAATTTTTTTTCTGTTTGGGTGGGTGTTTTTTTAATTCCTTTTTAGTATTGGAAATCTTTCCATTTAAATTGAGAGGGGTTTAAAATGTAAGCAGTGAACCTGACTTTTTCTCCTTTGAATGCTCTAGAGTCTAAAAATGCAATTTAGACTCCGTATTCCATTTGTATGTGGTCTATTTAAAAGCCGTCTTTATACAGAATTTGGGACTTTGCCTGTTCTGAAAAACAAAATAGTTTGAAAACAATGGTTTTTTCACTCTCTTGAAGAACAGAATACTTTGAGAGCACAAAATGATGAGTTAAGATTTAATTAGTAGAAAAATTCCAGTACCATAAGGGTTACTGAAGGAACACATTTCTCTCTAACACACCTGTGCAATTTAGTCTGAGCTGGGACACTACTGGTTTAACTATCATCACATTATTTTGCCTAATAGACAAGAAAACTATTGACAGACCCTAGCATAAAAAGAGCTAATGAACTTTTCTGACCTACAGAAACTGACTGAAAAATGCTGTTAACATCAGTTTTACTTCTCTGAGGGTCTGAATTTCACAGCATTCACCTGATCAAAGGTGGGTGTCTTCTGCATCCATACCCAATCCTGAGCTGGTCAATGAATAAAACTAATTGGAACAGTTCAGCTCTTCATAAGGTTGATAAAGTCTCAGCATTCACAATACTGTGGCTTGAACTGTAGAAAGCTAAAATAATCTCAGTTCTTAATCAGGAACTGGATATTCTTAGAAAACTGGCTGATTAGAAATTAGGCAAGAACAGAATGAAAAAGACCTCACTGAATCTTCACATTAATAAGTGCTTCCAAACTTTCACTTCTGTTCCAAGCTTACATCAGTTTTCCTACCCATTATATTATGAGTAATCCTGAGTATTAGTAAATATCATTTTCTCTGTATTTGCTGTTAATATTGTGGCCTGAATTTTTAATAGATTTCACAGGAAGTCTAATAAGAGTCTCTAGCACAAATGCAAAGACAAGCCTGTGTTACTTCAGAGGTGACACAACATACTTTTCTATTTCTTACAAAGTTTTACATGTGTAGGTCTCTATATTACCTAGATGATATCCAGGGAACTAACAACATATTATAGATTCTTTTAGTTTTGCCAGTGTCACAAATGAGTGTGGCTCATAAAGCTCCTTATGTAAAAAAAGCTTTCTATGCAATGTCTGATTATTTAAAAACATCAACAGCCAGCTTG
Organism: Colaptes auratus; assembly: GCA_015227895.2. Lineage (NCBI taxonomy): Eukaryota > Metazoa > Chordata > Aves > Piciformes > Picidae > Colaptes > Colaptes auratus. The sequence goes on from CM037631.1 coordinate 45,866,576, forward strand.
GGGTTCTTATAATTAAGTATTCCCAGGTTTTACAAAGATGTGTGTTCCAAGGATCATGGTTATCATTAAATAAATCACAGAAGAGTATTCCACTAACACATCCTATATCTATTTCCCATATCCTTTTTCTTTAAGGATTATGGATAAGGATTTTCTTTAAGGATTATGGATAAGGATTAGGCAGGTGTAATTTCAGGAATGCTGATGGTATGGCCCTTATTGAGCACTTAAAGCTGGATTTATTTCAATAACCTGATCTATTGAAGCTAGTCCTCTAGGCTCCCTCTATAGTCACAGGAGCGTGAGAAGTGCTTCCAGACAGTGATTTGCCTCACTACCTATCTTAGTCAACCATCTCCAGATGCTGTTCCTGCCACAGGCATTTTGTTTATTCAGATGCCTTGCAAGGTCAAAGAACTCTGCAGCTTTTCAGATGATGATACAGAAAAAATTCCATGGATAAAATTCATGATTTTTTTCTTTCCTGAAATCAACTTCCTGTATTTTCCAGGATTTGCTCTTTAATTCTGCCAGTTTTGTGACAACACCTTACTTAATTTTCATAGATATTTTCAGTTCATATAGAGCCACAATACTGAGCTCAACATCAAAGATAATACTGCAATGAAAAGAAACCAAGTTTCTAAAAGGCAAGGACCAATGCAAGACTGTTCCACCCCTGTTTTAGCATTTTAGCTATAGTCTTATTCTGGTATACTCTGAGTGCTAACAACATCTGCTGAAGTTGGAAGGAGCAGCTTCATAACAACATGCCTACCTGTAAAAGCCTGAGTTTAGGTACGACCATGTGAATTAGGTAACTTGATATTATGTGATATTTGATAAATATATAAAAGATGAGATTTATTCTTTTATAGTAGAGTTATGCTTCTTCCTGTAGTTCCCATAGCATCCTTGAATTCCTGTCGTGTGTTGCTGCTTTTTAATTATTTCTAGTGTACTTTCATGTTTCTTGCTTTGATTTATTCAGAGAGGAGCTTGTCTGCTCAAAGATGTAAAAAGTTTTGCTTTTTCTTCCACAGCAAATCAAAACACATAATCTAAAGTCAAGGTGATGAAAAAAGGTGGGAGGGAGGGAATGGTAATTATCTAAAGGTGTGATATCAAAAAAAGAGCCAAGTCACAGAAGATTTTTTCCATTTAACTTAAATAGCCAAGTTCAAAAGTTAAACAAGACACAACTGGGGTTAATTTAGCTTTCCAGGCTTTCATAAACTCATACTTGGGAGGTCGAAGGAGGGAAGTTAATTAGCCTCAATTGTGTCTTGTTTAACTTGGCTGAGTGAATCACTAACCCTTTTGTAAGTTGGCTTTTTTTTGTAGGTATCACACCTTTTGTATGACCAAACAGCTTTCTAACTTGCTTTTTTATTGATGTCTAATACTTTTTATCAGATATCATAGTCTCTTGGGGTGGTGGCTTGATAATAGTGTAGTTAAATAACAAGAATGTATTCATCCATTTCAATACCCAGAGAAAACAAATTAGTACAAATAGAGCTCTGAATGAAAGAACATACTCAACAAGCTTTGTATTCACAGATTCCTGAAATAAAGCCAAGTGCATAATCCACTCAATGAAAATTGTCTGGAATGTCCACGTGTTAAATTAGATACCAAAAGAAGCATCAACACACCCATGAATGCAACAAAATCAACACAAAACCCTACTTCCCTTCATCAAAAAAGCCACTTGGAAAATATGTACTCTGCCGCTTTTAGAACTTGTAATGGAACATACTAGAATGGGTTGCCCAGGGAGGTGGTGGAAGCCCCATCCCTGGAGGTTTTTAAGGCTAGGCTGGATGTGGCTCTGATCTAGTGTGAGGGGTCCCTGCCCATGGCGTGGGGGTTGGAACTAGATGATCCTTGAGGTTCCTTCCAACCCTAACAATTCTATAATTCTATATTCTTGAACAGTAGTGAAGAGAGTTGTTAGATTTTAATTTTATATTTTTTTATATCAGCAGACTGCTGAATTCAGTCTTAGAGTCTTAGTTTCCACAAACATCACTATAATGTTCCTGCTGACCAGAAGCTGAGTGTTGGCCTTTGCACATAAGATATGAACTGTAAGTGGAGAAAAAATTTCCATCACAATGTCATCAAGCACCTGGGGCCCGGGTAAGGGACATCACCAGGACACTACCCAAGCTAATCCAGCCCTCTGATTATTACCCATTGCTGGTAATCCAAGCTGGAATTGATGAGTTTGATAAGAAGGGCACAAGGACGATTAAAAGGGAATTCAAGGCCCTTGGACAATTGATTGATGGAGCAGGAGCTCAAGTGGTGTTCTGCTCAGTTTCCTCAGTGGCAGGGGTGTACACTGAAAGGAACAGGAGAACCCATGCCATCAACAATTGGCTCAAGGGATGGTGCCAGCAGTGGAAATTTTGGGTTCTTTGATCATGGGGCAACTTTTACTGCGTCTGACCTGCTGGACCTAGATGGGGTGAATCTATCTAGAAAGGGCAAGAGGGCTCTAGAACTCGAGTTGGCAGGGCTCATTGGGAGGGCTTTAAACTAGGTTTGAAGGGGGTGGGTGAGGAAACCAGTCTCTCCAGAGAGGAGAGAGAGGGACATAAACTAGAGTCAGAAAAGAAATCAGCAGCCCAACTGAAGTGCATGTACACCAATGCATGCAGTATGGGTAGCAAACAAGAGGAATTGGAAATCCTGGTCCACTAGGAAGACTATGATATAATTGCTATTACAGAAACATGGTGGGATGATTCACACAATTGGAGTACTGCATTGGGGGGTTACAAGCTCTTTAGGAGAGACAGGTGAGGGAGAAGAGGAGGAGGGGTGGCCCTGTGTATTAGGGAATATCTTGATGCCTCAGAACTTGAGGTTGCGGATGAAAGGATTGAGTGCCTGTGGGTTAAAGTCAGAGGGAGGGCTAACAAAACTGACAACCTGATTGGAGTCTGTTATAGACCACCAAACCAGGATGAGGAGGCAGATGAAATATTCTATAAGCTACTGGAGGCTGTCTCAGGATCATCAGATCTTGTCTTTGTGGGCAAATTTAATCTGCCAGATATCTGCTGGGAACTTAATTCAGCAGAAAGGAGGCAGACCAGAAGATTCCTGGAGTGTATGGAGGACAGCTTCCTGATGCAGCTGTTAAGTGAGCCTACCAGGGCTCAGGCTTTACTTGACCTGCTCTTCTCAAATAGAGAAGGGCTGGTGGGAGATGTGATGGTAGGAGGCTGTCTAGGGTTTGGCAATCATGAGATAGTGCAGTTTTCAATATGCAGGGAACTAAGGAGGAGCAGTAACAGAACCCTCACTTTGGACTTCCAGAGGGCAAACTTCAACTTGTTTAAGCAACTTATTTGGAGAGTACCTTGGGTAGCAGCTCTTAGGAACAAAGGGGTCCAGGATGGATGGACTTACTTCAAACAGGTGCTCTTGAAGGCACAGGAACTGGCAGTTCTATGTAGCAATTGATGAGCTGCTGGAGAAGGTGACTGGCCTGAACGAGCAAGCAGCTCCTGGAGGAATTAAGGGGAAAAAAGAGGCTGTATCACCTTTGGAAAGGGGGGGAGGAAACTCGTGATATATTTAAGGGTGTTATTAGATCATGTAGGAGAAAAATTAGAGAGGCAAAACCCCAGTTAGAACTCAAGCTGGCCACTGCTGTGAAAGACAATAAAAAGCATTTTTATAAACATATTAATGCTATAAAGAGAGGCAAGAAGAACCTCCACTCCTTATTGGACCTGGAGGGGAACATTGTAACTAAAGATGAGGAAAAGGCTGAGGTTCCAAATACCTTCTTTGCCTCCAATTTCAACAGTAAGGCAGGAGGACTCCATGATAACTGGCCTCCTGAACTGGTAGATGGGGTCAGGGAGCAGTGTAGTACCCCTGAAATCCATGAGGAATGAGTTAGGGACTTGCTGAGCCACTTGGATGCTCACAAGTCCATGGGACCAGATGAGATCCATCCTAGGTGCTGAGAGAGCCGGCAGATGAGCTGGCCAAGCCACTCTCCATCATTTTCCACCAGTCCTGGCTCACTGGAGAGGTCCCAGATGACTGGAAACTGGCCAATGTGATGCCCATTCACAAGAAGGGTCGGATGGAGGAACCTGGAAACTACAGGCCTGTCAGCCTGGCCTCAGTGCCAGGCAAGATTATGGAGCAGATCATCTTGGGGGCAATCACAGCATACCTGCAGGATGGCCAAGGGATCAGGTCCAGCCAACATGGATTTAGGAAGGGTAGGTCCTGCCTCTCCAGCTGGATCTCCTTCTATGATCAGATGACCCACCAGGTGGATGTGGGGAAGGCTGTGGATGTACTCTGCCTGGATGTCAGCAAGGCCTTTGACACCATCCCCCACAGCAAATTCCTGGCCAAGCTGTCAGCTCGTGGCTTGGACAGGAACACTTGGTGCTGAGTCAGGAACTGGCTGGAGGGCTGTGCCCAGAGAGTAGTGGTGAATGGTGCCACATGCATCTGGCAGCCAGTCACTAGTGGTGTCCCCCAGGGATCAGTGCTGGCCCCCATCCTGTTCAATATCTTTACTGATGATCTGGATGAGGGGATTGAGTCAGTCATCAGTAAATTTGCAGATGACACCAAGCTGGGAGGAGGTATTGATCTGTTAGAGGGTAGGAGAGCTCTGCAGAGGGACCTTGAGAGGCTGGACAGATGGGCAGAGTCCAACATGATGGCATTTAATAAGTCCAAGTGCCAGGTGTTGCACTTCGGCCACAACAACTCCATGCAGTGCTACAGGCTGGGGTCAGAGTGGCTGGAGAGCAGCCAGGCAGAAAGGGACCTGGAGGTACTGGTTGACAGCTGGCTGAACATGAGCCAGCAGTGTGCCCAGGTGACCAAGAAGGCCAATGGCATCCTGCCCTGGATCAGGAATAGTGTGGCCAACACGAGCAAGGAAGTCATTCTGCCCCTGTACTCAGCACTGGTTAGGCCACACCTTGAGTCCTGTGTCAGTTCTGGGCCCCTCAATTTAAGAAGGACATTGAGACTCTTGAACGTGTCCAGAGAAAGGCAACAAGGCTGGTGAGAGGCCTCAAGCACAAGCCCTACGAGGAGAGGCTGAGGGAGCTGGCATTGTTTTGTCTGGAGAAGAGGAGGCTCAGGGGAGACCTTATTGCTGTCTACAACTACCTGAAGGGAGGTTGTAGACAGGAGGGGGTTGGTCTCTTCTCCCAGGCAATCAGCACCAGAACAAGAGGACACAGTCTCAAACTGTGCCAGGGGAAGTTTAGGCTCAAGGTGCGGAGAAAGTTCTTCACAGAGAAAGTTGTTAGCCATTGGAATGGGCTGCCCAGGGAGGTGGTGGAGTCACCATCCCTGGAGGTGTTGAAGAGGGGATTGGACGTGGCACTTGGTGCCTTGGTTTAGTAGTCATGAGGTCTTGGGTGACAGGTTGGACTTGATGATCTTTGAGGTCTTTTCCAACCTTATTGATTCTATGATTCCATGAATAATATTTTCTTTCTGAAGCAGATATTGATGGAAACACACAGGCAGTACATCTGCAATGGAGTCAAAGTATAGGCTGCTGTTGTCAAACTCTTGATTTTATAGACTGTCTTTGTTGATATCTTTTACAGCTTAATTTTCCTCTTTTTTTTTTCCCCTTCTTTTTTTCTCATGAGTCCAGGAATTGCCACTGCACTGATGTTTGTCTACCATACACATTAAAACTTCCAGTTCCCTATATATGTTGTATACATGAAAGTTGCAAACATCACTTCAATGTAGTATTTGTGTCCCATTAGGATGCTGCTAATATTGCAGTGTCAAAATCAGTGAATTAGCAGATAATAGCTGAATAATTAACAGAAGTGTAGCACCTGGATCTTGAGTGAGTCTTTAGCAGATTTATTAGGTAACAGTATGATTTGTCATGTAATGTGTCTTTTCATTAGTTTCATTTTGTGTGCTACCTGAATATGAGAGATTTCCTTAATCTATTGGCTCTAGCATTACCATTTTTTCTTGCAGTGCTGAATTTCACTCTGTGTGCATGTTATTATAAGTGTTTTGTCTGTTTGGACTATATGTTACCAAAATATTGAAATTATTCACTCTCTCCTACTGTGCAGAAGCACTGTGAATAATAATTGTCTTTAATCAGAAATATTTTAGGCAATCTAAAGAGATTAGAGATGGATTGAGCCACTGCCTGGTTAATATGACCAAGGTGAACAAAGTTCTCGTCGGTTTCTGCATAGCAGGGATAACTCAACATTAGGTCTGACTGGTATTTAATACGTAGTTGATACTAGAGGCATTTATTAGATATGTGCAGAATTACACACGTGCTTGTGATCTGTGTGAGCTCATAGCCTTGTAGTACACAATTGGATGTCAACGGGTCCATGTCCCAGTGGAGGCCAGTGACAAGTGGAGTCCCTCAGGGATCAGTCCTGGGACCAGTCTTGTTCAACATCTTTGTGGGTGCCATGGACAGTGGCATTGAGTGCACCCTCAGCAAGTTTGCTGATGACACCAAGCTGTGTGGTGCAGCAGACACGCTGGAGGGAAGGGATGCCATCCAGAGGGACCTGGACAGGCTGGAGAGGTGGGCACAAGCCAATCTCATGAGGCTCAACAGGACCAAGTGCAGGGTCCTGCATCTGGGTCGAGGCAATCCCAGGCACAAATGGAGGCTGGGCAGTGACTGGCTGGAAAGCAGCCCTGAGGAGAGAGACTTGGGGGTGCTGGTGGACGAGAAGCTCAACATGAGCTCTCAATGTGTACTTGCAGCCTGGAAAGCCAATCAGATCCTGGGCTGCATCAAGAGAAGTGTGGCCAGCAGGTCAAGGGAGGTGATTCTCCCCCTCTACTCAGCTCTGGTGAGACCCCACCTGGAGTACTGTGTCCAGTTCTGGAGCCTCTATTACAAGAGGGATATGGATGTGCTGGAAGGTGTGCAGAGAAGGGCCACGAGGATGATCAGAGGGCTGGAGCACCTCTCCTATGAGGACAGACTGAGGGAGTTGGGGCTGTTCAGTCTGGAGAAGAGAAGGCTCCATGGTGACCTTATTGTGGCCTTCCAGTATCTGAAGGGGGCCTACGAGAAGGTTGGGGAGGGACTTCTCAGGATATCAGGTAGTAATAGGAGTAGGGGGAATGGAATGAAGCTGGAGGTGGGGAGATTCAGGCTGGATGTGAGGAGGAAGTTCTTCACCATGAGAGTGGTGAAACCCTGGAATGGGTTATCCAGGGAGGCGGTCGGGGCCCCATCCCTGGAGGTGTTTAAGCCCAGGCTGGATGAGGCTCTGGCCAGCCTGATCTAGTGCAGGGTGTCCCTGCCCCTGGCAGGGGGGTTGGAACTAGCTGATCCTTGTGGTTCCTTCCAACCCTGACTGATACTATGATACTATGATACTAATTCAGTACTTGCTTGTGTTGCATCTGAACTGAGTTTGAGTGGGTTAATTTCCTTGCCTTCAAAGTAACTTCTCACGTTTATGTGGACTTCCCTTTCCAAACCCGAGTTGCACAGTAATAAGATTTCAATAGTATTGAACACAATTTTTGTACACCATATCAAGCATTTTTTCTTTGCATTTTGTGTAGCATAAGGTAAAGAAAAAAAATCTCTGCTTTCATAGCATATAACAAAGTGGCTGTTCCAGGACATGCTCATTTAAAGTGTTAAATATTTTTTTCTTAAACTTCTCCTGTTTTGATATTTCACCAAGCTCTTTGTGGGTATTTACCATCATCCATTCTTATTATTTCAGTAGATTCCATCACCTCTTTGATCTCATTCAGTATTTTGTTCTGATCCGAAGGCCAGTGGCGTAAGACTGTTAGTGTGTTTGTACAACTTAGTGAGACTCAGCATACTTAAAACTAGTGCCAAAATGGCATTTGATCTTGTCACTACCACCCTCAGCAAAGCAGCCACAAGAGAGTCAGAGAGGCTTTTTCTTATTACTGCACTCCAGAGGATCTCTGCCTGCCAATAAGTAAAAGGTGACTGCAAGTTCAAGTGCCTACAATGAGTACAGTTTTGACTATTTAGCAAGTTCCAAAAGCCTTAGCTGTTTTAATGTCTCTTTCTTTCATTATAGCTAGGGCCACATAAGTACTGTAGAACATAATTTCCCTGAACAGATATGATATGGTTTTCCTTTGGAATGCAGTTTCATATCCTAGAACTTGAACTGAGGTGTTCAGTGCTTAGAGGTGTATGGTGTTAGGGAAGGGAAGGTTTGGGAAGGGAAGGTTTGGGAAGGGAAGGGAAGGTTTGGGAAGGGAAGGTTTGGGAAGGTTTGGGAAGGTTTGGAAAGGGAAGGTTTGGGAAGGTTTGGGAAGGGAAGGGAGGGGGAAGGGAAGGGAAGGGAAGGGAAAAGGGAAGGGAAGGGAAAGGGAAGGGAAGGGAAGGGAAGGGAAGGGAAGGGAAGGGAAGGGAAGGGAAGGGAAGGGAAGGGAAGGGAAGGGAAGGGAAAGGTCAGTATAAATACATCATAGTTAAACAAAAATTGTTTCCAAATAATCACTAAAATACAGGGTTGATGCTTATGTTGAAAGAGAATGAGCCTGTCCATTGCTGTCATAGTGGAATTGAGAGAGCAAAGTCTCTCTAAAAATGTAATATTTTATTCAGAATGAAATTCTGAATTTATTTCCCAAAATGCATGACAAAGGCAGTGATTTACCATCTTTTACAGAGATTCTGTAATATTCAGTACATGTCTCATGACAAGGGCTTTTATTAGATGAACAGCTGCCTTTGGGAGATTCTCATTACATGGGGAATATTCGAGAGCTCTTCAAAATGAGTGAAAAAACAATCAGATATTTCCAAAATTACATTTTTCTGGGAAGATTGAGGGTAATCAATGTGTGTGGATTGGGTTGGCATGTAGAAGGTGAAGGCTGATGTGGACAGGGAAGACCTTGTAATTAAAAAAACAATCAGGGCAGAACAGTGCCCAACCAAAGTGGGTGTGCACAAGAAAAGAAGTGCAGCTCGATGAGGGGAAAATTACACACTTTGCTTTTTTGGGAAATCAGCACAAAAACATTTCCTCTCTGAAGTGCTGTAAATTTATGTCTGCAGCATGAGGAGCAAAGACAGATTAGACATCTACATATAGTTACAGGGCTGAGAACTCACTGGAGTCAGGAAGATGGGATAGCTCACACAGCCGAGTGCTGCAGTGGATGAAGGACTACAAAAATGATTATGTAACTGGAGCATCTGTCATATAAGAAATGTCAAAGCGCTGTTCAGCCTGGAGAAGAGAAGGGTCTTAACTATGTGTATAAATACCTGACTGGGGAGGGAAGGATAGTAGAATCATAGAATCAAGAGGGTTGGAAAAGACCTCAAAGATCATCAAGTCTAACCTGTCACCCAAGACCTCATGACTAACTAAACCATGGCTTCAAGTGCCACATCCACTCCCCTCTTGAACACCTCCAGGGATGGTGGCTCCACCACCTCCCTGGGCAGCCCATTCCAATGGCTAACAACTCTCTCTGTGAGGAACTTTCTCCTCACCTCAAGACTAAACTTCCACTGGCACAGTTTGAGACTGTGTCCTCTTGTTCTGGTGCTGATTGCCTGGGAGAAGAGACCAACCCCCTCCTGTCTACAACCTCCCTTCAGGTAGTGGTAGACAGCAATAAGGTCTCCTCTGAGCCTCCTCTTCTCCAGGCGAAACAATTCTAACTCCCTCAGCCTCTCCTCACAGGGCTTGTGCTTGAGGCCTCTCACCAGCCTTGTTGCCTTTCTCTGGACATGTTCAAGAGTCTCAATGTCCTTCTTAAAATGAGGGGCCCAGAACTGGACACAGGACTCAAGGTGTGGCCTAACCAGTGCTGAGTAAAGGGGCAGAATGACCTCCCTGCTCCTGCTGGCCATACCATGTCATGGGGCCATTCTAGTCATGGGGTCTGTGGTGACAGGTTGGACTCGATGATCTACAAGGTCTCTTCCAACCTTAGTGATACTTTGATACTGTGATACTGTGATACCATTTCTGATCCAGGCCAGGATGCCATAGGCCTTCTTGGCCACCTGGGCACACTGCTAGTTTATGTTCAGCCAGCTGTCAAGCAGTACCCCCAGGTCCCTTTCTGCCTGGCTGCTCTCCAGCCACTCTGACCCCAGCCTGTAGCTCTGCATGGGATTGTTGTGACCAAAGTGCAGTACCCGGCACTTGGACTATTTGAATGCCATCATGTTGGACTCTGCCCATCTGTCCAGCCTCTCAGGGTCCTTCTGGAGAGCCCTTCTACTCTCTAACAGATAAACACCTGCTCTCAGTTTGGTGTCATCTGCAAATTTACTGGTGATGGACTCAATCCCCTCATCCAGATCATCAATGAAGATATTGAACAGGAGAGATATTGAACAGGAAGTAAAGAAGATGGAGACAGGTTCCTCTCCAAGGTGCTTACTGACAGAGCAAATACAGGAGATTTCATTTACACATTAGAAAAAAAACCTGTTATGGTCAGAGTGGTCAAACACAGAAACCTCCAGAAAGGTTATGGAATTTCTGTCATTACAGCTGCTCAAAACCAGGTGGACACTATCCTGGGCCTTGCTAAACCTTCTCTTAGTAGGTGTTGCATTACTTCATTTCCAGAGATGCCTTCTAGCCTCACCCATTGCACGAACATCAAGAGAGGTGTGACTATTACAAATTTTGGGTAAAGAAAGAAGAAAAAGATGCTCATGATTAGGCAGAGCATGTAACTGTTTCTTGAAGAGAAAGAGTCATTGAGAAAAAGCATCAAATTTTGATGAGTTAGAAAGGAATTTTTCAGGCTATATGTGGTAGAACTTACTGTGGATAGAAAGAGATAGTCACCGATTCAGTGAGTCAGCAGAAAGCAGTATAGAATGTGAATTCAACGTATGTTTTTATAGTAAAAAAGTATGAGATGAGAAAAACTGAATTCCAGAAGACAAGCAGATAGACTGATGTAGAAGATATGCACCAGATAGTCCTATTCAACTCTATTTTTCCCCCTGAAAATAAATCACCTCTAAATCCACTACTTTCTGCCATTACAAAACCTACTACTTTGTAGTCTTTCCATATCTTCTTTCTCATTTAATTTCTTATCAACCTTCTTCAAAGCTATCAACTATTCAATGGATCATCAATGTAACTATGCTCTCTTGGCAGCACTACTGTTGGTAGATGCAGAAGGTTATGGGAAGCGTTTTTGGCTGGTGAGATGGTGCAGTTCCAACTGAAAGAACTGTCCTAGGTTCAGCTGAGATAGAGTGAACTTTCACAAGGGTAAACTGCTGGACCCTAGGGTGGAAAACCCCACCCAGAGGGTGGCACCAGATTATGTATCATGTTATTCTCTTCCCTTTCCTGCATACCCTTTATTTAAGAGGCAGGAACTTATGGAGAGCTCCCTTGCATTCACTTTGCTGTGTGATGGGGTAGATGTTTGCTAGCTGGGAGTCTGTTTTGCCACAAGTCCAGGCCTACTCCATTGCTGATTCTGGTTTTGTATATATTTCTGTTTCTATTCCCCTCCCCTGTGCATCTCTTTTGCCTTGATACCTTTTATTTTTTTTTTCCTTAAAATTACTTTTTAACTTCCAATTTGATTCAAGTCTTGTTTTTTAGCCCTTTACCTTCTCTTGCTATCTTTTCCCTATTGGGGAGCGAGGGCAGGGGGAGAGGGGCATGACCTACAATTCTGTCCAGTGTTCTTTAGCCCTGGAAGCTCAAACCAGGACAAGAAGAAGCTAGGAGGGAACACAACCAGGACAACTGACCCAAACTAGACAAGGAAATATTTAGTACCATATGACATCATTCTCAGTATATAAACTGGGGGATCTGTCTGGGGAAAGATGGATTATGTCTTGTATCATTGAGTTTCAGATGGTGAGCAATTGCATTGTGCGACATCCTATTTGTATATTCTTTTGTTAGTGCTGTTATTATTATTTCTTCTCTCCTTGTCTTGTCCTATTAAACAGTCCTTTTCTCAACCCATACGTTTCTTACCTTTTTCTTCCAATTCTCCTCATATCAGTGGCAGAGGGAAGGAGTGAACAAGCAGCCACGTGGTGCTTAGTTGCTGGTTGGCCTAGATCACAACAAGAGCAGATTAACTCCGTGTGTGGTGCTTTTCAAGTAGCCCACTCCCTTTTAATCAACAGCTCCTATTAAGGTGGAAAGCCATGAACAAGGAGAAAGGGAGTTACTGGAATTCCTTGTCCATATGAATCTCACTTCTGGAGAGCATGTGCCAGAGATATGAATGCCTTAGCCACAGGGGTTTAATAGGTTTCACCTGTAACCACAAGCTGAATTACAAAGATGAAAAGGGAGCAAAACATACAACCTCTTTTCTGTTATTGCAAGTTTTGTACCTGGCAAAGCCCACATTGCCACGTTGCTTTGCAGCAGCAATCTGCAGCTGCTTTCTAATCTGAAAGGTAGAAAATGTCCTGATGAGAATGGAAATTGCTTCTGTGTAACATTACCTAATTTTTTCTTCAGCAATAGGACTTTATGAGTAAACTTCACAGAGCTTGTGAACAGACTGAGATGTTGATGTGGGAATGCCAATAAGTGTTAAAATCCTATCACAGTACTTGACAAGATTCTGCAGTATTCCTGAGAGCGTACTATTGACTGTTTCCAACAGACAGTATCTATGAAATCACCTGATTCTGCAGAAAGCTAACTTGTTTAAATGTATGCCATAAAACTTACCCTATTATCATATGGTATATTATATCACTATAGCTGTTATCCTATCAGTCCAGACAGTCCTTTCCTTTTTCTTAAACTTCTTTTATCCTTGTTATGGAGTGAATAAGAGAAGAAGCGCTGACAGAGGTGAAGATTCCCTCAAATCAGAGAAACTGTGTAAGGATTTAGTTAGGTAGCTTTCAGATATTGGACTGGATTACTTTTTTATAAGCATTCCCAGACATAAATCTTTTGTGTCATCTTCATAGTGAGCTATAGAAATACAAGTCATTCAAGTAGAAGAGCCAACATTTCCTCCACTCTAGTATTTATGTTTATGATCATACAGAAAGCAAGACAGGTTATTTGTATCAAAACTGCAGTTAATTCATGGTGCATTGTGAAAGATTTGCTATAATTGTTCTTGGGCTTACTTCTTTTCATTACAGTGCAACTGGGATTTGTTGCAATGATGATTACTTCCACAGTAGACTTAAATATTTCCAGGAACTGTGTCTTTTTTCTGTTCAACAACTGCAATCTGTCATGCTCTGCCATTGCTCTTTATATCTATGCTGTGACTATAGACATCTTTCAAGAAAAAGTATCATGATGCATTTGCATTCTAGTGAGCTCAGCCAGTGCTGAATGATGTTTGGCCTATGGCGTATCACCTCCTCAGCCAAACTCTGTGATTCAAAAGGCACAGCTGTTGTGTAGAGGGGGGAATAACCCTCTCTCTGCTGGATGTTCCAGCATTCATCAAAAAATACCAGTTACTGAAATGTAATAATTAGATGTTATAGGTACACCACAGAATGGGCATTTCCTGTTCCATCAGCTGTGCTGTCTCACTGTGGCAGCATGAAGAATGGATAAGACTTTTTTATATATAAATTCTTAATCTTTTATTCAGAAAGTATATCCTGGTCATTGTATAAAAGTGAAAAGTTACAAAATGAAGAATCTTACTGTTTAAACTGCAGCCTTGAAGGCACAATGTTAGTCTCTCTACCTAGTTAATCTATGGCAGCTATCATGATGGCATTTCTTATCACAGTAACATGATTCTAGCAGAAGCTTTTAATAGGTGATTTCCCCCTGTCTTTGTTTCACTTTCATATTCCTAGAACATTCTGGAATGGGAGGTTTTCTACTGCCCTTATTTACCTCACCCTAATTAACTTCAAAATTTTCACTGAGCTAGAAAAGCTAGTCAGGGATATTTTTTTTCTAACTAGTCATGATAAAAAATAGCAGAAACCCACAGACATGTCTGATTTCACTTTTCCAGAACCAAATACCAGGAATGCAGCCTTCTTCAATTAGCTACCTTTAAAGTATGTTTGCTTTTTTGCCTACCAGATATGGCATTATGGCAGCTTTCCCAGCTAATCTTTCTAACAGAACCATTCAAGCTTAAACTTCTCACACTTGAGGACTTCTGAACGCCCAAACTGCATTTGAATGGAAATACCTTGTCATACAGAGAAATCCTGGGATGATTTACTGTGGGAGCTAAAGGCCAAATATTGTGTTATTTTACGCTCATACAAAATTTTGAACTATTTCTTCAAGTCATTATAAATTGCTCCAAGTGATGATGACAAAAATTGCAAACTTCAGCAATTATATCCTCATCAGACAAGCAAACATCCCTCAAATTATCCTACTTTTTCCGCTGCATTTCATGACCTGCTCTGGAAAGGTGTTTTCTTGGCTCTGTTGGGCTGCATGTCCTATTGATCTGTAAATTGGTTGGATTTGCAATGACAGAAACAGGAAGTTAAAACCTACTGGCACAGGAAGAACGAGATCCTCAGAGCAGCACTGGTGGTTTGCTGAAGACATAACCAAAATTGTTTGGACAAGTGATGGGAGTGGCTCATTCTATGTTCCTGTTACAGCTGTGGTTAAAGATATTAAATTCAATAGCTCTAGGCTAGTGTAGGGAACAAAAGAAAAGTTTTTTTCAATGTTAGATTTTGTTTCACTTGATATTAGCTTAATAAAAATGAACTAATTAATTAAACTGTATCACTGTGGGATACTGGGGATGACTAGCACCTGGTACATTCCTTATATAGGTAGAATGAATCACCTGCTGGAAATACTTATGTATTTCCACTGCATATAAGGAAGAAGCTGGTATCAGTGATTTACTCTAGTTATCTAACTTTCAAACAGCTAAAATCAAATTAATTCCACTAAAGTTGCAAAGTGGATGAGAGTCCCACTTACATTTTCTCTGGCAATATGTGCATATACCTCAGGATATGGTATGCTACATCTGTTGTAGTTTCATTATACATTGCCTTGTGATATACTTTGTATATTGTAGTTCTGCCTCTGTAAATCAGGGGGAAGTTAATACGGTAGCATAAACATGGATATGCAAAATTATACTTTTTTGATAACTTCCACAAGAAAGTGTTGTATTTCCAGATGCAAAAATAAGGATTATGTGACTGTTTTAGGCTGTGCCTTTAAGAAAGGGACAGTTGCTGGAACACTGGCTGAATGCTTTGAAAAACATTCAGATATTCTAAACTAATTTCATTGGTAGATTGGTAGAATGCAACTTTTAAGTTTTAGTTCTGTTTGAGTCTCAGTCTCAGTCTGTTCTCTCTCTTCCTGTCGGCCTGTCTGTTTCTGTCTCTCTCTGAGCTGCAGCTGCTGGACGGAGTCAACCTTGAATTAACAAAGCTAACCAGATAAGAAAACTAATTCTTGCACACGCTTTGTGCTAACAGAATTTTCTCCTTAATTGCCTTTCTCTCATGTTCAGATAGCATTTATCTACATGAAGTGTGAAAACATTTGGCATGCCTTACCATCATGTTTCATTTAAAAAAATGGAATATTTGTGGCTGCATGTAAATTATTTAAGTCAAATAACAACATCTTTTGGGAAAAAAAATGTGCTGTTACAGGGATGCTACTGGAAAGAACATTGTTCAGTTAGAAAGCCTATAAAATTTTAGGTTGGACATATAATATTTAAAAAATAATCTCACTTATAATCCATGTGTTAACAATCAATAATTAATAACTAACAATTCTGTTCCAAAGGGAGAAACAGAGAATGTAGAATGAAACCACTATTGACTCCAGACCCTGCTCTCATGGGGTCAATTGTATCACAATAAGCATCTGCTCACAAACTCATGTAATCTGCTTGTAAAATTAAGTTGTTGACTCCGTACACATCTACTGGGCACACTGTTCAGATTCTCCTGCCTTGGACTGAGAACTTTCTGCTTTTACAATGTTCCTCTATGATAAGAATAACTGCCACCTCTGTGTCACCCACAGTTCTATGAACAGCATCCTAATTTCTGTGCTGAAGTTGCTAACAAAAATACTAAGTTCTAAATCCTAAATTCTAGATAAAATCAGCTGCAAGATCAGGCCTTCAGGATTCTTCATAGGAATCTTAATATCTTAACTGAAACCAATAACTCCTTATTTCAGCCCAACTAATTGTAATAATTTCTTCATTCCTTTTTGCATTTCTGTTGTTAATCTGCAACTAGCCCATCATCCTCTCATAACTAATACCTCCACATCATACCAGATGCTTTATTGTAGTCCTAATAAAAGAGTTTAAATTCAGTGATGGCAACATATTATGTCAGTCTGGTGCAGGCTAAACTACCTTCTCTGAACTCATGGTTTGTTTTAACTCAACAGTCACAAAGCAATAGATAAAGACAAATAATGATAGGAATAACAATATACAGTTAGTTTAGTCTGCAGCCAAAACCTGAAGTCTGTCTTTTGAAACATAATTCTACCAGATACTTTATCCAGCTTACCTGTGAGCCAGCTGAACATCCAGAACTGGAAACCAGCAGGCTTATCATTCTCTTCCCTGTCTTCCTTTCATGTTAGAGATACTTATTTTTTAAACTTTATGAGAAGACCATTAAAAAAAAAATTAAAAATCTAGAGTTCTAATACCTGGTATCTTTTCCCTGTAAAGGTAAATGGGAAGAAATAATTTTCCTAACACAAATAGTGTACATTGCACCTTGCATCCAGGGGAATGCAAAGTGCTTTAGCACTTGAAAATAACTTGCATTGCATGTTACAGTATTACTATAGAAACTTTGACAGTGATCTCAAAAACATTTAAACAAGGTTAGAACTGAAATTCTTAGATCTTTCTTTTCTCTTCTTCTCTGTACTCACTTAAATTTTTCATTTATAAGTTTTCAATTCCCTTTTAAGTATGAACAAGCAGACTGGACAGTGTTGTTCAGTATTGTTAGTTTCTGAGGTTATATTCATCCATTCTTTAATACCTACATGAAATTATTCTCACTATTCCTGCTCGCTTCTCTAAGAAACAATGTGGCTCATCAAGAGTAATACCAAACAAGCTGGTGCTGTCTTGCTTTTCCTGTATGATCCCTAAATCTTTTCCACATTTGTTGCCATTCTAGTGAAAAGTAGGCCTATGTGTGTGACAATGAAAAGATACACAGCACCTGTTTCTCCTAAGAGATATTTTTGTGTATTTGGTAGATTGATAAGTTTTGCTTATATGATTCTAACTAATGAAACAATTTAAGCTACTCTTCTAATTTGTATTCCTGTTCTTAATTCCCAGCCTGCTTGTCTTAACAGTACTGATTATATTTTCTCTCAGATCCTTAAGAAAATATTGACTAACCTCCAAATTGGTAGGGAACTTTCTAGAACATCATTGCATTCACTCCAGTGTGACAATGCCATAAAATTTCCCAGTCAGATATTAAACAACTGATTACAGCTAATATTTGTCCTACTGTTAAGTTAAAATTTATATTTTTGCAGTGCTATTTAACCATTTTGCAAAATTTTAGGTATCTGTACGTGACTACTCCTATTAGCCAAAGTTAAACTTTTTGAGGGATTTGTTTAATAACATTTTGTCCAAGTGACAATTCATACAAACTTACGCTTTTTAACAATTAAAATTAATGATAACTTTCCCATTATTTACGAGGGAGTGATGCTAGTCTGATAACCTCTAAGTTTACCAGTAACCTCTTAGTTTTTGAATAATGACCATCTTCCTATTTTTCACATTAATACTCTCTATGTGCTGATACAATATTAGTGAATTTTCTGTAATACATTAATATGTCATATAGGTAAAGCATGGAAGTGGAAATCAGGAGAGTTCGGCTCAACTAAAACTGAGCTATGGTCCCTCTTGTAGCAAACAGTCACATAGTGCAGTTTTCTACATCTGAGTGAGTCATCTTAAGAGTCCCTTCATAGCTCATGGAGAGAAACAGATACTTCTAGAGCATCACTCTTTTCCTTATAAATAAATGTATAAAAAAGATTAAATGAGTCACCCTTTAAAAATTCTCATTTCCTTCCCTGAATATGAAGCAGAACTGCAATAACTCACTCATATACAGAAATGTAAAGCAAGGTGGAATAAATTGTAGCCTTAATATATTTGCCCCCATCTGTGACATGAGCAACAGCATAGACACAATGACTGAATATTTTTGAGTCTTTATTCATTAATATTTATAAAGCACCTTAAGATCTTGGGATCAAAGCAGTAAAAAGAGGCAATCAGCAATACACGGCCAATCCACTCCAGTGTCAAAGTCCCATTTTAGAGAGCATTGTATGCGTAGGTAGCTCTTCCTTAAAAAGCTTATGAATTAATTGGGACGATAGTTGGGCCATAGAGGCTAGGTGCTCCTGTTTTATCATATGAGAATAGTGGAAGGAGCTTTCAACATGGCATCTCACTTCTCTTAATCTTAATATCAGAAACATTATCTTCCACACATTCTACATGTTATTAATGTTGTAGGATTTGCCTGAAGGACACTTTGCACTGTTCTGAAAGGCTGACCAGCCTAACAAGGGTGACCACAGTACAGGCCCTTCCATCTTCCTGTATGCCAGTCCCCTGGAGTGTGCTCCAATAAAAAGTGTGAGTCTTGGATACTGATACTGTAATGACAGCCAGCTCAGCAGATAAGACTCCTTTTAACTAGGCAAAACTGGCTGGTGCTCTATTCTGAACCGAAATACACTTGGAGAGCTAAAAGGAGTTAATGGTCACAGATTTCCCCTTCCTGTATTTGAGAAGCCTCCAACCGCTACATAATGGCACACAAAACGCTCTTTGTTTATTTTTCTGAAAGAATTGTACACTTGGCACATAGGTCCTTCTGATAACACTGCTGGAAAGGCAAAAGGCCTCTACAAAACCACACACCCAGTCAACATACACAAGTGATTTTTCAGGTTCTCTTCTTTTTAAATCTGAGCTAGTTTTCCATGCACAGACACACACACACATTTCCTAGCACATTTTGTATAATTTAAGTTATTTTTGTGTTATACGCTCTTTCTGGTGCTCCCATGGATTCGTTAGGATGAATAATTTCTGTCAATAATGAACACAGGAACCCAGAACATGAATACTTGACGAGATGAATATATGCATAGGTTATACATATCGATTTGTGGTGAGTGCATGAAACAAATGCGTAAGAAACTGATTTAACTGGCACGAAACACAGATGAAATAATGGCATATACATGTAATTGTATCACTTTCGGGCACATAAAATGGTTAAACTAGGAGGACGATGGGTATGCGTGTTCTGTAATGAACAGCAGGGCAGTAGAGAGGCCCTTTGCAGAGGCAATGCATCATTTTATAAAAAAAAAACAAACCACAATAAATAAGCTCTGTTAATATGTGGGGGGAAAAATAGGCTTATTCTGTGGGCTACGAAGACAGAAC
This sequence comes from Colaptes auratus, assembly GCA_015227895.2. Taxonomy (NCBI): domain Eukaryota; kingdom Metazoa; phylum Chordata; class Aves; order Piciformes; family Picidae; genus Colaptes; species Colaptes auratus. The sequence continues at coordinate 45,886,055 of CM037631.1, forward strand.
GGATATAAAAATGTATGCCTGTGTGTGGAAAGGTGATGAAAAGTATGTGGAATTACTAAGGACATATTGAACCAGGTGGAATTTGTATTATCACCTTCAGTGGATTTTGAATGTTCCTCTAACAGATTAACTAACATGCAGCATCAGGATGACAGTGGTATTATGTATTTGCATTTCTGATCACACCAAAACCAGATATTTAAAATCATCATATTTTTTAAGTTTCTAAACCTTTGAAAATCCCTTTTTAATGACTGGACCACATTCATTTATTTATTTATTTTAAAGAATCTTTAAAACAATGTTTTATGACGTTCAAATAATTTTTGTACTAGGTAGTAATACTGTATGATAAAGCTTACCTTGCTGAAATGCCTCTAGGGAACCTGGTCTCTAGAGACGTACATATGGAGTACCCAGTCTTCCAGCCCATTAGTTTTATTTTCTCCTCTCTTTTAGTGCCAGAAACCATCTCAAATTCCCAATAAAACAATGTACAACTCCTTATCTGCTCCCACATATAACTATCACCTACCAATATTTTACTCAACTCATCAGGTACAGCCCTAAGCCTACCTTTCACAAACATTACTTTCTTGCTATCTGTTCATCTGCACATGTCTTTTAGGATTTCCTTAAGAGTTCCTTTAACAAACCCCTAGTAAGAAGGTAAATGGTGTTTGCCCAGTCTGTGATTTTGCCTCTCATTTTTCCTGTGACACTCCCTGTTCCCCATATTCCTGGATGCCAAGTCATAGATCAAACAGATCTCATTTGGACCTTTCTCAAGGACCGTAAGGTTTCCTACAATGGGTGTGTAGTGAAGCCTTTCATTACCAGAAAGGTTATTCTTCATGCTATACAACAAAAATGTGAATACTCTGAGTAGTCAAGAGTTAAAGTTTACCTTAGGTGTTTCAATAAAATGCAATTTAATACTGCAAGGAACACATTTCATATCTAATATTGACATTGAAGGATTGCTTTTTTACCAATAGAAATGACAGTGATTCATCAGCCTTTATTCCATTGTATATTGCTATGGTGCTCTATCAACCAGAGAAATGCTCTAAATTTTGGCAAAGTTTACCCACTGAGTTTCTTTCCTTGCTGCCTTTCAAATAAAAAAATATTTATTGTAAAAAGCACTCACATATTTGTTGTATTCCTGATTTGCCTGCCTTATAGTCTCCCTGTCCTCCTGGAATCCACAGAGCAGTATTTTCTATAACTTCTTTTTCAAAAGAAACATATATAGAGATGAGAAATCTTCCAGATTTCTTAACATCTTTTCATCTCTTTTCATCCTCCAATTTATTTTTAAGTGTTTCAGCATCTAACTCTAACTCATCTCTAACTTTGTATGTTGTGCACCTGGAACTGCCCTAGACTTACAGGATTTTCTGTGCTCAAATGGCATCAATATTAATGACTAACAGTGTTTCACTTTTAAAATAAACTTGGTTTAAGAATACTGAGATGGTATTTTAGCAATTAATGCATTGAATTTACTTTTATACAGGATCCATATACTTTACACATGGGGATAAGAAGTGCTTACCTTCAAGTTCTGTATTGAAAGAGTTTCAACATCAGCAGTTGAACTGGTTTGTAGATTTGAGGTCTGGTGTGAAATTGCATGGAGTGCAAATCTCACAAAGGCAGTTGTCATGACGCTTTTACTCTGAGAGTAAAGAGGAATCTTAGTAATTTTATACTGCATTCAGCCAGAATATCAGAAAATAATATCCAGAGAGACATTCTTACATTAAACCTAAACCAAAGGAGATTCCTTTGTCTTAGGCTGTAGTCAGGTCAAGTTTCATTTTGCAATTTTGACTTCTCATAATCTCATGTCTGCTTTTATTTGGAAAAGTTTGGGATATGGTGATTTGGATGGGTTCGCATTCACACAAGCTGAAGAATGAAGTAAGTCATAATTATATGAAAAGATATACCAAAATGCTTCTTTCACGAGTTGGGATGCATAGCTACATCTGATTTGAAACAGAGACAAGTTTCAGAACAACAGGAAATGTGGGAAGTTTCTGTTCTCCCACCTGAGATTTTCTTAGTGGCATATTAATGAAAACAGCAAAACCACAGCTGTCTACTCAAAATGACTACGAAGGTATCTATAAAACATTAAAATGGAATCTTAATTTTCTAAGGAATGTTCATTTTCTCAGAAGATGCAGCATCTGTACCATCTAAGTGACAGGACTTAAGCTATTTCAATAAACCATTTTACAGCATCAAATCCTTTTCTTAAGCTCTTTATCAGATGACTTCTCCTCCTCACTAACTTCTGCACTCCCAAACCAGCACCAGTTCTGAGAAAATACTCAGAATGAAATTCTTCCACTCTGTGTTTCTTCTAGCAGTCAAGCTGTAAACTCCCTTTCAGTGTAGTATAAAATATTCTGACTATGTTTTACTATAGAACAAAATCTAGTGCATGAAGATGAAAAGAAAAAGGGCAAAATACAATCTATCTCTATAAGCCATAAGAGATGTTATTAGAGAAGCCAAAGGAAGCAAGTTAAAGGTACAGTGAATGGACTCAGGTTAAGAAATATTTCAGGACTATGCTGGAAAAATCATGTGCATGGGAATCTCAGAGAGGAAATCAATATGAGACAAAACCCAAATCTAGTCTCCCATTTTATGTCTGAGATATCATAGGAGTCATAAGCTTAGTGTGGATTCTTTATGTTTTGCCAAAGGTTTGGCTGGAAATGATTCTGCTGCCATAAAATCTGTTTATGACAGTATTAAAATAAGTATATCACTTTAAAAATGCTGTCTATTCTACCCCAAATAAAGGCAGCGGGGATATCTGAAGCTCACTTCTGGGGAACTGGGGTGGGGAACAGACCTTGGCAAGAGAACAAGGACAATCTCACTGATGTATCACGTCAGAACCAAGAGCCGATGCTGCCAAGAGGGAGGGGGTGGTTAGCTCTCCTTCGGAAATCAGCTTCAAGGCCTGCCTGAGTAACACGCTGACTGACAGTGTCTGGTGCAGTGAAAGCAGCTATAGTTGTGGGGCAGTGTGTCTGCTGCTGTGCTGCACTTTCTACTGTTATCAGCATTGGTAATAAATGAGCACTCAGTGGGCTTTGCAAAAACCATTTTCACTTCAGTGTTCGTGTGTTTTATAGGCTTGAAAGTTAAGGAGGAAATAGAACTGCTTGTAAGGGGAAGTGCTTTTAATACATCATAGTAATTTTTTACTTGTGACTTTTGCGTTAACATAATTTGTAGCTCTTTCATGTTCTCCTTTCATTCCCTTTCCCCTGATTTTTGCTGTGCAAACACTGAGATTTGCAGATAGAAGGAGACTTTAAACAGCCCACAAAGATCGAATGCTTTCATGCTTCCAAATTTTCTCAGGCAGTTAAGCTCGAGAGACTGGTGTAAGAGCATAGATCAAGTAACTTATTGACACATGCACAGATGAACACTGGGGAAGGGAGGACATGAGCCAGCTGCCCAAAGATGAAAGGACAATATGACTTTACACCACAGGGCCATCACCCCATTTGAACTGTGTGACGGCACTCTATGAAACCAATGCAGGCAAGCCAGCTCCTCTGTGCCAAATGACTGTGCTTCCTTCACGTTCCTAGGCTAGTTTAGAAATAAAACCCCAGAAATACTATACAAGCCTCCTTCAGGAACATTTGTTTTGATGCTAAAGAGAAAGCTGCTACTCCTAACAGCCAACCCTCCACTGTCTGTGCTCCTTGGCTATATCAGGATGTATAGATACTACCATACCCCATGAAAGCAAATCGTCCTGTCGAGTGAAGTGGGAGAGACTTAGGGAAGGCAGGGAATAGCAATAAAAGGAGTCAAGTCTGTGGCTACTTCTTGCAAGGAGGAAGGAAGGAAGAAGAAGAAACTGGCAACCTAGAGTAATTCTTGCACTTTGTCTGAGAAGTTGTAAAAGCAATGGTCTGTGCTGCCCTGGTCTGGCAGGTCTCTATGTTGCCTCTGAGTGCAGTACACCAAAGTAAAGGGGATCATAAAAGAAAAAAGGTTGGATGTGGTCAAGAAGAAAATGAAAGAAAGCTGAGCAAATAATTGCAGAGCCTAGCAAATGTCAGTAAAGGGATGAGGGCTGGAACTGCAGCTAACCAGGAATACCTATAAAAATAGCAGGGAATAGCTCTGTTTTCTACATGAAGGCACCTCTGAAGTTGCAAAATTCCATTACAAGCTGACCTCAAATCCAAGGGCCTGATCTCACCCACCAGGTATTTTTATCCACCAAACATATTTCTGTCAATGTGAGGTTTTTGTTTGTTTCCATTCCAATGATGCCACCTTTCTTGATAGAAAAAAATCTAAGCAATTTCCAGCTAGATCCTGGGTGTATTTACAGTGTAATTTCCTGTTGGCACAAGCTGACATTGTAGAAGGGATATTTGCAATCAACAGGCATAACTATGCTTTTTCATCAATCTCAGCACAACTGGGATTTGAAGCAAGACACAGAGAGGAAGACAGACAGCAGGAGTTCATGGTGTACTCTGGAATCGCACATTTTCACCTCTCCAACCCCAGCGTTATACAAGAACATAAGGGAGGAGATGGTCAACAGAATAGAGCTGATGGTCCATCTAGCCAGGCCTTCTGTCTGCAGAAACAGCAATTTAACACGAGCCTGGCCATTCAATGGCAGACCATGCACTGCACCAATTTCTGCAGTCACTGGATTAGGAATGTTAGAGGGCATTTTCATGTCTAGTCCTTCTGATATCTCTTTGTAGACCTGCTGACCACGAATTAGTCTTCTCCCTTTCTTAGCTTGCTGGTACTGCTTGCCTTCACCACTCTAGTGGAAAAAAGGTATAAGAGTTCACTACATACTAAGTAAAGAAGGTTTGATTTTAAACCAGTCTGCCTCTTGCTTCATCAAGCTGAAGGACTCAGTCAGAAGCAGCTCTGCATTTAGCTGATGCTCAGCAACCTCCTGGTACTGTCACATCCACTATTTTGTTCACAAAACTTTACATTCTCCTTTTGGAAGCCTATTACTTCATTCCCTGGATCTTTTTCATTGGTCCTCTGCCATATCATCTCCAGCTCCTCTAAGTCCTTCCAGAGACACAGGACCAGGACTGCATAGATAACACTCAAGGCCTAACATATCCCATCTTAATATGGTGGCAACAAAAGTCTGTCTTGCTCTCAGTGATAATACCTTGTTGATGTTTCAACACTATGATACTCAAGATTATTCCCTTTTTGCATCAGCCACTGCACACTGAGACCATTTTGAAAAACAGCCAGTGATGACTCCAGGGTTTCTTTCTGGTAGTTGCAGTTCAATTACAGGTGGCATTTACAGCTCACATTTCAGTGTCACGCAAACATGATTTAGATTACTGTTCCCTAGATGTGTTACCATGCATTTATTGATACAGAGCTCACCTGTTCCTTTTTCTCCAATTAAGTTTTGTGAGGTTTCCCTGAGGTTTCCTACAACCTATGAATCTACTGATATGCAAGATAGACTTAGAAATTTTACTGTGCATTGCCTGGCACAGGTGCTCGTTGGGCAGAACTGGAGGCAAAGTCATGGGGTTGTGGCTCCCAAACCCTCCAGAGCCTTTTAGTACACTGAACTTACCTTGGCCTGTGTGGCCCTTCTATATGCGGATGGCCATATAGCACCCAGTGATCTTGCCTGCATCCTGCCATGGGTCCCTGCAGGGAGCTCTTGTCATAATTTTCACATTCCTTTCAGCCCTTTGCATTTTTAATTAGTCTCAACTTGCTGTGTGTATGGGCTTTTCTGCTGTCCTTTTTTGGGCCAGATTTCCATTTTTTAAAAGGGGCCAAAAAAAGCTTTTCCATGTGATAAGCTGCATAACTTTCTAGGTAAGGCTTGAAGGGATTTTCTGAACTGCTTTGTTTTCTTTCTGAATTGTGGTACACTTTCTATCTGGCTTCTAGTACTGTATTTTTCAACAGCCTCCAGGCTGCTCCCAGGCTTCTTTCATTTTGGACAGCTGCTTTTATGAGGTTTTCCCTTGTTTATTTGTTCATTTTCGACCAGTTATCTCATTTTTATGGTTTTCCTTTTCTTGAATTCCAGTACAGTAGTCACTGTCACAAAAGCTCTCACTGAAACATCTTTTGCATCCCTCCATATTATATCCAAAATAGCCTCTTATCTTGTGCTTTCTGAGGCTAGTTGTTCCTAGAAGTGGCCATCTAGTGTCTTCAGAAAATGTGTCTCCCAGCTCATGATTTAGTACTGATGTTTAAAAAGAAAAAAAAAATAGAAAAAAGGACACCACCTGATGAGGCAAGTCACATGGGTTTGTAGATTATCTGATTTTCCTTCATTTTAAATTGCAGTTATGACTTTATTCCCTTCTTGGCCTTTTCAGAGATGCATTGGATGTCAGCTACATTCAGTTTGCATGTTGCAGTATTCCAGGTGCTCTTCCATACCTGTGTGGTTTTTTTTTTCCTATTTCTAGTTTAAGAGAGGTAATAGATAAGTATTATTTCTCAGTGGCATCTTGTGAAGTTTGCTCCCTTTGTGACCAAGATGCCATGCAGTCACAAGAAGTCTTCTGCATGTCTAGTAGCTGAATCTTCCCTCTCACTATCTGCTTCTTCCTGACCCCTCTTCTACAGTAGCTGGGGCAGTGAAATATGACACTGACACTGAGTAAAGAGAAAGGTCTCACGTGTGAAACTAGATCCTTCCCCTGGGATATAGTCCCAAGCATCCCAGCAGAATCTGATTGACTCCCAACACAGGGTCACTAACATATGAATGTAAACCATAGGATGCTTCTTGCCCTTTTTGGACTTTAAGTCCCCAACCCCCATTTTCCTTTTTATTTTTCCTTACACTTTTCCTGAGCAAAACTGGCTTGTGCTATCTTCTTTATGCTATATAGACAGCACTGCTAACTGGAGAGTCTGGCCCAGAAAGTAATGCTCTTGATCCACAAACCGCTGCATATACAGGTCATGGACCATATTCAGAAAAGTTTCATTCCAATGCAAACAGATAGAAAAGTAGGGGATGGAAGATTTTTATGCTGGAGTTTTAAGCTGTCCTTTTTTTCATGGAGTTTAAACAAGCTAACTTGAGAACTAATAACAAGTGTAATTTTTGCACTTGCTCGTGCAACTGGCACATTTGAGTACAGTTTCTCATCACATTCTTGTAGCTGGAAGTGGTTCAAGCACAAGGGACTCAAGAATTGTTTTCAGAAAGGGAGATAAGGAGTAGAGGTTGGTCCTTCATATTCCAGGAGGAGTGGGGCAAGCAATATGAGATTTTGCATCTGTCACCTTGTCAGCTGGTAGATGCATACAAGGAGCATTTTCTCAGTGAATCTTCACTATTGTTTATACTAGGTCCATGACAAGACCATTCCAATGACTTCAGGAAGAATATATAAATATTTTTTAATAGATATGTAGATCAGACTCAGTTTCTCTTTATCTATATTATTATTGTTGTTGTTGACATTAGGAGTGATTTAGTTTTTGATCAAATTGATAAGCTGGAAATATGATAAAATATGAATATGATTTATTAAATATAAAAAATTATTTTCTGAGCCAATTTGATTCAGGTTCGTTTGCCTGGTTGATGATAGGGTAATTACACACAATAGGATGCTAATAAACAGTGGATTAACAGTCTAGAAAAATCAGAACTTGGAATACAGAGGAACAAACTGGAAACTTCTTATGTGCACAAAACAAACAGCAGTGCTGCCCAGTTGGCTAGATGGATCACCTCAGGTTCACAACAGAGGTAATCAACAGGTAGCAAGCTATAAACCTTAGAAATAACCAGGTAAATTAGCATAAGTTTCTCATGAACCACTGAGCCATTAACTACCAAAACCTTTGCTGGATGAAGGGATGCTCCGAGTTCGTATTTGTAATCCAAAGGGCAGGAATAGTCCGAAAGGTAGCATCCCAAATTAGAGGAAGTGAGAGAGAGAGCACACTGCTGTGGTGGAGATCTAAACACTATGCTGCTAGGACAAAAGAAGCTAATTGCCCTGAAGACAGGAGCAAATAGGTGCTTGTTGCCACCTTGAATCCCATTAATGAACAGGGGGAGAGAAGATGAGAGATAAGAGAGAAAAAGTTCTGTGGGCTCTGAAATCTTCTCTTATAAATTCCCTTTTTGAAAACTGAATGGCCCAATGGCACATTAGCTATTCAAATCCCACCAATCAGTTCAAAATGTTGTCTGGCGGGCAGAACTGCACACATCTTCTCAAATAGCTTCTGACATGTGCAGTTGCCTCTCTGAAACGTGAGGCTCAGGGTCCAGCTTCCACCCCCTCCAGGCAGCCTTAACGACACCTGCCTGTTGGCTCCTAGACCTCAAACTCGGACCCTGCAAACAGGGAGGGAGGAGAAAGGGCAGTGGCTCAAATAGAAATAGGTTTAGCTGGCCTGTTAATTCCTCATCCAGGACAAGGGGGGGAAAAAATAAAGTAACATCCAGGAATTACTAACAATTTGGAGCAGAGTGTTTGTCTTTTTGTTCATTTTCCTGACTATTTCTGCATGCAAAATTTAGGTAGAGAGCAGTTCAGGGTTTCCATTCAGTCTTCATGTAAAGTAAGCAGTTTATTCAAATCAGTTTAATCTCTGAGTTGCATGCAAAAAGTCCCTTGTCTGAAAGACCTAGAGGTTCCTCTGTACTCTTTTGTTCTCCTTTTCAGCATCTTATCTATTCCTAGTATATTAGACATAAATTATTTAGTAATTGTTGAAATTAAATAGGAGCACAAGATTTTTTTTTTACACACTAGAGATTTTTGTCATATTTTATGTGAGGGGTCTACTTGTTCTCTGTGGCCACATTGTGAGTGAGAAATTAAAACACGAGTTTTGTCAAGCAGCATTAACTGCAGTTCCTGCAGATCCAACTGCCATGCTTGATGCTTTGTCTGTGGCAGTTTCTGAAATGTGCATACAACAGAAAAGCACACTCTAGATGGAAGAAAACTCTCATAGTTTTATAGAAAAAAAAAAAATCCCCACTGTAAACATTAGGAAATGACAAATACTCTTAGGACATATTTATGTATCCAAAACAATATCAATTATTAAAGCAAAAGGGGAAAAAACCAAAAATTAACTAAAAATAATGCAGAGTGTTTAATAGATTTGTTTAAGAGTCATAAACAAATAACCCATGAATACTTTAAAACAGTTAGTGTTGCAGGAAGCAGACACCCAGAAGATTTTATTAAAGATTCAAACATTTATGAAGTGTGCTCTAGAGGTTAAAGCAGGGGTCTGACAGTCAAGAGAGCTGCCTCATTTTCCTGCTGTGCTGCATCTCTTTCCTGGAGTCAAAGAGCTCCCATGCACATGGCCATATTTCTAGTGGTAGTTTTTTCACTGGCAGAGTTTTGTGACTGAGCTGTGCAGAGGAACAGTTATCAGTTTTAGGCTGAGCAGAGGTTACAACAGTCTGTATGATGACAAAAGGTCACACTACAATGTGTTTCTGTGTCACCTCTGAGTGATCCTGGCCCCATCTCCATCCCATTTTACTTCACTTCTTGCACAAGAAGCAAGCATAAGCTGTGTTATACTTCTGCGAGCTGCTTAACCCAGGGCATAAGTTTTGGCCCACTTTGTCCTTCCAAGACAATGTGTTTCTGTGTCACCTCTGAGTGATCCTGGCCCCATCTTCATCCCATTTTACTTCACTTCTTGCACAAGAAGCAAGCATAAGCTGTGTTATACTTCTGCAAGCTGCTTAACACAGGGCATAAGTTTTGGCCCACTTTGTCCTTCCAAGACAACGACCAAGGATACAACAATCCCAGAAACTCTATAGTGAAAGTCTAGTAAAACATAAACTGAAAGAAGTTTGCTAGAATGAGGATTTAAGCATTTGGTGAACACAGAATGAGAAATTGCAGACAAAAAGGCTAAGGTAAACTGTTATTTCTATAGAAGACCAATGGTGTGAAGTCATCATAATGCAAACATTTTATCCATTTCAAAAAACTCTTCTCTCAAACATTTTTCTCCTTGCCTCACTCCAAATGAGCCCACTTACATGGCAGACCTCAGGAAAAGCTCAGTCTTAAGCTCATAAGCTGCAGCTGGTACATGAATGGGATCCCAGCACCATAGAGACTGAAATATGGCAGGAAAGGGGAGAAGAAACCCATTGGCACCAGGGATTCAGAACAGCCAATGGTAGAAGCAGGCACCAGATGGCTGGGTACATATTCAGTGCCCCATGGCACCACTCAGAACACAATCCTAGGCCCTGAAAACCAAGTCTTGTGACAACATGGCACTCCAGAAAGAACTGAGGCAGGATGGCAACAGCAGCAAATATTCAGCTTAACACACAACATCCCAGTAAATAGAAATGAGACTGAAAAAGCTGCATCAGGCAATTTCCACCTATGCTTTCCTGCTGCAGGAACATCTGACAAAAGCACAAACATGCCCACATTATGCTACTGGCAGCATTATGAGTAAGAAACAGGATAGATGTCATGATTCTCTTGCTTTAGTTGAAGAAAATACCTGCTCATGATTTTCCTGCTGCTCCCTTCCCAGTCTGAATATGTACTTCAAGTAGCCTTCAAAACCTGTGAAAGAAGGATTTTTATGCTACTTTTATAGCTGAATTAGTGTGTTATAATAAAATATACTATCTTGAAAGAGTAACAAGAACTAAAATACTTGTCTTACATTTAAATCCAAGTGATGTTCACAAAGCCCTTAAACATCTGAACAGCCTTGACATCCAAAGCTATGTCTACAAAGTTCCAGTCACCAAAAATTTTTGCTGTTGTATATCACAAGAAGAACATATCTGCTCCAGTCCATCTTTATTGATAATGTGGTCCTGCTTTGTGCCTAGTTAGTACCTGAGGTTATTAGGAGTCACTCATCCTGTCACTGCTTGTCTTCATCTTGGGTTGTGATGGTAAAGGCTCTCAGATCACAGATAATTATTCAAAACAGAGCAGCCTGTCACTGCTCACTGGTGCAAATGAGGAAGACAAGGATCCATGACACTACATAAGATCTAAATCCCCAGTTTCCAGCCCTTGTTGGGTGCATAGCTACTAAATATTGAGGGGATTAGATTTATGCAACTATGAATATCAGAGAAAGAGGATAGATGCACTATGCACCAGGGGAGGTTTAGACTGGATGTTAGGAGGAAGTTCTATACAGAGAGAGTGATTGCCCATTGGAATGGTCTGCCCAGGGAGGTGGTGGAGTCACCATCACTGAATGTATTCAGGAGGAGACTTGATGGGGTACTTTAGGTGGGTTGGATTGGTTGATAGGTTGGACGTGATGATCTTGAAGGTCTCTTCCAACCTGGATTTATTGTATTATATTGTATTGTATTGTATTGTATTGTATAATATCTAGCTCAGTATTTTGGTTTCTCTCAACAATGAAAGGTGTTACATAAGTGATCATCACCACAAATTCCACAAGGCAAAGCATGGCCTGGTGGTGCTTTCCTACATCACACCTTCCCAGCTGATCATACTCTGTGTCATGTTTTTGAGTCTGGGCAGAGGGCTGATGATGGAATTGAAATTGCTGCTCTTGCAGGTAAATAAGATTAAAGTGACAGATTGTAAATCTAGGGAACAATACCCATTCTTTGATCCATTAGCCGATATTGGACCAACCTAAGGGCACGCTATCTGAGCAGATCAGTGTTCCCTGAAAAGAGAAAGCTGTACATGAGTGGCCAAGGGAAGACCAACAGATGTTGTCTATTAGGACTTTTGTGAAGCCTTTGACACAGTCCCACACAACATCTTTCTCTCTATGCTGAAGAGATATGTATTTGATGGGTGGATTCTACAGTGGATAAGAAATTATTTGTATGATCGCAAACAAAAGGTAATGGTCAATGGCTCAATGTCTAGATGGAGACAGTTGACAAGTGGTATCCCTCAAGGGTCTGTATTGTGACCAGTGCTGTTAAATATCTTAATCAATGATATAAACAGAAATATTGAGTACACCCTCAGCAAATATGAAGACAATACCAAGATGAGTGGTGAGGTTGATAAGACTGAAGAACTGGATGCCATCCAGAGGGAGCTGGACAGGCTGGAGAAGTAGGCAGAGGAGAATCTCATGAGGTTCAAAAAGGTGAAGTGCAAGGTCCTGCACCTAGGTTGGGGCAATCCTCAACATCAATACGGTCTGGGGGATGATGAAATTCAGAGTGGCCCTGCAGAAAAGGACTTCAGGGTATTGATGGATATGAGACAGCAATGGGCATTTGTAGCCCAGAAGGCCAACTGCATCCTGGGCTGCATCAAAACAAGCATGGCCAGCAGGTAGAGAGGGACTGGGGGAAGGACCATTTAGAATGCCTTGTAGTGATAGGATGAGGGGCAATGATTTTAAACTGGAGCACAGTAGAATTTGGTTGGATATAAGGAAGACAATTTTTACAATGATAATGATAAAATGCTGGAACAGATTGCCCAGGGATGTGGTTGAGGAGACAGCCATGGAGACTTGTCAGATCTGACTTGCTGTGGTTCTGGGAAGCCTAATCTAGTTGGAGGCATCCCTGTTCACTACAGAAGGGTTGGACAAGATGACCTTTGAAGGTCCCTTCCAATCCAATGCAATTTGTGAAACTGTAAAGCTGGATCAGATGAAGATTCTAACTATAACTAAATTACTAATGCAACATAATGACTTATTTACTAATGGCATCTCTGAGCCATGGCACCCCAGCGCTACATGTTCCTCAAAGACACATGAAGTAGTGGCCTTGAAGAGTTTACAGTTCAAAGGTGGGACCACTGACAACAGGTAAGTCTAAGAAGTAGGTTGTGGGATGGGAAGATGGCCCTGTAAGGTAGCAATGGCACCTCTGACCAGCAACAGTCACAGCATGTTTACTGTTCAGCCATTGCCACCACTATTCCCATGAATGCATGTTTGAAATTGCTTTTGTAAATAGACATGGACTAGTGGCCATAAGACTGTGTGGCTGCTCCATAGGCAACCACTTTGTTGCACTGGGTGCTCATTAGGCCTCTTGTGAGTTGTGGAATCATCCATACTTAATGCTAAAATAAATAAATAAATGTCAAATCCACAGCTCATCCTCTGCCCCACTGGCCCTGCCTTTTACTCTCTGACTCTTCCCTAGAGAGGCGATTTTAGTAAGATTCTTTTCTTTCTTTAGCAAACATCTTAAGAAAGTACAAGAGACATGCATTTTTACTTTCAGAAAGAAGTAAAAGAGAATACAAATATCCTTGTTTTCTTGTAATCCAGACTCTAAGTAGATTTAATGGCCCTGTTAGTGCTAGGCAAAATTAAGTCCTTATGAAACATGTTACAAAGTACCTTTGTAGATCTCATTTTTCAATAAAAAGGGGGTTTAGGTCATGTTGAAAAATCTGCTACCTATTAGCACTTTGCCTTCAATAAGTCACCTTTCATGATATAATGCTGTTTTCATTAAGCACTGAATCAAAAAAAAAATAGCTATATTTCTGGAATTCAAACAAAATATACAACTTGCAATCTACACACAATGATAAAGAAACACAAAACATTTAATTACAAAACTTTTATCCTACGCAAATCTGACAGACTGGATGCTTTTTCTCTAAATGCTTCATCGTTACAGGAACAGCCTGTATTTTTTAAATGTGACATGTTAGGTATAATATATGCTGTCCAGCCAGCAAAGAAGAAAAACCACCATAAATTAAAAAATAGGCAGAAATGACAGACTTTGGTGTATTCAATCTGGTCTACATCTCAGAATCATGCACACATGAAAACAAAGAATATGAAGTAATGTAAAACTTAGTCTACTTATATTTTAATAGATAAAAATGCGCTAGATACCATTTTTATAACTTTTTAATTGCTTTTTTTGGTTTGCCCTTCCAGAATAATGTTTTTAGGATTTAAAAGTGTGCAAGAATATATTTAAGATTAAAAAATGTCCCTTCATCTTTTGCAACAACAGTTACTTTGAGGAATAAAACAATAAGACTATGCTCACATTTCTTATAGGCTATTCTAGCGTATGGATACATTATTTTTCACTGATCATTTGCTTTTGAGTGCCTATAATGGACCAGCCTTTCCTTGGAAACACATTATATGTAGAAGTAATGGATATGCAATCTGCTCCTCCTTCATCTTTTGCAAACGTGAAATTGTACTTCTAACTGTTCTGCCTTAGAAAGTTCATTGTTTCTTTAGGGTCACTACATTATTTGTGTTGACCAAACAATGGTCATGCAGGTGGTTGTATTTGCATAGGATGCACTGATATACACTTTTCAAGGTAGCAACAGTAGATGGTGAGGTCAATAGCATGTGCCATAAGACAGGAAAGTTACAATTCTCTATAGCCCTGTCTTATAAGAGCAGTATGAAAATAGAAATCATTGCTACTAATCATGTCCCCTGTGCCATACACAGGGGACCAATATTTTCCCCTTATTTCACTGGAGTACAGGGGGCAATATATTTTATTATGCTGGAATAAAGTTGTAGAAACAAATACAGTCTCTTCCCTGTTAGTGCATTAACTATGACGTCAAAAACATGCCCATACTTCGTTTTCTGCTTCAGGTTTGTCTTCAAGACTTTTCTGAATAGGATGAATGGAAATTATTGTCATCCTGAATATCCTAGTGGCAGGGTGGTTTCTGCCATGGCAACCTCTCAGAGTTATTTAAATCTAAATAGTGGCTTTGGAGACCAGCAATCCTGCATACCAAAATAACAAATATGGGGAGACATCCTCAGTACTTTGCACGGCAGAAGTAGATCACAGGCACTACAGTCAAAGGCTAATATTTCTAAACCACAGTGAGGGAAGAGGTTTCAGCGACAACCTTCAGCAGTGCCCAGTTAGCAAAATATGCTGTAGAACCTTACTACAGGCAGGTCCTCCTTAAGACCACTGACAGTTTTAATCTAAGACCCGCCCTAGCCATCATCCCCAGAGCCCCTCCTGCACCTGTTCCTGTGTACATCTTTCTTTGTTTTTTTTTTTTTTTTAATGTTGGTATGAAGTACATGTCACTTCAGATTAAGCTAATCCCAATGTTATGTGCGTAGACATCAGTTCTTCCTTCCCTTTAATGAAATATCTTTTTCCTTATGCTGGCAGTATGGTCGTCATGCCAGTATCTCTCACTTCCTGCTCATTCTGTGATTAAACAAGCAATAAATAAACCACATAAAAACTCATGATATGAATTGAGGTTGAAAATAATCAGTTTAATGGTTGGTAGTTCATTCAGAAACTGGCTTTAGAACCAAGATGGAATACATCTTGCACATCACATTCAAAACTCACCTGAAAGTGTTCCTCTGTGATTTACATTAGGCGATCCTTATCTTGTGAAGGGCTTGGATTAGAAGATCTTCACAGGTTCCTTCCAACCTTTTACCATTCTGTGATTCTGTGATTCACACTGCCCTTTACTGGCTGATTCCATGCTCTGAATGATAGTTTTCTGTTGCTTGCCTTGTTTAGTTAACCATCTACACATGCTCTGTCAAATGAGTTATGAAAGTTCAGATTAAACAGAGTTATTAAATTGCTCTTGCTTACAAAGCAAGTTCTTTTAGAAGAGGGAGGTTAACTAGTTATTTTTGAATGATCTACCACTTTATTTTTTATGCCATTTTTTATTTACCTCACTGTCTTGTTCTTCTGTTCAAAATGCATTAACACCACCATGCCATTAAGGGTCAGCAGTTCACCAATTAAAGTTTACTTCATTTTTCTTTAAGAAATAGGACATAAATTGAAGGTCATTTCAAATGTTAAATCAACTATTTAAAACAATATAACTTTCAAAGACAACGTTGATACAGTAAAATCAGTAAATTTTACATATAAATACTATGCATAGTGTACAAAATTGATCACAACATTAATGGCAGGTAGAAGATTTATATGAGAGACTTCTTTGTACAGAAGGAAAATTTTTATTTTCTGTTTCCATTCTCAGCAGATTGGAAATTATTTCTTATGGTACTGTGGATTTTAACTGGTACAAGTGATAATCATGCACATTTGGGAAATTACTCTCATAAATGTTATTCCATTCAAGAATCCTATGCTTTAAATATCACATTCAACACAGATCGGAAAGAAGCTTGCACCTAATATATGGAAACATCATTTGTATTTAATTACACAGTTGGGAGTAGTTATAGTAACTAAGTAGATGCAGACAGTTTAAAATGCACAGATTGTTACAGCAACCTAGCTTGCCACAGGCACTTTTCCCCTTTGATAGCTCAAGTGCCGAATAAATAAAGTACAATCAATGTTCAGAACCAGTCAAAAAAGCTGTGCCATGTAGGTTATGCTGTCAGTCCTATTAAATAAGGCTGCATAGCTTAGCTATGACAATGTGAAAACAAAGGGCACATGGGCAGCCTTCGTACTGCCTTCTGTGTATCATCGCTGGCATCTGGAGGGCACAGCAGCAATTTCAGCAGGCTTAACTGGGCTTCCCTTTGTGCCAGGGTATTTTCTACAGCAGATGGAAGCTGGACTAGGACATTCACTGCGTCTCCAAGCATCTGTGTAATGCCAGCTGCATGCACAAGGTCAGAGGTGTGACAGGGTGGTTCTTGTTGCAGGTCTCACCAGGCAATTTCTGTACAGCACCTTTCTGTTCAATCGGTGTTTAGGCCAGTGTTTGACAAATATTGGAAAATAAATGTACTTTTGCCATAATCATTCAGATACTGAGTTTAAAGAACAAATTAAATTAGTGTAGATCCTGAAATTATTTTCTTAGATGTATCAATCTACAGGCACAGATACAATGGTCAAAATACAAATCTATAGACCTTTTTGTCTTCAATTCACAGAAAAACTTTCAGTTGAAACATAGTCTTAATAACCTTTCTCACTAAAAAAATATGCTGTTGTTGTCTGCATGTGTTTTGTGTATGTTCTGGTAGGTCTGTACATACACACACATGCAAGAAAGCCCTACAGGTGAAGCAAATGATCCTGTGTTTGTCTGAATATAATCTATTTTGCTGTAAGATACTTAGATACTGTAGAAATGGCCCTTAGAGAAAATCTGAAGCTAGACAAATAGATCTATACCAGTACAGTAACATGCCTAGTTTTTAAAGATTTACTTATGCAAGTTTTCTATAAACCATTAAAACATATTTGTGCCCACATTCTATGGCAGAATTGTTGATAAAAATTTCACTGCCTCCTACATTAACACTATATATAATGTTCGGTTTTCCTTTGCTGTTTTTCCGGAGTATAAATGAACAGCTTATGTGGAGTTCAGTAAAGTAACTGTACAAAATTAGTTACAAAGATAAATGTCAGAGTTGATATTCCTGATATGGCCTTTTTAACTCTTGTTATGTCTTAGGTTTTCATATCGGAGATGGAATAATGCAGCAGTCCAAGATCCCAGGAGGCTCCTGTTACCATTGTCTTTCAGGTTTTTAGCCTGTGGCCTTGACTGAAAGGAGAGCTTCAACTGGGAGTATTCAATCCTTATTATTTAAAAATGGGCATTCTGGCGTGTCTTTGTGAGGAAAAAAGAAAAATAAATGAAAAAAAGAAAATGGGGGAGTTAAACCTATTTGCCCTGTGTTCCTGGGTAAAAACTTCTTAGGTGGAGTTTGGCAATTGATGTTGAAGTAGAGTTAGACAGCCTTTGAACCACTTACCCAGTTCACTAGCATTATGGAGGATCTAGTTCACTGCAGTTTAGATTCACAGACAGCATTTTGCTTTTCTGTGATCAAATACCTCTGCAGTTTGAAGAGCTTATCATCAGAGTTGAATCCACACAGAGCCTAACCTGCGAACAGCCAAGAAAAGCATACATTTGAAGGGCTTTGATGCTGCTTCACATAGCCATTCAGTGGCTATAATGGAAGAGGAGTACATGACAGACTTTAGTTGTGCCTGCCATTCATAAATCTCTGTTACATATACCAGGTGTTCCAGATTTCACAGTGCAATTGTGTTAGCAACTCACTCAGCTGCAGAATGAACTCTCACTGCTTTAATCATGTCTATTACTTTTATTTGCTGGTACTACTGAGGAGCATGTATGCTGAAATTAAATTATTTTAGTTTCAAGAAGATCTCTTTAATGCATTTAAATATTTTAAAGGTGGTGTAACCTACCAGATCCCAGGAAGCAGACTTATTCAAGTGTTTCATATATCTGGTTATAAATAAATATATGCAGGCACTTGAGAAGCAGGCATAAAAATGACAGACTTCAAATATTTATGTTACATTAAGGACACATTTTTTTCTTACTTGTTCAGTTAAAGTTCTTCTTGAAAGAGTTTGGCAAAAGATTTGGACTTGTAAAATACATGTCTGGTGGCGACAGTAAGCAGATTAGACAGAAGCTGTGATATTTTTGCATTAGCTTCAGCAGAGCCAAGATTTTGGTCCATGGTTTAATTTTACAATCATTCATCAAATAAAATTCAGGCATATCAAATATCCTCTGAATTGTTCCCACACGGGCTGTCAAGTAAGGCTATGAGCACACAGTAAATAAAATAGAGAAAAGGGAGAATTTTTTTTACAGGGAATATAGTAATTCAGATAGGTGGTCATTGCCAAATGCCACTTTGTTTAGTGGCTTTCTCACATCTTCAGATGTATTTCTGGCTACACAACTCCCTCTTTTGCTGCATATTATCCTTTCTTAATCCAAAAGCACATATTACTTCTTTATTGTTGTATTTATATCTCTCTCTGAGAAGAACACTACCAACTGTGTCCCATCTTCCTAGATTCTCATTTCTGTGGTCAGTTTATCCACTGCTACATTGTTCCATTCTTTTGACCACGTGCTTTTTAATTTATTTAGAAATTTTAATCCTAAATAACAGTCTTTTCTTTTTACTGAGAATACATATTTAAGCTCCTCATGTTTCCCTCCTTATTGCATCCCATTTATTCTGTCTGCTATTCCTATCAAAACAAATTATCAAACGTGCACTTATTTTTATTGTTTCAACAAAAAGTGAACACTTACACTATTTTAACAAGGGAAAAATCCTGTCAAGTAAAGACATATTTGATTTAGTTGAATAATTCCTTCTAAAAAATGAGAGTATATAATCTCCAGATGCTCTGTAGCCATAGTAATTGCTAGGGACGTACAAGCCAGTTTTGTACACTCCCTGAGAATGCAGATATTAATCTTTGTTAAATAAACCCCATATCCTTCTCTCAGTAGAGGAAACCTTTTGTATAAAAATGTGTGTACTGCACACCTCCAGAAACCACTCCAGGTGAGAAGGTCCTCAAAGGCTTCAGAGAGCAGGAGTTGGGAGCAAATGTATCCTTCCCTCATGCTCTCCCCTTCTTCCCTCCATGCCTTGTTATTCCCTCAGTGCAGGCATTCCTTCACAGCCCTCCTCTCTAACACTCCTTTGCATGGCCATTCTGAGGCTGCCTCTCTTATCCAATGTGATAGTTTTAGCAAGCTTGCTAGTCTCATCTCTGGATGCTGCTTTTCCAGCGCCCTGGAGGCAGCACACAAAGAAGTAAAATAAAAACCAAAACCAAAACAAAGCCACACACAAGCACAGAAAGCCCAACCAAAACCAAAAAAACCCCAAACCAACCAACCAACAAACAAATAAAACAACAACCCCAAAACTCCCAGACAGTGAAGATATTTGCAAGATAGCACAAGTCTAAGTGGTCACTGAAGTCAAGGTTTCACATGCATCCATGCAAGAGTGCACGATCAGTGGCATAGTGGCAATAGGTGTCAATGAGACTAAAAAAGACCACCTCAGTAACCTATCACCTGTCTTACTGCTGGGAGACTAATTTCCCTTGAAAGTATTTTCTTTCTCTCTTGACAAGGAATGTCCCTCAGCCAACCATAGTCTGTGCTTCCTCTGGGACTGTGCCCCTGATGTGAAGCTGAGCTTTATGCAAGTGCATGTCGGCCAGAGTGGTTCAAGCACTGGTTTGAAACACCAGAACACAGAGGGAGCCCACTGAGGTTTCAGCAGTAGAAAAACTCCCATATAAGTATCTGAGGCTCATGAACCATCCCTCTATCAATATAAATCTGTGACTGAACCTTGGCTTTCCATTCATATTGGCTAGAAGGTTTCAGTCTGGTTGACTTATCCATCTAACCCACATCCATCCATTTGAGTAATCTGTTAGGGTCTTCCACCGCAGTGGGTAAACAAGCTTGCTAAGCCCCTACTTTTACTAAGATATAAGCAGTGCTAATTGCTTGCTCTTTGCCAAACTGAGCAATACGTTTTCCAGATTTCTTAAAAAGAGAGTGGCTTGTTGGCTCAAAACTTCTTGTCTTCTTTCAGCACTTCTAGTATTTATTATCTTCTAATTCTCCAGTAATACCTTAGGTCTAAATAAGGTCAGTGACTCAAAAATTGGCAGTGTTCTCTGTAATATTGCCACTGAAATACTATGGGGACTGAGTATCTCAATTACTTTTACATGACCCACACTAAACAGAAGTCAAGCAAGGAATTTTTCCTCTAACACACTAACCTCCATATTCTAATCTCTGTTGAAGCCTATCCAGTTTTCCCATTGACCTCAGTTATTGCTGGCCCTAGATCTAAGATATGTTGTCAGATGGATTTTTTCAGTTCTTGTAACATCTCTGAGATGTACAGCCATATATCTGTCCATAACTGTGTTTTCAATCCAAATATACTACTTACTAATTTTCAGTAGATAATATTTTAAATCTTTGTAAAATTCCTCCATCCTATTTTAGCTACAGCTGTGTTAATTTGTATAGGAAAGCTACCAACCTCCTCTATGATACAGATCTTGTGTGCTTCACACAGCAATTTCAAAATTGATCTCAAAGGTCTTTTCTAACCTGGTTAATTCTACTCTATTCTACACTTCTATTCTACACTTAAAATGGCTTGTGGGTTTAAAAAACAACAAAAGCAAACAAACAAATCCACCCAAAACCCCCAATAACAACAAAAAAACACAAACAAAAAAACCCACCAGCACGACATTCATATAGATGCTACCATTTGATCTCCAGCACCACATAGAAGTTCCTAAGATACCTTTGTTGATCTATAGGAAAATCGTTGCTGGATTTGGCCCATTCACATTGACAGTCACTAGACTTAAAATGAAAAAATCAAAGAACTGCAATACAATAAAGTCACTCGTGAGTGGAGTTTCATCTCCCCCTCACAGAGAAGCTTAAAAAAGTTGAGAGAGTTGCAGCATTAATCCGTGTCTGCTATATAATGTATGAAAGGAAAATGAGGGGAAAGGAGGTGTTACCATATGAAACAATTTTACAATATAAAGCAGCAATGAAATTACAAATGTTTCTGAATTACAAAGGAATAAAAAGAAATGGGAAATGTCATGGATTAATTTGCTACTGGTTGTGGATTGTATGAGTAGATCATATAATTATGAAAACACTTAAGCTTATGAACTCAGTGTAAACATGTAGGTAAATCACTTCTCCCTGTCTCTCCCTCCAGGAATAAAACAATGCATTCAGCATGATGCAACTAAAAATTTCTTCTGTAAAATGTTGGTGGGTAAATCATTGCGAGGAAGGATTTTTTAAAAAGAATTTCAGCACCAAGAATGTAGAGACTCTATGGGATCCAACAGGCTGAACTGATCACAAAAATGGAAAACAATAGAGAGAACTTGGCCATTTATTAACCATCACTTCCTTGTTCTACAGCATCATGTCCTTATTCCATATCTTACCCTATTCCTCCTGTCTGCCAGAATTGCCATACATGTGCTGCTACTCATTTGTTATATACTGAAGTTGCAGAACAATGAAATCATGCCAAAGAAAGTACACAGGGAGTGGTTCACTTCTGCAATGTCAAGCTATAGGCTGTAGTCCCATAGAGGAAATAATGTCAGTATTTAAGAGTCATTGGGACAATGCTCTTAATAACATGCTTTAACTTGTTGGTCAACCCTGAAGTGATCAGGCTGTTGGACTAAATGGTCATTGTAGGCCCCTTTCAGCAGAACTATTCTATTCTATTCTATTCTATTCTATTCTATTCTAGTCTAGTCTAGTCTAGTCTAGTCTAGTCTAGTCTAGTCTATTCTAAACAATCAGCTTGAAACACTCTTAAAACAAAGGAAATACCTAGTGTGGAGGTGTTTTTTTCATACATGTGTCACCCCAACAGATGTCTCTTCTGACGCCTATGGGCTGCCCCTTACAAGTTGTCATCTCCCCTCGAGCTGTGTTTTGGTGCTAATGCCAGAGGAAGGGAAGGATATAAATGAGCTGCCCACAGTAGGCACTGCTGGTAACCTTGCCCCATAAATGAACTGGAAAGGCATCCAATGAAAGAGAATGTTTTCCAATGCATTCTTTAATCAGACTGTGTAATTCTCTGCCATAGCTGTTCTTTATTTTTAAAAAGTGGCTATATGTGCATACTCTTAATAAGAATATTTAGTTATTGTCATTCATAACAACAGAATTGAATGAGAATCTCGAAGGCCCTGGTACAGACCTATGGCAGAGACAGTGTGAAATTCAGGATGGATGCTTTCATGGAATTCCTGAAACACCTAGCCACTTCACAGAGCAGTGGTCATAATTTCAGACAGGGAATAGTCAAATAAATGCCTCAAGACTGTCATCACCAGGAGCACATTAAAGAAATGGGATTTGCTTCCTTCAGAACTTCTATTAGCCCTTTCAAAATAAAAAGGTTGTGGTGCAATTGAATTCACTCTAATGTTTTGTCCTGCACTGTAGATAGTTGCTTAAGGTCGATAAGTAGAAATACAAAAAGTGTAATCGGAAAGATTTCAGTAATGACGTGGTACACATTTAGGATGTTTTGCCTAACAGTATCAGACAAGAACAAGAAGTTAATTTGCTTCTCAGTTTTGCTGAAACTTGCATAACTGTAGTAGGAAATTTACTACAGGCCTGCCTAACTCCTGAAAAGGAGAAAGTTCTGTTTTCTCTGTGAAATTTACTGTATCATTTTGTCAGAGGAAAGTACAGTATATACAATCAGTAACTTTTTTTTTTTACATAAGGCAGTTACTCAGTTCCTTTGGAAATCATACTGAGGATTATCTGGATTTTAAATCAATATCAATAAGTCTGGGGCAATTTGCTTGGAACATCTAATTACTTTTCCCCTCCCACTAGATTTTCAGGCCAGCTGGTTACTGCAGGGCTTCAAATACCTTGGGATCCATCTTTCTCTCAGAGTTGTTCTCAATTAACTTTGCATGTCTGCTTTAAGATCTTGGAGTTGGCAGTCCTAGGTGGCAAAAACTTCTATTAATTTATGGACAGAGTAATTTCTAGTAACACATTCTATATATTGCTTTTGTTCACATCCTGCCAGTATTGCTTTTAAGATGTTATGGCAAGGAACTGAAAAAGATACATTGCAATTTTCTCTAGTGGGGAAAAACAACTGGAGAAAAAAAAAAAGAATCACTAAAAAACCCTGCATTGGTGTGTTAAGACTACAATGCTGAAAAATAATATAAATATCTAAATATCAGAGAAGATCTGAAAATACTGTATATAAAAGACATTGGGTCTATCATGATGGAAATTAAAGAATTGGCAAACCTCCATTTGATCATGTGGTATTCATTCTTTCAGAGTAACCAAAAGTAGAAAGCCATCAGCACGACTGCAGCGTGTCTCCTTTCCCTGTCTATCATCTACAGCAGCTCTTTGGTATAAGCTTCACCAGAACTCAGAATAGTTCCCCATAGGACATGTGAGAAAGCCTCAGCATCACTGAAAGCTCTCTTTGTACAAAATAAAGCAGTAGGAAAACCATGAAGATATCCTTTTTCTGGTAAGAAAAGGGACTAGAAAATACAGATCCACACAATATCTAGACCTAGAAAAAGGCACAATTGAAGGAATCATAGAATCACAGAATTGTTTGGGTTGGAAAAGACCTTTAAGATTATGAAGCCAAATCATTAACCTAGAATTGCCAAGTCACCACTAAACTATGTCCGTGGGTGCCACATCTACAAGTCTTTTAAATACCTTCAGAGGTGGTGACTCCTCCACTTCCCTGGAAAGCCTGTTCCAATGCTTAACAACCCCTTTGGTGAAGAAATCTTTCCTAATATCCAATTTAAACCTCCATTAGTGCAGGCAGCTTCTCAGCCACATTTTCCAAGTTGTTGTGATCCAAGTGCAGGACCTGGCATATGACCCTATTAAGTCTCATGCAATTAGTCTCAGCCCATCAATCCAGCCTATCCAGATCCCTCCATCGAGCCTTCCTATCCTTCACCAGATCAACACTCCCTTTCTGCTTGATGTGATCTGCAAACTTACTGACGGTGCACTTGATCCCCTTATCCAGATCACTGATAAAGACATCAAAGAGAACAGGCCCCAGCACTGAGCCCTGGGGGACACCACTAGTGACCAGATGCCAAACTGGATTTAACTCCAGTCAGCATCACTCTTTGGGCCTGGCCATCCGTTTTTTCAATGATATGTACACCCTTCCAAATCATGAACAGCCAGTTTCTCCCAGAGAGTGCTGTGGGGGACAGCAGCAAAAGCTTTCCTATAGGTAGAAAATATCCACAGTTGTTCCTTCATCCACTAAGTGGGACACCTTGTCATAGAAGGAAATCAGTTTAGTCATGTAGGACCCACCTTTCATAAACCCATACTGACTGAGTCTGATTGTCCGTTTGCTCTGCATGTGCTGTGTAAATGCACTCAAGATGGTTTGCTCCATAGTTCTCCTTCCATTCCTTCTTGTAGATTGGTGTCACATATGCTAGCCTGATGGGAAATGATGAAAATCTGAAAAATTCTGAAAATAAAGTCAGTTTGGAGCAGTTTTTCATTGTCTCTTCCAAAACAAGGTGTGGGAAACAGTGTGAAAGCATAAATGGATTCCAAACTGCTGCAGAAGAAAAAGGTTTGTGTAAGGCTGTGATGGTTTTGGCTGGGGTAATTTTCTTCACAGTAGTTGAATTTATACTGAAAGCAGTGTTGATAATACAGAGATGTTTCAGCTATTGCTGAGCAGTGCTTGCACAGAGTCAAGGCCTTTTCTTCTACTTAACCCTACCCCACCAGCAGGCAGGATGGGGCTGCACAAGAAGTTGGCGGAGACACATTTGGGACAATTGACCCCAAATGATGAAAGGGGCATTCCATACCACATGATGTCATGCTTAGCACATAAGTCTGGGTGAAGAAGAAGGGGACATTTGGAGTGCTGGCTTTTGTCTTCCCAAGTAACTGTCATATGTGACGGAGCCTGGCTTTCCTGGAGATGGCTGAACAGCTGCCTGCTGAAGAAAGGGAAGCGTTTTACTCTGTTTGCATTTGCAGGTTTTGTCTTACTTGTTAAAGAGTCTTTATCTCAATCCATGAGTTTTTTTTACTTTTCCAGTACTCCCTACCATCCTGACAAGAAGGGAAGTAAAAGAGCATCTGGGTAGTGCTCAGCTGAAAGCAGTAGTTAAACCACAACAGATTTTGCACTACTAAAACACTGGTTCTTGCTCAGGAAGATCTCAAGCTTCTGTCAGCTGTTTTCTGAAACTCTGTACTTGAGAGAAAACATCATTACATGCATTCCGATTTTCATTATCTCCCACACACAGCTGATATCGTTCACTGCCAGAGCCAGGATATATATAACCAGATGATGTGACCTAGTCTAGACATCCTTATATATTTTATGTGAAATATTGTAACTGTGAACTGAAATATGTTCCCTGAAATGTGCTCTCTTTTGCTTTTAAAGTCAATGGCCTGAATGAGTCTCATCACTATAGGCAAGGAACTTTTTCATATGCAGGAGCTTCAGGATGCTCAATTAAGTTTCTGTGAGTGTAAGGAAGAGCCTAGTGAATAATTTCACCAGAATTTCCTCACATGCTGTGCAAGATGGGGGAAGGAGAAAAGCCAGAGTTTAAGGCCAGAAAGAATCAGCCAAACACCTACACTGATGCACAGATAAACATGAGTTAAGTGCAGTAATTCACAAATTAAAAAGCTGCATTTTTTGGGAAGCAAGAAAAACACTATTCATTTCTGTGGCTTGTTCCTGTGTGTTATCATGCTTACTGTTGAAAAAGAAAAAAAAGAAAAAGAAAAAGAAAAAGAAAAAGAAAAGAAAAAGAAAAAGAAAAAGAAAAAGAAAAAGAAAAAGAAAAAGAAAAGAAAAAGGAAAAGAAAAAGGAAAAAAAAAGAAAAAAAAGAAAAAGAAAAAGAGAAAAAGAGAAAGAGAAAGAGAAAGAGAAAGAGAAAGAGAAAGAGAAAGAGAAAGAGAAAGAGAAAGAGAAAGAGAAGAGAAAGAGAAAGAAAGGAAAAGGAAAAGGAAAAGGAAAAGGAAAAGGAAAAGGAAAAGGAAAAGGAAAAGGAAAAGGAAAAGGAAAAGAAAAGGAAAGAGAGAGAAAGAGAAAGAGAAAGAGAAAGAGAAAGAGAAAGAGAAAGAGAAAGAAAAGAGAAAGAGAAAGAGAAAGAGAAAGAGAAAGAGAAAGAGAAAGAAAAAAGAGAAAGAAAAAGAAAGAAAAGAGAAAGGAAAAGGAAAAGGAAAAGGAAAAGGAAAAGGAAAAGGAAAAGGAAAAGGAAAAGGAAAAGGAGAAAGAGAAAAAAAGCCATAATACTTTTGCCTTCAAATTCCCTTCAGTAGTTAGCTATTTTAAGACCTTCACTTGTAAGACTGTTCAGTCTGATAGGGGTGCTATATTTTTTCCTGTACAGGTTCTTACAGAATCACAGAATCAACCAAGTTGGAAGAGATCTCTGAGATCATCAAGTCCAACTGATCACCCAACCCTAACTAATCAACTAGACCATAGCACTAAGTGCCTCATCTAGTCTTAAACACCTCCAGGGATGGTGACCCTACCACCTCCCTGGGTAGCCCATTCCAATAGCCAATCACTCTTTCTGTGAAGAACTTCTTTCTAAAATCAAGCCTAAACTTCCCCTTGCACAGTTTGAGACTGTGTCCTCTCGTTCTGGTGTTGGTTGCCTGGGAGAAGAGACCAACCCCCACCTGGCTACAGACACCCTTCAGGTGGTCGTAGATGGCAAGAAGGTCTCCCCTGAGCCTCCTCTTCTCCAGGCTAAGCAACCCCAGCTCCCTCAGCCTCTCCTCACAGGGCTTGTGCTCGAGGCCTCTCACCAGCCTCATTGCCCTCACCTGCTTTGTTGCCTGTCTCTAGGCACATTCCAGCAAGTCAACATATTTCTTAAATTGAGGGGCCCAGAACTGGGCACAGTACTCGAGGTATGGCCATCAAACTAGTTCTTAGTTTTATTCTTCAATAATCCTCCTTCTTTCACTTTGCTTCTTACAGTGAACATTTTATGAAGCCTTTAAACATTTCTGTGGCACTCATGAAGATGGTTTGAATTTCCATCATTCTTTCAAAACTGCAGGCTGCAGATCACTCCATTGACTTAATAGGAAGCCTTAGGAGATTTTTTTTTTTACATATGCTCAAAGTAAATTGAGTGCCTTATAATACTACTTGGTGTTAGACCTGACTCATCTATAAGCATACAAACAACATGAAACATCTTAATGTCTGAAGGTAGATGCATTTACCCTAGCTCGAGCATAGTTTATCAACCAGGGGATGACACAATGATACTGCTGGGACTTCAAGAGGAGCA
Organism: Colaptes auratus; assembly: GCA_015227895.2. NCBI lineage: Eukaryota > Metazoa > Chordata > Aves > Piciformes > Picidae > Colaptes > Colaptes auratus. Next base: position 45,913,774 of record CM037631.1, read on the forward strand.
ACCACCTGGGTCTGCTGGTATATAAGTGGAAGGACTTAAACAGTGAGCATAATTTTCAACCAGGTTCATTGGAACCTGAGGTGCAACAGAATGAGCAAGCCTGCTTGCAGGAGTGGTGGTGGAAAGGCATGCTGTCCTTGTGTGTTAGCCATGAAGCGTGAGCTATTTCACAATACATTGTTCAACATTTATTAAAGCAGCACCAGTGAAGGAGGCAAGGACTTAACTCTGAGGCTCTGAGTTAGATTTCAACTTCTCTTGCAATTATTGGTAGCTATTGACAGTGAGTCAAGCATCAAGCTCAACACCTTGCTGGTACCTGTAGAGTTTGTGGATTTCTTAAGAAATAAATTGTTGGGTAAAGCCCGCTGGGAAATACGGACAATTCGCATGCAGTCTAGTTTATTTTCACTCAGCCAAGAATATTTCTTAAAAAGAAAAAAAAATGTAGTTCCACTCCAGCAGCCTGTAATATTTCTACCATTTTAACTGTCATTTTTGAGGATTACGGTGAATGCTGCAAGAAAGCTAAGCAGTGGAAAAACTAGATGTCTTTTCCTACAGGAGGAGAAAAAGATGATCCTGGCAAATGGGGTATGCTGGGAATATGAAAGTTGTCAAGAAATTCCTGTTTTGAGGTTGCCAACACTTTTGCCCACAGCTTCAGTCCTTGCCAGCTCTAGCCTTGTTTCAACAAACCAGTCAATTCTTAATTGCTCATTGGGATACAACATGTACTTTTGGCTCCAGAGCCTAATTTAATGAAAAGGTTTGCTGTCTTTGTGGCTAGAGAATGTCAGAGGTGCTCTTTGCATAGACACTTTTTATTCAACTGGTTTACTAACATAATTTTGCTATTTGTACCTAGGGGATTTAGGAAAAACACAGTTCCTGACACAGTTACCGTGAAGTCCTAATGTTCATAAATGCCAGGTTGTCAGTCTCATCAGGTCTAAGCAACTGAAATAGAAGGTGCTTTTTAATGCTACCCCAGAGTCAATTAAAATACAGTAATGCTGACATCTGCAGAATACAGAATGATCAAAGTAAAGAATGCCCATACAGCTTCTGACATAAAAACAGTGTGTTTGGCGGTAGAGTGACACAGTGTAACAGGTCAGGTAATTATGAGAAAATCTATGATGTATCTGTTGCAGTTGCTTAGCTTCTTTCCATTATCAGAGCCATCAAACAGAACAGCACTCTCACTTCTCCTGATGGATCGCAAAGCTAGTGACACCCTTGCTCTCCTGATACAGATGGCATCTCATGAGCAGCTGAATTAATTTGACAGTAAATAGGTGATAGCAATTGCTGTTTTCTCTTTTTCTATTATTTTTATTATTTTTTTTAATTGCACCGGGACAGCTTTAAGCACTTCTGGGAATAGCTCAGAAAGCCTATGCCATGATTAGCAGCATACCCTCCTCTCCCCTAAACATTTTCCATTGCTTTTGCTGCTGTTTTATTTACATGCTAATTGCTCAAAGACAACAAATTTTTTTTCCCCATCTCCCCATTCTAAATCTCAGACTGAACTATGTGCATTAATTATGATGATTAAAAAATTCTCTGTCTTTTTTTTTCTTTTTTTCCTTGATGTGTTTATTAAATTAATGAAGGAATCTGACACACAGGCTTGTATGCTAAGGGTACAGTTATGCTGAAGTCATGGGTATATTTTAGATGGCTACATATTTTCTGCCTCAGTAACATTATAATTGGCTTAATGGATTTTCAGTTATGTGCATTGGCTTTCTCCCCTTTCTAAAGCAGACTAATTACAGCTTTCTACATTAAATTCTAGTAGATTTCAATTTATCTCCTCTAAATTATTGCAATAATTATAGTAATAAATTAGGCATGTAGCTGTCATTAATCTAAGCAATTTGAATTTGGTATCATAGCCACATGACACAGATTATGTTTCCTAAATGTGTATTCAAATGTATTCCTAACAGTATAACCATTGTGTGGGAGGGTCTCATTTCCCAACAAGCTGCAAATTCCAGAAGGGAGAACAGAATGAGAGGTAGAAAGAGAAGAGGGTGGAGGGGCATGAAAAAGGGATGAGAGAATGGAGTGAAAGTCAAAACAGACCAAATCTGAGAGAACACTGCATGCAATTACCAATGTCTGAGGAATACTCTTCGATAGAAACCTACCTGAAGTATCCTGTCAGACCTCAGACTCCATCACTAATCCATCAATTTTTTTCCCCTTCTTATATAAAAATATCTTGCAAATGTTTCATTATTCAAGAACACTAACTTGAAGCACTCAGTTTTCTCTTTCATAGGAAATTTTGTCAGGGACAGCTTTGGCTTTGTTTCTCATTTAGCACAATTTTCAATTATTCAGAGCATATCACAGAATGGAAATTCTGGGGGTAAAAAAACCAAACAAACAAACATGTAGGAAATTCATGTCACCATTTCATTTGAAATGAAGACCATTCCTTGCTTTTTGTCTTTCCTTCCACCAAGAGCAATGAGACAAATACTGTCTTGACTACTCAGCTTTGCAATCACTCTTCAGCAAAAGGCTGTGAAGCACTGTTGTGCACATGCAACTTCCCATGGCAGCCACCAAGACTGTAGGATTTAAGTTTGGGACAATTCCCTTTGCATCTTTCTGTTTCCTCAGTTCATCTCTAGCAATGTGCCTTTCTGTGTGTTTTATACCCAGCATGATTGAATCCTTCATGCTGCTGTATATTCACAAGTCCACCTCAATGGCAGAATTGCAGTGATCTAAGACCAAGAGTCAAATCATAGAATTATACAATCAATAAGGTTGGAAAAGACCTCAAAGATCATCAAGTCCAACTTGTTACCAAGCACCTCATGACTAACTAAACCATGGCTTCAAGTGTCACATTCAATCCTTTTTTGAACACCTCCAGAGACAGTGACTCTACCACCTCCCTGTGCAGCACATTGCAATGGTTAACAACTCTCTCTTCAAAGAACTTTCTCCTCACCTCGAGCCTAAACTTCCCCTGGTGCAGCTTGAGACTGTGTCCTCTTGTTCTGGTGCTGGTTGCCTGGGAGAAGAGACCAACCCCCTCCTGGCTACAACCTCCTTTCAGGTAGTTATAGACAGCAATAAGATCTCCCCTGAGCCTCCTCTTCTCCAGGCTAAAAAAACCCAGCTCCCTCAGCCTCTCCCCATAGGGCTTGTGCTCCAGATGTTTCACCACCCTTTTGCCCTTTTCTGGACATGTTAAAGTGTCTCAGTATCCTTCTTAAACTGAGGGGCCCAGAACTGGACATAGTACTCAAGGTGTGGCCTAACCAGTGCTGAGTACAGGGGCACAATGACTTCCTTGCTCCTGCTGGCCACACTATTCCTGATACATGCTAGGATGCCATTCACCTTCTTGGCCACCTGGGCACACTGCTAGCTCATGGTTGTGATGTCTGTTGGCTTCTGGATACTTGCAGGTATAGCAATGCTGTTCCTTCCTCTAGAGTTTAAAACTAGTTTGGCTATACCTACACTAATGCCCATCTATGCTGATGTGCTAGGAAACAGGGCCACTGTGCAGCAGAACACAATAACTAGGGTGTAGAGACACCTCTGGGGAAAGAAAGAAAATGTGGAATTCGTGCTCAGAAGGGCAGCAGCTCCTTTACAACCACAGGTTCATGAGTATGAGTGAGACCACAAGAATTTAGTGCCATGGTATACATGTGGACACAAACATATGTCCACCTGTGAGAACATGTTGATACCTTGCACTGACAGTTCAGTGAAGTGTAATTGATTTGTTGCATGTACTCTGCCTGGATAGTTTCCATTTAGTTCCAGGGTAATCCATTTTAGTAACATACAGTATTGGGGAAGGTTTATCCAATAAAAGAGAGTAAAATTTAATCTGTGCTGTAGGCAACACCATTTTATTATCCCAATATGTAAAAACAGGGGCAAGACATTATGTAACACCTGGATGCAAATACAGATTTCCTGAGTAGTTCTCCAATTCTAATTATCAAATACTGAGCTATAAAGATCCTTATATGGTATATATCTGTGGGGCTTTTGGCTATTCCATTATGACAGTGAAAAGTAACTTGTGTAAGCATTAAAAGTATTGGAGAAGTGAGCTTTGTAAAAAAAGTTCAAACTTTCAAAAGCCTCAGAACACTGATATGATACATATATCTATATAACATCACATTTAAAGTTTTTCCCAAAAAGGAATATACAATGCGCAGTTTCAGTTGAGTTTTCATGCATAAAGGCACAGTACATTTCTATTATACCTCCTCTTGATAAAAAGGAGCCACTAGCATTTTACCTAGTGACCAAACCATTTTGCAAATTCAGGCAGTTCTGTGAATTTGGAGAGGTTTAAATTGGTAACACTTAAAATAATAGCACATTGATTTGTGCAGCTCTGCCATCAAATTCCTCTGGAAGGATGTATGACCTCTCCATTAATATGAAATGAGCTCCTTGTGATACCTTAATGAATATGCAGCATCCCCTTAGTGACATGAGTAACATTTGAAACCTTTATGCATTTTCAATGGGCAGTCACCTCAGCTAATCCTCTGAGCAGGTTCATTCATAGTCATATTTCCTGTTATCTGCTTACAAAGTTAAGATGTTCTCACTGTTTGAAATTTGTCACTTACTCCAGAAGAAGAAGGAAAAGAAAAAGCAAGCAATAGCTTTAATGGGCCACGTGCCAAGATAAATGGTCCCTGCTGTGCATGTTAGATTCGATGCAAGTGTACGACGTGTAGATACTACTTCCTGTACAGAATATTGAAGACTTATGGCAACCTTTGTCCTTTGTCTTGATGATTGAATGAAATATTTATCTCTGAAACAGTAATGCTAAAAAGGAAAGTTCTGCAGTGTATTTGGTGGCTGCATCTGTGGATGGGGATTCAGATGTCAGATCCTATTCCTGTCTGCACCATACTCTCAATGGGTACATTTTTCTGTGTCTCAGCTCCCTCGCTTGTCAAAGAGAAAACATTATCATTAACTTAGTCCTAGAAGTTTTTTTGCACCTTACCTAAATAAGCTGGTAAAATACACGAGACTGTGTACAGGATTGGATTGTATAACAGTGTGCCCAGGTGGCCGAGAAGGCCAATGGCATCCTGGCCTGCATCAGGAATGGTGTGGCCAGCAGGAGCAGGGAGGTCATTGTGCCCCTGTACTCAGCACTGGTTAGGCCACACCTTGAGTCCAGGTCTGGGCCCCTCAATTTAAGAAGGACATCGAGACACTTGAACGTGTCCAGAGAAGGGCAACAAGGCTGGTGAGAGGCCTTGAGCACAAGCTCTACGAGGAGAGGCTGAGGGAGCTGGGATTGTTTAGCCTGGAGAAGAGGATGCTCAGAGGAGACCTCATTGCTCTCTACAACTACCTGAAGGGGGGTTGTAGCCAGAAGGGAGTTGGTCTCTTCTCTCAAGCAACCAGCACCAGAACAAGAGAACACAGTCTCAAGCTGCTCCAGGGGGAGTTTAGGCACGAGGTGAGGAGAAAGTTCTTCACAGAGAGACTTGTTCGCCATTGGAATGGGCTGCCCAGGGAGGTGGTGGAGTCACCATCCCTAGAGGTGTTCAAGAGAGGATTGGACGTGGCACTTGGTGCCATGGTCCAGTCATGAGGTCTGTGGTGACAGGTTGGACTTGATGACCTTTGAAGTCTCTTCCAACCTTGGTGATACTGTGATACTGTGATTATGCCAACAAGAGTTGATACTGGACAGAGCACATAATCTTATTTTGTTGGCTGACCATAATACTTAACCTTGAACAACATGACATAAGAGGTGCTTTCCAATCTTACATTCTTGAAAAGTTGCATTTATTGCTCGGGATAATTCAGCATGTTTCTATTCGAAGGCACATCCTTAAGGATGTATTTGGGAGGCTGATAGTCTCACAGCTCATTTAAATCTTTTGACTAGGATCAAACAAAGGGTGCACCATTTCTTTAAGTCCATTGATAGTTAAATTCAGACTAGATTTTTGTAAAGATGATAAAAAGTACCCAACAGGTTTTTCTATTCTACACATCACTCATGCAGGGTATGAAAAGCCTTTATAGATTGCTATCATCCTCATTTCTGTCTACCTAGAAACAAACACACCAAAACAGGCATATTCTGTACCTACATATCCTATATGGAGTCAGTTCTTTTATGCAACTCCTTTTTCACTCTAAATAATCTGCTGAGTACATCAGCTGAAGGTAATAACAAAGTTATTACTGCTTTTATTTTAGGGCTTGTTGTTGTTGTTTGTGTTGGGGGCAGGGGGTTGATTAGTTGGCTGGTTGTTTTTTATAACCCTGCTGATGGTCTCTACTTCTTCAGAGACATATTTAAATCCACAGTTATTTCTCTTTTCTTTCTTTTCAAAAACAACCCACACACCTTAATTTATTGTTAAAGTGATTCTTGGTATTTATTGCTCTCCACAAAGCCTGCAAAAGCCTGCTATAGAAAGTAGAACAACAAAGGGAGAAGATAAAAAGAGGGAAGAGATATGCTTGGTTCTGTTTTGTTTTGTTTCTTTTTTTTCCCCTTTTTTGCTCTCTTTTCCCAGCAGTCCAAAGCTTGCAACATTCATTCTTGCCTATATGGCTGTATTTCCACATTGTTTATAGCCAATGGACACAGGGATGAAAGCCATAAGTAAAGGGAGAAGAAAGAATTGCATAATTAACTTTTTAAATTAATTCATGACCCAGTTAAAAGGACAAGGAGGGGGTTATTAATTAATTAAGGTGGGAAACCCTGTGGGCATGTGAGATTTAGAGAGTTTTAACTTACCAGCCAGGTTAAAAGGCTTTCTAAGGGTGTACTCAGCACTCAGTAAATTTGGAATGCAGTTAATGCAAAAAGAAAAGGTGAAAATATATTGTAAAAGGTTTTCTTCGAGGGGAATAATAATTCTAAAAAATACTGGAAATTAATTAGGAGTAATCCTGACACATGCTTCATCAGAATTTGAGAAAGAACCTAGCCAGGTTCTCATGTTTTTTAAGTCTGTTTAGTTTTACTGAGCACAGTGGATTCTTGATGTTATTAAGTCAGAGATTTTGTCATGTTGTTAAAATTTCTGAGGTCCCAAGAATTTCAGCAAAACTGATGGAGTAATAACTATAGCAATAATAACAGCAATAACTGCTATTACTACAAATAAACTTTTGACACTCTGGAGACATTATAAGCTTTCTTTGCAGATATGGCACTTAAAACATATTTTTAATTGTCATCACAAGTTCCTTCTTTTCTCAAGCATCTGTGACTGCAAACATCAATTTACAGCCTTTCTCTCCTTAAGGGCTAGCATCACAAATTCTTCTAGCATTTGTCCAGGTACCTCAGGGTAAAACTTAGAATCTAGATGAGTTTATGAAGTCCTTATATCTTGGGTTTTGGTCTTGGTCGGTTGGTTGGTTTGTTTTGTATTATATGTGTGTATCTCAGTGTCTTTAGGCTTTGCAATTTTTAAAGTTCAGGGATAAGCCTTCCGTAAGCTTCTTGCACAAGCAACAACACATACACTAGTCTATGAGTTATTTTATGAATTCAAGAGAAAGTGTGTTCTTTCTCACTGATTGTATTTCAAGTGGGTTGCATGGCTTACTATTTATTTAGTCAGTCTCACATTTCAATCAGCAAATGGTCAACATCAGGCCTAATAGATTACAGCTGACTTTAGATGCCACTTTTTTTTTTTCCTTAGCTGATAATGGCTATGTGCCTCTGTCTCATCAATGTTTGGTAAAATCCCAATCACAATGTAGATGTTGCCACAAAAGCTAATTATTCAGATAATCTTTGCCCTTTATTCTCAGTTGTCTACTTTGTAATATCAAAGATTTAAAAAAAAAAAACAACAACAAAACTAGCAAATAAAAGGTGTCAGACAAAGTGATGTGAAAGTGTTGCTACAGAATATTTGAAAATTAGGAGGAAAAGAAAATTATCATAAGTAGAGACAGGCCACTGCTGACAGAATTTGGTCTTTTTATACACAGAAAATGTCATATTAGCTGTGCTCTATTACTGTTCCCTAGGCAAGTAGCAATCTTTATTGCTTTATGATTCTCTTTTTCTTTATCATACTGCAGCATTTTGGTTTGAGAATTTTGAAATTAAATCTCCTTATTGTGCAGGCAGGATGTCCGGTTTTATTCTATCAAATGCCACAGAAACAAAGGGAACAATCCATTTTTCCTGATAGAAGCCAACAGTTCGTAAGAGGTTTGAGATGAGTGTAAGGATACAATTTGCCTAGAGAGTGCCTGAGGATCGAGACAACCTGACTTTCCACGGAATGAGTCTGTCAGCTGGCATCTTGCAGTAATTGCTTCCCATGGCAGGACCTTACCAGCTGAGGGAGGACTGCTCTCGTCAACCCAAGAATCAATTTCTACAGTAGCTGAATGATAATTGTTTGCTAAGGCTTGGGGAACTTGTTGCCAAGTCTGAAAAAGGGGCTAAAGCTATGATTGGCACTCATTAACCCGGGATTTGAATTTGATGATTTACCTTAGTAGAAGAATGTGCGGGGGTAAAGGAAGGAGAGGACTGCAAAATGTTCTTTTGTTTGGAACAAACAAATGAGATCAACTGTAGAATAGGTATCTGAATGTCAAACCTGAAATCCTATCTGTCTCCATTCAAAAGGACTAAATAACATGCATTATGAGTAATCTGGATGCCTTTTTTAAAATAGAAACATCACTTAGGCACATGTTTTGCCTTTGCCCTCCCACCCCCCACCCCCGATACTGTTGTGTGTTTTGCTTATTATGTTAACATCCTGATGACTGATGTCCTTGAGTTAGACTGCTGAGTTTCACAGCAAGGAGGGGGGGAGAAGACAAGCTAGTTTCAGAAGACTGACTTCTGACTTCCATAGTCAAGCTTGTGCTTTTGCAAGAAGCAATTGCAACTGCCTGCCTTCTGCTGCAGATGTTTAAGCCCAGCTACAGTTTGCTCAGCAGGACATCTGTGTACGGTGTGTTCTAATGCTCACAAAAATATGCCTAATTCCAGGTATTATGATAGCCAAAGCTCCTGTCACACAGCATTTTAGCAGGTAGACCAAACATTCTGGAGTGTGATTTAGAGTATCAACCTCTGATACTGCCTTTACAGTTGTCTTTCCTAGTGCCTGTTTACAGAATCATAGAATGTCAGGGGCTTCAAAAGATCATCCAGTCCAACTCCCCTGCCAGAGCGGGATCACCTAGAGCAGGTCACACAGGAATGTATCTAGGTAGGTTTTGAATGCCTCCAGAGAGGGAGATTCTACATATTGATTATATCTGTGACTTTTCACAGTCTATTGGCTGACATACAAACATTCTTATTTCCACATTACAACCAGTAAATTTACATAAGTCTACTGGTGTTGGTTTAGAGAGAAGCACAAAACAGTGACTAAGTGGATAGTATGATATTTAGATGACTGCTTCAGGGTCATACTCCATCAGGGATCCCTTGTAATAACCTTTGGTACCTCTCAATGCTTTTTTGAAAATTCCAGACCAAGTTTTTCACCTCAACTCTGTATATGTGATTTACCAGAAAAAAAAGCAGTCTCTCTTTCACAGGCCTGGTCTCACCAAGGCTGTCCCTGCAGACCCTTGTGTGTTAGGCTCTCCAGTATGGTAAAATTGTGGTTCCTGCAGCCTAAAATTTGTGGAGCTAGTGGTGTCTGTAGTGAGTTTTAGCTCACAGGAGTCTCAAGAGAAAATCTTACAGTAGGCATTGAATCATCTTCATGTGTCCCAGTGAACATTAAAAAGAACAATGTTGTGCAAAATAACAGTACAGTTTGTTCAGTATAATGCCCACAAGATAGGATATTTAGCTGTTAAATGTCAGAAAATGAAACAAAACCTAAAACCAAATAAAACAACCAAATGAAAAAATAACAACTTATATCTGTGCAACTTTATTGGTGCTTATCCCAAGTTGCCTCATACAGAATGTCCCTTGAGGCTCAGGAAAACAAAAAGTGGTGTATGGATCCTGTCAATACAGGCAGAATGTCCTCTCTTGCATAACCTCATAGTATTAGACACACAGAAAATCTTTAATTTGTCTGTGCAGGCTTGATTTGAAGCTCTTTCTGTGTCTTGTCTGAATGGTAAATTGCCCATCCACATTTTTAACAGAAAAAAAACCCACAAAAATATATTCAGATCTGGGGACTGTTTCTTAATCATCAGATGGAAAATATCTGCACTCAGCCGTGATCTCACTCTCCACCTACAAGCCACAGGGAGGCTTTTAATTTTTTTTCCTGTTACAGAATCATAGAATCATCCAGGCCATAAAGCACCTCTGAGAGCATGTCCAAACACTTTGCCCACTCCACCAATCATAGAATCATAGAATCAATAAGGTTGGAAAAGACCTCAAAGATCATCAAGTCCAACCTGTCACCCAAGACCTCATGACTACTAAACCATGGCACCAAGTGCCACATCCAATCCCCTCTTGAACACCTCCAAGGATGGTGACTCCGCCACCTCCCTAGGCAGCACATTCCAATAGCTAACAACTCTCTCTGTGAAGAACTCTGGTGGGTTGAAGGGCCAATCCTCCCACCACGGGCAAAAAACTCAGACTCAGACAAATGGATTGCAAAAGGGGTGGAAAGTTTAAATGGAAAAGCAGTGAATGTTTTACAGAGAACCACAAGCACAGTGGCACAGTGACACATTACTCAAGGTGTGGCCTAACCAGTGCTGAGTACAGGGGCACAATGACTTCCCTGCTTCTGCTGGTCACATTACTCCTGATGCAGGCCAGGATGCCATTGGCCTTCTTGGCTACCTGGGCACACTGCTGGCTCATGTTCAGCCAGCTGTCAATCAGTACCCCCAGGTCCCTTTCTGCCTGGCTGCTCTCCAGCCACTCTGACCCCAGCCTGTAGCACTGCATGGGGTTGTTGTGACCAAAGTGCAGCACCCAACACTTGGACTTGTTAAATGTCATCCTGTTGGACTCTGCCCATCTGTCCAGCCTCTCAAGGTCCCTCTGCAGAGTCCTTCTACCTTCTAATCAATCAACACCTGCTCCCAACTTAGTGTCATCTGCAAATTTACTGATGACTGACTCAACCCCCTCATCCAGATCATCAATAAAGATATTGAACAGGATGGGGCCCAGCACTGATCCCTGGGGGACACCACTAGGACTGGCTGCCAGCTGGATGTGGCACCATTCACTACCACTCTCTGGGCTCAGACCTCCAGCCAGCTCCTAACCCAGCACAGAGTGCTGCTGTCCAAGCCATGGGCTGACAGCTAGGCGAGGAGTTTGCTGTGGGGAATGGTGTCAGAGGCCTTGCTGAAGTCCAGGTAGACTACATCAACAGCCTTCCCCACATCCACCTGGTGGGTCACCTGATCATAGAAGGTGATCAGGTTGGTAAGGCAGGACCTGCCCTTCCTAAATCCATGTTGGCTGGACCTGAACCCTTGGCCATCCTTCAGGTGCACTGTGATTGCCCCCAAGATGATCTGCTCCATAATCTTGCCTGGCACTGAGGTCAGGCTGACAGGCCTGCAGTTTCCAGGTTCCTCCATCCTACCCTTCTTGTGGATGGGCTTCACATTGGCCAGTTTCCAGTCATCTGGGACCTCTCCAGGGAGCCAGGACTGGTGGAAAATGATGGAGAGTGGCTTGGCCAGCTCATCTGCCGACTCTCTCAGCACCCTAGGATGAATTCCATCCATTCCCATGGACTTGTGATTATACAAGTGGCTCAGCAAGTCCCTAACTCATTCCTCATGGATTTCAGGGGTACTACACTGCTCCCTGACCCCATCTACCAGTTCAGGAGACCACTTGTCCTGCAGTCCTTCTGCCTTATTGTTGAAAATGGAGGCAAAGAAGGTATTTAGAACCTCAGCCTTTTCCTCATCTTTAGTTACAATGTTCCCCTCCAGGTCCAATAAGGAGTGGAGGTGCTTCTTGCCTCTCTTTTTAGCATTAATATATTTATAAAAATGCTTTTTATTGTCTTTCACAGCAGTGGCCAGCTTAAGTTCTAACTGGGGTTTTGCCTTTCTAATTTTTCTTCAACATAATCTAACCACATCCTTAAACATATAATGAGTTGCCTCCTCCCCTTTCCAAAGGTGACACAGCCTCTTTTTTTCCTTAATTCTTTCAGGAGCTGCTTGTTCATCTGGGCCAGTTGCCATCCCCACTGGCTCATCTTTCAGCACGTGGGAACTGCCAGTTCCTGTGCCTTCAAGAGCTCCTGTTTGAAGTAGGTCCTACCAAGTCTGTTACTACACCATGTCCCCATATCTATATGGCTTTTAAATACATCCAGGGATGCCAACTCAACCACCTCACTGGTGAGTGCCTCACAACCCTTTCTGTGAAAAAAATTTCCTAATGTCCAGCCTAAACCTCTTTGGGTGCATCTTGAGGCCATTTCCTTTCATTCTATTACTATTTACTTGTGACAAGAGACCAGTCCTTACCTCTCTACAACCTCCTTTCCAGTAGTTATAGAGGGCAATAGGGTCTCTCATCAGCCTCCTTTTTTGTAGGATAAACAGCCGCAGTTCCCTCATCTGCTTCTCATAGAACTTGTTCTCCAGGCCCCTCAGCAGCTTAGTAGCCCTTCTCTTTACACACTCCAGTACTTTGATGTCCTTCCTGTACTATGGTGCCCAAAACTGTACACAGTACCCAAGGTACAGCCTCACCAACACTGAGTACAGGGGAACAATCAATCACTTCCCTGGTCCTGTTGGCTACCCCATTTCCAATGCAGGCCAGGATGCCGTTGACCTTCTTAGCCACCTGAGCACACTGCTGGCTCATATTCATCCTCCTGTCAATCAGTGTCCCCAGGTCTTTTTCCACCACACAGCTCTCTAGCCATTCTTCCCCAAGCCTGTAGCATTGCATGGAGCCCAGGTGCAGGACCTGGCACTTGGCCTTGTTGAAGGTCATACAGTTGACCTCAGCCTACCCGTCCACCCCCTCCAGGTCCCTCTGTAGAGCCTCCCTATCCTCCAGCAGATCTACATTCCCACCTAATTTTGTATCATCTGCAAACTCATCTAAGTCGCTGATAAATAAATTGAATAGGACTGGTCCCAGTACTGAGCCTTGGGGGAGACCACTTTTGACTGGCCTCCAGGTGGATTTACCCCATTCATCACTACATTCTGTGCCTGGCCAGCCAGCGCTTTACCCTGCAAAGCATGTACCCATCTAAGGCACTGGCAGCCATGGTGGTTTGGGTTTTTTTTTATGAGAATACCATAAGAAACCATGCCTAAAGGTAATTTGGGCCATTTTTTCATAACTTTCTATTTTTAGAGAATTTAGTCTCTGAACTTCACTGGTTTGCAGTTTCCAGTGCATTCTGAATGCAAACCTGGATATTCAACTTACATGGCATTACGCAGATAGTCTCACATCACTTGTGATCCCTTAACAACTCAGTTTTGTCCTCAGTGGCAGCAGGTACAGGGTATTTGGATGTGAATCAGGTAGAATACAGAATACAGAATTAACCAGGTTGGAAAAGACCTTCAAGATCATCAAGTCCAACCTATCACCCAACATCATCTAATTAAGTAAACCATAGCACTAAGTGCCTCATCCAGTCTTATTTTAAACACCTCCAGTGATGGACACTCCACCACCTCCCTGGGCAGTCCATTCCAATGGCAAATCACTCTTTCTGTGAAGAATTTCTTCCTAACATCCAGCCTAAACATCCCCTGGCAGAGCCTGAGACTGTGCCCTCTTGTTCTGGTGCTGGTTGCCTGGGAGAAGAGACCAACCCCTACCTGGCTACAACCTCCCTTCAGGTAGTCATAGAGAGCAGTAAGGTCTCCTCTCCTCCAGGCTAAACAACCCCAACTCCCTCAGCCACTCCTCACAGGGCTTGTGCTCCAAACCCCTCACCAGCTTTGATGGGCATGTTCAAGCAACTCAACATCTTTCCTAAACTTTCCTAAGCCCAGAACTGGACACAGTACTCAAGGTGTGGCCTAACCAGTGATGAGGACAGGGGAAGAATGACCTCCTTGCTCCTGCTGGCCACACTGTTCCGGGTACTGGCAGGTAGCATAAGTAATTGATAGACATGCTGGTTTGGAGACAAATATCCTACAACGAACTGATCCATGGAAACCTCCATCTTAAAAATCGCTCCCTTGTTCTATCTCTTTCTGATTTGGGAAGGTTCATGCAAAATATTGCATTATTTGAGAAGAACTGCATAGGTTCAACATCTTAGTAGGACAGAATTCTTTAGATACCACAGACTGCAATTTGATCGCAGGGGAATACATTTCTTCTTTCCTAAGAATTTGGACCTTATATGCTATACCTTCAGTGCAGGTCTACCAGCAGATCAATGTGAACAGATGTCAAGTTATAGAATCCCAACCCGGTGATAGTTTTGCATTCAGACTCAACTGGGGGAAAGCAGCTTTGTATAAATGCCAACTTTTCTAACAGTTACAGGCAAGAAAGTTATCTGAAATGAATCATCCACATGCAAAAAGCCACAGTCTCTTATTAAACCAGTTCCAAAAGAGCCAATGTCCTTTAACTGGAAGGATGCCTTATCTAAGGAACATGATTTTCCATCTAAATCTAGAGACTAAGTGCAATGTATGCACAACCAATGGTGATTTTATGTTTGACATACATATGTATTTTCTAGCTAGCAATGAACTACATGTGAATGCTAATCTATATACTGCAAGAAACACTATGCATGAGTTCTTCTGATCATGCATCCAGTGGTTTACATAAAACATTTAGGATGAAATGCTTCTTTAAGGTTCTCAGACAGATCTAATCACAAGATCTCAGGATATTAGGGGTTGGAAGGCACCTCTGGAGACCATCAAGTCCAACCCCCTGCCAGATCAGGACCATAGAATCTAGCACAGGTCACACAGGAACACATCCAGGCAGATCTAGCTGCAAGAGTTTCTCAAGTAGACATGGACTCTGATCTAGATCTCGACTGGAAACACCAAGGTGAGATATTCTTAGCTCAGTGGGCTCACAATTCATCAGGACATCAAGGCAGAGATGCAACCTACCAGTGGGCTTGTGACAGATCTATAGACATTTCCATGGATGCTATCACACAAGTCATCCATGACTGTGACATTTGTGCTGCTATTAAGCAGGCAAAGTGAATTAAGCCCTTATGGTATGGTGACAGATGGTCCAAGTACAAGTATGGTGAAGCTTGGCAGATTGACTACATCACTCTACCACATTCTCGTTCTGATAAGCAGTATGTGCTTACTAGGGTAGAGGCAAACACTGGATGGTTGGAAACTTATCCAGTTCCACGTGCAACTGCATGCAACACCATTCTTGGTCTGGAGAGACAAATCCTGTGGAGACATGGAATTCCAGAGGGGATTGAGTCAGACAATGGAACTCATTTCAAAAATAATCTTGTAAAGAACTGGGCCAAAGTGCACAAAGTCCACATCCCCTACTATGCACCAGCTGCAGGGAAGATTGAACGCTACAATGGTTTGCTGAAGACCACTCTTAAAGCCATGGGGGGTGGATCTTTGAAAAACTGGGAAAAGCATTTAGCACAAGCAACCTGGCTGGTAAATAGTAGAGGTTCAGTGAACCGAGCTGGACCGGTCCACTCAGATCTGCTACAGAAAGTAGAAGGTGATAGAGTTCCTGTTGTTAGAGAAAAGAATCTGTTAGGTAAAACTGTTTGGGTATTTTCTCCCTCAGGAGAGGCTAAACCTCTCTGAGGGATGGTTTCAGCTGAAGGTCCTGGTCACACTTGTTGGGTAATGCAAGAGAATGGTGAAATTCAGTGTATTTCACAAAGAAATCTAACTTTAGCTGAGAGAGTTTAATTTCAGAGTGTTGTACAGCTACATCGCGCCCAAAGGAAGAATCCATGAGGAATCTACGGTGCATGAACCCTGAGAACCCTGAGAGCCCTGAGTCAACTGAGAGTCCCTGATCCTTGTCTTTGCTCCATCTGTGAAGAGACAAACTGTTTTCTGTTTCCTTGTTTCCTGATTTTCTTGGACTTCTGAATCATCTACACCTGAGGATAGCCAGAATGGACTATGAACTTTACTTACAAATTGTAGATTGGATGGACAGTACGAACAGCCAATGAAATTGTTTAGCAGGGGTGGATTGTGTCCGCTTTAGGGTATGCCTTTAAGAAAGGGACAGTTACTGGAACACTCTGGCTGAATGTTTTGGTGTAATAAGGAAAACAAAGATATTCTAAACGAATTTCATTGGTAGAATGCAACTTTAAATTTTAGTTCAGTTTGAGTCTCAGTCAGTTCAGGCTGTCTGTTTCAGCCTGCCTGGGCAGCGGCTGTCTCTCTGACCTTCAACAAGATAAGAAACTAATTCTTTGCTTAGCGCACTCTTTTAGCTAACAGAATTTCCTCCTTAATAATTACTTCTCTCTCTCTAACCCTTTTTGGGAAAAAAGGGAAGAAGGGGGAGAAGGACATTTGGGGGGACCCTTCTCTCAGAGGAGGGGAGGTTTTCTGTGTTACGTTCTTTGCTGTATATTTCTGTATATATTGTAAATACTGTATATTGTGTATATATTCACTGCATCTCATCCTGCTTGTAAAATATAGCTTTTATCCATTTTGCTTCTCCAGCTGAGTTAGCCGTGGTTTTCTGGGGGGTGGGGAGGAGAACAGAACCTACTTCTCACCACCACACTCTCACAGTGAAGAAATTCCTCTTCATGTTGAGGTGAAACCTCCTGTGCTGTAGTTTATATCCATTATCCCTTGTCCTATCACAGGGTGCAACGGAGAAGAGTCTGTCCCCTCCTTCTTGACACCCAGACCTCAGACACTTATAAACATTTATTAAATCCCCTCTTAATCTTCTCTTCTCCAGACTAAACAGCCCCAGGTCTCTCAGCCCCTCCTCATAGGGCACATGCTCCATTCCCTTAATCGGGTAGCTCTCCATTGGGCTCTCTCCAGCAAATCCCTGTCCCTCTTGAACTGGGTAGCCCAAAAGTGGTGAGGTCTCACCAGGGCAGAGTAGAAGGGGAGGACAACCTCCCTCAATCTGCTGGACACACTCCTCTTAATGCACCCCAGGATCCCATTGGCCTTCTTGGCCACAAGGGCACATGGGTAATCTATAGACCTAGTAAATTCACAGAATAAGGCCCTTAAATGAGTATCTTCAACTGTATCTCCAGCTATTCTGGAGGAATACTAGCCATAGATGAAAAAAAAAATTTAAAAGAAGTGGCAGTACTTTGAAGTCCAGGTAATTTTTCTTAAACTATGAATTTAAGACACACAAAAATACTGAGAAGAAACCACACTCCCCAAAGTTATATTGGAGTGTCACCATGAAAGTGTTTTGTGACAGTGCATTTTGATGGCTGTTTTGGAAATGGCAATGGCGTCTCACCTGCATTCCTAATTTTCTTGAGACTAACTCTGTACTCCCACCAGGTAGGCTCGTGACTCAGAAACAGATGTATTTTGGAGGCTGTATTATGCAAACAAACGAAGATGCCCACTTGTGCTCCTTCCTTCTAGTCTGCTGATGGAAAGTAATGTGGCATTGGTTATGTCTGATGTACATTTTTCAGTCAATAAGCCTTGCATACCATACACATTCCTGTAGAATTATAGGGATGGTAAGCATTATATTTATACCTGTGTTTTCAAATAATTTGCACAGAGGTTGAATTATATAACATGCTAGGGTAAGGATAATCCTTACATACTACCTTGAATATATGAAGTTTAAAGTGAACATTATACTATCAAAGTATTGCACAGCCAAGAGTTTTTGAAGGTTAAATTGATGAAATGTGATGAAATTAGTAAAGTGAAACCTTATATACAGACATGTTTTCTTTGTTCTTGAAAAGATCACCCTACATCAAGGTCTCTCTTCAAATGCTCTTAAGGCATACCAGCGTAATAGTGCTGGGAAAAGGCCTCATCAGATTATATATTTTGTAGTGAATGGGTTCTGCTGTGCTTCATTTCAGAAAAATAGTTGAAGAAATGCTCTGTACTTTATGTTCTCCTTGGAATAAATCCTAGTCCTAAAGCAGCATTATTTTTTTCCAGTATCTAAATCATCCTGTGTTCAGAGGCTTCAATTTATATAATTGAAAATCATTGCAACTAATGTGTATCTGTCACTCTCTCTGCTGCACACATAGCCCATGACATTGTGTCTGTGCTAATTCTTCTGGAATGAGATCTATTGCAGTGTGACTGATAATCTTAATTTATGAGTGCTGCCTAGAAAGAGTATATAAAGTTAGTTTGGATATGGACGATGGACAAAGAGGTATTCTCCATCACTTCGGAGGTCACAGGTGCCTTTCAGCAAAGAACCTTCTACGGCCATGATGAAGCACTGGCAAGAGCTAATCATCTGTAAATCAGCATTGTTGCACTGAGAGTGAGGTGATTCCATGGTACAACCCCAATAAGCAGTCAAAGATGATGTCAGCTTCTAGACTTCAACACTGGTGACATTTGTGTCTTTTTCTTGAATGACTACCATAGTCAAATTTACCTCAGCCATAACATCCTTTCCTTAGCAATCACATTCCCTGTGGGAAAAGGATATGGACTTAGAACAACATTGATTTAGAATATAGTTCAATAACTCATGAGTTTTTTTGTTTCTCTGAGAATCTATGATTTTTCTCCATATTTTGTGTGGCCACATCTGTTAGTCTCCCTTCCATGTGGTGGATTCAGAGTCAGCAGGACTTTAGATGATCCCCTGCCAAAAACCACAGAGCTGCATGAATGCAGTGCTGAACCTGACCTTATAAGCTCAGCTGGCTTGTGGGCTCCTTGGAGGATATTTTTATCCTAATACTGATATTTGTTTTCTTTCAGCACATAAATCAGTCTATGTACAGTTTTCCATTTACACTGATGGTCATATCATTGCAATGTGTACTCTTATTAGCTTGGCTCCTTCACTGTTCTTACAAAATGTTATGGCTTTTGAGTTGAAGACAGCTAGATATCTTGTCTCTTTTTGGGCTGAACACATCTCTCTCCATAGACAGCTGTGGAAGCATTGGTTGTACTAGGCCAGTGGAATTGCCAATTTTAGTTAATTTCTATTTTGATCGCTGCCGCCTTTGATTTTTTTTTAATGATGTAGCAAGCATGCAGCACATATTTGTTCTTCAACGATGAAGAGTTCTGTTTAAAAGAAGCCCAAAGCCACTGTTCTCAAGTCATTTACTGTGAGCAAAACTTGTTTCTTTTTATTATGTCATGTAGTTCCTTGCCTACTCTATAATTGTGAGTAGAGGTCTTGAACTGGGTCATGGGGGCATTAATAGAATCCTTATTGCAGAGGCGGTGGTAGTGAGAGTGGACCAACACAGGTCACCAGGGAGTTGCCCTGACTGTGCTGTCCATCCTCCTGAGCTCACTGTCATGCCATCAAGGCCATGACACTAGCTATACCAAGGGAACATGGAGTGCCCTCTGTACCAGCACTTTGGTAGCACAATGCTCTCAGGGAATCCAAGGCCTGGCACCTGCCTTCTGTGTGCTTCCTGCAGTCTGTGAAAAGGAAAGTAAATACCTCACTTCTTTTTTTTTTTTTTTTTTTTCTTAGAAATCCCAATGAGCCAAACTCTTTGAATGCATGTTATGTGAGAAGGATTTAAATGTTTGGAAAGGTTGTATTCTAGTGTGTACTACTGGAAGGCTGCCAGAGACAGCCTGGACCCAGCGAGGAGAAAAGTATTTAATGTGGTCAGCTTGGCTAATATTGTGGTCAGCAGAAGGAACAGACCAGAAGGAGACTGAAACTGGGACATCTGAATGCACAAAGTACACAGAAATTGCAATCTTATAATGAGTGTCTGAGAAGGTAGGTGTGAGAAGGAGATGGCTGATCTGCAGAAAGGCTTAGGTAGCTAATTTCAGGAGTCTGGCAGAGGCACAAGAGCTGCTGTGGCAGGGACAGTGATTTGTTGTTGACCTTCACACTAGCAACAAAGGTGGGGGCAAAGAGCCCTATCCTTACACTTCCAGAACTGCTTAAAATCTCAGACCTCAGTGTCTACCCAGCTCTGACTGAACCTGTATCTGCCAGCAGGCAGAAATACTCTTCTGTGCTTTTCATGCAAAAGGGGTTTACAGCTATTTTGCTACTTTCTTGTAGTTCCTTTCTATCTTTTTCTTTCTTTTTTTTTTTTTAATTGTGTGTATGTGTGTGTGTGTGTCTTATTTTCCCCTTCGTAATGGAGGGAAAAAAGGTTAGATTAGAAAACTTCAATTAAGCCTTTAAAAAGACCATCTGCTGAATGCTGACTGGGGTTTCATGTAAACAAAATGCCTGTGCTGGTTACAAACAAATGATCTTATCTATTGTATTGTGTTACAAATTAAAATTAGATTAAGCCACCTACATGGTACCGCCGCTGAATCTTAAATTTCTTATGGAAACTGAATGTTTGCTGCAAGTATTCATTCGGCCTGATGAGAGCCTCATTATTTTTGTACCAGCAGTACACACTGGGTATAGCATAATCAAAGCCTGGGGGTACGTATTAATTATCCTTTTGAATAGTGATGAAATTTTAAAAAGATCTCCTTTAGGCTCACATCATCAGCAGATGAAACAAAGCTTTGCACAGCTTGTGAGCAGTGGCTCACATGTGTTTTTACATCTGCTCAGGATATTTCAATTTGAAGCGCAACAAGCCAAGTCTGGGATTAAAGACCTGGAGAAAGGGGGGGAAAATCTGCAACAATGACCAGACCCCTCCCCTTCCTGTCTGCAGCAGAGAGGGAGAGCATCTTCTCTGTAATAAAACCTGGTTCCATTTTGCTTTTCCTTTTGGTGGTCAAATTATTTAGAGAGGGCTTCAACACTCTGATCCTGTGTACTGCCTGTGGATGACAGGACTAATTACCTGGTCATCTGTTCTTGCCTGCACATTGGGGCATCCAGTGAGGTTGTAGTTTAGACTGCCAGTACTAGGGACTCTTGCGAGTTTACTGACGTTTCCTTCTCAAGCACAGATTACAGGTTAAAGAGAAGAAATGCTTGTGCTCTGCTGTATTCCTGCAGCAGATGAAAAAATGGGGAAATGGAAATGCTCTTTGTCCAGCAGTTTAATTTGTCGTCTTTGAATAGCATTGGATGCACACCATAACTGTTTTACTAGAATGTGAAATGATCACTTCAAAATACTATTTAAAGCAAAGGCAAAACTGCAAGCCACAAATTGCACAGGTTAATTCCTGCTGCTGTGATGAGTAAAAGCCAAAGCGGTCAGTCAGAATGGAGAAGCATTAGCTTTCAGCAGGAAAGAATTGCTACTGTTCGATGCTCAAAGGACTGAATTCTCAGGCAGCCACAAAGATAGAACCCCTCTGAAGTCTACATGAGCAGACACTCAAAGATCAAGCTGATCATGTTTACAAGTTTGTACACATATTGCTATTTGGTGGGACTTTTTTTTCCTTTTTCCACTGCGTCTCTTGAGAAAGAAGAAATAGCCACACAGTCAAATTAAAATATGTATGGAATCAATACTGTTGACCAGACATAAGCTTAGAGGAGGTGGGTTTTAAAATTTTATTAATTTTTACTTAACACAAAAGGCCAAATTTTGCACTCACATATGCTGCTTTCTAAAGATACATCATGACTGTAAGCTTAGAAAGTCATTGAAAACTTAATTTTATCAATGGTCCTGAGTGAAAGCAGTATAAGTCTGCTAGCAAATAATCTGTGGTATAAGGGTTAGAATACATCCTTCAGTTTTTAGGACATTTTGCTAAATGTTTTAAAAATATGTAGGAACACCACCAAAAGTAAGCTTCTTGCTTCCATGGTGGTGTATGGTGGTTTTGAAGGAGAATAATATTGTCAAATGATATGATTTATAATTTACTTAGCAGGATGAGGTTAGAAGAGTCATTCATAGGAATGTCACTCTATGTGCTGTTTTGAGATACTATAAGCATTTCCCCGTTGGTGTATGTTATAAAACAAGCAGGATTCCAGGAGGGATCCCAGACCCAGACGAATTTCTGTTCCCTATAGGTCAGCTGTGTATGTGCCAGAGAAAAATTACACAACAGCGAGACAGCACAGTTTTGATCACAAATTGCTAATGAAGGACAAGAGGCCTTTTCCACTCATGGGATAAATCCAACTTAGACAAAGCAAGATATAAGTAAGGACTGGTGGGAGAAGGCCTTACACTCCACTTTTCAGGCACAAATGAATGCTGTCATTATTAAAAATTAATTATGCTAATGAATTGAAGACTACACTCCAAGTTGTGTGGTTTTTGCAAACTAACAGCTGTTGAAATTCTTCCTCTGTGCTCAAGACTGCATGGTCTGTCATTTGTTATTCCTTACTGAGGCCGGAGTATGGTTCATAACAATATAAATATGGATATATGCTTAAAATCATGATTAAAAATAGTTGCTGCTCATGGACAGTAGCCAATTTGCCAACATGAATAAAAGCAATGCTATTTTAAAAAATGCAGCATGACATATAATGGACAAGCCCGTAAAATTCAAATAATTAAACTTTTTCAGAGTTAGAAATGACTGTTAAAAAATGCTTTCCTATAAAATAAAAAGTGACTAAAAGTGGTGGTGTTATTTTTTTTTTTGCATTTATGAGAAAAAAAAAAAAAGTGCTTGCAGGCTGACACTTTGCATGCCAAGTTTCAGCCTAAAGCAAAATTTAACAACTCAGTTATAAATCCCTAAAAATAGGGTTTTGTAATGGAAGTGCTGACACAACTTTATCTATCAGAGTGAGAACGGAACAGCTATAATTAAAAGTACATAGTTGTCTTTGACTAACATAAATAGCTGTCAGGATGGCCTCCAATAAAGTTCTCCATGTTATTTTAATTCCAACACAATGGAAGCAACTCCTTATTCCAGCATGCTGAGACAAATTATCTAAAATTATAGGGTCCTTGGCTTTCTCTACAAATAGCACCCAAACACCCCCACAAGCTCTTAGTAGCAGTAAGAGCACCAGCTGTTGTAAGGGACAAGGACCTTGTCCTGATGATGCTCTATGAGACCAAATTGCTTGGTTTTCTGCTGCAGTACATCGTGAGGATGACCAGTGTGTTTTCACTGAAACATTACAGTAATGCTCATCAACTCGACCAAGCCTTTGGCTTGGAGTGCCTTTAAATTGCTAGCTGTTGCTGTGGTTTCTTGGCTTTGCAGTAACTCTTGGTTTTAATGATAGTTTATTGAATATGTGATATGTAATTAAGCTTTTCTGATGAGGCTGCTTCTTCCTGACTTTTCCCAACCCTTCTCTTACATCTCTAGGAAAAGAATCCAGCCATATTTATATATTTAATGGTGCGCTCAGCTTTTATCTTGTAAATCATCTTGTTGGTTTGTTTTTGCCTCCCGTGTTTTTTTCCTGTTTCTCTCTCCCTGTGTATGCAGGTCTCCCATTGCCCTCCTTTTCCTTTCTTTCTCTCTACATGACTCCTTTTTCCCATTTGCCTCTTTCACCCAATACTTTGCATTGGTGTCAGGCCTTTTCTGGTGGGGCTTCATTCTAAAGGTTTTTGCACATCCAGCTCACTAAATCAGTATTTTGAGTACTGAGCATCAGAGTCCTAACATCTGCCTCTCCTTTCGTAAAGCGCTTGAGTTTAAACCCAATAGCTGAAAAAAACCTGCACAAGTCAAGCACCTAATTTTGCAACACTTCCACACGTGTGTAACTTTGTATGAGTTGCATCTGTTACAGCTTTAGATTGAGAGATGGGGACTGAGGCATAACTTTGCAAAACACTTATGATTTGACCGGGTTTTTCTGCAGACAGAATCAAGAATACTCCTGCCCTGCTGTAACAAAACCTTGTGTAACTTGTGTGAGGTGCTTCCTTCTCCAGGGTTGAGCTTAAAAAGTGACTTCTGTCTTAAAGGAGAAGTCTCCTCCTAGAATGTGCTCTCAGCACAGGGAAGATCCCCACAGCTCTGCTGATGCAAACAGGAAAAACGCTATTTTCTCTTCCAGGATGTTTAACTTATTTTATTGTTGCTGTAGCAGTTTAACCAGGAGGAATGTTTCAGAGACAAATATGGGATACACATTGCTAACCATCAGGTAACAAAAGATAAAAAGCAGAAAATAAGAAACATGAAACAACATGCATTTTCTGAGTAAAATATTCTGCAGCAAGGACAAGAGGAAAGTTTGGGGCTTTTTTGGCCAGTGGAAAAAAAGACCAAAACCTTTGAATTTTAGTTAGGTGACACTGAAATCGAAGATTAAAACAATATTAATTCTGTTTAGGAAATATTTGGAGGTTATATGAAATTTTAGGATATTTTGAAAACAGTGACATTAGGATATTAGAGAATTAATTTATAGTGCTTATTTTTTTACTTTGAAACCAGTAGTGGGGGAAATTAAATTAAGGTTAAATAAGAGATGAGTTTTTACATCTTATGTATAAGGAATATATAATGGAAAGACAGATATTATTTATCCTTTTGTGTTACTACCTTAATTCTTTCTTTTGTCCTGATCTTGCTCATGCAGGTCCCTTGGATAATGCTGAAACTCACATGGCATCCCAGGACAGCCCCTCTTTTCAGGTGGTTTCAGCTCTCAATTTTCGACCTCCTGCCTAATACAACCCACCCGAGGCATGGTGATATCTCAGCATAACACAAATCTTGTCATGTCTTATTGCTTAAATAACACAATAAGGAAATTAAAAGGCTTGCTGGTTATGATTTTCATTGTTATGGCTTATGAAGTCTTGAAGAATTTCAGGAAATTGATTACCCAGGGGTGATTTTGGTACCTATGGTTGAAAAAAAAAATCCCAAGAACAACAAAGAATCTCTGACTGAGTCTTTTGATATTAATACGAGATTTATATCCCTGTCCATCCTTGCAGAGCTGGGATCAGGCAGTGGTATAAGCACTCCGCTATCAGCGGTAAGGCGGTAGAGGAGTGCGCCCTGCCCCGGCCCGGGATGGATCGGCGTGGGCTGGATGCCCTCTACCGGGGGATCCACCGCTTAACCGTCTCACCTCCACTCCCTCCTCTGCTCGGGCTGGAGAACACGAAGGCTTTACCTCCTTCACCTAAATTTTCTTCACATAAAAATATAATAGGAGAAGAGAAAAGATACGACTTTAATTACGTTCTTTCACAGAGCACCACCTGGGAATGAAGTCAATGGTATGGCTTGCAGCTCTGCTGCTTCAGCAAGGAAGATGGAGCAAGGAACATAAGGCTCACCTTACCCTAGAACTGCTCCTAGAATTGCCTCAGCATTGTCCCGGCACTGCTTCTGGCAGACACCTGCCCCAACTCATCCCTGCTGCCTAGCGGCAAGAGTTTCACTCCCAGCCTCCTGCAGCACACATCACTTGTATGAGTGGTCTGCATTGTGTCGGGACTCATGAGTTTAAAAACACCCTGGAATTTTATCCTGGGAGGGGGGTGAAAATCCCACAAACAAATTCAGGTTGGGTTACCACCCATGGTGAAAGGCAGGACGGTTGTAAATGGAGTAGTACAGTCCACCTTACCATGATGCTTGCATGTTCATTCATGGCACTTCTTTTCCCTCATCCCCAGCTTGGCAAGGACCATAGGGAGGAAAATGCTAATGGACCCTGGGAGGGCAGTGGTTCTGGTCTGAAAATGGGGAAGAGTGAACTCAGCAAGTCTGTGGAAAGGCACTCTCCATCTCCTGACTCGTGCCTCCTTCATGAGCAGGGTCCCAAGGCCTGCAGGACAGGGACAGTGTGGCAGCAAAAAACAGAGAATGAAAAAAATTGAGGAAAGTGAGTGCTTTCACTGGGCAAGCACACGCTGGATATGAATGGAGCCACAGTTTCTGCCCTGGCCCTGAGAAAGGCAACTGACAGGAATGCAGTGGTACCAGAAAGGCTACCTCAGCCATGACCACCCTCCCTGCATGGTGGTGTCCTTTCCACTGCAGGAATCCTGGCCACTGACAGTGCTGCTGCCAAGTTTCACTGGTTGCCTGAGAGGTCTCGTTTTAGCCATACAGGCAAAATACTTAGTCTTTGTGCAAAAATAGTCATCCAAAGTCAGCAGCTGATGAAGTACACCTTTCCAGCGCACAACTGGGTGAGATGAGGCTATTTCAGCCTTATTCGAGGATCTGATTGCTTACAGAGGCTTCAGTTAGATCCATCGTGTTATCTGAATGGTTATTTTGTGACTTAATTCCCCTTGCTTTTTCACAGTGGTAATTAAATAAGCAAGGGAAAAAAAGAGACAGATTAATTGATTGAACTGATTCCAGGAGAAACCATTACTCCCATTCCTCTTTTGCTCTTTATGGTGTTTAAACAACTCTGAAATAGATCTGGGTGAATCCTGCCAACATATTTCTGTGAGCATTGCTTTGATTTTTAAACAAATTTTCTTCATCTCCTTTTATCCCCTTTTGCCTTGGCTTTATGTGAACATTTGTACAGTCTAGTTTGCTCATGAAAAGAAACAAACAAAAAACACCAGCATGTTTCAATAGAATGGAAAATGAATTTTGTTTCTGTGAGCTCAAGAGTTATGCAGTGACAGGAAAAAAAGTAGCATCCCATCACAGACCAATAATCATTAATGACAATTGTTCAGATATGCCACGGTGCAAATGAATAATACTACCTTATGGATTGACCACAATTTATTAAAATTGCTTATTACAACTACCAAATTAACAAACTATATGATCTTTGAATTTTCAAAAAGAGGTGAAATGTAACAAACACTACAGTTTTTGCCAGTTATCCATGCCTTCACTGAAAAGATTAGGAATATTTTTCTTTTAAATTGAATTAACTTAATGTACATTTATAAGTGTGATGGCAGTGAGTATAGAGCATATTACTCAAGTCTGTGTTTAGGGAGTGTGAATAATGTGTATTAATCATAAAAATCCCTTGGTAGAAACAAATAAACTTACATGCTTTTTAAGTAGTATGAAAGTAAGGAAGCAAGAAAAATTACAAAGAAATACACTTTTAAGAGAATTCTACAAAAAAGTCATCAGCATGAAGGAAATGCAATTTTTCATCAGAATCTAATCTACAGCTTCATAAAAATCTCTTTGTTGAACAATTATTCAGAGAGAAACTAAATAAATACAGGGCTAAAGGTTTCCAGAATAATAAATAAATACAGGGCACAAAGATTTCCAGAAAATTTGAGAAGTAGGCAAAAACCCCACTTAGTCACCTTCTTCTTCCCATCTATAGAAGCTGTTGCTATTTCAGCTCATATTTGTATGCAACTTTTTCATAAATTGATTTCTACACCAGTATCAGATTACACAGGGTTACAGAATGGCTGAACTCTTTCAAAGGCATATTTTACCTTTTTTTTACTAAATATAGAATCATAGAATGGTCCAGGGTGGAAGGTACCTCCAAAAGTTATCTAGTCGGACCTCTCCACACTCATCAGGGACATCATCAACTAGATCAGGCTGCCCAGGGCCTCATCAAGCCTTACCTTGAATATCTCCAGGGAAGGAGCCTCAACCACCTCCCTGGGCTACCTGTTCCTGTGTTCCACCACCCTCATAGTGAAGAACTTGTTCCTGATATCCAATCTAAATCTGCCCTTCTCTAGTTTGAAGCCATTGCCCCTCATCCTATCACTACAAGCCTTTATAAACAGTCTCTCTCCATCCTTCTTGTAGGCCCCCTTCAGGTACTGGAAGGCTGCTATTAGGTCTCCCTGGAACCTCCTCTTTTCCAGGCTGAACAACCCCAGCTCCCTCAGCCTGTCCTCGTAGCAGAGGTGCTCGAACCCCCTGATCATTTTTGTGGCCCTTCTCTGGACCCTCGCTATCAGGTCCATGTCCTTCCTATATTGAGGGCTCTAGACCTGTACACAGTACTCCAGGTGAGGTCTCACCAGAGTAGAGCAAAGTGGCAGAATCACCTCTCTGGATCTGCTGGCAATGCAACTTTTGATGTAGTTGTAAGGAGTTAAATTTGCCAAAAAGCAGATTGAGACAGCAGCCCAGGATGTGATTTGCCTTCTGGACTTCAAGTGCACACTGCCTGCTCATGTCTGGCTTCTCATCCATCAGAACCCCCAAATCCTTCTCCAAAGGGCTGCTTTCTAAAACCTCATCCCCCAGTCTGTATTGATAGCGAGGATTGTTACAGTCCAGGTGCAGAACTCTGCACTTACAATACAATACAATACAATACAATACAATACAATACAATACAATACAATACACCAAGTTGGAAGAGACCTTCAAGATCATCGCATCCAACCGATCAACCAATCCAACACCCAAACAACTAGATCACAGCACCAAGCACCCCATCAAGTCTCCTCCTGAACACCTCCAATGATGGTGACTCCACCACCTCCCCGGGCAGACCATTACAATGGGCAATCAGTCTCTCTGTATAGAACTTCCTCCTAACATCCAGTCTAAACCTCCCCTGGCGTAGCTTGAGACTGTGTCCTCTTGTTCTGGTGCTGCCTGCCTGGGAGAAGAGACCAACCTCTTGCTCTTATGCTTAATGACCTCAGGGCCCTGGGAGATCTGGTTGAGGGGTCAGGTGCACAAATAATTTTTACATCGATACCATTAGATGCAGGAGGGAATACGATAAGGAACAGGTCAGCAGCTGCAGTCAACAAGTGGCTTAGAGGCTGGTGTAGTTGAAAGAATTTTGGGTTTTTCCATCTTGGAGAACTTTCTACTGCAGCAGGTCAGCTGGCAACAGATGGAGTACATCTGTCCCAGAGGAGGGGAAAGGTCACAGTATACGAGAATGGCCTGTCCCCCAAAGGGAAAAAGATTCTGGGAAGGGAATTGGCAGGTCTCATTGACAGGGCTTTAAACTAGCTTCGAAGGGGGAAGGGGCTGGAACCAGTCCCCTCAGGCAGGAGTCTGGGGGTGATAAGCTAGAGCTAGAGGTGAAACCAGCAGCCCAGCTGCAGTGCATGTACACTAATGCACGAAGCATGGGTAACAAACAAGAGGAGCTAGAAGCCTTGTTGCAGCAGGAAAGTTATGATGTAGTTGCCATCACAGAGACGTGGTGGGACGACTCACATGACTGGAGCGCTGCAATTGACGGCTACAGGCTGTTCAGGAGAGACAGGCAAGGAAGAAGGGGTGGAGGGGTGGCTATGTACATCAGGGAGGCACAAGATGCTGTTGAGATGGAGATCAGGGATGATTGGGTTGAGTGCTTGTGGGTGAGAATTAGAGGGAAGATCAGGAGGGCAGACATCCTGGTTGGAGTCTGTTATAGACCACCCAACCAGGAGGAAGATGTTGATGAAGCATTCTATAGGCAGCTTAAGGCTGTCTCAAGATCACCTGACCTCGTTCTCATGGGCGACTTCAACCTGCCTGATATCTGCTGGGAACTCAGCACAGCAGAGAGGAGGCAGTCTAGGAGGTTCCTGGAGTGCATGGAGGACAGCTTCTTATCCCAGGTGCTGCGCGAGCCTACCAGGGGTAAGGCTATGCTTGACCTCCTCTTCACCAACAGGGAAAGGCTGGTGGGTGATGTGGTGGTTGGAGGGTGTTTAGGCACCAGTGACCACGAGATAATTGAGTTTCGGTATTCAGCCAAGCCAAGAGGGGTAGCAAGAAGACCTCCACTCTGGACTTCAGGAGGGTGGACTTCAGGTTACTCAAGGAACTAACTCAGAAGGTTCCTTGGGATACAACCCTTAAAAATAAAGAGGTCCAGGACAGCTGGACCTGCTTCAAGGAAGAACTCTTGAAGGTGCAGGAACAGGCTGTGCCAGTGTCCCTGAAGATGAGCCGCCGGGGCAGACGGCCAGCCTGGATGGGTAATGAGCTCTTAATAGAACTAAGGAAAAAAAGAGGGTGTACCATCTCTGGAAGAAAGGGGAGGCAACCTATGGAATGTTTAGGGAAGTTGCTAGGACATGCAGGAAGAAAATTAGGGAGGCAAAAGCCCATTTAGAACTTAGACTGGCCTCTGCTGTGAAGGACAACAAAAAGTCCTTCTATAAATACATCAATAGCAAGAAGAAGGGAAAGGACAACTTCCACTCCTTGGTTGACACGGAGGGGAATGTTGTAACAAAGGATGAGGAAAAGGCAGAGGTACTTAACACCTTCTTTGCCTCACTTTATACTAGCATGGCAGAACATCTTCTGGACAGCTGGCCTGCAGTGCTGGCAGAAGGAGCCAGGGAGCTGCATAGTTTCCCACTGCTCCAGGAGGTAGTTAGAGATCTTCTGAGCCACTTGGACCCCCACAAGGCCATGGGACTGGATGGAATCCATCCTAGGGTGCTGAGAGAGCTGGCAGATGAGCTGGCCAAGCCACTCTCCATCATTTTTCAACAGTCCTGGCTCACTGGAGAGGTCCCAGAAGACTGGAAGCTGGCCAACGTGGTGCCCATCCACAAGAGTGGCCGGTTGGACAAGCCAGGGAATTATAGGCCTGTCAGCCTGACCTCAGTGCCAGCACTTACAGGATGGCCAAGGGATCAGGCCTAGCCAGCATGGATTTAGGAAGGGCAAGTCCTGCCTGACCAACCTGATCTCCTTCTATGATCAGGTGACCTGCCTGGTGGATGTGGGGAGGCCTGTGGATGTGGTCTACCTGGACCTCAGCAAGGCCTTTGACACCGTCCCCCACAGCAAACTCCTGGCCAAGCTG
The DNA here is from genome assembly GCA_015227895.2 of Colaptes auratus. Lineage (NCBI taxonomy): Eukaryota > Metazoa > Chordata > Aves > Piciformes > Picidae > Colaptes > Colaptes auratus. Next base: position 45,944,495 of record CM037631.1, read on the forward strand.
GCAGCCCATGGCTTGGACAGGAGCACACTGCATTAGGTTAGGAACTGGATGGAGGGCTGAGCCGAGAGAGTGGTGGTGAATGGTGCCACATCCGGCTGGCAGCCAGTCACTAGTGGTGTGCCCCAGGGATCAGTGCTGGGCCCCATGCTCTTCAACATCTTTATTGATGATCTGGATGAGGGCATTGAGTCCATCATCAGTAAATTTGCGGATGACACCAATCTGGGGGCAGGAGTTGATCTGCTGGAGAGTAGAGAGGCTTTGCAGAGGGACCTCGACAGACTGGACAGATGGGCAGAATCCAACGCCATGAGATTTAACACATCCAAGTGCCAGGTTCTGCACATTGGCCACAACAACCCCATGCAGTGCTACAGGCTGGGGTCAGAGTGACTGGAGAGTGCCCAGGCAGAGAGGGACCTGGGGGTACTGGTGGATTGTAGGCTGAACATGAGCCTGCAGTGTGCCCAGACAGCCAAGAGGGCCAATGGCATCCTGGCCTGCATCAGGAACAGTGTGGCCAGCAGGAGCAGGGAGGTCATTCTGCCCCTGTACACTGCACTGGTTAGGCCACACCTTGAGTACTGTGTCCAGTTCTGGGCCCCTCAGTTTAGGAAAGATGTTGACTTGCTGGAACGTGTCCAGAGAAGGGCAACGAAGTTGGTGAGGGGTTTGGAAGACAAGCCCTATGAGGAGAGGCTGAGGGAGCTGGGGTTGCTTAGCCTGGAGAAGAGGAGACTCAGGGGTGACCTTATTGCTCTCTACAACTACCTGAAGGGAGGTTGTAGCCAGGTGGGGGTTGGTCTCTTCTTCCAGGCAGCCAGTACCAGAACAAGAGGACACAGTCTCAAGCTGTGCCAGGGGAGGTTTAGACTGGATGTTAGGAGGAAGTTCTATACAGAGAGAGTGATTGCCCATTGGAATGGTTTGCCCAGGGAGGTGGTGGAGTCACCTTCATTGGATGTTTTCAGGAAGAGTCTTGATGTGGTGCTTGGTGCCACGGTTTAGTTGTTTAGGTGGGTTGTATTGTATTGTATTGTATTGTATTGTATTGTATTTAGGTGGGTTGGATTGGTTGATGGGTTGGACGCGGTGATCTTGAAGGTCTCTTCCAACCTGGTGGTGTATTATATTGTATGAGATGGTTCAGTCCCAGAATGATGCTAGAACTTAGTCTGAAAAAAAAAAGAAAAAATAATTCAGATGGAAAATCACAACAAAGCCTATAAGATCTTATTAAGATTTTATTGAACTTCATGAGGCTCACCTGGGCCCATCTCTCCAGCCTGTCCAAGTCCCTCTGGATGACATACTATCCCCCTGGTGTATCAACAACACTACCACAGCTTGGTGTCATCCGCTGGTGTTTTGGCAAATTATGTGTCCTTGGTTTAATTGTCAGTACCAAGATTCCTGTTTCATCCTGGATGATTTTTCACTTTAAGAATGTTCTATAGATTCTCCTTCCTCCCATAGTGTCCTACATGTTTGGAGAAAGCATTTTGCTTTTAAATCTCTCAGGAAGAATGAAAAAGCCAAATTAGAATGGTAAAGGGAACAAAAGAAAGCAAGGAAGAAATTTGTCTCCATGTTCTTTCACTTGAGATATAGATGAGTATATACAGGCATATAGAAAAAATTGGAATTTTAAAAGCAGCTATGTTCCTCTCAAAATTACATAGAAAGCAAGATATTAAATTGCTTTAATATATTGTACATACATTTCTTATACAAATTTCTGTTAAAAGTGACCAGACAGTTATATATGAGGCTGTGTTGGAAAAAATAGTAATTAAAAAAAAAATGTTTATTTTAATTCTCCCATGAATATCATATAGAGCTCAAAGAAGGTGTTATCTTACCTCATGAGAAAGATTTTTACTGTATTTTTGGGGGGGGCACAATCCTTTGAGAATGGTGTAGCCACACAGAGGAAAGTCCAAGAGGAGAGTCTTAGAAAATCTGAAGAAAGGAAAAAAGATTAAAATTATATGTTGACTAGGAGTGGATGTTTTTCCTAGGAGATGTGGCTTTAATCTGTCCTTTCTCCTCCAGAAAATTAAGTCTCCAGACCTTTCAGTGATGGCTATCATTGACTGACTGACTGGCTCTGTCAATAAGCTTCAAGTAAGAAGGCAGCATGGCAGGAGACACACTGTGTGAGAGGTATCTTTCCTTCTGCATCTGCACAAGTGGTCTGGATTTGGACAGATAAGCATCACCTGAAAATACATGATTAATGTAAAGGAAAAATGACACATAATTTAGTTACAGACTTAAAATATGTTGTTTGCAAGTAGCTGGTAACTTGTGGCTAGCTGTATATTACAAAGTCCACATTACTTGACTGATTGCAACCCGTTGGTTAGTACAGTTTTTCACCAAGAAGGGGGAAAGAAATGCCTCCTGGCAGAGAACAACTAAATACATTGGAGAAAATAGTTGTTATTTCAGGTGCATAGTTTCCCAGTAGAAAATAAGTTTAATTAATTTATTTATTTTTCTAATTTGTGAAAATATGCCTAGGGTGACCTCTAGGCACATGTGCGACAGCCATAAAACCAGATTCATTCATTAACCAGCTGACACAATGTCAACCAGGGATAGTCATATAAACAAATAGCATGTGAGGAAAACTCAGACCCCTCCCATCTAACTCTCTGTATGAAAAAGCCTTTGAGAGTGAACACACTTGGCAGTGTGCCTTGGGTTCTTTGCTCACTGCCTTTTTCCAGTGACATAGAAAATGGAGTCTGAATCATGATGATGAACCCTCTCCTTTTTTTTAACTTAATGATCATGTCTTCTATTAAATACCATAAATGTACTCTCTTTCTTTTTAAAAGTATGTTAAATAGGGAATAGGAATCAGTTGGACAAAGGAATGTATCGCACATTTGGACCTTTGGGACTGGACAAAGAACTGGAAATCAGAATTTTTGGCTTCTTCTCTTCTACTGCCAGCACCTGCCACTTTCCTGTTCTCTCATCATGGGGAAGCTACTTAGCCTGAGTGGTTAGATGTGTAAATGTTATCACATGGAGCTTTTCAGTTCCCAGTAATTCCACATATTGCTCTTTGAGCTTCTCTCATGGTTACAGGATGTTATACATGATTATATTGTCTGAGAAAAACCATATGCCAGTATTGGTATTACAGAAGTCATGGAAGGAGTTCACTCTCTCCTTGAAGCAGTGGGGAGCATCACAATCCTGTGGATAGGTGACAGTGGTTCTGAGACATCAGTGCTTTACACCTTTCCCAGCACTTCCACATGATTGCAGTGACTTTGCTGTTGCCAGCATCTAAGGTCCCTGAAGAAGGATCTAGCGGGACTTGAAATGCCATCATTATGTTTACTCGCTGTAACACCAAAGCAGCTACAGCTTTCCTCTTGCAACATCCTTGTTATGCATTATGAAATAATCTATTATTGTTTTGTAACAAATAACCAATTTTCAAAACAACATATTTCAACTGTTTGACCAACAAGTTTTTCTATAGTTATAAAAATAGGTTTGTGTGCAACCATTCCTTATAACCCACTATGTATAAATCATGTTTGGGGGGAATCTTTTTGGGCTACAACTTCATATTTGAGTTCTAACAGATGACATTCTGGTCAAAGTGGAGTGCTGTGGCTGTGATGGACACAGAACAGGGCGAAATATATCTGGCTTTCAACCTGGGAGGAAATCTCCCCCTTACTGTGCCCCCTCTCAAAAATGTTTTCAAGAAAAGATCAGACACAGGTTTTTAATGCCTGGGGAAAACCAAAACATGACCCACAATAGATGTAGGCAGTTCTATTTTTGTGTGCTTTCTTTAAAAGCATACATGTTATTTAAAAATAATTAGCTCGAGCCAATTTATGTGCAATGAGTATATTGCACATATGTCTAGAGGAAACCAGAAACAGGGTTATATAATCTTAACCTTACTGCACTGAAGGCCTGGCATAAGTATCGTTGGCAAGAAAGAAAGCCAAAGAGATTTTATCTGTTATATTTTTTCCCCATGTAAATATATTAAAAAAAAAACAACAAAAACACACCAAAAATAAACTTTTGATGCACTGGGCTTAACCTAGTTTATATAGTATGTATTTCTTTCTTTATTATTTATAATAATAATTTCCCACATATTCGTGTACAATAAAGCACTTCAGATGGCAATCTGGAAGGCTGTTTTTCCAACAGCTGCAAATTTTGACTGCTGCTCATGGGAAGAAAAAAAAGAGAAAAGATATCTTCAAATATGCACATGCGGTTTTCCCTGGTTTTATTTCTGCATGGAACACAAGGCTGTATGGGGCAAAAGTAGCTTGCACTGTGCACTGTGCAAATGTGCATCTGCATAGTCTTCTGACCCTTTCAAAGGTAATTAACAAGTACAATAAGGCTGATAAATAGATGTAACGTCATCATATTTAATGAATCAGGTGACAAATCACAGAATGAGTGATTGGCCATTGGAATGAGGTGCCCAGGGAAGTGGTGGAGCCACCATCACTGGAGGTGTTTAGGAAGAGACTGGATGGGGTGTTTGGTGCCATCGTTTAGTTGATTAGATAGTGTTGGATGATAGGTTGGACTCGATGATCTCAAAGGTCTTTTCCAACCTGGTTAATTCTATTCTATTCTATTCTATTCTATTCTATTCTATTCTATTCTATTCTATTCTATTCTATTCTATTCTATTGAGTTGAGATCTCCCAGAGGCTTTGCTGAGGCTTGGACTGGCACGTGACTAATGCTTTTCTATATCCTCAGTTTCAATACCAAGGACAACTTTATTTGCAAAGAAAATACCTAGTTGAATAAAAACCATATGAACCCTCCTAAAATAATACAACTTAGGTAAATCGATGCCTTAGGACTTTCTCAAATGTATCTTAAGAAACTTACTGAAAGGGAACAGTGCGTTTCTAGTGAGTACGATTTAGAGACTTAACACACTGTTCTGTATTTTGGTGACCTTGCAGGAGGTACATCTTGATTTTGCAGCACATTGTAAACACACATTTTATGGTAATGTCTTGTTTTGGTTTGCCTTTTTTCATAGATTATGCATTAGTAATTTGTGCATTTAATGTTGGCAAGCAGAATCACAGTACGTTGTGCAAGTTACTAATGTGAGACAGAAACCTTAGCTTATTCTAGCTCTCTTCTCATATCTTGTTAGCATCTGTTTGTGGTAGGCTGGGATGATGAGGTGTTAATATGATACAGCAAAGGAAGTGTAATCCATGAATATTTTTGTGTCACATTTGTGTAATATATTACACTAATCTGACCAGACTTTCATGTGCTCTTACCCAAGGAATGCCATTCCGGGCTTCTCCCTTCCCCCATCAGTGCCTTTGAAGGTTTGTGAATTATTTCCTGTACACAGGCTGTGTAAGAATGTGAACACGTTCTTTCCCTGGCAGGGGAAGATGTGCTTTTTATGCCCGCTTGCTCTCAGCATAACAATGTTCATGAACAAATTACACTAAAGAGGAAAGTGTGTTCATTGTATTCTTCTTGCTCAGCTCAGAGGCAAATGAAGTAGAAGGTTCACTTTCTCCAACAAGTGTCAGATCCATTCAGAAGACTTGGTGCAGTGTGTAGGGGCAATTTTTTAGCAAAACTTGTGAGGCAGCAGTCTACAGGTTGCACAGCAATAACTAGGATGTCTAAATTGGCAGTTGTCTCTTTCTGAGAGGTACTGTCAACCAGTGGCATCATGAAGGCTGGTCCTGATTTTCACCTTTGTGGTGGGGTGAGAAAGTTACACACACACACACAAAGAAACCACAGCTAACTCAGTTGGAAAAGCAGATGAAAGCTATATTTACAGGCATAAATGGAAATGCAATAAATATATACACAAATATACAATATTTACAATATATACAGAAATACACAGCAATGAACATAATGCAGACAAGCCTTTTCCCTCCAGCCGGCCAGGGGGTTCCTTGAACCCCCTCTCTTCCTCCCTACCTCCCTATTTTCCCAAAAAGGGTTAGAGAGAGAGAGAGAGAGAAAGGCAATTAAGGAGAAAAATTCTGTTAGCTCAAAGCATATGCAAGAATTAGTTTTCTTATCTGGTCAGCTCTGTTAATTCAAGGTCGCTCCTGCTTCAGAGAGAGAGAAGCCGTCCAGCCCACAGGACAGAGAAGCACAGACTGAACTCAGCCAGAACCCAGACAGAACTGTCAAAACCTAAACCTACCAATGAAATTAGTTTAGACTATCTTGTTGTCATTTAAATATCAAAAACATTCAGCCAGAGTGCTCAGCAACTGTCTCTATCTTAAAGGCACAGCCTAAACCAGTCACAACCTTGTTACTTGTCCTTAGACAATTTTCCAGCTCTATTTTTCCCATCCATGATTAGTTTTGCCATAGATTGTTGGATCTTCAGGTGATAGCTCTCTCTTCCTGTGTGTTCATGTAGCTTCAGCATATTGGAATCCTACTCTGACTGGAACTTCTTGTCGGTGCTCCAACAGAAATAAATGTGGTAGTAAAGTGAACTAATAAAACCCAAAATTGCACTATTTATATCATCTATATATATCCATATTTATATCTATATCTCAGTATAGCAATATGACTATATCTATATTGCTCTCTATATTTTTTCATATTGCTGATCTGATTCAGGAAGAGAAAGCCATCAAAGGTCTTTTCTTGTAGGAAAAAAATTAGGGAGGCAAAAGCACATTTGGAGCTCAGACTGGCCTCTGCTGTGAAGGACAACAAAAAGTCCTTCTATAAATATATTAATAGCAAGACGAAGGGCAAGGACAACCTCCACTCCTTGGTGGGCACGGAGGGGAATGTTGTAACAAAGGATGAAGAAAAGGCAGAGGTGCTTATCACCTTCTTTGCCTCAATTTTTACTAGCAGGACAGAATGTCTTCCAGACAGCTGGCCTGCAGAGCTGGCAGAAGGAGCCAGGGGGCAGCATAGTTCTCCTCTGTTCCAGGATGGGATTGTTAGGGATCTTCTCAGCCGCTTGAACCCCCACAAGGCCATGGGACCGGATGGGATTCATCCTAGGGTGCTGAGAGAGCTGGCAGATGAGCTGGCCAAACCACTCTTCTTCATTTTTCAACAGTCCTGGCTCACTGGAGACATCCCAGAAGACTGGAAGCTGGCCAACGTGGTGCCCATCCACAAGAAGGGCCGGTTGGAAGAGCCAGGGAATTATAGGCCTGTCAGCCTGACCTCAGTGCCAGGCAAGATTATGGAGCAGGTCATCTTGAGTGCAATCACACAGCACTTACAGGATGGCCAGGGGCTCAGGTCTAGCCAGCACGGATTTAGGAAGGGCAGGTCCTGCCTGACCAACCTGATCTCCTTCTATGATCAGGTGACCCACCTGGTGGATGTGGGGAGGCCTGTGGATGTGGTCTACCTGGACCTCAGCAAGGCCTTTGACACCGTCCCCCACAGCAAACTCCTGGCCAATCTGGCAGCCCATGGCCTGGACAGGAGCACACTGCGTTGGGTTAGGAACTGGCTGGAGGGCCGAGCCCAGAGAGTGGTGGTGAATGGTGCCACAACCAGCTGGCGGCCTGTCACTAGTGGTGTGCCCCAGGGATCAGTGCTGGGCCCCATGCTCTTCAACATCTTTATTGATGATCTGGATGAGGGCATTGAGTCCATCATCAGTAAATTTGCGGACGACACCAAGCTTGGGGTGGGAGTTGATCTGCTGGAGGGTAGAGAGGCTTTGCAGAGGGACCTCAACAGGCTGGACAGATGGGCAGAATCCAACAGCATGAGATTGAACACATCCAAGTGCCGGGTTCTGCACATTGGCCACAGCAACCCCATGCAGTGCTACAGGCTGGGGTCCGAGTGGCTGGAGAGTGGCCAGGCAGAGAGGGACCTGGGGGTGCTGGTTGATGGGAGGCTGAACATGAGCCTGCAGTGTGCCCAGGCAGCCAAGAGGGCCAATGGCATCCTGGCCTGCATCAGAAACAGTGTGGCCAGCAGGAGCAGGGAGGTCATTCTGCCCCTGTACACAGCACTGGTTAGGCCGCACCTGGAGTACTGTGTCCAGTTCTGGGCCCCTCAGTTCAGCAAGGATGTTGACTTGCTGGAACGTGTCCAGAGAAGGGCAACAAAGTTGGTGAGGGGTTTGGAAGACAAGCCCTATGAGGAGAGGCTGAGGGAGCTAGGGTTGCTTAGCCTGGAGAAGAGGAGACTCAGGGGGGACCTTATTGCTCTCTACAACTATCTGAAGGGTGATTGTGGCCAGGCAGAGGTTGGTCTCTTTTCCCAGACAGGCAACACCAGAACAAGAGGACACAGTCTCAGGCTGCGCCAGGGGAGGTTTAGACTGGATGTTAGGAGGAAGTTCTATACAGAGAGAGTGATTGCCCATTGGAATGGTCTGCCCAGGGAGGTGGTGGAGTCACCATCATTGTAGGTGTTCAGGAAGAGACTTGATGGGGTACTTGGTGCCCTGATCTAGTTGTTTGGGTGGGTTGGATTGGTTGATAGGTTGGACACAATGATCTTAAAGGTCTCTTCCAACCTGGATTTATTGTATTGTATTGTATTGTATTGTATTGTATTGTCTGGATGAAAGATATGAAATTAGAAAGTCATTATGGTTTTGGCAAGTTACTGTGTATTTCTCTCGTTTGTGAATCCTTAGCATAAGAATTCCTAAGGGTCAGTGAAGAGAAGTTATCTAATAGTGAAATGGGACTCGTCTCTGGAGCTCACATATGTATTTATATGTCCCTATATTAGGTATTCATTGAAAAAATAAAATACCCTGATACCCATCATATAGTCCCTGTGGTAGACAATGCAACAGATGATCATTCTACCATAGTAAGATTATTTTTGCTGGCACGTATTTTGTGGTTTTTCCCCATTAGAAAGGCTAGGGGTCCAGGAAACAACAGCTCAACAGTCCTGGCACTAGGTGGAAGTTTATTCCTGTTGGAAAAGGAAGAAGAAAAGTAGGGTGCACATGTTCTAACGAATTGAAAGGTGTCTATAACACTTCATAGCACCAAAATTCAATCTTACACACTTGCAAGCTGCTGGCATGCCTTGCCTTGTACTGAAGAACATTTATTAAGCAACTCCCAAACAACAGCCACAGAATGTAATCAGGCAACCTACCCAGCCCAAGATGATTAGCAGACTTCTTTGGACTACAAGCAGCTTCCCTGGTATCTGTTACTTCATTTTCTTTCTGTTATTTTCATCTTGCCAGATGCAACAGGACCAAGTTTGTCTCTGGATGACATTATTCATTGCAATGTGAAGGTGGATTTTAGAATATTTCTCCTTTAGTTGTGACCCAAAATTTGATACTATAATAATTGAGTGTCTGGAGGAGTATTTATCTAGAACAGCACAACGTGGTTACACTATTAGTGTCTTACACTGTCAGATTGCCTGAGTGTGCACTACCAAGCTCAGTACATCAGAAGTCTCAGAGGTTATGCTTAATCTACATGTGCTGATTGTGCTTCTCCACCAGTCCATGAAACACACTCTGACCCATCCATGATTTCAGGTTACACTCAGCTGCACATCATTCTCTTCTGAAACTTGGGGAGGGGGTAGGGGTGGTGGTGTTTATTTGTTATTTACTGAAGGAAAAACAAAACAAAGCAATGCAGGGTGTAAAAGAGGCATGATATTTTTCATGTACTAGACAGTGACCAGAATGGTCAGTGCTGCTATGCAGCACTTTTTTTCCAGCTCTTCAGTGCAGCCAGTGGGAAATGCACCAGTGATGCAATGCAAAGGCAAGACTTGCTCATCTCTTCCCTAAGAAAATACTACAATGTACAAGCTGTATATTGTAATATTTTGGTATCATTAAACACAATATTGGTGAGTTAATCTCAGGGGAAGAAGGACTAAGACCCCAAGTAAAGTGTTTGTGGAGGATGTTGACGTTAAAAAGTCTGTATGTACTACTGTACATTAACTTCCTATTACAATATGGAAAAATAAAGTATTTGTATTTCATGTACTGACTTCCTATTTATGTGATCAGGTTTTGAGCACAGCTAGTTTAGTAAATGTCCTGACAAAGCAAAGATGAATAGAATGAAAATAAAGAATGCATAAATTTTAAAACATATTAAAGCCACCAAAACGTAATAGACATGAGCTTTCAGAGTACCATGAACTGTTTTTAAAACACTTTTTTCTCTAAGAGCCAAACTTATCCTTATGTCTTTTCCTGACAACTTTTAGCTTTTATCTCATTTAAATAAAAAGGTAGCATTTGAGAGCATCTCAGAATTCAGCATCTCAGCTTCTGCCTTTGTTGTTTAAATTACAAAAAAATAGCAAAAAAAGAAGCCAAAACCAAAATCCAAAGCCTTTCACAACAACCTCAACAACATATTTTGGGCCCCTTCTTTAGGATTCATAACTTCTTTTAACTATCATTAAAATCAGGAAACTTGACCATTCCCTCCAACAAAACCCCACAGAAACTGGACTCCACCGCAATAAAAAATCCCCAACGCTTTATCTGATGCTACCTGATGTGGTGGTGGTGATAGGAAAAGATACTACACCAAGACTTTCCCTGAGCTCCTGTCTGTACCTCTTTTCTCTGTACTTATCTTGCAGATGATCTGGAAGCAAGAGCATTTCTGAGATGCTGAGGTCTGGGCTATTGAGACTATAAGGACATGATGATTTCTCAGGGGGCTCTCTCCAGGCCAGGTGCCACATGTGAATTGCAGAGATGAGGACAAGTAGTGTAGAAAGGTACTGGAGGGATCTCAGTGAGTTGGTAGGAAATTGCCAATGAGGTAGAGATACTTAACCTTCAGATACCAAAGATATGTTACCATGGCTCCTCAGTTTGATTGTTGTAGCAAATCTAAACAGCATGAAGAAGGTTAACTGAATCTTTATAGTTGCTTTGGAATAAGTGTATTGTTGCTTTTTGTAAGGTTTCTGGTGAAGACAGTGAAAATTGTTGTACAGTCTGAGGAACTAGAGAAAACTATGTTTAGATACTCTGGCAAGTCACTGCCCAGTTAATTATTTATAGGAGGAAAAAAACCACACTGCATTTTCTGTGTTGTCTTTGGACTACCTTTGTTTTAAATCTGTTTTTTACTTTGAATCTTGTATCAATAATACATATTTCAAGAGGAAATGTTTTACCCCAGTATCTCTTTTCTTAATATTTGGCCTTAAAACCTACAATAGATATGGGTCTCAGGAGAAAATAATTTCCTTTTTAGTCACTTAAACTTTTTTTAAATACATGCTTTCAGCATGATGCAAAAATGTAGGTGCAAGAAGAATAGGTAATTCTTATAAGAGGGTATTACACCAAGTAATTAAATGATTGTATTCCTGGTCAACGTATTTGTTTACAGGGGTCTGGATTACGTGCATTTGGAATAGCTGTTGACTGAAGGTCTGTATTAAGAACTGATCTCCGATGTGCAGCTGATCTGTGACGTATGTCAGGGAATATAGTAGAATTCATTTCTGTAAGCTTTCTCATGTTAAGCAAGGCCTCTTTTAAAGATTAGGCATGTGTCAATATAATTACTGTTCAAAGCATATAGTCAGCACTACCAGCTGGAAGAATAGAGATTTGGATGTACTTTTTGTATCATCTATGAAATTTGAACATACTTTAGGAAAGGACCCTCTGAAAGCTTTACAATTATGTATATTACCTACACTAACTGTCAACAAAGTTGGATTTGTTTCAGCAGACAGTACAGCAAATAATATTATAGTATTATAACACATAAGAATTTTTCAAGTTCTATAAATATGTGTAACATATGGAAAATTGGCCTTTTGGGGCTGATTCTAAAATAGAGCAGTCCAGATAATTGAGTTTGTGCAGTAAACGAAATACAATAAAAAGAGATTGGATTGTAACATATGCAGTCTTCATTGGCACAAAGCGGAGCCCAGCACGATATACAGGAAATAATATAAATAAGATTTAAAAATTAGTAATTCAGACTAGACATCAATACATTCTCTCTTAGAAGACTGAAGGCATGATGAAACAAAAAGTAGGGGGTGATCATACACACTTTTCATGCTTAAAATGAAGAAAAAGTTTTACCTAAACCCTCTCACCTAATGGAAAAATGGAGCTGAAAAATATTTTGAGATAAAATTCAAAACCCGTGAGAGCTTCGAAAATAATCACCAAACTGGAAATATTTTTACTTAGAACTTGATCAAACTCGGGCTAATATTATTAGATTCCTATTGATTTCAACAGACACCAGAACCTACAGAGTGGCTGGAGAGTGCCCAGGCAGAAAGGGACCTGGGGGTACTGATTGACAGCAGGCTGACATGAGCTGCAGTGTGTCCAGGTGGCCAAGAAGGCCAATGGTATCCTGGCCTGCATCAGGAAGAGTGTGGCCAGCAGGAGCAGGGAAGTCATTGTATCCCTGTACTCAGCACTGGTTAGGCCACACCTTGAGTTCTGTGTCCAGTTCTGGGCCCCTCAGTTTAGGAAAGATGTTGACTTGCTGGAATGTATCCAGAGAAGGGCAACAAAGCTGGGGAGGGGTTTGGAGCACAATCCCTCTGAGGAGAGGTTGAGGGATCTGGTGTTGCTTAACCTGGAGAAGAGGAGGCTCAGGAGTGACCTTTTTGCTGTCTACAACTACCTGAAGGGAGGTTGTAGCCAGGTGGGGGTTGGTCTCCTCTCCCAGGCAACCAGCACCAGAACAAGAGGACACAGTCTCAAGCTGCGCTAGGGGAGGTTTAGGCTAGATGTTAGGAAGAAATTCTTCACAGAAAGAGTGATTGGCCATTGGAATGGGCTGCCTGGGGAGGTGGTGGAGTCACCATCACTGGAGGTATTTAAGAAGAGACTAGATGGGGTGCTTAGTGCCATGGTTTGCTTGATTAGATGGTGTTGGGTGATAGGTTGGACTTGATGATCTCAAAGGTCTTTTCAAACCTGGTTAATTCTAGTCTAGTCTAGTCTAGTCTAGTCTAGTCTAGTCATTTTATCATATATGTTAAATACATAAGAAATGGGTAATTCCATGTGCCAGAACAATTTTAGTAAACATATCTATCTTTATTTTTAAAGAATGTAAAGAATGTTCATTTTTATACAGATGAAGCAAGCAATACAATAAATAAATATACAATACAATACACCACCAGGTTGGAAGAGACCTTCAAGATCATCGCGTCCAACCCATCAACCAATCCAACCCATCTAAACAACTAAACCATGCAGCCAAGCACCCCATCGAGTCTCCTCCTGAACACCTCCAATGATGGTGACTTCACCACCTCCACGGTCAGCCCATTCCAATGGGCAATCACTCTCTCTGTATAGAACTTCTTCCTAAGATTCAGTCTAAACCTGCCCTGGCGCAACCTGAGACTGTGTCCTCTTGTTCTGGTACTGGCTGCCTGGGAGAAGAGACAAACCTCTGCCTGTCTACAACCTCCCTTCAGGTAGTTGTAGCGAGCAACAGAAACATCTGTATCCATAGAAGAGTATTAAGTAGACAGTATAGGGAAGATACAGAACTGTCATAGAAGAGAAGTAATTGTCAGTCACTTGAACTAATACATGTTTTTTATGTGATGGATGTTGTCCAAATTACAAAGGGTGTCCTTGCCAACTGACCTTTGTATTTTTCATTCGGTTCCAGAGTTCCTAGGTTCATATTGTATATCTACAAAAAAACAGGCTTTACAAAGGATAGAATAAACTTTCCAGCTCATGGACAGGAATGCAGAGAAAACTGAAAATTATAGTTTATTTGTTTCAACAGATTTGGGTTTGTATTGGGTTTGGCTAAGCTGGAGTTAATTCTTCCCAGACCATCTTTCTAGTTTTGCAGTGCTGTAGCTGGGTCTTCATAATACAGCAGTGTTTTGGCTACTGCTGAACCAAGCACCAACCCAAGAGTACACTGAGGGGTAGGCAAAATCTTGGGAGGGCACACAGCTGTGCTGAAGGGTTATTTCATACCATATGACATCAGCTCAGATATAAAAGTTACGTGAAAGAAGGAAGTGGGGGGACATTCGGTGATGGTATCTGCCTTCTAGACCAACCACTACACATAGAGCCCTGCTTCCTTGGAGTGACCAAAACATTGTCTGCTTGATGGGAAGTAGAGAATAACATCTTTGTTGTCTTTTGCTTCTGTGCACAGCCTTTGCTTTTGCTTTGCATTATTAAATTTTCTTCTGTCTTATTGTGGGCCTTTTGTTACATTTTTCCATCTCCCCTGTCCATCTAAGAAGCAGAGTGATAGAGCAGCTTTAGTGGGCATTTGGCCCTCAGCCAGGGCCAAGCCACCACAGGTTTACATTTATTCCTATGTGAATTTTAGCTTGTCCTGTCTTGAGTTATTTGGCAGAAGTTAACTGACCTCACTGGAAACAAGAGGTCCGTGGCCAGGCCTACATGGGGGAGAACCATGATTTCTTCTCTGTGCCTTTTTCCACACTTCTATATTTTTATCTCAATGGATTGGAGCAGCACAGTTACTGAAGCAAAAGGTACCAGGATAAAATGTAACGATTCTTGAAGATGTCTAAGCAGAGCTGATACAGCAGCTACTGAATTTCTTGATGGGAGCAGGATTGTAGGTACATAGTATCATAGTGTCAGTCAGGGTTGGAAGGGACCACAAGGATCATCTAGTTCCAACCCCACTGCCATGGGCAGGGACACCCCACACTAGATCAGGCCGGCCAGAGCCTCATTCAGCCTGGGCTTAAACACCTCCAGGGATGGGGCCTCAACCACCTCCCTGGACAACCCATTCCAGGGCTTCACCACTCTCATGGTGAAGAACTTCCTCCTCATGTCCAGTCTGACTCTCCCCACCTCCAGCTTCATCCCATTCTCCCTAGTCCTATCACTACCTGATATCCTGAGAAGTCCCTCCCCAGCTTTCTTGTAGCCCCCTTCAGATACTGGAAGGCCACAATTAGGTCACCTCGGAGCCTTCTCCAGACTGAACAACCCCAACTCCTTCAGTCTGTCCTCATGAGATCTAAGAGAGGAAGTTCTTCTTAGAAAGTTTCCTTCCTCGTATTTCTGTCCCATGAGTTTTGTTCCTGATTTGATTCTCAGAGGCAATCTAATCATTGTTGACATCACTTAGCACTTCAGGGTTCAATTCCCTGATCTGCCATTTGCACTTAGAGTAATCGTCTCTGGTTTAGTTTGTTTATTTTACATAAAACCTACTTTTTTATTTATTCTGTTCACTGGATTTGAGTAAGATTGATTTATCTATAATATATTTATATAAATTAACATTATTTATAGGACATTACCTATATAATTTTAAATAAAATCATATTATATATTCTTCTTAATATATTACCTATTTATAAAGTACATAGACAACTTCAAGCAAATGTATATATGCCTAGATTATTGACAGTTACATTGGTACTTGTGAACAGACAGAAATCGCTTATAGTAATATTATCTTTACTTCTTTCTTCTGCATTGGTTTTTATCTTTTTAATTGCCTTGTTTTTCTCTCAGTGAAGGCCTTAGGTCTCAAACTAAGAGCAAATTTCCTCCTCAACACACTTGGTCAAAGGAATCTTTGGCCTTAACTAGGCTACTAACCTCCATTAGGGTAAAACCTATTTGTCCCAGATCTGTGTGTTGCACACAATATTTCTACACAGGCAAGTTAAGATTCTGAGAACATTATTTTTAGTGCATCTCTAACCAGATGTGCTTCTTGCTCTTTGTTTAATTTCTTTGACCATCTCTAAACATTTTACCTATTTCTCATAAGGATTCCATTCACAGGAAACTTCAAAAGCTGTGCACCAGTCTTCCTGTTACATAGGATGCAAGGGGATCCATCATCTCAGCCAGCATCCCTGCCATGAGCCATTTATTGCAACAAAAGACACTGTATTAAAAACAGGGCTCATGATCAGTCAGACCTGGTGCAGAAGATGTCAGATCCACTGCTGGAGAATGAGGATAATTTGGACTTTTCTTTTTGAAATGGAAAGATAGCAGGGGCTATGAACAAAGTCACCTGCAAATTGGTTGATGATTTTCTACTTTTTCTCATAGCAAATCCCTGCTCTGAACCTTTTCTTAAAAAAAATATTTAAAAATTAAATTCTGCCTTTGGAAGACATTGTAGTTTTACTCAACCTGGACATTTTAGGGTACTCTCAGATATTAAATTTAAATTCCTGTTCTAGTGTGAAATGTTTTTTTTTTTCATGCACCTGTAATTGAAAGAGCTAAGAAATCAGTACCATAGAAATTGGAAATATTTTAATAAACACCTCCAGAAAATGATAAGCCTACCTGCCACTGACATATATCTTTTAAAGTTTTGTTCTCACTTTTGACAGGTTTAACAGTAATGCTGGCAAGACTGCAGCTGCATGTTCTGATATCAGAATGTCAGCTTTAACCAATAGTTGGGCTAGAAATAATTGTACAGGCCTTTCAAAACCCTTTGCTTATTTTTTTCTTCCTGAATTTTTGTAAAGTGTCTAGTTTATCATTGTATCCTTTATTACTGTGTCGTTTTTGTTTGGGGCTTTTTCTCTTAAATATGCTACTAAGCAAAACTGAAACTTAACTCTCACTGAGGATTTATACTGAACTTTGGAGGGACTATATTTTGGGAGATAAAGAACTGATGTACAGTAAGATCCTAGATTTATGGCAACCATTTTTAAGCCAGGTAAATAAGTCACCAGCTTGCAAGTACATGCATGACTCACTTAACTGCTAGTTTTTACTTGCACTTAATTTAACTACATGCTTAAAGTTAAGCGTGATCGTAAATGTTGACGAATCAAGACCTCCACAGATAAAAGGAAAAGTGAGACATGTAAGTTATTTGCATTCAGCTAAAGCATTCAATATGGAGTCTCATGAAAATTGGACTAAAAAATTAATTCAGTTTGGTTTGAATATACACTCTCTTCTGTGGTTTGAGGAGTGTTCAAAGGAGCTTGGTAAACAGTTAAGTAGCAAGTATCAAACTAGGTTAAGATGTCTAGTGAGGTACCAGAGGGATCTCTATTAGGTTTTATTTATTTAAGTGTCATTAAGAACTAGAAAAGAGATTTTGTTAGTGAGGCATATAAAATGAATGTTAATGACCAAAGTTTAATTAAATTCACACTTAATGCTAAATTGGAAATAAGTTGCAAACAATAGAGAAATACTAAGGAGGGAGATAAGCATCTGGACAGGACAAAGTAAACTGAAGATCAGTTTGACAAAACTGTTGCAAGTGGGGAAAATATTGTAATGTAAAAGGTAGATATTCCATAGGAGGAAGAAACAAATAATGCAGAGAGACTAAGGAATGACAGAGAATAGCAAAAAGCTCCATACAATCTTTTCTTCTTGATGTGTCTATATTCAGAGAGTATTATGTCATGGACTGTGTTCCATGGTACTTTTGCACAATCCTCTGTGATATTTGTTCCTATACTGAAGTAGTCTTTATTTAAACAGAGATTGATTGATTTAATGGATTAAAATATAAAAAAGTACTGTATCAGAATTCTGGAAGAAGTAAGAAAAATATGTATAAATATTTACCTGAGACAACAAAACCTTGAATACTGAATGACTTTTGTTTTGGACAGTAAAGAGCATTTTATCAACTGGTAAAAGGATAGAAGTAAAGAAATAATGTGATGTGAGTTCCGTTATAAGGGGCAAATACATGTGGTGGGGCAGGTTGAGGTACTATGAGACACTAAATTATACTACATAAGTGACACCATCCTATCAGAAAACAAAAACAAAATGCAAAACCACCACCACCACCAAAATATCAACTAACAAACAACCTCTCCCCAAAAGTCCTCAACAGAGGACAGATTTTTGTAAACAACTGGAACCTTTTATGACTTTCACTCTGTTACCTTTTGAAGGGGGAACTTTAGCCTAGATCCTGACTAGAAAGGGTGAAAGTAAAATTATTACCTTTGGATGTTAAAGAAAAATAATGACAAGTTCTATATAATTCATTGGATTGCCAATGGGATATAGAGGCATAAACAGTTCTTTCCCCCTTTTCTTCTCCTCTTGCTTCTGCTTGCAACTTCCTTCTCTTTCTCTTCCATGGACTTGCCAGGGGTATCTCCATTTTGACTACTGTGTGAGGTAATGGGAAGGAGGGAGGGAGTGGTGGAGGAAGTGAACAGGTCCCCTGGACCTGTTCAGGGGGTTTCTGAGGAGTTTCTGCATTGTTTATAAATTGTTGTGGTGGGTTGAAGTTTCCCCCACAGCATTAACTCAGCCAGACTAACTCAGTTAGAAGCAAATGAAATGGAATGCAACGAATATGTACAAATTATACAGTATTTACAATATTATACAGATATTTACAATTAGCAAATCAGCTGCTTGAAATCTGCAGGTAAGTTTTAAAAGCATAGCCTAAAACTGCCACAATTGTAAAAAAAAAAAATAAAAAAATATATATATAGTACATATGTTGTATATTTTGTACATACTCATTGCATTTCATATTTCTAGATTGTAGTTTTCTTGGTTCAATTGCTTCCAAAACCTTCTGAGCTAGTCTGACAATTTTATTTTGGGGTGTAATTTTCTCCGAATTATTTGGGTGGGAAGTTTTCAATCCACCACAGACTCCTAAGTTTCTATGCCATAAATTATTTCTATATATAAAATGCTGTTGAGGAGTCTGTAATGTCTGATTTATGTATCATAGTGTCAGTCAGGGTTGGAAGGGACCACAAGGATCATCTAGTTCAAACCCCCCTGCCATGGGCAGAGGCACCCTACACTAGATCAGGCTGGCCAGAGCCTCATTCAGCCTGGGCTTAAACACCTCCAGGGATGGGGCCCCAAACACCTCCCTGGACAACCCATTCAAGGGCTTCACCACTCTCATGGGGAAGAACCTCCTCCTCATGTCCAGCCTGAATCTCCCCACCTCCAGCTTCATTCCATTCCCCCTAGTCCTATCACTACCTGATAGCCTGAGAAATCCCTCCCCAGCCTTCTTGTAGCTCCCTTCAGATACTGGAAGGCCACAATGAGGTCACCTCAGAGCCTTCTCTCCTGCAGGCTGAACAGCCCCAACTCCCTCAGTCTGTACTCATAGGAGAGATGCTTCAGCCCTCTGATCATCCTCGTGGCCTTCTCTGGACACATTCCAGCATGTCCAGATCCCTCTTGTAATAGGGGCTCCAGAACTGCACGCAGTACTGCAGGTGGGGTCTCACCAGAGCAGAGTAGAGGGGGAGAATCACCTCCCTTGACCTGCTGGCCACACTTCTCTGATGCAGCCCAGGATCTGATTGGCTTTCCGGGCTGCAAGCGCACATTGAGAGCTCCTGTTGAGCTTCTCGTCCACCAGCACCCCCAAGTCTCTCTCCTCAGGGCTGCTTTCCAGCCAGTCACTGCCCAGCCTGTATTTGTGCCTGGGATTGCCTCGACCCAGATGCAGGACCCTGCACTTGGTCTTGTTGAAGTTCATGAGGTTGGCTTATGCCTACCTCTCCAGCCTGTCAAGGATGGCATCCCTTCCCTCCAGCATGTCTGCTGCACCACACATTTGGTGTCATCAGCAAACTTGCTGAGGGTGCACTCAATGCCACTGTCCATGTCACCCACAAAGATGTTGAACAAGACTGGTCCCAGGCCTGATCCCTGAGGGACTCCACTTGTCACTGGCCTCCACTGGGACATGGACCCATTGACAGCCACTCTTTGGGTGCAGCTATCAAGCCATTTCTTGATCCATCTAGTGGTCCACCCATCAAACCCATGTGTCACCAGCTTGGAGACCAGGATGTGGTGCAGGACAGTGTCAAAGGCTTTGCTCAGGTCCAGGTAAGTGACATCAGTTGCTCGCCCCTCATCTATTAATGTTGTCACTTGTTCATAGAAGGCCACCAGGTTTGTCAGGCAGGATTTGCCCTTGGTGAAGCCATGCTGACTGTTCCAAATCACCTCTTCACTATTCTTCTGAGTCAGTAGTGCCTCCAGGAGGATCTGCTCCGTGATGTAATTCTGTGCTCTGCTAGGAGACGAGATTTTCTACACTTCCTTACTTTTCCTTTGTTAGTCAAATTGTAGTTGATTACTAATTGACTACAACTATTTCTACAGCACTTGTAGCTGCATTGCTGGCTTGAAATATGCAGAGAGTGAATGGAATAGAATAGAATAGAATAGAATAGAATAGAATAGAATAGAATAGAATAGAATAGAATAGAATAGAATAGAATAGACCAGGTTGAAAGAGACCTTTAAGATCATCGCGTCCAACCCATCAACCAATCCAACCCACCAAAACAACTAAACCATGGCACCAAGCACCCCATCAAGTCTCCTCTTGAACACCTCCAATGATGGTGACTTCACCACCTCCACGGGCAGCCCATTCCAATGGGCAATCACTCTCTCTGTATAGAACTTCTTCCTAACATCCAGTCTAAACCTGCCCTGGCGCAGCCTGAGACTGTGTCCTCTTGTTCTGGTGCTGGCTGCCTGGGAGAAGAGACCAACCTCTGCCTGGCTACAACCTCCCTTCAGGTAGTTGTAGACAGCAATAAGGTCACCCCTGAATCTCCTCCTCTCCGGGCTAAGCAACCCCAGCTCCCTCAGCCTCTCCTCATAGGGCTTGTCTTCCAAACCCCTCACCAACTTTGTTGCCCTTCTCTGGATACATTCCAGCAAGTCAACATCCTTCCTAAACTGAGGAGCCCAGAACTGGACACAGTACTCAAGGTGTGGCCTAACCAGTGCAGTGTACAGGGGCAGAAAGACCTCCCTGCACCTGCTGGCCACACTGTTCCTGATGCAGGCCAGGATGCCATTGGCCCTCTTGGCTGCCTGGGCACACTGCTGGCTCATGTTCAGCCTACCATCAACCTGCACCCCCAGGTTCCTCTCTGCCTGGCCGCTCTCCAGCCACTCTGACCCCAGCCTGTAGCACTGCATGGGGTTTCTGTGGCCAATGTGCAGAACCCGGCACTTGGATGTGTTCAATCTCATGCTGTTGGATTCTGCCCACCTGTCCAGCCTGTCGAGGTCCCTCTGCAAAGCCTCTCTGCCCTCCAGCAGATCAACTCCTGCCCCCAGCTTGGTGTTGTCCGCAAATTTACTGATGATGGACTCAATGCCCTCATCCAGATCATCAATAAAGATATTAAAGAGCATGGGGCCCAGCACTGATCCCTGGGGCACACCACTAGTGACAGGCAGCCAGCTGGATGTGGCACCATTCACCACCACTCTCTGGGCTCGGCCCTCCAGCCAGTTCCTAACCCAGCACACTGTGCTCCTGTCCAAGCCATGGGCTGCCAGCTTGGTCAGGAATTTGCCGTGGGGGACAGTGTCAAAGGCCTTGCTGAGGTCCAGGTAGACCACATCCACAGGCTTCCCCACATCCACCAGGCAGGTCACCTGATCATAGAAGGAGATCAGGTTGGTCAGGCAGGACTTGCCCTTCTTAAATCCATGCTGGCTGGGCCTGATCCCTTGGCCATCCTGGAAGTGCTGTGTGATTGCACTCAGGATGACCTGTTCCCTAATCTTACCTGGCACTGAGGTCAGGCTGACAGGCCTATAATTCCCTGGCTCATCCAACTGGCCACTCTTGTGGATGGGCACCACATTGGCCAGCTTCCAGTCTTCTGGGATGTCTCCAGTGAGCCAGGACTGTTGAAAAATGAAGAAGAGTGGCTTGGCCAGCTCATCTGCCAGCTCTCTCAGCACCCTGGAATGGATTCCATCCAGTCCCATGGACCTCTGGGGATCCAAGCGGCTGAGGAGATCTCTAACTACCCCCTCCTCCTGGAACTGAGGGAAACTATGCAACTATGCAGAGATACAACTTGCAAACTTTGAATGCTCTGACACAGGAGTGTTTGGTGTCCTTATTCTGTAGCTTTGGAGAACAGAACCTGCAGATTTCAATGTGAAAGTTAAAAACAGAACTCATTTGTTATCTTCTGCATCTTATTGATGTCTATATTCTTCATATGCCTCTCTGATTTATCATCCTAAAGCTACAAAATAGCTATAGTTGATGTTCTGTCAAAACTGCAAGGGGAATAACTAACAGCTGTGCATGGATTATATTGAAAAATCCCACATTCTATGATTGCATTTTCTCCTTTCTAGTTGCACTTGGATATGGTACTAACAGATGCAGATCAGTAGTCCGTGCAATTTGTGTTTTGTTTTTTTTCCCCAAAATGATCAGTCAAAAGGAATATTTAGACAAGATAGACTGCAACTTATGAATTAAAATATACCTAATATTATCTAATTAGCTCTGGTTTTACTACCTAACATACTCTTGTTTTCATTCTCTATTTGCTTCTCAAAACTGTGACTCTTAACTTGGCTTTCTTCTCCTTAGACTAAATGAGTGCAAAACACTCAAGAACAGGTTGCAAAATGAATCATTACTCAATTCAAGTGAATTGAAAAATGATTGAAAATGCTAAGTGAGCCATGTCTAGCTGTGAAGATATCACATTTTTTCCTCCCTGAAGGCTCCCGGGAAACCAAAGTTCTCTGCATGCTAAACACAGTTTAACTGGGTACTATCTTACAGCAAAGCCTGAGGAGGATTCAAAGGGTACTCTTTCTCTGCTGAAGGTACCTGAAGCCATCAGCAAGCCTGTGTTCTAAGAGTACATGAAAATCATCACAGAGGCAGCATAGCAGGAGGTGGTTTGAGCACACACATTCTAAAGAGTGATAGTTAGAGAGCATTTGTCCAGGATGCAGGTGCCCCACATTCAATTCACCTATCTAACAGGACTCAAAACTCCACTCCCCCATTTCTCCTGAGTGACTTGTATATACATTTTATCTAGTGACAATTTCAGATAAAATGCATGGATACTCCTTTATATTAAGCTGTCACTGAAAAAATACAAAGGAATGGCTTTTGGTATTCAGACTGGAGTCTGAGTCTTCCTATTACTTTTCTTTCTTCATTTCCCAATTACTTGATCTCATTTACCAGTTAGGTCTAGTACACTGAGCGTTTTGACTTACTCTGTAAGACACCTAATTCTGCATGCATGAGACAAATTGATCTTTGTCCAATTTGTCTTCATGATTTCACTTTGGGAGGTGAATAAACTTATAAGACTTGAACATTGGGTGCCTAGGTTCCTGTTTTGAATGTATCTGTTTCTAAAGGCAAGCAAATAGCACCCCTCTGAGAAAAGATGGTAAAGCTATGCTGTGAGTAGGCTGATAAGGAATGCAAATATGTAGCTAAACTACAGATAAAACAGTGCTAAACATAACCAAAAATCTTCTCTTTGCATTTTGAGAGTACTAAACTCTGGTATTGGCTTGGAAATAGTATTGAAAGGGTAATAATCAGTTATAGTCACACACCTTAGTGAGTCATTAAAATTGAAATTAATAGCAAAAAAACTGAATTAGCAAGAGCATGCCTATGGGTTTCAGGCTTTTTAACTTTGTCTTTTGATGTCTATGATAAATGACCAAAAAAAAGCATTCCTGCATTTTCCTCATTATTCTGCTTCTCTTCTTTCCCTGGCTCAAGGACCTCCTCTAAGATACAGTCTGCAGCTTACAGGTATTTATTCTTTCCTTTATGAACATTGACCTTCAGCAGAGAGAAACTTTCCTTCAGTAAGGTACAATTAAGCAATCAGGGACAAGAGCAGGCTGCCCGTAATAGGCTGATTAAGATCAGTTAAAGTCCACATCTGATTTTTAATATACATATTAAAATCTTAGCCACTGCTGAAGTTTGGACTGCTGTAGTGAGATCCAGAGAAAATGTCTTCATCCTATGGTAACAGTCCACTAAGGCTTGTACCACTTTAACTGTTTCAGAAGGAAATGACGTGCCCACCACTGTATCTGTACTGATGTGAATGCAGCCCAGGCCTATATAAAATGTGCTGTGTTCATGCCAGAAAAAATTCACTAGTCTTTGATAAATATGCAAGAAGGATACATTAAAAAAAATTGCTGAAGGTTATTTTTTAATTTAAAAGAGTAACATTCTAAATAATTCTTGTGACTCATAGAAGAAAGTTGGTTGGGATTTCCCATCGCTGTGATTCTGTTTTAACTTCCTGAATGCTTCCCATGAAAAGTAAAGCTAAGATGCCTGCCACTTTTTTGGTTTATACAACTTTATATTGAAGGACTTATTTATATTTCTTGATTCTATTGCTGTCCCAGTGAAAGTATTTTAAAAAATTGTTTTTCCTCACAAGCTTCCATGTGCCATACTCTTCACCATGAGGGTGGTGAGACACTGGAATGGGCTGCCCAGAGACGTGGTAGAAGTCCCATCCCTGGGGATTTTCAAGGCCAGGCTGGATGTGGCTCTGAGCAACCTGATCTAGTGTGAGGGGTCCCTGCCCATGGCAGGGGGGGTTGGAACTAGATGATCATTGAGGTCTCTTCCAACCCTAACAATTCTATGATTCTATTCACTCAGCTGTCTCTCATTAACTTATGTGAGGCATGCCAGACCATGCAATCAAGTTTCATGGCACTTAAAGTAAGCCCATTTGCAGTAAAAATGGAGCCAATTCCATCTGCTTACCTGAGTTAGTGAGGTTTTCACTGATACCAAGCCCATCTTCTCTTTCAACCAAAGAACTGAACAGTCTTGGCCTGCAGGTGATTTTGCATTCATGTATAAACAGTTTGTTCTGTTGAGGCTTTGTATCTAAAAAGTGTGTTGGAACCTTGAGAAAAGAGAAAAACCTGTAGGTGCAGGGCACAGGCTTCTAACACAGGCAGCATGAAATGTCAGTGTTAGGAGAAGCAGAATGCCACATTGCGGGGAAACACAGATGCTGTATTGAAGGATGTTGTGTATGCATACCTGAGATGGCTTAATTTACTACTGCTCTATCAAACAATACTATGCCTGTGTACTCATGGGTTACACGTGGTTTTCACCAGCTAAGGGCTTAGAAAACTGTCTGGAGAGCCTTGTAGGGTCTATGATGATCTCATTTCCATTACAATTGGACAGCTAATGATAATGGAGTAACCTATTTAAAACTAGCTTAAATATCCAAGTAGTTGTTTTGGATTATGGTATTGTATTTGAATCTCAGATTTAGAGAAGGGACCTTATCCACTGCTGCTGTTCCATGTGGGTACCTACAACACAGCAGTGAGGCGCCTAAAGAACATGTGGAGTTACTACAAGGCACTGGGAGATGCAGTGAAGGATTTGGCAGCATAGATGGTCTTCTCATCAGTTCTCCCAGTTAAGGGGAAGGTGTTCGAAGGGCTGACAGAATAGGGAAAATCAATAAATGGTTGAGGGAGTGGTGTCATGGACAGGCCTCTCTCTATCTAAGCCACAAAACTTACTTTCAGAAATATGGTCTCTTGGGATCTGACAGGGTCCATCTTTCAGAGAAAGGGAAGAACATCTTAGGACAAAAGCTGTCCAATCTAGGGAAGACGGCTTCAGACTAGAGTTGCTGGGGGAAGGGGTAATCAGTCCATCCCACATCAAAGCCAACATCCCTGGGCATGCATTTATACAAATGGCTGTGAAGAGAGTCCCTGGAAGCAGGATAAGGTAACCCCAGTCAGTAAATCAGCTTCAATGGAGCCCCAACTTAAATGCTTATACACTAACTGCATGGAACATGAGGAACAAGCAAGAAGAGCTACAGACATGCACATGCCTGCAGGGCTGTGATGTCATTGACATTATTCAGACATGATAGGATGGCTCCCATGACTGAAACGTGGAATTAGATGGGTATAAGGTCTAGGAAAGACAGGCAGGGAAGGAGCAGAGGGGGTGTGGCACTCAATGTCAAAGACCAACTGGAGTCCTTGGAGCTCCACCCAGGGACAGAACAAGTGGTTACAGACATCTTATAGGTGAGAATTAAAGGGAAAGCAAGAGAACGTGACATCATAGTGGGGGGCTTTTAAAGGCCACCTGACCAAGAAGATAGAGTAGGTGAGGCCCTCTATAAAGACAGGAGAAGTTTCACATTCACAAACCCTGGTCCACATAGGAGATTTCAGTCACCTGGATATCTGTTGGAAGGGCAACACAGAAGGGCACCAGCAAATCTAAGAGGTTCCTGGAATGCATGGATGACAATTTCCTCATCCAAGTGGTAAAGGAACTTGCCCTCACTGACAAGGAGGTGCTGATGAGTGCTATGAAACTTAAGGGCAGCCTTGGCTGTAGTGACCATGAAATGATAGTGTTTAAGATCATCAAGGCATCAAAGAGGGTGTGAAGCAAGCTCACTACTCTGGATTTCAGGATAGCAGACTTCATGCTTTTTAGGGATCTGCTTGACAAAGTGTCATGGGATAAAGCCCTGAAGAGAAGAGCGATCCAAGAAAGCAGGTCAATATTAAAGGACCATCTTCTCCAAGCCCAGAAGCAATGCATTCCAAGAAGGAAAAAGGTAGGCAAGAATGCCAGGAGGCTAGTGTGGATGAACAAGGTGCTCCTAGACTTACTTGAGGGGAAAAAAAAAAGGAGTTTCTATAAGCAGTGGAAGCAAGAGTGAGCTATATGGGAGGTCTGCAAAGAAGTTGTCCAAGCAGTCAGGCATCAGGCTGGGGGGGGGTGGGGGGGCTGGGGGGTAAAGGCGTAGATAAAATTAAACTTGGCTAGAGACATAAAGGGGAATAAGAAGGATTTCTTCAGGTACATCAGGGTCAAAAAAAGTGGCTAGGGAAGATGTTTGGCCTCCCCAAAAGGAGACCAATACAGAGAAGTCTGAGGTGCTCAATGACTACTTTGTCTCAGTGTTCACTGGCAAGAGGGTCTAGCTGTACCAACCAAGTTCCAGTAAACACAAATGGGGAGTGGGAAAATGAAAATCTGCCCACTGTAAGCAAAGAGCAAGTTTGAGATCATCTAAAGAACCTGAAGCTGCACAAGTCCATGAGGCCTGATGAGATCCACCCATGGGCCCTTGGGGAACTGGCAGATGAAGTTGCCAAACCACTGTTCATCATATTCAAAACCTCACAGCAATCTGGTGAAGTGTCTGCTGACTGGGAAAGGGGAAACATAACTCTCATCTCCAAAGTGGAAAAAAAGGAAGATGCCAGAAGCTACAGGCCACTCAGTCTCACCTCTGTGCCTGGCAAATCATTGAGTAGATCCTCTTGAAGGCTTTGCTAAGGCATATGGAAAATGAACAAGATGTGATTGATGGTAACCAGCATGACTTCAGTAAGGTTAAATCACCCCTGATCAATTTAGTGGCTTTCTATGATAGAGTTACAGCATCAGTGGATAAGAAAAGAGCAGCTGATGCCATCTACTTGGATTTGCATAAAGCATTTAATACTGTCCCACATGACATCCTGGTCACCAAATTGGAAAAACATGGACTTGAGGGGTGGACCACTCCCTGGGTGAGGAACTGGCTGAATAGCCGCACTCAGGGAGTTGTGGTCAGTGGCTCAATGTCCAAAAGGAGACCAATGAGAAGTGGTGTCCCTTAAAGATAGTACTGGCATGAGTGCTACTTAATATGTTTGTCATCAATATGGACAGTGGGATTTAGTGTATCCTCAGCAAGTTTGTGGATGACAGCAAGCTGTATGGTCTGGTTGACACGCTGGATAGAAGAGATGCTATCCAGAGGGATTTGGAAATTCTTAAGAGGTCAGCCCAAGACACTTTCATGAAGTTCCACAAGGCCAAGCGCAAGGTCCTACACCCGGGTTGGGGCAATTCCAGGCACAAATATAGGCTGTGCAAGGAGTGGCTTGAGAGCAGTCTTGAGGAGAAGGACTTAGGGCTGTCAGTTGTTGAAAAACTCAATGTGAGCTGGCAATGTGCTCTTGTAGCCCTGAAGGGCAATCATATCCTGGGCTGCATCAAAAGAAGTGTGACCAGCAGGACAAGGGTAAGACCCTACCTGGAATACTGCATCCAGTTCTGGTACCCCCAGCATAAGAGGGATATGAAAGTGCTGGAACAGTTCCAGAAGAGTGCCATGAAGGTGATCAGAGTACTGGAATACCTCCCATATAGGTACAGGCTATAGATATGGGTATAAGCTGCAACAGTTGGGGCTGCTCAGCCTGGAGAAAAGGTGGCTCTGGGTAGACCTTAGGGCACCCTTCCAGTACCTGAAGGGGGCCTAAAAGCAAGCCAGGAAGGGACTTTTTACAAGGGCTTGTAGTGACAGGATGAAAGAGAATGGATTTAAGTTTGAGGAGGGTAAATTTAGAGTAGATATTAGGAAGAAATTCTGGACAGTGGGGGTTGTGAGATCAGAACAGGTTGCCCAGAGAGCTTGTGGAGCTCCCTCCCTTGAGGTGTTTAAGGCCAGGTTGGATGAGGCCTTGAGCAGCTTGGTCTCATGGAAGGCATCCTTGCCCATGGCAAGGGGGTTGGAACTAGGTGATCTTCAAGGTCTCTCCCAACCTAAACCATTCTACAAATCTATGGTCTTCTGCAGACACTGGTCTGCCAGTGGCTTTTTGGCAAGTGGCTTCTGTCTGTGGGACTGCAGAGTAATTCTTGTTGTAATTCAGATTTTCTTTAAGAAGAACATTCTCATACCTCCTTCTGGAGAATTGTGTGCTTTAAAGAACCTCATTACCAGGTTTCTTGTGTAGAATTTTCCATAAATTCTTCTCACAGAAGCAAAAGAATGTAAAGTTAATAACATTTAATAGAAGCGAGCAGCTAGAGGAGGTTGCCTGTTATGGCTGGAAGGTACTGTGGGAGACAGCTGGTAAGGTGGATTCCCTTTAATTTCCCATTATCTTTTGCACTCTGTCACACAGGCAAACAGTATTTGTAGCCCCTCAGTTCCCAGTTGTCCCAGAGCCTGCTCTCAGAAGGGTTCCACAAAGTATAGAGGCTATCACAGCAAATTAACCACAGCTTCCTTATCAATGAGTTTCTGTGGGTTTCCCACCTTCTCATCTTTCCTTCAACCCATCCAAATCACCAACATGCACATCTGGAATGTCCTCAGGAGAGTGATGGCCCACAGCAGTGGTGCATGGCCCTCTTATAGAGCTACTGAATTCTGAATTAAATATGTCTCTAAAAAATATGATTTAGTACAAACTTCTTAAGAAACAACAAATACATAAAGAGAAATAAGTAGGAAGCTTCAGTCAGTCCTTTAGATTTTACTTGAAACTCCATATTGAAAAAGGTTGGGTAAAAAAAGAGTGCAATGGAACATTTCATGCCTCAATTTAAACCATTGTTTTTCAAAGGAAATGTAAGTTGAAATAACCATGTATTTCTTACTAAGTGGAAGCAAGTGTTATGCAAACAAAGAGTCACGTGTGAAAGTAATTCTTATCTTGCTGCCTTGACTAGTTGGAGGATAAAATAAAATAAATCCAAGTCAGGTTCAAGTAGAAAATGAGACTCAGACCTCTGGAGCACATGGAGCAGGGACTGCTGTAAATCAAGGGAAGTCAATTGACTGGAGTAGGAAACATGCTTGCTTTGTGCACACCTGTAGGTCAGGACCAGCAAATGTAGTATTAAAAGCAATATCCCTACTTAATTTTTAAGGACTGTTTATGGATCAAAGTGCACTCATTATGAATATGGATGTCATGTTTAAATAGTCCCCACTTTACTGCCATATAAAGTACTCTTAAAATATTTCCTTTTTATTGTGAAGCAAAACATTCTTGGCACCACAGTCCTACCCTGCTCTAAATATTGCTCATACTAGCAAATGGTAAATATATAAAAGAGTGCATTTCAAAGGTTTTTACTGTAGCTCACATCATCTCAAGTGGGCATCAGAAAAAGTCCAAACTATATCATCCATAAGATTCAGGAAAAGTTCTGGTTGTTTAGAACAGCTTCTGAGCCTGCTGCAATAAGGGAGTAATACTGTACTATGTAGACGGTCCCGTGAGCGTCACAAGGTTTTATATGAGAACTACAGGAAAACAAATAATAGCTCTCAGCAGCTCATGGGTGCATCTTCAATATGCTTGAGGTCAGTGTCCCCATTTTAATGAAACTAGGATAGGCACATATTATCTGCTCCTGCTCTCAGCGCTTCTAGTTGTTTAGGTGGGTTGGATTGGTTGATAGTTTGGACACGATGATCTTGAAGGTCTCTTCCAACTTGGATTTATTGTATTGTATTGTATTGTATTTTTCCTAAATGCTTATTCCTTCCCTCCACTGCAGGCTGTACAGCTTTATTTTAATTTAAATGCAAAGATGTCATCACATGCAAAGGAAATCTTGAAATATAAATCAATAGATACTGGAAACATGTTTCACAAACTTGCGGTTATTAACTTTGTTCTCTTAGTATCTTTTAGAAGGTATTACATGGAATGGATCTTTGATTTGATGTACTGGGACATCCTTGGTTTCTTGTGGTTTTCCTGATCTGACCTGCCTCCACTGTACAGGTGTAGATCTTACCTTAACTAGCCCACTGAGATTTGTATCATGCTGTATCACCTGTAGTTAATTTCTAAGAAATCTAATCCTGAGATGCAAACAACAGCATCTAAAAAGCTCTAGCAAAGTTTTTCTTACTCTGTTGTTCCAGATGGTCTCTCTCTTCTCCAGAAAATGTACATCAAAAAAAAATGTGCTTTGCAGTATGCTTTAAAGGTGGGTTCATTCAGGTCAAGATGAACTAAAGGAGGAAACAGATTCCTCAGTAGGGCCCTTTGGTTCAATCACTCCACCTTCTATTAGTCAATGCTACAGCATGGGGTTGTAACTCAGGTATCACAGTGCTTTCCCAACTTCTAGGTAAATAAATTTTGATGGGCGACCAGCACTGTAAAAGAGGATTACCTTAAGTTATCCTGTTCAGAGAGGACATTTGATATGAATACTTTTTCTAATATTTAAAGGTAGAGAACTTGTACTCCTCTGTGTCTAGGTTTAGCAGTGCTATTTTCAGTTTAAGACACTGCATTTTGAAAATTCTGTACTACTTCTTACCTTTTAAATATACCAATGGCAGCAACCTTCCCCTGATGTAAATGCACAAGACAGTCTGATAGTCTTCACTATAATTATTCTCTAATGCAAGTCTGAATCAGGAAAGGTGTGAATGGAATTAACACAACTATGTATGTGTAGCGGGGGAGAACTTTCTAGTCCTTGAAGAGTAGTTTGCCCTGTGGGGTCAGACCAGCTTGGTGCTCTGCTGGATTCTATTTGCCTATTGCCAGCACCTGCCCAAGTCCCTCGCAGTGCATTGCTGGGTCCCGAGGCAGCCAGCAGGAGCAGCTACAGCACTGATGAGCTTCAGCCAGAGTGTCCCAGCAACTGTCCCTTTCTTAAAGGCACAGCCTAAAACGGTCACAGCATGTGTAAACACAGCATGATGTGAACAGACAGGAGACTGGTCTGCAAACTGCTTCCACCACTGTGAAGTATAATATCTTTTTGTCATCCGTAATTTGAACTTTGTCTTGTACTTTGTGCTTTATGTTTGTATTAGCCACTCTGTGGTGCTATGCGTGTAGAAGTACATCTCTTGACACTTGTAAAAAGCACAGAGGGACTTTCTTTGGGTTTTTTTGCAACCTGAAATTATAAAAGCAGTCAGGCAGAGGTTAGTCAAACTTAGAAAGCAAATATTTAGGCAGGACTAAGTTTATAAATAGTAGTAGCGATCAGCTCAGGTTGTTATCAGCTTAGCAATAAAGGGTTCGCCAATGGAAGAGCGTTCATGCCATATTTGTAATGTAAGGAAAATCAACGTTCTTCAGACTTGTGAAATATCTTGGGAAAAGGACTAGGAAAGAAATAGCCCTTTTTTAAAAACCCATATTTAATATGGAGAGGGGCAAAGCGTCTTCAGTTCCCATCAGTTTCAGTTGGGGCTGACAAAGATGCATTCAATGTCCCACAAGAATCTGTTCCTCACACCTGCTCAGCATTTCCTTTATCCTCTAGAGAATAGATAGCAAACTTTCATGTCCTAAAAGCTATTTTTATTCCCAGCCAGGTGCTGTGGGGGCACACAGTTATAGACATTGTAAAAGTACTGCCCCAGCTGACCAGAGAAAACTCAGATCTGCACCTTCTCCCTCCTGCAATACAATACAGAAGCAGGTCAATTACTGACTGGACAGTGTTTCTCAAACCAGAAAAGTGTCTTTATGGGTGAGTCCTGGCTCTGAGCCATCTCTTGAATAGTTTGACACATGACTATTCCAAATATCTTCCCTTCATTCTTCCTACCTTAAGGATCTGAGTGATTAGGTTCCAACCTTCTTTTCAAAATCACCTTTTTTACAATACTGGCACTGTTTCTGCTAGTGACAACTCTGTCCTAAAAAATGAGCTTGGCCCTGTAAGTTATTCTGAAAGGTTCTGTATCCCCACCTTATCTTTTGAAACCTTTTGTAACAATTGCTTGTCTCATTATTTTCCTCTTCAGCCCAGTGGCTGGGCTTTCTGTTTGTTTTACTTTGTTTCAACTGAGATGATGTTTAAAAAGGATCTACAAGAAAAAGTCTTTTTGATCTTTCTCCTTTTCCTAGGAAGGAAGCAAAACAATTTTTTAAAATAATTGCTATGAAATACATTGTATTTTCAATCATACTCAGAGTAAATTAAAATAACCATTATAAAAATTAACATTGTAATTAAATTTAATTAAAACATTTTAAAGCTAAAGTCTAGTGTCTGCCAGTGTAACTTCCCTGTCAGTGCCAGTGCTAAGCTTGGTGGTATCTACTGAAAATCAGAGGAGATGAAGAGAGGTCATGAGTTCTTAATATGAGAAGCCGTCTGAGGAAAAGGCAGCTGTCAACTTGATAATGTTCTTGGCCCTTGTCCATTATGATTTGTTTCTCTAACACTGTTCAGTAAAATATACTGATATCTGTAATAGAATTCTGAATATTGACAAACTGAGAACTCAAGGATTTCCTGGTGGTGGAAGCATTTTGTGTAGAAAGTAAACACCAGAGACAGAAAACTGTGGAGTGTATGGTACACTGCAATGGGCAACATCTGAGTAGATGGATGGATGGATCGGTGGGTAGGAATTTCCCTTTCCTACTTGAGATATTCCCAAATCACTGCCAGATTACTTCCTGTCCTTGTGACTTTCCTATAGCTGCCTTTCCTATAGCAGTTAGGAACATGCAAACTGAAAACAAAGTGCAACTTTGTTAGTAACTAAACAAGACTACTTTGCTACTTCACATACAATTCTTAAGTCAAACCTGGTTGTATTCCTAACAGATGTATTGCAACTTAAGCACCCATATAACTGGACTGGGTGCAGTGAAGGAGTGTGTTTTGTGTTGTGCCCTAGGTCAGATGAGATGCTTATGCCACTTCCCTTTGGGTTTAAGGATCCAAGAGTCAAACACTGTGCTTTGGTTTATTTCCAAAGAAACTAAGTAAAACAATCAGAGACAAACAAAACTAGCTGTCTTGCATCAGTGGAAGTAAATTAATTTAAAATATATTTTGACACCTAAGATCAACCTGGGAAAAGAAAGTTTGCCTTTCACTAGTAAGATCCACCTCACCTGCCTAAAAATACTACCACAGGTGAAGTTTCTCTTTTTAAACAATAAACTATTTGGTAATGCTGGGCTTCAGCTTCTTGCCTTTACAGCCAAATCATTAATTATGACTTTGTAAGTGCCGTTATTAAGTGGTTCCCTTGTTCCCCTTCAAATTCTTTACCTCTTCTAACAGTGAACCTTCTGTGTCAGTGGCTCACAGACTGGAGCAGTTAAGTTGCATGCACACATCAAGGTGGGAAGAGATGTTTACTGGAAAAGGACAACGCAGGAAATACAGGAGGAGGCAGTAAATAAATAAGCAAAGCAATGACTCATCTTTCTTTGTTCCTCTTATTAACTGGGATTGTTTGGGGGTGTCTCTGCATATACAACCATCAGGATTCACCAGAAATGTGGAACTTTAAATCATACGTGTCTCTCCTTTCTTAGGGGACATGAGAAGGCTGCAGGCATCTCACCACTGGGCAAGCACCCAAAGCAAACATGATGGCATGCCTTGAGCAGATGTTGAGTACTCCCTAGGGAGCCTAGGGAGAGAGAAGTGTTCCCATCTGAGGAGGATCTATCATAATCACCCTGGAGACTTCCTTCACATAGTTCACAGAAAGAAGAAATGAAGGAGCAGTTTTCCCCTCTGAATAAAAGAATTCCATCCTTTGCTTACAGACGGGATGGGAAGTTGTGGAGAGATCTGCTCTTGGAAGGATGAGAGCTGGTTCAGCTACAGGTGCATGAAGCTTGTGTGTTCTCATTTGCTCAATGTCAGTACAGACTACAATTCTGACGTGTTTGGTGTGAGAGCTATAGCCACTTTTGCCCTTGCTTAAGCATTTACTGACACTAACCACCACCTGGCTGTTTTCCCAGGCTGCCATTCACACTGCACTCCTGGCCCGGTAGGGGTGTTTTCCTGTCTGCTGACTCTTCAAAGCATCTATTGAGAGACCTGTTATAGAATTACTACCTTGTGATAGCAGAGTTAAGAGACAATCTTCTCATAGCTACCTGTAGCATTAAAATTGAGATATCTTTTTTCCCTCAGTAAGTTAAACTTTGTTCTTCCCTTCCTTTCTTCTCTCCGAGTTACAACCGAGGAAGCAAGCATCTCAAGAGAAATAAAACAGAGATCTACTGCCACCTTCTGATCACTTCGAAATCCTTTTATGCCGCCCCTACCGCCCCCCGCTCCTCTCCCCCACCGCCCCCTGCCTCCACCCACTCCCGACACAGAAACAGCACTGTGAAACACAAGTAGCTACATTTCACTAAATTATGAAAATATCCTTATGATATCTACAAGTGTGCATTATATTAGTAATCATTAAAAATACACCGAGAACTTTGGAATAGAAACAATACTGTATTCACCCCAGGGCTTGGCATGACTGCATGGGTGTTTTTCTTACTCAACTAACAAGTGATAGCATAAGAGGAAATGGCCTCAGGCTGCACCAGGGGAGGTTTAGATTGGCTATTAGGAAAAAATTATTTACTGAAAGAGTGGCCAGGCATTGGAATGGACTGCCCAGGGAAGTGGTGGAGCCACCATCCCTAGAAGTGTTCAAAAAACATATAGATATGGCACTTCAGCACATGGTTTAGTGGTCATGATAGTGTTGAGTTGACCATTGGACTTGAGTTTAGATGTCTCTTCTAACCTTAATGATTCTATGACTCCACGATTGAATGACATATTTACGGAAGGGGTCACACTTTTGCATGTATAATACAGTAAAGTATTACATGCCCAGCTCCAGTGTAGGTGCCCAAAAGTTCCAGTAAGCTCAGTCAGTATTAGAAGCTGATCTACCATCTGCTGTGGACAAAACTAGAAAGAGTAGAAGAATCCATCTTGTTCTGAACAATCACAAGAACTTTAAATCCATCACTACTTTAATTTATTAAGAACTTCTTAGGTTTATAGGTTGTAATATTTGGCACGGCAGGGATGGGAAAGGAACCACGCAAACAGCCTATTCCTTTTAAAACACCCGGGGGGGTTATCCTTTGGCAGCTCTGTAATCACTTATTTCAAACCTTGAATTACTCTGGTATGTAAATACTGATAATAGCTAAATATAATGGAAGGTGGCCACATACACAAAAGTATGCCATGTTCATATGTCAGGATATTTTCCTAGGCCTTCAGCATCAAACCCCTGACTTTTAGCACTTGAAATAAAAGCTCTTTCGTCTATGAGCAAAGTAACAACCTGAGCAGCAATTTTGGCCAGCCAAAGACTTTTAAGCATTCACTTCTCAAAGGCATCAATATTGCTAATGGTTTCAAACCCCTGACTCAGGCCTCCTGAAACCATTAGACAGGACTTACAATCATCAGTGCTTAAGACAACAATAAAGATGTAAGGGTTTGGGTTGGTGTGGTTTTTTTTCATCTGTTTTTTTAATCTTTACAATTCTGTGTTTTAAATTTTCATCAGTCACTCTGGCAGACACTTTTTAGGAAATATTCAGCTTATCCTGTGATTGCCTGACTGCAGGAACTGGGGTGAAAAACCACACACATACCAAAAAAAACCCCAATGAAAATCTTAAATGTTGGGTGGCTATGAAATGAGGAAATTCAGCAGCATGAGTATAAGCTTTTTGCAGGTCACCAAAGTGTGCAGAATGTCAGAGCCCCCTTACGCTGCCATTCAATCATAGGTACTGTCCCATTAAAAGGGTGATGGCAGCCATGATTCAGAATAACTGCTCAGGCTCATGTGACCTTCATCGTCCCAAGACAACAAAAAGAGAAGGAAAGACACCATATGTTAGGCTCCTATTGCCTTTTCACAAAGGAACAAATCTTGGCACCTGGGAGGAATATACCTTATAGAACCCCTGCCTAGGCATTGTAGGTCCTGATCCCAAGACAGGCTCAGGCCTTAGACCAAAAGCATAGCTGGCTGGGCCAGTCGTGGGGAAAACCATTCCTGAAAAGCAAAGTCCTTCTGCCTCAGATCAGCAGCCAGGATCACAGAGATAAAGTCATGTTTGCCTTACAGGCAGTTTCAAAACTGAAAGTCTTTAGCAAGTTAGCGAGAGGGGCTGGGGACCCACAGTTTTTGTTGCAGAGCTTAACAGTGATTGATATTCAGAAAATGCTCGTCATTCACCCTCAGAAAATTGAGAATGTTTATGATCTCTAAATCTCTGTCAGACTTAGTCTTTCCTGAAAATCTCATCAGGAGTCTTTTATGAGGGTCAGCCTTGTAAGGAAGATACAAATAATGATTTCCTATAGTCTGTAAAATTCTGATGAGGGTAAAGTAAACATTGCTATTACAGGGTTACAGAGTCAATTTCCTTTCACTTTTCACTAGTACTATTGTAGGGAAACATTTGGGTAACCACATGTTGTGCCCAAACCCCCTAAACATTAGCAATGTTTCCTTTTTAGGAAAAGAGACTTGTGAATGATTTAAAACCTGATTTGGTAAATTGGGCCCTCATTTACTCTGGAAAGGAAGGGGAGAGGAGGGGGAGGGTGCCAAAACTATATTGCACATTACCAGATTTCCAGGATTCTGCATTTTCTTACTCATTAAACTTCACATTGAATATGCATCACTTCTCTGCACACAGTTCCAGCCCTAGGGACTGCACAATCCAAATGTATTTTAATTGCATTATTTATTATTTAAATTAATTTAATTACAAAAAATAACAGAACTCTGCACATGTTTGAAAATGCCATGCTGTACAACTAAATCTTGAGTAATTGTTAAATTTCTTGCAGGCCTCCTGCTCGGAAGTACTGTTTTTCTTTAAAAGTGAGAACACTATTATATCCGTCAGTGGAAAGTTTACACATTGTATTTCTTCTTTCATATGCCGTTAAACATGAGGCTCTCTCATTTCCCCCTTTCTTCAGAAGGCAGGAGACCCATCTGGTAATATTCTGCAGATCAGCATTTCTTAAGGAGAGTTTGATTTAAGTGGTGGTTTTGTTGAAGGCAACAAAAAAGAAACTTATGAACCTGGGCTACAGCACTATGCCTTGTGTTGTTATTAAAGTTACTTCATACTTACTCCATGCCAAAGACAGAGCTGTCTTTAAGCTGAGGAGAGTAGGCAGGAGATATTCTCTTAGTTCTCATCCCACTGGCACAAATTAAAAAAATATCCAGTGTTTGCATGGTTCTTGACTCACCAGCTAAATTTGCTGTGAGAGCTGAAAAACTGATGTGGATAAAGTAAGAGCTCCTCCAAAAGCTTGCATGTTAAAGTTTTAGGAAACAAACAAGCAAACAACCAGAACAACAGAAAAAAAGGACAATTTTCGAGACTGGTAAGTGTTGATTTTGTTTATATATTTTTTGCCTGGCACTGGGCATAGAAGTGTTGAGATGCTGCAAGAAAGATATTATCATCCTTCTCTCCTGGACAAAATTTAGTGGTTGAGCCTTCTCATTTCTCTCTCTGAGGCAGGAATCCAGAGTGAAGTGTGTGAAAAACAGGAATAAAGCTTTCTTGGCTGGCAGAATGCAGCTGAGGTATTTTGCTATAAAGTAATGTTCCAGCAAAGGTCAGGAAAACTTCCAAAGTTTCCTCTTGGAAAAAAGTAAAACAAAACCCAAAAACCCCTCTTGACCAGAAGTCAGGTTCATACAACCATACACTGCTTTTCTCATACCCCAAACGCTCAAAATTAAACCAGAATTCTGTCTTCTCTTCAGCAGAACTTTGATTTTGTAAGAGGGAGCAATGCATGGAATCCACTGGAGAATTTTCTGCTGCTGTTGCTGCTGGTTTTTTTGTAACAGATTTCAGTCAAAAGTGATAAAAGTATGGGCACCATGCAGGGAGTACACTGTACAGGAAATGCCAAGTCAGGGTAGTGATCTACAGAGTTAATATTTTGTTTCAAGAAAGGTTAGTGACAGGTAATTCAATTCTGGCCATTTCAGTAATTGCATCATCTGCAAATATTACCATCTCAGTGCTTAGCATCCTACCCAAATGACTAGCAATTATGTCAAACATTTCTACTTAAGCACACTGAGGCAGCAAAATGCTAAGGTATGCAGTGGTGAAAAATGCACTTTTCATTTTAGTCTGGTTTCTGCCAATCTGGCTTTAGGAAATCAGCTGATGTAACCACTCTAGGCTGTCTTTGTACTTGGAGAAAAGCACTTGTAGAAGATAAGTAATCCAATCTAAGTGCCCTACTTGCACTCAATAAATAGTCTACCTTAGAAAAGTCTACCTTTCTCCCTCTCTATATAAAGAAGGATCAGAGAGAGTATTCTCTTGGCAGCAATAACAGGAAATTTATGAATGATGGACTTTTCATTCCACACCATAAGAGAGTTTATTGGACGGACTTCCATCAACGACTTAAAGAATTTCTGAAAGTATTTTCTCTCCTCTTAGTAGTGAGATCAGTGGATATTGTTTAGCTTTTCTTCAGTAAGATTTTCTATAATGTCTACCATAACATCCTCACAGAGAAGCTAATGAAGGGTAGGCTGGATGAGCAGTGATCTGGATCAAAAACTGTATGAATGGCCAAGCTCAAAGGGTGGTGATCAGTGGTAGGAAGAGTAGCTGGAGGTCAGTTAACAGTGTACTTCAGGGGTCAATAGTGGGTTCAAGTCATGTTTAAGTCTTTATGAATGATCTAGATGATGGGGCAACATGCTTTCAGCAAATTTGCTAGTTCCACAAAACTGGGAGTGGCTGATGTGACAGAGTGCTGTGATGCCACTGAGAGGAACTGAAACAGGCTGGAGAAGTGGACTGACAGGAACCTTCTGAAATTCAACAAGAGGAAGTGCAAACTCCTGCACCCAGGGAGAAACAACCTTATGCACCAGTGTATACTAGGAGCTGGCCAGATGGAAAGCATCTTTGCAGAAAAAAATGACTTTATCTTTCACCCAGATATCATAGGGCTGTATATACCCCCTGTTGCCAGGGCCTGGAGCCATGCATTAGAAAGAGCTGTTCATTTGACCCTTCTCAATGAGAAAGAAAAAGCTGAGGAAAGGGGAGAGTGAATGAAAAGAAAGAAAAAGTGATGACTCCTCAAAAAATGAACAGGCTTTGCTCAAAATGAGGTGAGACTTGGGGCATAGTAATAATAGAATAGTAACTTTGACGATGAATGATAAAATACTTGTCAGCATGGTCTCAAAACACTGCACAGTTATTAAAACCTAATGCCAAATTTAGCACTACAATAAAACGAGAAAACAAAAGCAGTTCCACAGTATAGTGAAATATATATAAAATACCAAAAATAGAGTAACTCTAAACCCTGAACCATCCTACTTTTCCCCTAAGTTTGGAAATATGAAGTGATTTCTCAGGGCATTGAGTATTGGGCTCTGTTGTTTTAAAAAGAGGGCTGTAAAAAGTAAGCAAGCTTACATTTTAGTAAAGGGTATGCTGTGGGCAGAAAGCAAACCTACTAGCTGTATCATGGAAATGCCTTAGACTGTAGAAAATAGATTTTTAACATTGCTCATAGATTTAAGCTGAAGATGATCTAAGAGTTTGATCTTAGAGGAATAGGAAGGCAGATAAGGAAAAAATGGACTTTTTGTATCACAAGTTATTTGACTCAGTGTAAAATACCAGGTCCTAGTTATGCAGAAAATCAGATTATGTGATTATAAGGATCCTTTCTGGTTTCAAGAACATACACATCTATAAGCACTTAATACTGTTTATTGTAGATACAAGGTATAGTTTCATAGTTTCATAGTTTCATAGTTTCAGTCAGGGTTGGAAGGAACCACAAGGATCATCTAGTTCCAACCCCCCTGCCATGGGTGGGGACACTCTACACTAGATCAGGCTGGACAGAGCCTCATCCAGCCTGGTCTTAAACACTTCCAGGGACGGGGCCTCAACCACCTCCCTGGATAACTTATACCCATAAGGAATTCTTCTTGCAGTTTATGTCTGATCTGGACATCATATTCATTCCTTCTAATTAATAGAGAGATATGGCCTTTCTCATTCATCATTCACCTGACTCGGTATGGCACTCTCCATTACAAGGTGATAAATTGTGTTCTAGAATTTCCTATTCCACTCCATCAGCTTTACAAAGAATTAATCAGGACAGGTAAAGAGCTCTTTATTCAGTCAGATAACTTCTACCTTGGTCTGGGGGTTAAGGGAAGAGAAATATTTTCCATTTATGAAAAAGAAAAAAAAAAATAATAGCAGAGGCAGAAAATACCAGCTGAAACTTTAGATAGCCAAACTGGAAAATATGGAATTCGAGTGAGTCAGTTTTAGATTTCTTGTATGCCATGAAGCAAATTTGAAGTAGTTAATTAATACATCCACTTTACTGGACATGTGTCTAAAACACTTATATCTGGTTTATTATACTGCATGCAGTTAATCAAACCAGAACTGCATTCAGCTATCAATATGTATTTTTATTCCTCTTGCAGTTTATAAAACAAATTAGTTCTCTTTTTCGTGCTTTCCTTCCATCTATTTTCTCTGTGTTTTGTTGCTGAAGGGTAAAAAAATCATGGGGTGCATTGAATAAGACAAACTGTTTTACAAAACTTCACTTACTGATTTTCACAAAATGAAAAAAACCTGCCAGAATTATACATACCTTTTGATCAAATTGACTTCATATCAGTTGAGCAAATACAGTGTGACCAAAAGCTAAAATTAAATGTATACCCTACAACCCCATAAAATGGATGTCCCAGGGAAAATCTATTGCCCCTTCCTCTCTGGTTTAACTTCAGTAATTTGGTACCTAATTCTCAACACAATCAGAATACAATACAGAGAGTTACTAAAACCTTCAAAGCTATGATTAGGTATGGATTTGATTACTTTTTGAGGGGATGGGGGGAGCAAGGGGGAAGAAAGAAATAATTAAAAATTAGCTGTTTCCCTTGGAGAGATTTTTGTTAACTGTTTTAAGTATCAATCTGCTGTCTTCTGCACCTGAAAACAAAAGGAACAATAAGGCATATGCTCATAGGTGTCTCCAAACTGCCTCCTTCCATGCTGCTTTTCAAAGAAACCCAAGATCACAATAGTAAGCTTGCTTAAAATAACAGATTCTGAAAAGGCCTTGGAAGTCTTAGTCTGGAAGGGCATAAGGAACAGGTGTTTCATGCCCACAAGGAAAATAAAGGAACTAAATGAGTCTACTGCCCATCTTAAAATAACAAGTGAAAGGCAAAGGGCACCTTCATTTCAACACAGTTCACATGTATTTGACATATCAAGAACAGAAGCAGATCCGAAAGGAGAGAAAAGAGAGGAATGCAATCCTACAGAAACTGAAGTTAATGGCAACAATCTGGAAAATTATGAGCAAAATTTGTCAGAAAGTTAAAAGCATCATTGTTTCAGAGAAGTGTAATTTTTAAAATCTTAAACAAAGAAGTAACCACAGAGCAAGGAAATTAAAAAGGGGTAAATAAAAATCATTAAACTGTTGGTGAGAGAATTTAAGTATAATTGAACCATAATGTTTAAACCAGTAAAAGTGCTACCGTTTTTAACAGAAATATGAAATGGATATTGAAAGTATAGTTCTAAATCAAAGCAGAAAGGATAGATATAGATTAATATAGGAAAGGAGGAAGAGAACAGCCTGAAACAAGAGTAATGCCCTTTCCTGCCCAGTCCTACCCAAACACCAGTACCTTAATCCAATGCTGCATCTTCATTCTGTTGGCAGAATGAAACCCCTTGGGTGGGACTTTGAAGATGAAGACAGGATGGATGTTTCTCAACATCACAGGGTGAGGGTGAATTTCCATGTCTGCAGGTAAAGGAAAATAGGGCTGTGGAAAGGATTACTTGGGAATGCCTGTGGATGGGTATTTTGAACTAAGGAACCATAAACTGTGCATTTGTGAGTCAATAAAAGTTAAGGGTCCAAATGGCCCTATAGAGAAAAAGGAAGATTTACAGGCAATATAGGCAGATACAGATATATGTTATAGTTTAGACTCAGGCAAAAGTTGAGTTCACACACAGCCATTCTCACAACTGGTTCAGCTGGTTGTCCTGGCTGACATTCCCTCCCAGATGAACTCTGAATAATATACCAGGTAATATACTGTGAAAGGAATCCATCTGCAAGTCTGGGATGAAAATTATTGAACATAACATACACACAAAACACATCATTCTCTAGAATGAAAGTCACTTTATTAGCTAAATGTCAGTCTTATTTTAGGACATAGTCTGAAGAATGAAAAGGCAGGTTAAAGGTCATCTAAAGAGGAAATAAAATTAATACTTTTCCTATGATATATAGGCAGGATCAATTATTTTATTTTTACTGTTTTTAAGCTATCTTAATAAATGCAGGGAGAAGGGGACTGCTGAAATGCTATAAACTGCCACTTGTAGGTCAAGTGAATTGAGAACTGGAGAAAGGAAGAAACATAAATGGTGAAGTGCTAGGAAGATGAGCTCTGCACAGTATTTGGGAAAAGAGGAGATGCAAAATCAGCACTCATGCATATTATTCACTGTCACAAAACATAATATACAAACACCTTCCCTCTCAGATTCTCAATGATCAGCTGCTAGCATCACTTACACTTAGTGTTAATATGCCCGTAATCAGAAATGAGCAGAAATATATCCCTCAGCTTTATAAAAGTAGAAGAATCATACAGGTGCTTCTCAAA
This sequence comes from Colaptes auratus, assembly GCA_015227895.2. Classification (NCBI taxonomy): domain Eukaryota; kingdom Metazoa; phylum Chordata; class Aves; order Piciformes; family Picidae; genus Colaptes; species Colaptes auratus. Next base: position 45,987,641 of record CM037631.1, read on the forward strand.
ATTTCCAAGAGAAAATGATAAAGATGAAACAAATGTTTTGAGTTTCTGGCAAGCAGGATTGAGACAAATCTCTACTACTGAAGTTTCCCATCTTTGGAAAGAGAACAAGAACTCAGAGATATTACCTGCCAGAACCCTGGAATTAGTATGACAACAAATATAAGACATTACTGGAAGTGATGAAAACATTTAATCGCATGCAAATTGGTAAAATGGAACAAATTATAAGATACAGTTAAAACAAAGTATATGTCTGTCCTGAATGGACAAAAAAGCCTCAAAATGGCTTTTTACCAGACAATGAGGCAGAAGCTAGTAGATCTGCTTCTTTAGGCTTGTCTGGACATGTTTCAGAGCCAGAATGAGCCAGGTGGGTGTGCTTTTGGCCACGTTTGGAAAGAAGGCTTTCTATAGGTTGCAATACCAGGGTTTTACCCCTAGACTTGTGTTGCTACTGGCCATTATTGTCTCGGGAAATTTATAAGTACCAGCCCAAAGGGCCAGAGCATTGTCTTGCCATTGTCCACGCTCTGGAAGGAACCACAAGCTTCGCTTGGAAGCTGAACTGTGTTCCAGTTTACCCAGACAAGACCGCAAAGACCCCTCGCTATTTTCAGTGTTGTAAAAGCCCAGAGGACAGATACGTGTCTTGCAGGGTCGAGAGGCGAAACCCCAGAGGAGCTGGGACAGTTTCATTTGATTGGAGCAAGGAGTGAGCGCTGCTGCAAAAGGATTACAGCCGAGAAAGCTCCTCTCTACAAAGCTTTCAGCTACAAACCCTTTGGGAGCAAATCCTGCCTCAGCAATAAACTGCAGACACCAACAGAAAAGTGAAACTCTGCTCCTGCAACTTCCACGCGGTCAGCGCCATTTTAGTTTCTCTACATCTTAACGTGTGCCACGAGGTATCAGGATCAGTGAGTAATTACAATACCTGATTTTTATAAGCATCTATTGAAGGTCTGTTGCCCTGGGGAATTCTGGGGTTCCCCCCCCCCCCGTTGTGGGCAACTGCCGGCTTCATTGCCGAGGTTCCTTTTTGTTACAGTTTAAAGTGCTGTTTGTTGTTTCTGGATTTTTGTACATATTGTTTAAATTGTTACTTGTTCCTGCTGGTGAGGTATCTGTTCCATGACTGAAACCCCTGGAACCTGTAAATAGGTTTTATTTAATATTTTTGTGGAATTTTTGTGATTAATAAAATTATTAATATTTTATTAATTGCTCCACTTATTGAACATTAATATATCCTTTTATAGACCAAAACAATGTCAAAGAAAACCCTGGCAGCAATAACTGCACACCTGCAGGATGGCCAAGGGATCAGCTCCAGCCAACATGGATTTAGGAAGGGCAGGTCCTGCCTCTCCAACCTGATCTCCTTCTATGATCAGGTGACCCACCTGGTGGATGTGGGGAGGCCTGTGGATGTAGTCTACCTGGACTTCAGCAAGGCCTTTGACACCGTCCCCCACAGCAAACTGCTGGCGAAGCTGTCAACTCGTGGCTTGGACAGCAACACTCTGTGCTGGGTTAGGAACTGGCTGGAGTCTAGAGAGCCTAGAGAGTAGTGGTGCATGGCGTCACATCCAGCTGGCGGCCAGTCACCAGTGACATCCCCCAGGGATCAGTGCTGGGCCCCATCCTCTTTAACATCTTCATTGATGATCTGGATGAGGGGATTGAGACTGTCATCAACAAATTTGCAGATGACACCAAGTTGGTAGCAGATGTTGGTCAGTTAGGGGGCAAAAGGGCTCTGCAGAGGGACCTCGACCGACTGCACAGATGGGCGGAGTCCAACGGGATGGCATTCAACAAGTCCAAGTGCCGGGTGCTGTACTTTGGCCACAACAACCCCATGCAGAGCTACAGGCTGGGGTCAGAGTGGCTGGAGAGCTGCCAAACAGAAAGGGACCTGGGGGTGCTGATTGACAGCTGCCTAAACATGAGCCAGCAGTGTGCCCAGGTGGCCAAGAAAGCCAACGGCATCCTGGCCTGCATTAGGAATAGTGTGGCCAGCAGGAGCAGGGAAGTCATTGTGCCCCTGTACACTGCACTGGTTAGGCTGCACCTTGAGTACTGTGTCCAGTTCTGGGGCCCTCAGTTTAGGAAGGACATGGAGACACTTGAACATGTCCAGAGAAGGGCAACAAGGCTGGTGAGAGGCCTTGAGCACAAGCCCTATGAGGAGAGGATGAGGGAGCTGGGGTTGTTTAGCCTGGAGAAGAGGAGACTCAGGGGTGACCTCATTGCTCTCTACAACTATCTGAAAGGTGGTTGTAGCCAGGAGGAGGTTGGTCTCTTCTCTCTAGCAGCCAGCACCAGAACAAGGGGACACAGTCTCAAGCTGCGCCAGGGGAAGTTTAGGCTCGAGTTGAGGAGAAGGTTCTTCACCAAGAGAGTCATTCACCATTGGAATGGGCTGCACAGGGAGGTGGTGGAGTCATCATCCATGGAGGTGTTCAAGAGGGGATTGGACATGGCACTTGGTGCCATGGTCTAGTCATGGGGTCTGTGGTGACAGGTTGGACTCGATGATCTTCGAGGTCTCTTCCAATCTTGGTGGTACTGTGGTACTGTAAATGAACAGGGAGATCTATAACAAGAGGGCTTTGGACAAAATGCCTGGTTTGTCAATCATTTTAATTAGGGACAGTAAGATACTAATGTATAGTTCAGAAAAGACAGCATATTATTTGAGCAATTCTGTGGATCTCAGAATTGTAAAGATGGAAATGAAGATGTCTTCATGTTTTATACTGCTTCAGTTTCAAACAGAAAATAGAAAACTGTATTACACAGGACACTCTCACTAGAAGCCTGAAGAGAAATGTGATTTAAAAAAAAAAAAAAAGTCACACTTCTGAGGAAGTAGATGGTTTAAAGAACAAGTTCTTTCCCTTCCAAGCAAGAAGGGTATCTGTCAGAGTCCAAAGCTGCAAAATAATTGAACAAATTTGGTAAATTTGAAATTGCATTTCAAGGATATTCTGTTTGTGAAGAAAAAGAGTTTGAATTAAAAGAATAAACAACTAAAATAAATAGGAGTTGCATTTTTTCTGCCTTTTGTAGAAGTCTTGGTGATTTTGTGGTAAAGAATGGATATTTTTTGCGATTTAATAACAGTAATGCACATTTTCACCACCATTGTTTGCACTATCTGTGGAATACTTATCTTTAGCAATTTTCATACAAAAGCAGTAGACCACAATCTGGGAGGGAACATGGAGGTTGTTCAGTTTGCACAGGTCATGTGATTGTTGGTACAATATTATCATAGAATGAGGTTGGAAGGTACCTATGCAGATCATCTAGTCTAACCCTCCTGCTAGTGCAAGCATGTCTGGATCAGGCTGCACAGGAACATGCCCAGATGGATTTTGAATGTCTCCAGTGAAGGACATTCCACAACCTCTCTGGGCAGCCTGTTCCAGTGCTTAGTCACCCTCAAAGTACAGGAGCTTCTCCTTAAATTCAAGTAAAATCTCCTGTGTTCATTTGCACTTGTTGCCCCTTGTCCTATGAATGGCCATGATTGAAAAGAGGCCAGCCCCATCCTCATGACCTCCACCCTTCAGATATTTATATACATTGACATGATTCTCTCTCAGTCTTTTCTTTCTCAGCGTAAAGAGCCCCAGGTCTCTCAGCCTCTCCTTGCAAGAGAGATGCTCCAGTCCCTTAATCATCTTCATCATGATCCTCCAGATATGATCCTCCAGGTGCATCCTCAATAGGGCAAAGTAGAGGTGGAGGAGAATCTCACTCAACCTGCTGGCCACACTCTTGTTAATGCACCACAAGATAACATTGTCCTTTTTTACCACAAAGGCACATTGCTGGCTCATGGTGAATTTGCTGTCCAACAGGACTCTCAGGCTCCTCTTTGCAAAGCTGCTTTCCAGCAGGTCAGCCTGTAACCTGTACAAGTGCTTGGGGTTGTTCCTCCCCACATGCAGGACTCTACACATGCAACTTGTTAAACTTCATGACATTGACATCTACCCAGCTCTCCAGCCTCTTCAGGCCTCTCTGAAGATATTTAGAAATATGGAAAGTTTGTTGTAGAATATGCTACAGATTCAGTGAACTTAAATTCCAAATCAGATACTTTGAATACTAACAGTAATACTGGATGATATAAAGTTTCCCTGAATAGTGTAGACGCTTTGAAGTTCAGAAAGCTGCCTTAGGCAGTTGTCTAGTTATCTGGTGTGTTTGTAGGGTTTCTTGCTGTAGTTTCCTGAATTGCTTAAATAAATAAGGTCATTGAGCTCTTTCCAAGAGATACAGGTGCCTTTACTGACTGCATTCCTTATGAAATTTGGACTGTGCAATAGGAATGGTGTCCCCAGTTTCACTGTGTAGTTGCTCTTTCATACTGCCACAAGGCAGTCTGAAACAGGAATTCACTGCTTTCTGTTCTGCTGACCTCTAAGAGTATATCAAACACTATTCCTCTTTCTTTGTGCTGGAAAGAGAGCATGTATTTGTTGTATTCTTGTGGAATTAATTCATGTTCACAGAATCATAGAATCATTAAATATCTGCAGTTGGAAAGGACCCATAAGGAACACCAAGTCCCTGGTCCTCACAGGACTACCTAAAACAAAACCATATGACAAAAAGCGCTGTCCAGATGCTCCTTGAACTCTGACATACTTAGTGCCACAACCACTTCCCTGAAGACACCATTCCAGTGATTGACTACCCTCCCAGTGAAGAACATTTTCATAATGCCCCATATTGCTAAACATCTCCAAGCCAGCACAACAGGCCACTTCTGTTCTCCAAATCTGCAAGAGAAACTTGAAAAGGGAAATTATATGAAGGAGGAAAAGGATGTTTGGCTAATATTAATTTTGAGAAAATAAGTAATTTCTGAATTTATATATCTTCTGTTTTAGTTTAAGAACCAATGCCTGTAGCACAGTCATCTTTTTTTTATTATAATTTTTAAAGAAAAATACATTCACTATTAATATTTTAATATTAGAATACAACTAGTGAAATTTCAACTTTATTAGTGCCTATGAAGGAATTACTTACCTCTCTCTTCCCTCTGTTGCATTTATTTAAGCATAAATGCAATGCTTGATGACTATCAGTGCTCCAAGCTGTAACAAAATCATGAGACAGTCCTTGTAGGAAAAAAAAGAAATCTCAAAGTGACAACACAATGTTCAGAACACTGAGAAACTCGCTCTAGAACAAAGAGAGTAACTTACCCAGCTTCAAATGGTGTCAATTTAATAGAATGATAATACTGTAATAGGGATTCAGAAAGACCATTTTGAGCAGTTAGAAGGATTGATGTGGAAATGTTAAGCTCCTGGTTAACTACCTGCAATTTATATGCCCCATATCTTACCACTGTATCTCTCCTAGATGGCTCACCTCATCTCCAGTGGTCCTTTCTGAATGATGGTCTAACGCACCATATTCTGCATGTGCAATGGCAGAGGAAGCCACATTTACTTCATATATACATCATGGGTCCCATTTAGCCGCTGGTCATTTTCTTATCCTTCTCCACACCCTTTCTGACACAACATGTGCCAAGGGAGGTCTTCAGAGGCATTTTAGAGCATCTCTGATTGGTCCTTAATGGACAACAATGGAAAGCTGCCACTGATCTTTATCTCTGAGGTCATGTAACTGACTATGTTTGTAAGCACAACAGGGTATCAAGCATTTTCTCACTCTCTGCCAACAAGTTGGGATTCCTGTGCTGATGACTTGAGCTTTTAAAATTACTAACTCAATTTCCCTCACTCTAAAATAGAACTGGAACCTAATTTTTTTTTAACAGACCCCTTATTTAGTAGAGATTCTTTTGTCACATCATCCATCACAACCATTGGTTTAGCCTGTTTCTGTGATTCAGTCACACTTAATGCAGAAGTTTAGCTAATTATGTGGCCATGTACACAGTGAAAGTTTTGTCTTATTGCAGTTTGCAAAATGAACATTTTATGACTAAGCACCAGTGACCATCACTACACAGCCTCCTGACAAAGAGGAAATGAATCACACCATGTCACATAAGAAATGGAGATCATATAAGGCAAACATGCCACTCAGCTAAGAACTGGTTAAGTGGGCTTGTTTGCAGGGTGAAACCTCACATAAAGCAGAAGTCCCTATTTCCCCAAATATAAAGAAATAACAGAAACAAACTTAAAAGCAAAACAAAGTCCTCCCCTGCATACTACTTGGCAATTTGCTTTGGTGCTAACTTGCTTAATCAGGAAACTGAACAAAACAAATGCTCATTTAATGTCAAAAAACGAGCATGCCTGTCATTCTATATTGCAACCTTTCCACATTTCAGTCAACACTGTCTTTTGTCAGGCTTATATGGCCTTGAATTTATTTTGACTAAGCCTAATGCTGTCCAAACTGCCAGAGGTACTTAATTTGGCTACTAATACCCAAAGTTATAAAGGCTGTTCTTCAGTATGGGCTGTGTGATCTTTACTGAGCTGGATGACTAACCAGTACGTTACTAGATGAAATTAAGCTTTTTATATACATATGCAAACACACACATATTTAAATGTACATTCAGGCATATATTCATTTGTAGACAAAACTATATTGATTTTCTCCTTAGAAAAAACAAATCTCATACCAAACATTTGTTTTTTTTCAAGAAATGATTATATTAGACTAGTAGGGAAAGTTTCACTTTCAACGCTGTGAGAAATTTAGGTGTAAACAATTCCAGAAGAGTGTACATTTAAGGAACATTTTAACAATTCACGTTCCCAATTGTTTCAGCCACCTAAGGATGTGAGTAGAGTCACAGACTTATAGAATTGTTTAACTAGTGTCACTCTCTAAAGGGCTTTTATTATACCCAGGGGGTGACTACCTCATGTTTGGGTGAGGTATATTAAACAGTTGTCCCCATTGCATTTTGGAGAGTATTATGCAGGCTGACAGTGGGCACCACCTCAGAAATTTAAAAGAAAAAAAAATAAAAGAAAAAAAAATTAATATTTTTAATTTGGATTAAATTAACGAGGTGGGAATTATAAAAATAGTTACCTTTATTTTCCAAAAAATCCCACCCCAAAATTATGAATAAAACTGGTTAAATTACTCTTTGGTCACAAATTCTACAAGGATGCTTATGGGCCACTTTAGTACAATTTGGAGAATTCAGAAAATGGAAAAAGCTAAGCCACAAGATAGCTTTACCCTACTTATGAAATCAGAGGCAAGCCAGGACCCTAGGGAAAGCCAATGAGTCAGATTTTATTCATGAGGGTGAAGTAGGAATTTGGAGATGGTCCCTGGATCTATTCTCGGTGGCTGCCTCTAGAACTGCAAGATTTAGAATCCATTTGGTGGATCACACGGCATAAATCCGAAGGAAAAAGTACCTGCCAAAGTTAAAGTGTCCTTAGACATGGCTTCCACATGGCAAATCTTGTGGAGCAGCGCTGCCTTAGGAGGGCAAGAGAAGCTGCACTGCTGACGTGATTCTAGCCAACAGATGCAGTTTATGGCAGGCAGGGCCACTCCAGCACAGGGCAAGGAGCAGGACCCCAGGGTAGCCAGGTCCAGGGAGACGCCAGATTCGGGTGTTACCGGCTAATGTGAATCTAGTGAGTCCCACCATGAATCCCAGGAAACCAAGCCCAGAGAGTCTCAGACCACTTTCTGGTCACTCTATTTAAGATGTTCCTAGACAATGTGTCCAGGGCCAATATATACTGGGTGTGAACAACCCAGCCTATCCCAATTCCAAATTCCATTGCGGGTGAATATACATGTGAATACACAAGGGATGTCAGCTCCAGGTGGGAAGAAAGGCAACTTTTTAACCTTTCCCAGCTCAAGCCCCCAGCGGGAGGTGAAGGCAACTTCATGCGTTTGTCTTCCCCCATTCAAACCTCTGCAGATGGAGGTGGTGCAGGGGGTGTTTGGAGCACCCTGAAACACAAAACATCTGTTTGCAGCATTTAGGGCAAAAAATCTACCATGAACCTGCTTGCCAATAACCTTCTTGTGCCCTACTTTTTATTCAGTTGAGAAAAATTTTGCTTAATCTGGCAATTTCACAGTATCACAGTATAACCAAGGTTGGAAGAGACCCCAAGGATCATCAAGTCCAACCTGTCCCAACAGACCTCACAACTAGACCATGGCACCAAGCGCCACGTCCAATCTCCCCCTGAACACCTCCAGGGACGGCGACTCCACCACCTCCCTGGGCAGCCCATTCCAATGACGAATGACTCGCTCGGTGAAGAACTTCCTCCTCACCTCGAGTCTAAACCTCCCCTGGCACAGCCTGAGACTGTGTCCTCCCGTCCCGGTGCCGGTTGCCTGGGAGAAGAGACGAACCCCCTCCCGTCTACAACCACCCCTCAGGCAGCTGCAGAGAGCAACGAGGTCACCTCTGATCCCTCTCTTCTCCAGGCCAAACAATCCCAGCTCCCTCAGCCTCTCCTCATAGGGCTTGTGCTCAAGGCCTCTCACCAGCCTTGTTGCCCTTCTCTGGACACGTTCAAGTATCTCGATGTCCTTCTTAAACTGAGGGGCCCAGAACTGGACACAGTACTCAAGGTGTGGCCTAACCAATGCAGAGTACAGGGGCAGAATGACCTCCCTGCTCCTGCTGGCCACACTATTCCCAATACAGGCCAGGATGCCATTGGCCTTCTTGGCCACCTGGGCACACTGTTGGCTCATGTTTAGGTGGGTGTCAATCAGCACCCCCAGGTCCCTCTCTGTTTGGCAGCTCTCCAGCCACTCTGACCCCAGCCTGTAGCTCTGCATGGGGTTGCCGTGGCCAAAGTGCAGCACCCGGCACTTGGACTTATTAAATGCCATCCCATTGGACTCTGCCCATCTGTCTAGTCGGTCGAGGTCCCTCTGCAGAGCCTTTCTACCCTCTAACTGACTAACATCTGTTCCCAACTTGGTGTCATCTGCAAACTTGCTGATGACTGACTCAACCCCCTCATCCATATCATCAATGAAGATGTTAAAGAGGATGGGGCCCAGCACTGATCCCTGGGGGACGCCGCTGGTGACTGGCCGCCAGCCGGACGCGGCACCATTCACCACCACTCTCTGGGCTCGGCCCTCCAGCCAGTTCCTAACCCAGCACAGAGTGTTGCGGTCCAAACCACGAGCTGACAGTTTAGCCAGCAGTTTACTGTGGGGGACGGTGTCAAAGGCCTTGCTGAAGTCCAGATAGACTACATCCACAGGCCTCCCCACGTCCACCAGACGGGTCACCTGATCATAGAAGGAGATCAGGTTGGAGAGGCAGGACCTGCCCTTCCTAAATCCATGTTGGCTGGACCTGAGCCCTTGGCCATCCTTCAGGTGCGCAGTTATTGCCTCCAGGATAATCTGTTCCATCACTTTCCCTGGCACTGAGGTCAGGCTGACTGGCCTGTAGTTTCCGGGCTCCTCCATCCGTCCCTTCTTGTGGATGGGGATCACATTGGCCAGTTTCCAGTCATCTGGGACCTCTCCAGTGAGCCAGGACTGGAGGAAAATGATGGAGAGCGGCTTGGCCAGCTCATCTGCCAGCTCTCTCAGCACCCTAGGATGGATCCCATCTGGTCCCATGGACTTGTGGGTGTCCAAGTGGCTCAGCAGGTCCCGAACTAATTCCTCATGGATTTCTGGGGCATTACACTGCTCCCCGACCCTATTACCCAGCTCAGGAGGCCACTCATCCTGGACTCCTGCCTTGCTGTTAAACATGGAGGCAAAGAAGGCGTTCAGGACCTCAGCCTTTTCCTCATCTTCGGTCACCATGTTCCCCTCCAGGTCCAGTAAGGAGTGGAGGTTCTTCTTGCCCTTCTTTTTAGCGTTGATATATTTGTAAAATTGCTTTTTATTTTCTTTCACAGAGGTGGCCAGTTTCAGTTCTAACTGGGCCTTTGCCTCTCTAATTTATTCCTACATAATCTAACCACTTCCTTGAACCTACCTCGAGAAGCCTTCCCCCCCTTCCAAAGGTGATACAGCCTCTTTTTTTCCCTTAATTCCCCAGGAGCTGCTTGCTCATCCAGGCCGGTCGCCTTCCCGCCGGCTCATCTTTCGACACATGGGGACCGCCAGTTCCTGTGCCCTCAAGAGCTCCTTTTTGAAGTAGGTCCAACCCTCCTGGACCCCTCGGTTCATGAGGGTTGGTACCCAGGGAACTTTACAAATAAGTTTCTTAAAGAGGCTGAAGTTTGCCCTCGGAAGTCCAGGGTGAAGGTTCTGTTGGTGCTCCTCCCTATCTCCCTGCATATTGAAAACTTCACTATCTCGTGGTCACTGCACCCTAGGCAGCCTCCCACGGTCACATCTCCCACCAGCCCTTCCCTATTGGAGAGCAGCAGGTCAAGCAGAGCCTGTCCCCTGGTCGGCTCGCTTAACAGCTGCGTTAGGAAGCAGTCCTCTATTCGCTCCAGGAATCTTCTGGACTGCCTTCTCTCTGCTGAATTAAGTTCCCAGCAGATATCTGGCAGATTGAAGTCACCCACGAGGACAAGATCTGATGATCTTGAGACAGCCTCCAGTTGTTTATAGAATAATTCATCCATCTCCTCATCCTGGTTGGGTGGTCTATAACAGACTCCAACCAGGATGTCAGGTTTGTTGGGTTGCCCTCTGATTTTAACCCACAGGCTCTCAATTCCCTCATCTTCCACCTCAAGTTCTTCTTAACAGAAGAAGGTAAAATGACTTTCTGGCCTTAGTCTTGTCTCTTCCAAGTACCAAAAAGATGAATAGCTGGATTTCACACCGACATTACCAGCTTGATGCAGGAACCACTGATGAGCTCCTTCAGCCTCTGCAATTGAGCAGATGAGTGCCAACCAGTACTATCTGCAGTGAAGACAATTTTAACTTATTTTTTCTGGTTATAGTGAGGTTTGAACCAAATTGTTTGATGGCTTTAAGGCAGATTTTGACATACAAAGATATAATCATAAGGTAGCTTAGCAAAACAATCAACTACTGAGATGCTGGCAGAATAGCCACATTTACTGGGAAGATCCCAGATCCACCTGATGTTCTTTATACAATATGTCTGAAAGCATCTGTGATTTTACACACCAGTGGTACTTGCAGTTGGCAGTAACACAATTGCAGACTTCTGCTACATTTCCATGGAAGCTTCTGCTTCCATCCACTTTGAAATTTGCTAATCTTTTCCTCACTTTCTGCTGCCCAGACTTTCACACCCCGTCAGTCAGAAATTTGGGAAGTCTGATGAGACAGGTCAGTGTGAGAAAGCTATTAAAAGTTTGGGTTTTTTCAAAGATTTGAAAATAAGGCAATCTTTCCTGTGTCTACTCTGTGAAAATGGCTTAAAATTCTAAAGAAAATATTATGTCTAAGAAATAATCACTGTTTTCCTTGGGGAAAAAGGAAAATCAATTCATACACGCTAAGGCTATAGAACTTTAGCAGTTACCTCTTCAAAACTTCTTTTGAGGTTAGATACTTAAATCCCTGAGTATCTGCATGCACATGTTTATGAAAGTAAAACTCATACAAACTCCATCTTCTGTTTCCTGTACAGTGTGCTCAGTGAATGCAGTAGCACTTTCTGCATACCAGCTCTCCTCATTCTTTTTCAGCATCTGAGGAATATAAAGAAGGTTCCTGAGGACTGGAGGAAAGCCAGTGTCACTCCAGTTTTCAAAAAGAGCAAGAATGGGGACAGGCCAGTCAGACTCAACTCCATACCTGGTTAGATGATGGAACAGGTTATTCTGGGCATTATCTCTAAAAATGTTGAGGAAAAGAAGGTTTGGGGAGTGGTCACAATGTATACACAAAGGTGTTGCTTGATCAATCTGACAGCCTTCTATGATGGCATGACTGGTGGGTAAATTAGAGGATAGCAGTGAATGTTACCTACCTCAACTTCAGCAAGGCTTTTGACACTCTGTCCAATAAAACCCTCATAGATAAGCTTAAGAAGTGTGGCTTAAATGACTGGACAATGAGGTGGATTGAGAACTGGCTGAATTAGAGTTGTGATCAGTGAGATATAGTCTAGCTGGCGGTCTGTGGCTAGCAGTGTTCCCCAGGGGTCAGTACTGCATCCAGCCTTGTTCAGCATGATGACCTGGATGAACAGACAATACTCTCAGCAAGTCTGCTGATGATACAAAACTGGGAGGAGTGACTGACACACCAGAAGGTTGTGCTGCAATTCTGCAAGACCTAGACAGGCTGGAGAGTTGGGCAGAGAGAAATCTTATCAAGTTGAAAAAGGGCAAGTGTAGAGTTCTGAACCTGGGAAGAATAACCCCTTGCACCAGCGCAGATTAGGGGTTGACCAGCTGACAAACGGTTCATGACAGAAGGACCTGGAAATCCTGATGGATTGTGACCGGTTTAGGCTGTGCCTTTAAGGAAGAGGCAGTTGCTGAACACTCTGGCTGAATGTTTTTGATATTTAAACAAAACCAAGATAGTCTAAACTAATTTCATTGGTGGATTGGTAGAATGCAGCTTTGAGTTTGGGTTCTGCCAGTCTGGTCTGGGTTCAGGCTGTGTTCAGTTCTGTACTTTTTCTCTCTCTGAAGCAGCAGCTTTGCCGGACAGGAGCGACCTTGAATTAACAAAGCTAACCAGATAAGAAAACTAATTCTTGCATACACTTTGAGCTAACAGAATTTTTCTTCCTTAATTGCCTTTCTCTCTCTCTCTAACCCTTTTTTGGGAAAAAGGGGAGGGAGGCGGGGGGGGGGGGTTCGGGGAACGCCCCTGGCCGGCTGGAGGGAAAAGTCCTTTCTGCATTACGTTCATTGCTGTGTATTTCTGTATATATTGTAAATATTATATATTTGTGTACATATTCATTGCATTCCATTTATGCCTGTAAATATAGCTTTCATCTGCTTTTCTGACTGAGCTAGCTGTGGTTTCTTTGTGTGTGTGGGGGGAACTTTCTCACCCTACCACATGGATACCACATTACACATGTGCTTTTGAGAAGGCTGCAGGGGTTTTTGGCTCCTTGTGATTTTTCAGTACTTAAAGGGAACCTATGAGAAATATGGGAACAGTTATTCTATTCTATTCTATTCTATTCTATTCTATTCTATTCTATTCTATTCTATTCTATTCTATGTCCCTGCTTAATGCACCAGGCTTGGATTAGATTACCTTTAAATGTCCCTTTCAACCTAAAGCATTCTATGATTCTCTGTATGTGGAGTATTGTGTCCAGTTCTGAACTCCCTAGCTCAAGAGAGACAAGGAACTACTGGAGAAAGTCCAGCAAAGGGCTATGAAGATGAATAAAGACCAAAGCATCTCACTTATGAGGAAAAACCAAAAGACCTGGGGCTGTTTAGCCTGGAGAAGAGAAGACTGACAGGGGATCTTATAAATATCTAAATATCTAAAGGGTTGGTGTCTGAAGGATAGGGTCAGATTCCTTTCTGTGATGCCCAGTGACAGGAAAAGGAGCAATGGGCACAAACTCAAACACAGGAGGTTCCACCTGAACACAAAGAAAAAAACTTTGAGGGTGACAGAGCACTGTCACAGGATGCCTAGAGAGGCAGACTCTGCTTTTCTGGCGATATTCAAAATCCACCTGGATGCAGTCCTGCACAATCTGCTCTACATGAACCTGCTTTGGCAGAGGGCTTGGTCTAGATATCCCCAGAGGTCCTTTCCAGCCCCTGCTATCCTGTGATTCTGTGAAGTCTTGGCATTTCTTAAGCTGGGACCTAGCAACTTCTCACCTGTAACATTAAGCAATTTATTTTGTATTCTAAATACAAATTTATAACCTCACAATTTGGTTTCTAAAGAAATGTCATGATTGCAAAGTCACAAAGCAAAGAGAGAAACAAGAGAATTAGAATGGCCTGTGTGTGTGCATTATCATGCAGTCTTTAATTACACAGCCGCATCCACCCGCAGGACCCTTGCTTCATTCAGTGCACAAGGCAGACTGTGCACACAAAATGAGCAACCATGCAGTATTTCTTTTTCTTCTCATCTTCCAAATGTTACACTGAATATATAATTATTCATTTCCTAATGGGCTTTTCCCTGGTGCCTTTTTTCATAGTACTCTACTTATTAACAGAAATTAATGAATTTATCTTCATAATGTCCCTGTGGTATTATACTCCCCCTTTTACAGATGGGGAATTGTCAAAAGTGCCAGCTGATTTGGGGTGGTAATTTGAGATGCCTGAGGTCTGATTTCTCAGAGTATATAGTTGTATGTATGCTCAGAGTAGTGCTCCTATTCATCTTAGTGACTGCTACAAAAGCTCGGCAATTCTTCAGAACTGTACGTCCAAAATGGTAGAATAGATAATTTGCAAGATTGTCATTGAAAATCCAACAAAGACAGGGTGGAATCTGATTTTCCAGGAGCATTCAATTACTTTTACTGCAGTTCCTTTTGTTCATCTGCCTCATGAGGTATCCATCTCCAAATTATCGAGTGATTTTCAGTCATGAGACAAAACTGATTCACACCAATACCTGTTCATTCTATACGTTTTGAATGAACTGGGAATCTTATGATCTTTAATTTCAATCCTCAGGCATAACACAAATTCATATAGTGGTGAATTAAATTTAACTTTATTTGGACATTTTCTAATGTTGTCCTACTGAGCAATTTCACCTTTTAAAGATTCTTTCAATGTACCCTTGTGGTTTAGAGCTAGTTAATTTGAACACAGAGAATGTGGAGATGAAAAGTGAACAGCACCCTTATACGCATGTGTCCTCACACAAGTGAAATCACTGAAACAGAATCAGGCTTGTCAGGTGTGCAGAGCAGCTTCAAAATATGGTGGAACCTGGAAAAAGGAGAAAACACTTGCTGTATAGACCTCCCACTAGAGGGAAGTGGAGGAACACATTTGACTAGTGACTTTGGCGCTGCATAACAAAATAAAAATTTTGAGGTTCAAAAGCTGTTGATTTTACACAAGTTGAATTATTGAGGACTATGTATGTATTGGAAGAGTAGTAGGAATAGTGTGGCACTCTTCCTGTTGTCTTAATACACATGTACTATATGTTCTTCATTACAGACAGCTATGTAGTAGCTGCATCATTGCTTCATTGGATGTAGCAGTGCCCAGCTCTCCTTTACCCCAGTCCTAAAGGAAACATGCCCTAATGGATGCAATATATTCTGTATTTCTGCTCCTCTCTAGTTTCAGCCCTTTCTTTATTCTTTCTCCTCCAGTGTCTGGCCTTACCATGTCTTGCTCACTCTTGTTATCTGCTCTTAATGCTCCTCTTTAATTCCATTTTAGGAATGGATTTCCCATCTCAATCCTGTTCAGCTCCTGACACTACCCATTTCACCACATTTGTTTCAAATCTCTAGCCCTCACTCCTGCATCTCACCTTTCCACCCTTTTCCTCATTTCCTATTCTACTTCCAAGTGAGTTCTCCCATGATATGCCACAGGCACAGAAGAGGGTGCTCTAAGCTCAGAGCAGGTGCACATGGTATCCACGACCAACGTTGGCAGAGTATGCTCTGTGGTGCCTGGGATGAAGCTGCCCCATAAAGCAGACACATGGTCAAGGAGCATCACATTAGTTGTGAGACTAGGAAGACTTTACAAAGTATATATGAAGTTTCAGAGAGGTAGGAAGTATGTGATTTTTCACAAGTTTGTAACTTAGACAGCTATGGGCAAATTTGCACCATACAAGGCGCAGTGCTCATACGAATAGGATCTTTATACCAAAATTTGAAGGAGATGGAATGTTTCCAAGACAAGGATGTCATGTGTGGTGTTTTTTTTTTTTTGTTTGTAATGTGATATGAGGAATATTTTGTGCAGCATCATTCTGAGAAGTAGCTACACCATTTATACAGAGCAACAAGTAACAAAGCAACAATATCTTCCATTAGCAGTCCTATGGCACGGGGGTTTTCAGGTTTATAGTTCAAGTTTGCCAAGCTATAAACAGCTAGTGAGTTTTAAACTATGTAATGGTGTGAATTTTAGCTAACATCTTATCCTTGGCCTACCTCCTTAACTATAAACTCACTCTAAACATAACCAGATTTCCATTAGAAAATAAAGAGGAATTTTCAATCATATTTGGTACAGTTACCACAGACCATGAAGTAGCATCGGCAACAGATGCCTGCTTAAATACATACTCGGTGAAGACTCATTCATTGATGACATGTTCTCAACTGCTATATTTAAAACTGTGTTTGACAAAATGCTCCATTCCCTCATCATAATAAACTCTGTTGATTACTCTGGCACAACAACATGATAAAGTAGTCATGTAATCAAAGTATAAATATGTCACTTATAACCAGGTGTCTGAATTTTGCTGGGACAGAATCACAGGTCAGCCACGTGCTGCAGGCTATTAGCAGTTTTGAGTCATCCAGGCCAGCTGAATCAAGATGGCTCGCAGGTGAAACCCGTAAGATGGGGTAGAGCTGTATGGATTACAGACACTCAGGAGCAAGTTGGAGGCAAGAGCAGGCTCCTGGGTGGGCTCATTCTCAACCTGCTCCTCTTCCTGCTCCTCAGTAATTAGTATGACTGTTGCACCTTTGCTGGGATGAGTATAAGTTTATATATTGCGTACAGGCATTGGTATTAATTTGGCTATTTCATTAAATCAGTTTTCATTTTAACCTGTGGGTCTTCTTTTCCTGTTTCCCCTTCTCTTCTGGGGACGAATCACGGGGTGATAGAGTAACTGCTATAGTTTAGCCCTGAATACAGGCTAAACATAGACAACAGGTTATGCTGTAATAGTGGTATCTGTCATACAAGTTATTCTGAACATTTCATAGATGTTGATCTTATTTTTTGACAGCAGCTTCTTTAATAAACTTGCAAGATATTCCACCTCTGAAGTCAGGGACCTGGTTTCAGGAGCTGACCAAATATGGAGACACTCATAAAAGTAGATCTTTATCTTTTAAAAATTTCTGGATGGTTATAAAAGCTTTGAAAAAATTCTTCAGAGAAAAATATATTTTTTTAAAAAATAACACAGACCAGAGAAGTTCTGCCTTAAAAGAATACAAACAAAACCAATGTGGAATATCTCTGTCTATGTTTAAAAAAAAATCATATCTGGTATGTTTTCATTTACTACTATTTTAATCATTCAGTGAATCATGTTGTAATAATATCTTCCTTCTTGAGATCAGAAGAATCTGCATTCACTATTTCATTGGGACAATTGTCTGTGTGGTCCCATATTATCTTATTGAAACATCAAATTTTGGTTTAGATTTCTGCTACCCACCTGGGCAGATCCCTTATTCACATGGAAGCTATGGGCTGAGTTTCAGGACTGACTTTCATGTGGAAGAAGGACAAAAATCGTATCATGCCTAAAAACGGACCACCAGAAGATGTTTTGAAGAGAGAATGGGGGCAAAACAAGCAGAGTGTGTGAATGATTACTTAACTTCTTCCCAGCAGTCACGTGAAAGAAGTTCTTATTTCTAACAGAAAAATGTGATGACAGGCCTAGGGAAATTTGGTGGGTTTATATGTTTTTTTTGCTGTTTTGCCTAATTGTAGGCATGTTTTGAAAGGTCGTTTGATGAATGGTTGTTGGTTGGGATTTTGTTATTGTTGTTGTTGTGGGTTTGAGGGGTTTGTTTTGGTTTGGTTTTTTTAAAGCCTTCATAGATTCCTAGCATCATAGATTCCTTTGCATTGGAAGGAGCCTTTAAAGGCCATTTAATTAAACCACCCGACACTGAGCAGGGACATTTTAAACTAGGTCAGGTTGCTGAGAGTCCTATCAATCATGACCTTGAATGTTTCCATTGTTGCATTGGAAAGAATCACTGTTTTGGAAGATGTTCTGAGGGAAAATTTCCTTAGTGATTGTCAAGTTGAGTTTGGTAGAAGAAATAGACTGCTTAGAAATACTCTCATCACTTAACCAGAGAGAAAATAATTTTCTGTTTTGAAAATGTGATGTGTGTGTTGATTACAGAATTGATGTTTTAAACAAGATGCAGTGTTCACTGGAAACTTACAGAAATATGACTACCCCTATCTCCATCTAGCTTTGAAGTGTCAGTTTTAAAGGCTATCAAGGCTATTCTTTGTCTTCAGCTGTCTAGAACTTCTTATAGCCCTCCTTGGTATGATGTACATATTCATGTTATGTAAGACCCCTTAAGGCTTCTTGCATTTAAAAAGTTAATGTAATGGAGCACTAAATTGAAGTTCTATGCAAAATAACATAGGATGTTGTGATAACAATGTTCTTCCAAAACATCCAGAGGCAATATTGTATCATGTGACTGTATTGTCAGAACACTGCAAGGACAGAAATATATCTGATACTACTAAAATGCTTTATGTTGGTGTGTGGTCCAATAGCTTATCTATATCTTAGAGGACATTTTTATTAGGTTTGCTAAATCATTTTGCCCTTCAGGCTGACTTTGTTTGCAAAGTTTCTTCCTTGTCTTCAAAGACTGAGCTGCAAATGCCTATGCAAATGCTGACAGAATGTATGAATGGTGTCAGAGCAGCTGTATTCCATCTTCAACTCTTGCTTCTTTTAAAGCCCTGAGAGTAAAATCACATGAAGGCATGACAAGGGTTTGTTATCTGCTGTTTGGGAGCTAAGTATGACATGTGTGCCTTCCTTTCCTTGCCCAGCTATGTCCCTTCTTTGTTTTTGTTCAGCTTTTTGCTCTCTGTAGAAAACCCTGTGAGCAGATCAAGGGAGGTGATCCTTCTCAGCACTAGTGAGGTACATCTGGAGTGCTGGGTCTAGTTCTGGGCTCCCCAGTTGAAGAGACACAAAGCTGTAGAGAAGCTGGTCTAGTACAGGGCCACAAAGATGATTAAGGGACTAAAGCACCTATTGTGCAAGGAAAGAGGAGCACTCTTCAACCTTGTGCTAACAAAGATGATCTGGTTGGGGTTGTGAAGGTTAGAAACAGCTTTGGTTTCAGTTATCATGAGATGGAGCACAGGATCATGCAGGGAAACAACAGGGTAGGAAGTTAGACTGCAACCCTAGATTTTGGGAGGGACAACTTTGACATCTTCAGAGGTCTTTGGACAAATTCTAAGGGTTAGGAGTCTAGAAGATAACAGAACTGAAGAGAGCTGTTTAATAGTCAAGTGCCACCTCCTCTAAACTTAAGATTGGTGCATCCCCTTGAGTAAGAAATCAGTCAAGGAAGGGAAGATACCTGCATGGATGAGAAAGAAGCATCTGGAAAAAATTGGAGTATGTGGAAAAAGGGCCTGACAACTTGGAATGATTATAGGAATGTTGCCAGAGTATGTAGCTACAAGGAAATCGGAAGGCCCTCTTGGAGACTTGATGGGGTGCTTGGTGCCATGGTTTAGTTGTTTAGGTGGGTTGGATTGGTTGATAGGTTGGATGTGATGATCTTGAAGTTCTCTTCCAACCTAGTTTCATAGTTTCAGTTAGGGTTGGAAGGGACCACAAGGATCATCTAGTTCCAACCCCCCTGCCATGGGCAGGGACACTCTACACTAGATCAGGCTGGCCAGAGCCTCATCCAGCCTGGGCTTAAACACCTCCAGGGACGGGGCCTCAACCACCTCCCTCGACAACCCATTCCAGGGCCTCACCACCCTCACGGTGAAGAACTTCCTCCTCACCTCCAGCCTGAATCTCCCCACCTCCAGCTTCATTCCATTCCCCCTAGTCCTATCACTACCTGATAGCCTGAAAAGTCCCTCCCCAGCCTTCTTGTAGGCCCCCTTCAGATACTGGAAGGCCACAATGAGGTCACCTTGGAGCCTTCTCTTTTCCAGACTGAACAGCCCCAACTCCTTCATTCTGTCCTCATAGGAGAGGTGCTCCAGCCCTCTGATCATCCTCGTGGCCCTTCTCTGGACACTTTCCAGCACCTCCAGATCCCTCTTGTAATAGGGGCTCCAGAACTGGATGCAGTACTCCAGGTGGGGTCTCACCAGAGCTGAGTAGAGGGGGAGAATCAGCTCCCTTGACCTGCTGGCCACACTTCTCTTGATGCAGCCCAGGCTCTGATTGGCTTTCCGGGCTGCAAGTGCACCTTGAGAGCTCATGTTGAGCTTCTCGTCCACCAGCACCCCCAAGTCTCTCTCCTCTAGGCTGCTCCCCAGCCAGTCACTGCCCAGCCTGTATTTGTGCCTGGGATTGCCTCGACCCAGATGCAGGACCCTGCACTTGGTCTTGTTGAAGCTCATGAGGTTGGCTTGTGCCCACCTCTCCAGCCTGTAATAGAATAAACCTGGTTTATTCTATTCTGGGAAAGGACAGGAAAAATAACAAGGGCTTCCCCAAGTACTTTAATAGGAAAAGAAACACCAGGGAAAAATGTGGGCCTGCTGCTGAATGAGGTAGGTTACTAGGTTACGAAGGATAAAGAGAAGGTGAAGTTACCAAACACCTTCAGTCTTTGCTGGTAAGACCAGCCCTCAGACTCTAGAAATAACAGGGAAAGTCTGGAGGAAGAAAGGAATGTTTGCTCAACCTTCTGTTCTCCAAACTCTCAATGAAGAGGGCCCCCACCATTTGGTGGCTTCACTGGTGACTTTTCTCCTTTTTTCTTTTTTCCTTTTTCTTTTTTCCTTTTTCTTTTTTCCTTTTTCTTTTTTCCTTTTTCTTTTTTCCTTTTTCTTTTTTCCTTTTTCTTTTTTCCTTTTTCTTTTTTCTTTTTCCTTTTTTTTCTTTTTTTCCTTTTTCTTTTTTTTTTTCTCTTTTTCCTTTCTCTTTTCCTTTTTCTTTTTTCCTTTTTTTTTTTCCTTTTCTTTTTCCTTTTTCTTTTTTTTTTTTCTTTTTTCCTTTTTTTTTTTCCCTTTTTCTTTTTCCTTTTTTTTTTTTCTTTTTTTTTTTTTCCTTTTTCTTTTTTCCTTTTTCTTTTTTCCTTTTTTTTTTTTTTCTTTTTTTTTTTTTCCTTTTTTTTTTCTTTTTCTTTTTTCCTTTTTCTTTTTCTTTTTTCTTTTTTCCTTTTTTCTTTTTTCCTTTTTTTTTTTCCTTTTCCTTTTTTTTCTTTTTTTTTTCCTTCTTTTTCCTTTTTTCCTTCTTTTCTTTTTTCTTCTTTTTCCTTTTTTCTCTTTTCCTTTTTTCCTTCTTTTTTTTTCCTTTTTTTTCCTTTTTTCCTTTTCCCTTCTTTTCTTTTCCCTTCTTTTTCCTTTTCCCTTCTTTTTCCTTTTCCCTTTTTCCTTTTCCCTTCTTTTTCCTTTTCCCTTCTTTTTCCTTTTCCTTCTTTTCCTTTTCCCTTCTTTTTCCTTTTTCCCTTCTTTTTCCTTTTTCCTTCTTTTTCCTTTTTCCCTTCTTTTTCCTTTTTCCCTTCTTTTTCCTTTTTCCCTTCTTTTTCCTTTTTCTTCTTTTTCTTTTTTCTTCTTTTCCTTTTCCTTCTTTTTCCTTTTTTCCTTCTTTTCCTTTTTCCTTCTTTTCCTTTTTTCTTTTTTTCCTTTTTCCTTCTTTTTTCCTTTTTCCTTCTTTTGCCTTTTCCTTCTTTTGCCTTTTCCTTCTTTTGCCTTTTCCTTCTTTTGCCTTTTCCTTCTTTTTTCCTTTTTTTCCTTTTTTCCTTTTTCTTCTTTTTCCTTTTTCCTTCTTTTTTCCTTTTTCCTTCTTTTTTCCTTTTTCCTTCTTTTTTCCTTTTCCTTCTTTTTTCCTTTTCCTTTTCTTTTTTTCCTTTTTCCTTCTTTTTCCTTTTCCTTTTTTTCCTTTTTCCTTCTTTTCCTTTTTCCTTCTTTTTTCCTTTTTCCTTTTCTTTTTATTCTTTTTCCTTTTTCCTCTTTTTCCTTTTCTTTTTATTCTTTTTCCTTTCTTTTTTCCTTTCTTTTTCTTTTCTTTTTTCCTTTTCTTTTTCCTTTTCTTTTTTTCCTTTTCTTTTTTTCCTTTTCTTTTTTTCCTTTTCTTTTTCCTTTCTTTTTTTCTTTTCTTTTTTTCCTTTTTTTTTTCCTTTTCTTTTTTCCTTTTCTTTTTTTCCTTCTTTTTCCTTTTTTTTTCCTTTTCTTTTTTTCCTTTCTTTTTTCCTTTCTTTTTTCCTTTCTTTTCTCCTTTTCTTTTCTTCCTTTTCTTCTTCCTTCTTTTCTTCCTTTTCTTTTCTTCCTTTCTTTTTTCCTTTTCTTTCTTCCTTTTCTTTTCTTCCTTTTCTTTTCTTCCTTTCTTTTCTTCCTTTTCTTTTCTTCCTTTCTTTCTTCCTTTTCTTCTTCCTTTTCTTTTCTTCCTTTTCTTTTCTTCCTTTTCTTTTCTTCCTTCTTCCTTCTTCCTTCTTCCTTCTTCCTTCTTCTTCTTCTTCTTCCTTCTCAGTTGCCTGTCAATTAGAACCCACAGGTTCCTTTCTCAGAGACACCTTCCAGCCACACTTGGCCCAAGCCTGTAGCCTGGCATTTGGCCCTGTTGAAGCTCATCCCATTAACATTGGCCCATGAATCCAATCTATCCAAGTCCCTCTGTAGAGCCTCCCTACCCTGGTGCAGATCAACACTTCCACCGTTCTTGGTGTCACCTGCAAGCTTACTGGTGACACACTCTATGTCTTCATCAAGGTCATCAATAAAGATGTTAAACAGAAGTGATCCCAAAACTGAGCCTTGAGAAACACCACTTGTGACCGGCCACCAGCTGGATTTAATTCCATTGACAACCACTCTTTGGTCCTTTTCACCCCGCCAGTGCTTTATCCAGCAGAGTGTGTGCTCATCCAAGCCATGAGCAGCCAGTTTGTCCTCCTAGTCAGATTGCTCTTCCTTTTCTTATGAATTTCCCTGTTGGTGTGTATCTTGCAACAGAACAAATACAAAGTGCATTTTCTTTCAGCATCCAACAATGTCACATTGTGCCAGCTTTTCAGAAGAATACAGGGAAATTCTTCCACATTGTTCCTTGAAGTGCAGCAAGAATACCTTAATACTGAGGTAGCTTTGTGGGTATGTTGCAAAACATTTTTCTTGGTTTTATTTTTTGTTTTTTTTAAATACACTTTGACATCAAACTAAGTGGTGTTGAGGTAAAATCATACTGTGGAAAGACATCATTCAGTTGCTTTGAGTTTTGTCTCTAAAAGCCATTAAGCGTTAGAGGTTTCTGCTTGCTCCCTGCTCTTATCTTCACTGCTGAAGACAGTCCTCTTGCTGAGTCCTATGGTAGCACAAGTAGCATCTCAATCAGGATGTAAACTTTGAAAACAAGTCTGGTTTGGAGGATTTCAGTCCAAGATGTGGAAATACTTCATAGTTGTGGCTTTAATAAAAATCAAGAGGAAATGCAAGCTCACTTATGACAAGTCTCTTTTTACCTATTGTTTTCAATCTGTGTTGTGTTACCTGTGCTATCTGTTTTGGTACTACCAATGTGGGTGGTAACCCATTGAATCATCTTTGATGTGGAGATATTCCCCAGTACCTGGGTGTTTAGATCATTTGTGGTGTTGATTGTGATCTAACACCTTCTGCAAAATAGCATGCAAGAAGCATGAAGCATTTGAAAGCATTGAGATACTGTGAGTGATAACTCCATTCCCAATCGTTTGATAGACTCTTTGTTCACTGCTGCTCTTTGTACTGAAGTTTCAATATTTTTGAATAAGGGAAATATTGCACAAGATTTTTTAATTTTTTTAATTTAATCAACAGCACCTGCAGAATATGATAGGAAACAAAGATCAATTTCCAGTGCCTTTGCTGCATTATGCCTTTCTAGTGACTCATTCAGAAATCTGAAGTCAGGCTATTTGGGGTGTCCTCTCCTTTTATTTTTTACAATGTAAAAAGCCCTAAGCAAACTCAATACACAAACATAAGACACTCAGAGATAGATCAGGTATTTGTAGGTCCACAGTAAGTCTGATTCAGCTTTGCAGCTGCTGGATAAAGAATCTTTTGGAAGGAAATTAAGATGCAGGTCGTGGCTGTCTAATGAGAGAGAAATCTCCAAATATGGTAACACTTAAATTTTGCTTTGGAAAGATTTACATAAAGTAGTGGCAGACTTTGTATCTGTTAGTTTCATCTGGTCTATGACAATGCAATGGAAATATGGGGAGTTGCCTAGCAGATCAGCATGCAGTCCTGGTTCACGTTTTTCCTGAACAGCCTAGAGATGTCGGGCAATACTTGTGTGACCTGGGAAGTGGCCATTGTGTCTCACTACCTCTATGAATGCATTTAAGTGGCAGTAGAATTAATATCTTAAAATCCATCCTTTAAGAATTTCAGGAGAGAAACATTATTTGCTGTTATTGTCCAAACATAGCTTTGAAATCTAGGCTTTCTTGTGTGCACAAAATTGAAATTATCCCTTCATGTTACCCAGCAAGAAAGTGAGCAGATTTCACTAATGACACTAGTTCAGTTTGCAAATCATAAGGGTCATGAGAAATCTCCAGAAGAGATGAGTTGTTGTTGGGTTTTTTCTTTATTGAATAACACCAATCTGTTGGCTGCTGTATTAGTCAGTGATAGATTTCTACTTAGATACTCAGTAACAAAACGTCAATTAGAGTTGAGTTTTCTTTTCCCATGGAAAATGGTGACTCTTTGCCCTTGGTATTTTGACAAGTTTAGACCTGTCTGGCTTTAAAAACCAAATCTAGTCCAGTCTTTCAGGTATTCAGCAAGTCTGATGTTTGCAACTGAAATCACTTTCAGAAAAAGAAAACACGCACTATGCTTTGCATGGCTGAGTTTAGTGACCACAAAAAGTAGCAAGGATATATTTGAAAGCTTTTATAAATAAGAAAATGAGTAAGAATTTTTAGGTTTCTTGCAAATGAAGCAACTATTTCTGCTCAACATTTTGCCTTTGATAATTGTGCAAAACATATGTTCAAATAAGTTGAAAAACATTGATGCAGAGAACGAAAGGGAAAAGGAAAGGGAAAGGGAAAGGGAGCAACAACAACAAAGGAAAAAAGCAAAACTTCCAATACTGGCTTAAATAAGTCCTATTACTTGTTTTGATTTTTAAAAAGTTATTTCCTCCTGTTCTTCCTCTCTCTGAAAATCAGACTTCAAAAGCAAAGCAAGCAGTATAGATGTTCAATCTATCCATGTAAATTGGCTCATCACTGTTACAGCTAGCACATAAATTGCATGAGGAATAAATATACAATGTGTTCTGATGCTGAGAAAATACAGTTCAATTAGTCTGGACTCCAATATGATACACAGATTCTCCCTTTCTGTGGGATATAATTAGGAACAAGATGTAGCATCTGAGAGTTTCATGGCTTTGAAGAACATGACAACTTTTGAATAAATAAGAAGGAAGATGTAAAAGTTGCTGTGTACCCTTCTTCTCACTGTGGGGAGTTGAACAATTTTTTTCCTTCCTGGCCATTTAATTTGCTCATTTGTAGCTAGGCTTGTATGAATTGCTGCAACCTTGTTCTGAGAGACAGGCTGCACAGCTGTGTGACCATCTGGGAAGCGGGAAGGGAGGAGAGTGGACAGAAGAAAAAAGTGATGATAAAATTATGGAAAATGGCAGATGGGCGACTAGGGAAGCTGCATATTCACTCTTTCCAACTCATCACTGCTTGTAACAGTAGTGGAAAGTAGCAAAACAGTCTGCTATTCCACTCAGCAAACCACATGGAGCAAAGGCTCTCGAATTTTGCCGCAGAGCTGCCCAGCATTGTCCTGCAAAATAAGCATTAGGTTAACAGGTAAAGACACATGAGAAAGTTTAATTTTTCTAATGTAAGGAAAATTGCTCTTATTTGAACAGCAAGATATTTTGCAGCATTTTGTCACAGTTTAAGAGTTTTGTTGGAGGCATCTCTCTCTCTCCTAAATAGCTTGGAACCAAATTGGAGCTCTTGTAAATCCAGAACCTGTGTAAGCTAAAAGTATCATTTCATTCAGTATGTCATAAAGGAGAAACCAATCCTGATATGTATCTGAGGTGGTTGATTTTACAGCATAAATGAAAAGAAACTGTGTTCTGGCTTGCTGAAAATCAGTTATGAAGCACCAGATTCATTTTATGCTCTTATTTGGTGCAGAAGGTATGCAATTGTAATTTCATGAAGACATTTTGTTGCACTCTTCAAGTATGTTTTTTCGGGATCCAGACTTCCATACCCTGATTGATCTCATTAATCTGTCACTCAGTAGTGGCTCAGCCAGATGACACACTGTGCCTGGCATTGCTGGCTCCCACCTCTTCATGTCAGGAGCTGGGGCAAGAGGGTAGTGTGGGCACCAGGAATCCTTCCTGGGAAAGTGTAGCTGGGTGTGGCTAAGGACTACCAGGGTCTACAGTCCATCAGAGATGGGCTATGTCAGGCACCAGGAGAGCAGAGCTCAGGGCCATGTTTGGGCTCCCTCAGTGTCCCAAGCACACACAAGTAATGAGCATTGCTAATCTGTCTCTTCTTTTATCAAGCTTGATGGAATCATCATCAATATTTGAGGGAGGATCTTTCTGTTACTTAAATATTGTTCTTCATTCTCTAGACATTTTTTCTAGAGTTCTCCAGGAATGGGAGGGGTGGGTTTTTTTGGAAAAATGCTTTGTTTCAAAATTCAATAATTCTCTGTGGTTTATTTTCTTCATAATAGGATATTTTTTAAATAAACATTTTGTACATGGGCGGTGTTATGTTTTATTTCTGGTCTGTTATGTACAATATGAACATAGCCATGCGTATGTAAGAGGACACTTATGTCTATAAAATATAATAAAATCATTGCAACTTTTTTACCAAAGCTTAGATGAATGTAACATTTCAGCTCAGGAATGTTGCTTAAACAGCACCCATCAAAATTACTTTCTTCCTCTTTTTTTTGTTTTCTTTTTCCCCCACAGTAAAATTCCAGACAAATACGCTGAAATATATGTAATTCAGACAGAAAATGTATTTGCTCAACAAAAAATAGGTTTAGTTAAGGTATCTAGCTATCTCTGTAGACAACCATCTACATTCTGGACTTTACAAGATACCTTATTGCTTGAATCATTAATAGAACAGGCTCTTGTAAATGATCACAAAGTTTTTATTCTCATGCACTAATGATAGTTGAGAAGAACTGAGATGAGCTGATTCTGCTTATGAAATCATAGGCATGTTGCATTGTTTTCAAATCCTTATGGTGCTATTGAAACTTTGTCCCCAAAACATCTCTTTTAGATAGGAAAAAGTGGGAAAAAAACAGATTATGGGAAATACTTTGTTAACATATTAATTTTGTTAATGAAAAATAAAACCTGAGACA
Organism: Colaptes auratus; assembly: GCA_015227895.2. NCBI lineage: Eukaryota > Metazoa > Chordata > Aves > Piciformes > Picidae > Colaptes > Colaptes auratus. The sequence goes on from CM037631.1 coordinate 46,014,826, forward strand.
ATGTCCCAAAAACTTAGAGAGTGTGCTTTAATTACCCTTTCAGTTATATTTCCCAGTTATTGACCAGAAAATGCCTGGATTTTCCCTTGTACAGAAATGTGGACCTCCTAGAAAGGTATTTTGAGACCTAATGATCCAGATTACTTTTTAATATTCCAAAGAAATATGGAATTGAAGTTTATTAAGCACTGAATTAAAAATATCTTACTAGCCATTCTAGTTTTCTGATATGTGTAATTTCCAGGTTACACTATAAATTAGTCAATGGAAATATGTAGCTATGACATAGATGCTTTTGGCACTTAAACTTTTTGACAAAATTTGCTTTCAAATAGCACATAACTTAAGTGATAGAGAGAAATTCTTATTTTTTTTTTCTTCTGAGATCTAATTGCAGGTGGGGTTTGATCTCTTCTCCAAGGCAATCAGCACCAGAACAAGAGGACACAGTCTCAAGCTGCACCAGGGGAGGTTTAGGTTGGATGTTAGGAAGAAGTTTTTCACAGAAAGAGTGATTTGCCTTTGGAATGGGCTGCCCAGGGAGGTAGTGGAGACACCATCACTGGAGGTGTTTAAGAAGAGACTGGATGGTGCACTTGGTGACTAGGGGCTGTGAACATACCACAGGATCACCAAGGTTGGAAGAGACCTCAAAGATCATCAAGTCCAACCTGTCACCCAAAACCTCATGACTACTAGATGATGGCTCCAAGTGCCACGTCCAATCCCCTCTTGAACACCTCCAGGGATGGTGAATCCACCACCTCCCTGGGCAGCCCATTCCAATGCCTAACAACACACTCTGTGAAGTACTTTCTTCTCACCTCGAGTGTAAACTTCCCCTGGTGCAGCTTGAGACTGTGTTCTCTTGTTCTGGTGCTGGTTGCCTGGGAGAAGAGACCAACCTCCTTCTGGCTACAACCACCCTCCAGGTAGTTGTAGAGAGCAAGAAGGTCTCCCCTGGGCCTCCTCTTCTCCAGGCTAAACAATCCCAGCTCCCTCAGCCTCTCCTCATAGGGCTTGTGCTCAAGGCCTCTCACCAGCCTTGTTGCCCTTCTCTGGACAATTTCAAGAGTCTCAATGTCCTTCTTAAACTGAGGGGCCCAGAACTGGACACAGGACTCAAGGTGTGGCCTAATCAAAGCAGAGTACAGGGGCACAATGACTTCCCTGCTCCTGCAGGCCACACTATTCTTGATGAAGGCCAGGATGCCATTTGCCTTCTTGGCTACCTGGGCACACTGCTGGCTCATATTCAGCCAGCTGTCAATCAGTACCCCCAGGTCACTTTCTGCCTGGCTGCTCTCCAGCCACTCTGACCCCAGCCTGTAGCACTGCATGGGGTTGGTGCAACCAAAGTGCAGCACCCAGCACTTGGGCTTGTTGAATGCCATCATGCTGGACTCTGCCCATCTGTCCAGCCTGTCGAGGTCCCTCTGCAGAGTCCTTCTACCCTCTAACAGATCAACACCTGCCCCCAACTTGGTGTCATCTGCAAATTTATTGATGATGGTCTCAACCCCCTCCTCCAGATCATCAATAAAGATATTGAACAGGATGGGGCCCGGCACTGATCCCTGGGGGACACCACTAGTGACTGGCTGCCAGCTGTGTGGCACCACTGACCACCATTCTCTGGGCATGGCTCTCCAGCCAGTTCCTAACCCAGCACAGAGTGCTGCTGTCCAAGCCATGGGCTGACATCTTGTCCAGGAGTTTGCTGTGGGGAACAGTATCAAAGGCCTTGCTGAAGTCCAGGTAGACCACATCCACAGCCTCCCCACATCCACCAGGCAGGTCACCTGATCATAGAAGGAGATCAGGTTGGAGAGGCAGGATCTGCCCTTCCTAAATCCATGTTGGCTGGGCCTGATCCCTTAGCCATCCTTCAGGTGTGCAGTGATTGCCCCCAAGATGATCTGCTCCATAATCTTGCCTGGCACTGAGGCCAGGCTGACAGGCCTGTAGTTTCCACCTTCCTCCATCCAACCCTTCTTTTGGATGGGCATCACATTGGCCAGTTTCCAGTCATCTAGGACCTCTCTGGTGAGCCAAGACTGGAGGAAAATGATGGAGAGTGGCTTGGCCAGCTCATCTGCCTGCTCTCTCAGCACCCTAGGATGGATCCCATCTGGTCCCATGGACTTGTGAGTATCCAAGTAGCTCAGCAGGTCCTGAACTAATTCCTCATGGGTTTCAGGGGTACTACACTGCTCCCTGACCCCATCTACGAGTTCAGAAGGCCAGTTATCATGGAGTCCTCCCGCCTTACTGTTGAAAATGGTGACAAAGGTGGCATTTAGAACCTCATCCTTTTCCTCATCTTTAGTTACAATGTTCCCCTCCAGGCCCAATAAGGAGTGGAGGTTCTTCTTGCCTCTCTTTTTAGCATTAATATATTTATAAAAATGCTTTTTATTGTCTTTCACAGCAGTGGCCAGCTTAAGTTCTAACTGGGCTTTTGCCTCTCTAATTTTGCTTCAACATGATCTAACAACATTCTTAAACATATAATGAGTTTCTTCCCCCCCTTTCCATAGGTGATGCACCCTCTTTTTTGACTTCAAGAGCTGCTTGCTCATCCAGGCCAGTCGCCTTTCCCACTGGCTCATCTTTCGGCACGTGGGAACTGCCAGTTCCTGTGCCTTTAAGAGTTCCTGTTTGAAGTAGGTCCAACCATCCTGGACCCCTTTGTTCTTAAGGGCTGCCACCCAGGGAACTTTCAAAATAAGTTGCTTAAATAAGCTGAAGTCTGCCCTCCGGAAGTCCAAAGTGAGGGTTCTGTTAGTGCTCCTCCCTATTTCCCTGCATAAATTCTAGAAGTTCATGCAAAATGAGATGGTAACTAAAGAATGACCGTGTGCCTTCTCACAACATGAGACTTCCTGACTTCATAAATGAAGTTGAGGCAAGAAGATTGAAAGAAACAAATAACAGTATTTCTGAAAATATATCTTCAAACAGTGGACTGTACTCCCCAGTGAGCACGTTGCAGGTTCACAACTGGTAGATCTAGGAACATTGACTTAGCCAGCACCAGTAAAAATGACATAAAAGACAGTGGACAGTAGGTAAAAGAGGAATGAGAAAAATTATATTTCCCTATTCACAAGAAATAGAGCTTGGCATGATCAGAAAATACTTGCTCCAGTACCTTAAATTTTAATCAGTATGGATAAGAAAGAGGAATACATTGGATAAAGTGGAACCTACTTATGGATTTTGAATATCAGATTATGATCGAGGTCTGACTTCATATCCTGCACTTAAGAAACTGTGCATTGATTTATTAAAGAGATTCATAATTATCACCATTTCACCTTCTGGAGCTTGTAGTGGCATTCAGTTCCCAGTCAGTTTTTGTGAAACTTAACTTCAAAGGAAGCTAATATATTAGAAAGTGTAAATGAAAAGAAGAAGAATATTTAGTCTTGATTTCCTTTTGTGTATGTAGAGAATAGGTTCTCATCCCTAAGGGTGCCATTTGAGGAATGAGTTTGCAAACAAAGCAGATTGTGAACCAAGAGTGTTTTGCCTGAAATATTATTGCTAAAGCACAAAGAAGATGGACATGAGACAATTATTGGGCAGGTTCTGATTTGATGCTGGTGTTCTTGTGAAGTGTCCCAGGCTCTTTTGTGTACTGCTGAGTCCCAAATGACTGTGAAACTCCAATGGACTCAAGAATTTCCAGCCTGCTTCCTTTCAGATAAGGACTGAGTTTAAAGAGCTCTTCTGGAGAAGCATCTCTACGTACAGTTGTATTGGAGATATCAAAATTAATATGAGTGTTAAAAATTATTTTTTTCCATACTACTTGAAATTTCTTTTGAAAGAAGTTACTCTCAGGCATTAAGACAAAATGCAGCTATTGGATTTTTCTTCTGCCAAGTGCTAAAACATGCAGAAAAAAACAAACCCCACCACATTTCACCCACTGCTGATATGGAATGCTGTTGGTGTTTGAGCAGCTCGTCAGTGGAAGCTATGTTGAATCAGGCTGAATGCTTTCCACTCTTGCTGTTTGAGCTCAACTGTAAACAGCAGCCTTTTTTTTTTCATTTGTTGTATCTGGAACCAACCATACTTAAAAAATAAAAGTCAACTGATCAGTGTGAAAAAGGTCATCTTGAGTGCGATCACGCAGCACTTACAGGATGGCCAAGGGATCAGGCCTAGCCAGCATGGCTTTAGGAAGGGCAGGTCCTGCCTGACCAACCTGATCTCCTTCTATGATCAGGTGACCCACCTGGTGATGTGGAGAGGCCTGTGGATGTGGTCTACCTGGACCTCAGCAAGGCCTTTGACACCGTCCCCCACAGCAAACTCCTGGCCAAGCTGGCAGCCCATGGCTTGGACAGGAGCACACTGCGTTGGGTTAGGAACTGGCTGGAGGGCCCAGCCCAGAGAGTGGTGGTGAATGGTGCCACATCCAGCTGGCAGCCAGTCACTAGTGGTGTGCCCCAAGGATCAGTGCTGGGCCCCATGCTCTTCAACATCTTTATTGATGATCTGGATGAGGGCATCGAGTCCATCATCAGTAAATTTGAGGACGACACCAAGCTGGGGGCAGGAGTTGATCTGCTGGAGGGCAGAGAGGCTTTGCAGAGGGACCTCAACAGGCTGGACAGATGGGCAGAATCCAACGGCATGAGATTTAACACATCCAAGTGCCGGGTTCTGCACATTGGCCACAGCAACTCCATGCAGTGCTACAGGCTGGGGTCAGAGTGGCTGGAGAGCAGCCAGGAAGAGAGGGACCTGGGGGTGCTGGTTGATTGTAGGCTGAACATGAGCCTGCAGTGTGCCCAGGCAGCCAAGAAGGCCAATGGCATCCTAGCCTGCATGAGAAACAGTGTGGCCAGCAGGAGCAGGGAGGTCATTCTGCCCCTGTACACTGCACTGGTTAGGCCACACCTTGAGTACTGTGTCCAGTTCTGGGCCCCTCAGTTTAGGAATGATGTTGTCTTGATGGAGCGTGTCCAGAGAAGGGCTACAAAGTTGGTGAGGGGTTTGGAAGACAAGCCCTATGAGGAGAGGCTGAGGGAGCTGGGGTTGCTTAGCCTGGAGAGGAGGAGACTCAGGGGTGACCTTATTGCTCTCTACAACTACCTGAAGGGAGGTTGGAGACAGGCAGAGGTTGGTCTCTTCTCCCAGGCAGCCAGTACCAGAACAAGAGGACACAGTCTCAGGCTGCGCCAGGGCAGGTTTAGACTGGATCTTAGGAAGAATCCGAGAGTGATTGCCCACTGGAATCGGCTGCCCGTGGAGGTGGTGGAGTCACCTTCATTGGAGGGGTTCAAGAAGAGGCTTGATGGGGTTGCTTGGTGCCACGGTTTAGTTTTTTAGTTGTTTAGGTGAGTTGTATTGTATGTATTGTATTGTATTGTATTGTGTTGTATTGTATTGTATTGTATTTAGGTGGGTTGGATTGGTTGATAGGTTTGGACGTGATGATCTTGAAGGTCTCTTCCAACCTGGTGTATTGTATTGTGTATTGTGTATTGTAATACTAGACTGAGTAGTCAGTAACCTTGAGATGTACTGAGATGACAGCAGGTTCTTATCTTTGGAAAGCGTTTTAATCCTTTTCTCAGCTATTTGTTTTGAAACATGTAGGTACTACACTCATTTCATTAGTCAGGCAGTTTATTGATTTTTTTTGTTAAATATTTTTTTTAGATAAGATTAATCCTTTAGAAGTCTAAGAAGTCCAAACATTGCAGCATACTAAGAATTTCATTCTTCTGAAGCTACTGGGCAAGGACTTCCAGGAGCACAGGATATTTTTTTCAGAAATGGAACTGATCTTTGTTGATACTTTCTTTTAGAGAATTTTATTCATTTTTTCAAATCACTACACTTCTTTTTCCACATAGAGTTTGACTGAGAATCACCATTTTTCACCTCCAACATGCCTGACTACAATGACAGAAAGATCTGCAAGGCTGGTATTTGGAACTGAGCCCTCCCATCCCTGCCCAGCAAGGCTATAAAAGGGAGGATAGTGCAGCCATTAGCTCTCTTGGGCCCTGCCTTGGCTTGAAGAAGGACTGCTGGTGGCTGCCTGCTTCTCTGCTATGTGTTTGGGCCTGATCCTTCTCCCTGATGCCTCCACAGCTCTTCAGACAGACTGGTTTTGTAGTCTTTTTTTTTTTCCCTCCCATCCATCTTTGTTCCTTGCCCTTGTGAACCTTACCTGTTATTCTTACCTTTATATATTGCGTAAAGAAAATTCTTTGTCTCTCTACTTCCAAGACGACTCCAAATTACTTCTTGGTGATTTGTTCCTTCTTTTTTTTTTCCCCTCTCTATTGGGAAGGAGCAGGGGGGAGCAGGAGAGGGATTCTCAGCCTTGCCCCCATCTGAGCTGTTAAGTCCCAGTTAAGGCTCAAACCACCGCACCCACATACCTTTATTGTTGTTGACACCATCCTAAAAATATAGTAAAGTGCAATTATTATTTGAATATATGTTATTGTTTGTGGGCTAAAATCTTTCACAAAAGCCTGATCAAGATATCTTGAACAGTGTTCCTTTGACCTTGAAATGGAGTTTTGAGTTAATTTAGATTAAGAATAAAATCAACAAAGGATTTATGCCAGTTATGGGCAGTTTAGGAATCAAATATGAGATCAGGGGACTATGAAAGGGAAACACACTGATGTTGTCATCAGGAGGAAAATACACCATGGTCACAGTGGCACATTCGTAACCCTCACTGAGCCAAGGAAACAGAAACAGATCCTTCTGTGTAAATACCACCTACTATATGTAGCATTTCCTACATATAGTAATGCCCCTTAACGTTCAGAACTTTGAAAACTAGTAGTTTTTCACTAGAGTATAAGATTTGAGAAAGGGAATGGAATCATGCTAAAACTTTGCAGGACCCTGAGAAGAATTATAGAGGTAAAAATTATTGACTTTTATAAGGAAAGTGTTTGCTCCAAAGATTGTTATCTACAATGAACAGCAAGAAGGGAGCAGAGATCACTTGTCTTGTAGGCCAAGAAAGTGCCTACATTGTGGCATCTAAAAAGAGAGCTAAATAAGACCTTTAAGTTTTGTACTTGCTGTAGGAAGAACCTGTTGTTTTCTTCACTTCTCCCAATACTTTTAAAAGCATCAGCTATTCCAAATGTACTCCCAAATAGCCATGTTTCCATTGTAACCTAACCTGCACTTAATGAAATGTGATTGCAGTCCGACTTTTCATGCAAGCCTGCTGTGCTTCTTGAAAAAAAGCAGATGAGGCACTCAAGCAAGTGCCCAGCTCTCTGAGGCATTGCTTGAGGCTGTGCACAGAGGAGTGGAGGCTCTTCTATAGGATCAGGATTGTGCGTGAGCTATATCATTGCAGAGATCAAGAGAAATCATGTCTTCCAAGGATAAGCAATAGCTGGGCAAGCCTCCAGCACTTGGCAAGCCAAATGGAAGAAGATTTGGACTCCAATGAACCTCAAAGGGGTTTCAATGTATGAGAACTCTTTAAAATTTTATTCACAAGCCAGACAGGTTTGATCTACGTTAACTAAAATATTGAGTAAAATTTGTTAGCATTCACAAAAGAAACATGTAGAATGACCTTTTTTAAACTTATCTCAAGAAATGGTGTCCCCTGTATCTATTGAAAATAGAATGCTTTAAGGCATCCCAAACTGCACACACATCTTTCTGCACTGCACCAGGGACAAGGTAGTTGTTCTATTGCAAACATACAGAATAAGGTTATTTGTGTCCTGCAGTCAGCATATGATGAAGGACAAGCCAATGGTATCATCTGGCTTTGGTCTGTGTTCCTGCCCAGCCTGTTTCTCATGTTTTCAGAGTTGTTCTTCCATATGTGCCTGTCTCCTTGTAGTAATTTCATGAGCAAAGATGGGTGCCACATGACTTAAACATGTCAGAATTTGAGAATTTAAGATAATGCTCTTGACATGGCTCACCACAAAAGAAACTGCCAGAATGTCAGCAGCAGCCCCTGAGCCCTGCTGGCCTTTTCCCCATGCACAGTAAAATCTCTCTGTGGTTCGCTATGGTCCATCTCAGCAGCTTCTTCTGGTTACAAGTCAGCATTGTAACCAGTGCTTCATCTGACTACTTGTGACCAGTTTAGGCTGTGTCTTTAAGAAAGAGACAGTTACTGAACACTCTGGCTGAATGTTTTTGATATTTAAACAAAAACAAGATAGTCTAAACTAATTTCATTGGTGGATTGGTGGAGTGCAGCTTTGGATTTGGGTTCTGTCAGTTCAGTCTGTTCTTCTCTGTCCCGTGGGCTGGTCGGCTTCTCTCTCTCTGAAGCAACAGCTTTGCCGGACAGGAGTGACCATTGAATTAACAAAGCTAACCAGATAAGAAAACTAATTCTTGCATTCGCTTTGAGCTAACAGAATTTTTCTCCTAATTGCCTTTCTCTCTCTCTCTAACCCTTTTTTGGGAAAAAGGGGAGGTAGGGAGGGAGAGAGGGGGGTTCAGGGAACCCCCCTGGCCGGCTGGAGGGAAAAAGCTTTTCTGCATTACGTTCATTGCTGTGTATTTCTGTATATATTGTAAATATTGTATATTTGTGTACATATTCATTGCATTCCATTTCTGCCTGTAAATATAGCTTTCATCTGCTTTTCCGACTGAATTAGCTGTGGTTTCTTTGTGTGTGTGTGGGGAACTTTCTCACTCTACTACACTCCTGTGTAGAGAGTTAGGCAACCCTAAAACTGACTGCCTCTGTGTCAGGATATACAGTCAAAGTACCTCAATGGCCAAATGGTCAACTGAGAATCAACTCAGATGAACAGATGCATACTCTCTAAATGCTTAAGGCATATACAGTTATCAAAGAACAGGATACGAGTTTCCCAAGCACTAAACTGACAGATGCATAGTACTGAATTTTTCAGTTAAAATTATTTTGCTCAAAAGAATAATGTATGTGGTAAGTTATATTAGATGAAGTTAATTTAAAATTATTCAAAGATGCTTCCTAATAGCAGTTAGAATAGCAAAAAGAAGATGCCTTTATGCCTAAAATTTCTTCCCTCCTTCTCCTTTTAAGTCATATCTTTCTATGAATTTCTGTGAATTAACCATGTAATGTTATTTATATTCTTTCTATGATTTTATCTGCAGGGTACATATATTTTCTTGTTTTCTCCCCATTTAGTCCCATCTCACAGTGCTCCATTACTCACTTTGGAACTTACTCAGCACAGAGGAAAATCAAGCATTAAAGACCATTTCATGGACTGGAATACATTGATTTACAGTCCTGAAGCTACCTCTAAACTGAGAAAACAGCTGTTTAGTATGAGCATGCTGCTGCATCTGAGTCCTGCAAACACAAACAGCACTCAAGATCATACAATGAAGGTTTGACTTCCATGTAGGCAATGTAAGTTGGTAAATGACCTGTTGGAAAGCAGTGAGGGGGAAAAGGACCTGGGGGTCCTAGTGGATGGAAGGCTGACCATGAGCCAGCAATGTGTTCTTGTGGCCAAGAAGGCCAGCGCCATTCTGGGGTGTATTAGAAGGGGTGTGGCTAGCAGGTTGAGAGAGGTTCTACTCCCCTTCTACTCTGCCCAGGTGAGGCCACATCTCAAACATTGAGTCCAGTTCTGGGCCCCTCAGTTCAAGAAGGACAGGGAACTGCTCGCAAGGGTCCAGTGCAGAGCCACAAAAAGTATTAAGGTAGTGGAACATCTTCCTTAAGAGAAGGGATTGAGGGAGCTGGGGCTCATTAGCTTGGAGAAGAAGAGACTGAGGGGTGACCTCAGTAATGTTTATAAATATGCAAAGGGTGAGTGGTAAAAGGATGGAGCCAGGTTTTTCTCAGTGGTGCCCAGGGACAGGACAAGGGGCAATGGGTGGAAGCTGAGGCATAGGAAGTTCCATGGAAACATGAGGAAAATATTTTTCACTGTGAGGTTGATGGAACACTGGAAGAGGCTGCCCAGGGGGTTGTGGAGTCTCCCTCTCTGGAGAAATTCAAAACCCACCTGGATGCATTCCTGTGTGATCTGATATAGGTAATCCTGCTCTGGCAGGGGGATTGGACTAGATGATCTTTCAAGGTCACTTCCAGCCCCTAACACTCTGTGATGCATATAGTAGGTGAAGTTTCTGTCTACACAGAGGTGCCATCATATGATTGACTCCATATGTTAAGCATCACTAATTAAACTCAAATCTGAATTTTTTTCCATAGGTTTAACCAGAGGTTAAGCAGTAGTGTCCTGGAATCTGTCTCCACCAGTCCCAGTCTATCAGGGAGGTCTTAGGGAGGCATCATTGTCGGCTTGCACCAGCCCATGCCCAGTGCTTCTCAGGACCTCAGCCAGTGTGCAGCTGAGAGTATCTCTGGGAGGGAGATACTCTATGCTCAGGCAACCATTTGAACACTCACCTTCAAGTGTGAGGTGATGGGTTACGCCCATCATGAAAGCGGGGGGTGAGGGCTTGTGAAACCCTTGCTCTCCCCTGGAGGGGGTTTTCCCCTGGGCAACTGAGTTAGTCTGTTCCACTCCTCCTCCCTGTCCAGCAAGCCTATAAAAAGCCATTTGCTCTTTTACTTCTGCCTTGTGGGGATGAGAGAGAGTTGCTGCTGGCTTCCTGATTCCACATGGTTGGGCCTGGTCCTCCTCCTCCCTGCTACATCCACACCTCTTCAGAGGACTTCAAAGGACTGTTTTTGGTATACATATTTTCCCCATCCATCTTTGTTCCTTAGCCTTGTGAACCCTTCCTCTTATTGTTTTATATGTGTATATATATACTGTTTAAATAAAATGTTACCTCTCTACTTCCAAACCAACTCCAAATTATTTCTTGGTAGATTTGCTCCTTCCCTTTCTTTTTCTCTTGATCAGGAGAGGAGGGCGGAGTGGGGGAGGCATTCTCAGCCTTGCCCCCCATCTGAGCTCTTAAATCCCAGTTAAGGCTCAAACTACTACATATGAGAATGGAAATGAACTGTGTGGAGAAAAAGTCCTGCAGAGACTTCTTAAGAGAAAATAGGATCTACTTAGGTCAGTACTCTACTGTCACTAGTTAAGATGTTGGACCAAAGAATAGCAGTTTCATGGAGCTCACGTGGATACTGCAGAGAACAGAGAGAAATAATATGACTTTGAATGCCTGAGTAACTGGAAAGTTGAAAATTAGCTAAATTTTATAAACTAATATTCAGGTTCAAGAGCTGAGAGGTGTGATATAGCCAGGCACAGGGGCTGAAAAGTTGAATTGGCTAGAGACATTAGCAAGGCTACAGTTACCTGTGTTTCACCTTGTTAAACTACTGTAATGCTCTGCTTTCCCCCTGTATTACATTCCGCAATGAAAAATGGAGCGCAGTTTCCTTATTTTCATCAATAAGGTAATCAATCTTTTTGTAAAAGCAAACAATAAAATTAATATATGAATTCAATGAGCAAGCAAAATTAGTGTGAAAAACAATATTCAAACATATCAATTAACATTATTGAAGTATGCAAATCACTATTTTTAAAGCTTTTGGAAGCAAAAGTGGCATTTGCTCCAAAATTTCAGTTTCATTGAAACAAAAATTAATTCATAATTGCAACAACATATTTAAATGGGTTTTAATCAAAACACCTTGACACATTCTGGTGTGACCTACTCTAGGTGATTCTGCTCTGGCAGCGGGGGTTGGACTGGATGATCTTTTGAGCTCCCTTCCAGCCCCTAATATTCTGTGTGATTTTGTGTAAAAATATGACAATAAGAATTCAGTAATTGGGAAGACCAAATACATAGTCATCAATAGTATCAAATATGTTTAGAGAAAACATAGGGCTGGAGCACCTCTCCTATAAGGACAGGCTGAGAGAGTTGGGGTTGTTCAGTCTGGAGAAGGCTCTGAGGAGACCTTACTGTGGCCTTCCAATATTTGAAGGGGGCCTATAAGAAAGCCAGTGAGGGACTTTTTAGGGTGTCAAGTAGCGATAGGACTAGAGGGAATGGATCCAAGCTAAAGGAGGGGAGATTTAGATTATAGGGTAAGAAGAAGTTTTTCACCATAAGGATGGTGAGACACTGGAAGAGGTTGCCCAGGGAGCTGGTGAAAGCCCCATCCCTGGGAGTTTTTAAGGCCAGGCTGGATGTGGCTCTGGGCAACCTGATTGAGTGAAGGTGTCCCTGTCCATGGCAGGGGGCTTGGAACTAGATGATCTTTGAGGTCCCTTCCAACCCTGCCAATTCTGTGATTCTGTGAAAACTTTTCAGAAGTCAGCCGTGTATGAATGAAAATGCTTCAACCTTTTTTTATTGCAAATATTTGACCTCAGAACGTACATGGGAGAACAGAAGGATCATTTAACACACACAGGTGAATACAGGAGTTCTGTGACTCTCATGGGACTAGTTCATAGTCTCCTACAAGACCTGATTACAGGACAGTGAGCTGAAGAAAATAAAGATAAATAAATAAACACACATAAATGCTCAAAAATGAAGCACCACGGAAGTAAAATATTTTTAAAGGTGAGAGGAAAAGTTTATTGATTTAGAAACTTAAGTTGTGTCTCAGTTTTGCATTTGGGTTTCAAATGTCTTCCAAAATACACTCATGATTTAACACATAATCAGTGTGACATGAAATTAGTGAGTGCTGATGCAAATGAGGTAATTGTGCATGCCAATTATGTGTTACATGCCTGTTGCCTTGTTTGAATAAGCAATTACTGAATTTATAGAGACAAGCACGTTAACTAGGAATGCATATTAGGCACATAATTACCACCACTTAATACAGAAAATCAGTGAAAGCAGACTTTAGCTGGGGGAATGGTTATGAATCTTGGCATTTTTTTCCTAGACATAAAATTCTAGTTTTGTTACATGAGTTTCTTGCATTTCTACCAGCTTATACCCCAAATGACTTATAAAATTAAATAAGCTCAGTAAATTCAGATACATGCCTAGCTAAGAATACAAGTGGTTTTGGTTTTGTTTTTTTTTTTAATTGGCACTTCTCAAGTGTTGTGGGTAAATCTTGTAGAAGTAGAGCTATGTGTGGAGATGTCTCAATTTTTATACTGACTTTTGGTTGTCCCACTGGTAAATTAAGCAGGCCTAAATGCTGCAGATCAGAGGAAGGAGTGAAGAAGCAACACAACAAACCTAGCCAGAAGGATGTCTGATGATTCTACTTTTAGATGCTTGGCAGCCTAAGATTGCCAGGCTGCAATTTTATGCCCAGTGTGAGTAGTGCTGTCAAATGGTGCCACATCAACTGGACAGTGGTGATCATCCAGAGCATTTGAGGGGGGCTTTGACCACCTGATGGCCTGGGTGTTTTTCTGTATCTGAAAAGGGCATGTGTATGTAAACCTTCAATTCTATAACAGCATTTGCTGCAAATAAAGTTATAATATGCATTTTTCAACTTGAAAAGCAAAATTTTGTATTTGATAGCTCCTGGTGATGGCTTTGTCTGCAGTCTCAATGCTAATTAGGTATTAATAATCATTATAGAGAGATGTCAATATAAAGAGAAGATCTTGAACAACTTCTTTAACAACTGTATAACCTGTTTATATATCATATTCTATAAACCAGTTGTTTCATAATTGTTTCAAATTATAAACTAGATGTTTAATAAAATTTTATAACTATTCCAAGTAATAAAGTCAATAGTTTAGTAATCTTTAAAAAACTCTTAAATGAAGACAACAAAACTGGCAAGATACCTCTTCCAGACTCAATGTCACTGATTTGTTAATGGTTTGGGGTTTTTTGTCCCCTACTGAGGATCATTCCTGTCACTTGTACTGCTTTCAGGTTATGTGAGCAAGTCATGAGGAAAATTCATGAATTTAGGAAATTGCCTGGAGGTTCTGATTAGAGCTGAATTATTTTGGACTATTAGAATTTTCTATTTTCATGTTGTAAAACCTAGGGAATATGTTGGCAAAAACTAACTCTCTAGAACATCTAATAAGGTATTAGGATTTAGGATCAATCCTTTGGACCCAATGGAAAGTTCAGCAGTGAGATTTGAAGTCTATTACCTAAGCTGTCCTCCTTTCTGCCCCAAGTGTTGACAGTACATACTCCAACATTTCAGCTTTTGAGATTTGTGTTGCATAATTATAATTGGAATGCTGGTGGGCTCCCAAAATATGGAAACAATTGAGTTCATTCTTTAAAAACAAAACAGAACATAAGAGAAACAAAACAAAGCAAACCAAAGTTGCCAAAACACTCCACCTTCCCTTCTTCTTTCCTTCTCTCCCCTCTTCTATCATCCAAGGAAAATACATTAGGTCTGTTAGCCTAAATACTCATTTACTCTGTATGAAAATTAAAGGAAACAATGAGTCGCCATGGTTTACTATGGTTTCAGAGTCATCTATTTTTAAGTTTCTTCAATGATCAATTGGTTTTATTTATTTGAGTTAATATTTGACATTAGTTCCCTCTCTTTATGACAAGGTTGAAGACCTTATCCACTTCCTCCTGTGGTATGTCTCTTTTCATTACAACTTTCTAATGAATGCACTTACATTAAAGTCTTGCAATTGTTTGCAGCCTCTGTGCAAACTTGCAAAAGGTTTGCATGCTCAAAAGCTTCTCTGCATTTTTCCAGGCCTGTGAGTTGCTTGCATAAGACATTGTCCTGACAAACCTTGTGTCACTGCATGTTCCTGAACAACCTAACAAAACCACCAAACACAAAATATTAAAATTTTCCTTTTAAAAATGCAACTATGGTAGACATGCTTATTTCTTTATGGGTAACTGTCATTTTTTTCTCACTTTTCTTGCAGAAAAGTTAGAAATGATATCTAAAACTGGGGGTTGGGGGCGGGAGGAGGGAGAAGGAGGGAGGGTGGTTGGCAACATTTTGCCTTGGTGTGGTTTTTGCAAGATAGAATTGATTTAAATGTGAAAGATTTTATTTCAGAAAAATCTCCTGAACACTTGTAAAGGGCCACTCTGATAAGTGCATATATGCTGTGTGTAGTTTTGGGGTTTATCATTTGTCAATTTTTCCAGACTGGGTTTGGTTGGAGAAGCTCGAGCATCTCTGTTTACCTGTATGCTAGTATTATGTGTAGAAATCTGTCTCTTGCTTAACCAAATGTTCTGGTTAGTGCTCTGGATTTATTTCTAGACATATATTTATTTATTTTAAAATGTTTCAAAGTACTCTTTCAAGTAATAGTGAAAGTAGCAAAAAATTGAAGTGCTTAGCGCAATTTACTTTTTTTTCGGTTTCTCGAGGTTTCATAAAGCCCAAACTTCTCTTTTGCACACTACCGGTTGATACAGATTGATGCTGGTTTATGTCAGACTTGCAGAGGTTTGCAACTTCTTTTATCTGTTTTCAACTGAACCCATACATGTAAAAGCTAATGCACAGAAAAATGCAAAGGAAAGTTAACTTCACTCATCCAATCTTTTTCTGATTTGAATATTGTCCCAAAAAACCCACAATGAACTGTAATCTGAACAGTTTACCCTATTTGTTTCATCCTGTGAAAACAGGATGTACCTTTTTCAGAATACAAAGAATATGATGAAAATTTAGCATCAGGATTTTTTTCTTATACATATTTTTTCTTTCTATTTTCCCCCACAGCAAACTGCTGGCTAAGCTGTCAGCTCGTGGCTTGGACAGCAACACTCTGTGCTGGGTTAGGAACTGGCTGGAGGGCCGAGCCTAGAGAGTAGTGGTGAATGGCGTCACATCCAGCTGGTGGCCAGTCACCAGTGGTGTCCCCCAGGGATCAGTGCTGGGCCCCATCCTCTTTAACGTCTTCATTGATGATCTGGATGAGGGGATTGAGACAGTCATCAGCAAATTTGCAGATGACACCAAGTTGGGAGCAGATGTTGGTCAGTTAGAGGGTAGGAGGGCCCTGCAGAGGGTCCTCAACCGACTGCACAGATGGGCGGAGTCCAATGGGAAGGCATTCAACAAGTCCAAGTGCCGGGTGCTGCACATTGGCCACAACAACCCCATGCAGTGCTACAGGCTGGGGTCAGCGTGGCTGGAGAGCTCCCAGACAGAGAGGGACCTGGGGGTGCTGATCGACAACTGCCTGAACATGAGCCAGCAGTGTGCCCAGGTGGCCAAGAAAGCCAGCAGCATCCTGGCCTGCATTAGGAATAGTGTGGCCGGCAGGAGCAGGGAGGTCATTGTGCCCCTGTACTCTGCTTTGATTAGGCCACACCTTGAGTCCTGTGTCCAGTTCTGGGCCCCTCAGTTCTAGAAGGACATCGAGACACTTGAACATGTCCAGAGAAGGGCAACAAGGCTGGTGAGAGGCCTTGAGCACAAGCCCTATGAGGAGAGGCTGAGGGAGCTGGGATTGTTTAGCTTGGAGGAGACTCAGGGGTGACCTTATTGCTCTCTACAACTACCTGAAGGGTGGTTGTAGCCAGGAAGGGATTGGCCTCTTCTCTCTAGCAACCAGCACCAGAACAAGGGGACACAGTCTCAAGCTGCGCCAGGGGAAGTTTAGGCTCGAGGTGAGGAGAAAGTTCTTCACCAAGAGAGTGATTTGCCATTGGAATGGGCTGCCTGGGGAGGTGGTGGAGTCACTGTCCCTGGAGGTGTTCAAGAGGGGATTGGACGTGGCACTTATTGCCATGGTCTAGTCATGGGGTCTGTGGTGACAGGTTGGACTCGATGATCTTCAAGGTCTCTTCCACCCTTAACAATACTGTGATAAAAAGTGAAAGTCTACACTGGAATTAAATATTTGTACTTCATGCCTATAGTTTTAGTTATTTTTTTCCTCACCTTTGATTTAATAAAAGGTGAGTTCCCAGTGTAGTGGAAACTCTACAGCTATCTGCTATGCCTTACTAAGAACTCCTGTGTCATGTTCATCCATTTGACATTTTGGAGTCTCCCTAATAGTGATTCTGTTTCAGTACTCAACAAAGGGTGCTGGATATTTCATGAGCGCTTTCTATCCTGCCTATCATTAGCTTAGTCCAGTACACTAGAATGGGTAATAATGGCCTGAAGTGATCCTTGGCTCATCGCGACCGCGGAAGGATTTGTAGTGGCAAAGACATCAGGGAGATAAACGGACATTTAATGATACTGCCTTGCACTGGCCAAATGGCTGGCCCTTGTACAGCTAGGTAAAGATGCTTATGCTCCCTTAGATTCTATTTTGTGTGTATTAATCGAAAATTGTATTAGAACCTGAAATTTTAGAAGGCTGTTGTGCTGTTACTTCTATGTTATTTGTGCGCCATGTAGTACTAACAATTTAATGCACATCTTGAGGGGAGACCTGCTTATATATGGAAGGGAGAATTAAAAGACATTAGAATAGAATAGAATAGAATAGAATAGAATAGAATAGAATAGAATAGAATAGAATAGAATAGAATAGGTTGGAAGAGACCTTCGAGATCATCTCATCCAACCTATCAACTAATCCAACCCACCTAATCAGCTAAACCATGGCACCGAGCACCCTATCAAGTCTCCTCCTGAACACCCCCAATGATGGTGACTCCACCACCTCCCTGGGCAGCCCATTCCAGGGAGTATATATCTCTACACTCTGTAGATGATCCTGCAGTAAAAGGGGTGGAGATGCAGTTCTGGAATCTGCATATCTGTTAATCCTTGTCTCTCAGGGGAGAGGATTAGGATTAAGGGAATATATTCATGTGACTCAACTTTTGCTGTCTGAACTACCAACAAAATGTTCTTCTGTCTTTTAATGACTAATTATACTGAAGATTGCCTGTATCAAGAAGAGCAATCAGACAGAAATACTCTAAAAGAGGACTGTGTGTTTAAAGCAGTGTCTAGACAGAGTTGTATCTCTGTCTGTTTTATCACAAATATCCATTATTTTGGGGCTGAAGGGGGAAGTCTTCAGCCAGGACATCTTGAGTTTTTACAATATGATCCAGTGGTAGTTGCCACTCACTGCTGAGAGGGACCTTCAGTACAAGACTAACTGTATGCACAAAACAATATTCTTAAACAGGTAAATCTGCCTTAAGGAAAGAGGGGAAAGGCAGCTTCTACAGCCCCTTGCAGACTAACGGCTTCCTTATTTTCTTGACAGCCCTCATTTTGTTTTCTCTGTAAGCTGTTTCAAAAAGGAAGCAGAGGCCCTTCTCAGAATTGGAGTAATTGTAATTGAATTGCAAATGTTGTTTTCAAACAAACAATCCATAGAAAAGGAAGATGGGGAAATAGAAGTAACTCTCTAAAATGACATTGTACAGGCAAACACATGCTTTGCGTTAAGTCAGTCTCATTTCTGGTACAGTATTAACTTTGTGATTGCTGTGATCAACAGACCTATGGGGAATGAAAGGTGGCAGTTTTTATCAAATTAGAACTAAAGGGGAAGACTGTGTATTTAAAGTATTTTAGTTTCTTAGTATTTTTTTAAAAGGCATGTAGGTGCTGGCAAGGTCATATTTATATGGGGGCTGGAAAGGAGGATTTTGCTTTTGTTAAAGAACATCTTTTTGAGACCACATTTTCTCTTTATTTCAGTCTAAAATGTGGCACTGGTGTGGAAAAGGATGCTGAAATGTTGTACCTGCTTTCCCTGAAAATTTTCTTCTTTGATTTGGTGATCATGTTTGACAGAACCCATGCACATAAATATAGTTTTTATGCTGCATTGACATTTCATAGTGAGATAATGATATCCGATGCTTTTCTGTTCTGAAATCCATTCAGCTACAGAGAATTTCATCAATCCATGAATTACTGCAGTGAACTAATGTGATGGGTTAACGCCCATCCTTGAAGCAGGGGGGATGGGTTGTGAGTGCTTTGCCCTCCCTGCAGGGCGTTTTCCCCTGGGAAACTGAGTCTGTTCCACTCCCCTCCCTGCCCAGCTAGGAACAAACCCTTGCCCAGGCTTGCTTATATGCTTACAAAGAAGGTGCTTCACTGACGTGGAGGAGTCATAAAAGCGAGTCTTGGAAAGTCTAAGTAAAAAAGGCTTCCTGTGATCATTCACTTACAACAGGTTGTTATGTCACATCTCTATCAGTTTGCATTGCTGATGAAAAGCACTTCTAAAGGCAGAGAATTCTATCTTCAAGTGATTTAGAAATAATAAATGCAAGCTTGCCACTTAGAGCTGCTCATCCTTTGCACTACACTTCGCTCATATGAATCCATTTATGTTGTTTTAACTGAGAATCTTTCACAGTAGAAGCTATATTGGTTCACTTATGTGACAAGAGGATCAAGGTGTGACATCTTCACTCACAGCTAAGAAAGAGTCAGCCTGAATATTCAGTGCCTTGCAACTCAGGCATGGTTTCACTGCTCTTTTGCATAAGCGGAATACAATAGAACACATTGAATTTGTCTTCCTTTCCCCTAGTGTAAATTGTTGCCTTCAGTGCAAGTGTCTGAAGTGGAATTCTATAGTTTTTCTCCCCATCTATCAATTATCAACCACGAAACTACAAAAGACAAGATTTTCCTCACTCTTTCAGTGAAGGAAGAAGCCCACCTTATGCTGTAAGGAGAGCTGTGGGCTCATAGCAGAGCCAGTCCAGGCTGCAGTCCATCTCTGCCATCCCATGAAGGGAAGCAAATTAAATGTCCTTCAGGCTGACAGTCTCTCCCAGTTCTGTGATGAAATACAAATTTAAATTAGGAAAGAATAAATTCAAATTAGTATGGATGATAAACTGGAGAAATAACAACAGTGAGTAATACTTTCAGCTGAACTCAATGTCATATCAAGCAAGGGAAACAAAGTTTAGCAACATCTAATGCACAATGCTTACAGGGGGAAAAACAGACAGATTAAGATAGGCCTTTTTTCTTTTTCTCCTTATATCTAATTTCATTATCTCCTTTATCAAGCAACAACAGAGAGATAGCAGAACACACTGAGCAAGTGTAAAATTTTGTTTTGAACAAAATGGATACTTTCTGCTTCACATCATTGATCAGGAAGCATCTTAGGGCAAGCATTCTTCTTTATAAGGGAGGGTGGAAGAAGATGGAGGAGGATTCAAACCATGAAATGGCTTTCCATCTGTACATTGCTGCTCAATATTTACTATACTTCACTATTTTGAGTGAGAATTCTTTTGCTTCTTAATGATTGCAGAAATATAATTAAGTCTTCAAAGTTGTTATCATTAAGTATGAACCATATCAGTCAGCTCATTAGCTGAAGTTTCATGTGTGAAAATAATTTAACTGAGTTTAATAAATTTATCTATAGAACCACAGAGTCATAGAATTGTTTGGGTTGGAAAAGACCCCTAAGATCTTTGAATCCAGCCATAGACCTAGCACCACCATGGCCCAAAATGCCATGTGGCCGTGTTCCTGAACACCTCCAGGGAGGGTGATGTCACCACCTCCCTGGATAATCTATTCCAATGGCTTACATCTTTTTCTATTTTTTTCCCCCTAATATCCAATTTAAACCTCCACTGATGCATTTTCAAGCAATTTTCTCTTGTCCTATTAATCAATACTAGGGGAGAAGAGACAATCCCTACCTCACTACAACCTTCTTTCAGGTAGTTCCCCTCAGAATTCTCATCTCCAGACTGAACAATCCCAATTCCCTTTGCCACTCCTCACAAGACTTGTTCTCCAGACACTTCACCAGCTTTGTTGCCCTTCTCTGGACATGCACCATCAACTCCGTGCCTCTCTGTGACCGGTTGATGCTATGCCTTTAAGAAAGAGACAGTTGCTGAACACTCTGGCTGAATGTTTTTGATATTTGAACAAAAACAAGATAGTCTAAACTAATTTCATTGGTGCTTGTGGGGTGCAGTTTGGAGTTTGGGTTCTGTTAGGTCAGTCTGTGTCTGGTCTGGGTGCAGGCTGGGTGCAGTCTGTGCTTCTCTGTCCTGTGGGCTGGACGGCTTCTTCTCTCTTTCTGAAGCAGGAACAGCCTTGAGTTAACAGCTAACCAGATAAGAGAACTAATTTTGCATGTGCTTTTTAGCTAACAGAATTTTTCCTTCTTAATTGCCTTTCTCTCTCTCTCTCTAACCCTTTTTGGGAAAAAGGGGAGGTGGGGAGGGAGAGAGGGGGGTTCAGGGAACCCCCTGGCCGGCTGGAGGGAAAAGGTTTTTCTGCATTGTGTTCATTGTTATATTTTCCTGTATATATTGTAAATATTGTATATTTGTGTATATATTCATTGCATTCCATTTATGCTTGTAAATAGAGCTTTCATCTGCTTTTCCGACTGAGCTAGCTGTGGTTTCTTTCCCTGTGTGTGCGGAGGGAACTTTCTCACCCCACCACATATTTTTTAATTGGCGCCCAACGTGGGGCTTGTGGATAGTTGCTGTCCAGAGGCAGAGCAAAAGTTGCTTGATTTATTGTCTGCTCAGGTCGGAGTTGCAAAGATGAAAGTGTTTTGGATTTTAGAGCGTTTGGTCTTTTCAATTTGTTCGGTACTGGTCTACAAGTACCTCTTGGGATTGATTTTCGATCGCTTAAGCAGATACTTGATGTATAAATTGTATTTATGGTTTAAGTATAAGATTCAGCTTCTCTATGACCGGTGCCTGGGATTCTTTTGGCTTAATAGATACAGGAATGTGACCTCGACTACTCTGCCCATAGAGATAAACAAGTTTAAGATCCCAGTAGGTGAAAGGGTCGTTTTAAGTGATGGCTGGGATCCGAAGGTGATTTATTCGATGTGTTTGAATCTGCTGCTGGTGATGGTGAATGCGTACTTGTTATATGCTCTGTACCGGGAGAAGAAAGTTTCTAAGACCTGTTTTGTAATTAGGCGTAGACCCAAGAGGAGAAAGAACAGCTCTAACTCGACCCCAGAAATATCTAGTGATGAGGAGAATAGAGGATCTGTATCAGTTAAAGATAAAGCTAAAAATTCCATCGGAAAGGCTGCTCTGAACGGTGCTGTTGGTGGTTCTGGCAATCAGCCAGCTGCAGCGGCAGCGGCAGCGCCTAACATGGCGGCTCCCCCGTCCTCGGCAGCCATTAGCAAGGCAAAGCCAGTTCCTCCTTCTTCTTCAGCGGGACCGGAAGTGTCCTCCACAGCAGCTGATCCATCTCAAAACCTGTCAGCTTCTGTTAAGCCAGCTGTAAATTCAAACACAGCTCCAGTTAAGCAGGTAGCTGTTTTAAAGACGAGAGGTGGAAAGACCAAAGCTGATTCAGATGCTGATGCTGGTGAGGGACCTTCTGCTTTAAGAGACCCTGCTGAGGAGGAGGAGAAGATTTGTCTCAAAGATATAGCTGAGTTATTGAGAACATCACTGGATGGAAATGCAGGGCAAATTGCTGATAGCAGGACAACAAGAGGTGGTACTCCTGACCTTAAAGAGATTCTTAGGAGAGTGACAATGAGATTAATGGGGCAACAAGTTCAGGAAGAGGAGGAGTCAGATGATATTTTGGACTGTTCTTCCCCAAGAGAAGAGATAAGGAATGTGCGTAAAGATTATATCAGAGCAGATAAGGAGCCAATCCTAGCTTGGCTTGGTAGATGCTACAATACAGGTGCTCCAGCTCTAATGGTTGGAGACAAGTCAGCAGCTCAACTAGGAACTCTCTCAAAGGATAATGGAATAGATAGACATCTAGGCAGGACTCTCGGTAAGGTGACTCTGTGGATTCGCCTTTTAATGGCAACCCTCATGAGATATCCTTCCCGAGATGATCTCCCATGGAATCCTAAGCCCTGGACTACCATAGAGGAAGGAATTAAGCGTCTGAGAGAATTTGCTGTTAGAGAGGTACTCTATGGTGACCATGAGACTCTGAATCCTGATGAAATTCCTGTAGGAACTGGTCTTGCTAAAAAGCTCATCAAACTTGCTCCTCCTAATTATGCAAATATTCTGGCAAGCAGGATTGTGGCAAGAAATTATGGCGGAGCTTCTCCTACGGTTGGCCAATTCACTGATCAAATGAGACAATTGGAGGATAGCATGACACGTGTTTCGTGGGTTTCAGCCATTGAAACTCTGTCTGGAAAAATTGAGAATTGCATGAAAGAGCTGAAGGATGAATTTAAAAATACCATCTCCCAATTAACACAGAGAGATAATTTCAATTCTTCCTCCAGATGGATACAGGTTTCCTCTGTGAGGAATAGACGTCCTCCAAGGATATCATTCCAAAACAGGTCATTCCAAAACAGATCCAACCAAAGCAGACCACCAAGGCAATCACGTGGAAGTATTTGGATAACTCTGCGTGATCAGTTTGGTGAGAACATGAACAGATGGGATGGTCAACCAACTGCTAATCTTCTCAGGAGACTGAGGGAATTGCAAAGTGGCAGAACCCGAGGTAGCAATACCAGAAGGGTAGCTGTTACTTCCACAGTTCCCCAGGACAACTCTAGTAGCTCCAACAGTGGCTCCAGTACTAACACTGCACACTGTGCTCATTGCACATGTGGGCATGTTCCCCATAACTAGGGGTGCCCTGCCTCCCGCCAGGGGGAGGAGAGGGGTAACAGAGATAACAGAATCTATTGGGATGTGTACATCCAGTGGCCTGGCACTTCACAATTTCAGAAGTACAGGGCCTTGGTTGACACAGGGGCTCAGTGCACCATAATGCCATCAAATTATCAGGGATCAGAAGCTATAACTATTCTGGGAGTCACTGGTGGATCTCAAGAGTTAACTAAGGTGGAGGTTGATATAAGTTTAACTGGTAAACAGTGGAGGAAGCATACAGTTGTGACCGGACCTGACGCACCTTGTATTCTGGGAATTGATTTTCTGAGAGAAGGGCGTTTCAAAGACCCTAAAGGTTACAAATGGGCTTTTGGAGTAGCATCTGTAGAAACAGATGGACAAAAACTGAAGCTGTCTGTTAGACCTGATCTTTCTGATGAATCTGCAGTTGTGGGACAACACAAGATTGAGGACATTAAATTGCCGGTTGCTTCTCAGACTGTGCATCACAGACAATACAGAACCAACCGTGACTCTTTGTTGCCCATTCAGAATCTGATTCGTCAGTTGGAGAGTCAGAAAGTCATCAGCAAAACTCATTCCCCTTTCAACAGTCCAGTGTGGCCTGTGCGAAAGCAGAATGGAGACTGGCGTCTGACAGTCGACTACCGAGCTCTGAATGAAGTAACTCCACCTATGAGTGCAGCAGTACCAGACATGATGGAACTCCAATATGAGCTGGAATCCAAAGAGGCCAAATGGTATGCTACCATAGACATTGCTAATGCCTTCTTCTCTATTCCCATAGCAGAGGAATGCAGGCCTCAGTTTGCTTTCACCTGGAGAGGAATCCAGTACACTTTCAACAGATTGCCAATGGGCTGGATCCACAGCTCCAGCATCTGTCATGCAGTGATCCACGATGCTCTGGAGAAAGGTGGTGCTCCAGAACACATCCAGTTCATCGACGATATCATCGTCTGGGGTAAAACTGCTGAGGAAGTCTTCGAGAAAGGTAACAAAATCATTGACATTCTTCTGAGTGCAGGTTTTGCCATCAAGCGAGACAAGGTGAAAGGACCTACCAGAGAGATCCAGTTTCTGGGAGTGCGGTGGCAGGATGGACGCCGACACATTCCAGTGGATGTGGTAAATAGAGTCTCTACCATGGCCAATCCCATGAACAAGCAAGAAACTCTACGTTTCTTGGGGATAGTGGGATTTTGGAGACTGCACATTCCTGGTTACAGTCAGATTGTGAAACCTCTGTATGATGTGACTCGAAAGAGAAACAATTTCCACTGGGGACCTGAACAACAAGCAGCTTTTGACCAGATAAAGCAAGAGGTGGTTCAAGCAATGGGTCTGGGACCTGTCCAAGATGGTCCAGACATGAAGAACATTTTGTACACGGCTGCAAGTGACACTGGTCCAACCTGGTGCTTGTGGCAAAGAGCTCCAGGTGAGACACGTGGACGACCTCTTGGTTTTTGGAGTAGAGGTTACAGAGGTTCAGAGGCTAATTATACTCCAACAGAGAAAGAGATTCTAGCTGCCTATGAAGGAGTAAAAGCAGCTTCTGAAGTGATTGGAACTGAATCACAACTTCTCTTAGCTCCCAGATTACCAGTTTTGAATTGGATGTTCAAAGGCAAGGGTTCCACACCACATCATGCAACAGATTCCACCTGGTCTAAGTGGATGGCTCTGATAACACAGAGAGCTCGAATGGGAAATCTTGAAAGACCTGGTCTGGTGGAGGTGATCTCAAGTTGGCCTGAAGGTACCAACTGCACTAAACCTCCAGAGGAGAGAGTAACTCGTGCTGAGGAAGCTCCTCCTTACAATGACCTTTCTGATGATGAGAAGAAATATGCTTTGTTCACAGACGGTTCCTGTCGTCTTGTCGGGAACAAGCGAAGGTGGAAGTCTGCAGTGTGGAGTCCAACACGCCGAGTTGCAGAGGCAAAGGATGGAGAAGGAGAATCCAGTCAGTTCGCAGAGGTAAAAGCTGTCCAGCTAGCTCTCGACGTAGCTGAACGTGAGAGGTGGCCAAAGCTTTATCTCTACACCGACTCATGGATGGTAGCCAATGCTCTGTGGGGTTGGCTAAAGAACTGGAAGAAGAATGGTTGGCAGAGAAAAGGAAAGCCTATATGGGCAGCTGACCTGTGGCAGGACATTGCTGATCGAATCGAGAGAATTCCAGTGAAGGTGAGACACATTGATGCTCACATCCCTAAGAGCAAAGCTACTGAGGAACAGCAACACAACCATCAGGCAGATCTAGCTGCAAGAGTTTCTCAAGTAGACATGGACTCTGATCTAGATCTCGACTGGAAACACCGAGGTGAGATATTCTTAGCTCGGTGGGCTCACGATTCATCAGGACATCAAGGCAGAGATGCAACCTACCAGTGGGCACGTGACAGATCCATAGACATTTCCATGGATGCTATCACACAAGTCATCCATGACTGTGACATTTGTGCTGCTATTAAGCAGGCAAAGCGACTTAAGCCCTTATGGTATGGTGACAGATGGTCCAAGTACAAGTATGGTGAAGCTTGGCAGATTGACTACATCACTCTACCACGTTCTCGTTCTGGTAAGCAGTATGTGCTTATTGTGGCAGAGGCAAACACTGGATGGTTGGAAACTTATCCAGTTCCACATGCAACTGCACGCAACACCATTCTTGGTCTGGAGAGACAAATCCTGTGGAGACACGGAACTCCAGAGAGGATCGAGTCAGACAACGGAACTCATTTCAAAAACAACCTTGTAAAGAGCTGGGCCAAAGAGCACGGCATTGAGTGAATATTCCACATCCCCTACTATGCACCAGCTGCAGGGAAGATTGAACGCTACAATGGTTTGCTGAAGACCACTCTTAAAGCCATGGGGGGTGGATCTTTGAAAAACTGGGAAAAACATTTAGCACAAGCAACCTGGCTGGTAAATAGTAGAGGTTCAGTGAACCGAGCTGCACCAGCACACTCAGATCTGCTACAGAAAGTAGAAGGTGATAGAGTTCCTGTTGTTAGAGAAAAGAATCTGTTAGGTAAAACTGTTTGGGTGTTTTCTCCCTCAGGAGAGGCTAAACCTGTCCGAGGGGTGGTTTCAGCTGAAGGTCCGGGTCACACTTATTGGGTAATGCAAGAGAATGGTGAAATTCAGTGTGTTCCACAAAGAAATCTAACTTTAGCTGAAAGAGTTTAATTTCAGAGTGTTGTACAGCTACATCGTGCCCAAAGGAAGAATCCTTGAGGAATCCACAGTGCACGAACCCTGAGAGCCCTGAGTCAACTGAGAGTCCCTGTTTCCCTGTTTCCCTTTTCTTCGCTTCGTCTGCGAAGAGACAAACTGTTTTCCATTTTTCTTGTTTCTTGGACTTCTGAATTATCTACACCTGAGGATAGCCGGAATGGACTATGAGCTTTACTTACAAATTGTAGCTATTGCTTTAGATTGGATGGACAGTATGAACAGCCAATGAAATTGTTTAGAAGAGGTGGATTGTGACCGGTTGATGCTATGCCTTTAAGAAAGAGACAGTTGCTGAACACTCTGGCTGAATGTTTTTGATATTTGAACAAAAACAAGATAGTCTAAACTAATTTCATTGGTGCTTGTGGGGTGCAGTTTGGAGTTTGGGTTCTGTTAGGTCAGTCTGTGTCTGGTCTGGGTGCAGGCTGGGTGCAGTCTGTGCTTCTCTGTCCTGTGGGCTGGACGGCTTCTTCTCTCTTTCTGAAGCAGGAACAGCCTTGAGTTAACAGCTAACCAGATAAGAGAACTAATTTTGCATGTGCTTTTTAGCTAACAGAATTTTTCCTTCTTAATTGCCTTTCTCTCTCTCTCTCTAACCCTTTTTGGGAAAAAGGGGAGGTGGGGAGGGAGAGAGGGGGGTTCAGGGAACCCCCCTGGCCGGCTGGAGGGAAAAGGTTTTTCTGCATTGTGTTCATTGTTATATTTCCTGTATATATTGTAAATATTGTATATTTGTGTATATATTCATTGCATTCCATTTATGCTTGTAAATAGAGCTTTCATCTGCTTTTCCGACTGAGCTAGCTGTGGTTTCTTTCCCTGTGTGTGGGGAGGGAACTTTCTCACCCCACCACACTCTCTTATAACAAGGGGCCCAAAACTGAACACAGTGTTCAAAATGCAGCCTCACCAGTGCCAAGTACAGTGGCATGATCACTTTCCTGTTCTAACACCACTGAAAGTGAGATCTTCTGCATTTATTATGATAATTTCACTTTTCAGGATAGTAGTGTGTCTTCAAGAACTTTGAGCCTGATTTATTAGGAAAATGAAATTGAACTGATCATATTTTATGTATAGGTACCTATGTCTCAATTACTTGTTTGCTTTAACTTCTGCTATCCAGCTCCAATTAGAGTGTGACTGAAGGTAAAAGACTGATACATATTCACTGTTCTCAAACATTAAAGCTCTGGTCATCAAGGGAAAGGGCAGAGTCTGTGTCAGGCTAACTCATTCAATCTTCATAACCATAAAAGGTGAGGGACATACAACTCTTTTGTTACAGTGCTCGTTTGTTTTACTTTATGAGTAAGATGCCAAATTCAACTATGTACAGAGAGATTGCACAAAAAGACACAAAAAATTATTTGGAAGAATTTTTTTTTCCTTATGGCTGCTTTTCCCAGCTAAAATCAGCTTAATACCACACGATTAGTGTTCTGAGCTCTGGTTCTGAGTGAGACAAAGACAATGTTTATGACAGCGGGTCAATCTGAGGCTTCAAGCAAATGATAAGTCCAAAATTCATCCCCCTTTTCTGAACTGACCTTAGGAGAAATCATAAATGGTTATTTCAAGCAATCAAGAGGACGTTTCCTTAATGGCTATCAGTCTTGCATCTGCTTAAAAGAAGAATCAGAAAAATGGCAGAACTTTCAAATTAGCAGGTATATATGGTCAAGAGAGGGCACATTCTGATGACAAGTTTGAGACATCTGAGAGACATTTTCTTATTCACCAAAACTCTGATTTTCCCCTACCTTTCCATTTTCTACCTTTTAACTGTTTTCTATATGTGCTGCTACATCTTTGATATAGCAAATGGTTCTCCCCTATTTCTTTACAACTAACTTTATGTGCTGAACTAGAGCTCTTGCAGTAGGAGAGAAAGGAAGAGGTAAAAGAAAGAGGGAGCTCTTCCAAGACCAGGGAGAAAAGTTGAAGGAAACAGATATCCTCAGGTGGAATGAACCACCCTTTGAAGGTGTTCATCTTTCTCCATGGGCTACAAAGGGGTTCTGGGTTCCTAGTAGAAGCACCTCCCTCATTTAAGTGGGATTAATTTGTGTATAGGTGTTTACATATTACTCCTCACATGATAGCCTTTGTATTGGTAGAAGGTTTCCCACACAAATATGTCCAGTTTTTATTGATTGGAGGGACTGTCATGACCATTTTGGTGCAGATGCAAAACTGCCCTAAGGTAAAGAGAACAGGGAAGCACGTCCAAGTGATCACAGCAGAAAAACAGGTACATAGACAAGGAACTAATTCATTGCTGTTTCATCCCATCACCAGGAAAAAAAATGTACTAAAGCCCTGATGTGAGATCAAACAAACTAAATAATATTAAAAAGACCTAAACACGGTGAAAGTCAAGACATCAAAGGGCCTGGTTCTCTAGCCTCCTCGCCTTCTGCAGTGACCTATGATCGGGCAGGATGAGTGAAGAGTGTGTGGAAATCCAACTGCTCTCATGGGGTGGCTCTGCACCTGGCGGAATTCTACTTCACAAAGTAAAGAGCTGCAAAAAATCCAGCTCTGTTCTTCAACATGAAAGCTGTTCCTTGCCTCCTCTGATGACTTATTCTCAGCGGTCTGAGATGTTGAGAGATCTGCCCTGACTCAGTTTTCGGTACCCCAGGATTAGATAGTCAAGAGAAGCTTTATCCTAGCATCCTGGAATCTCACAAGCTAGATTTTTTTTTAAATTGCATATTGTTGGGTGAGCAGGTCATAGAAGATATTCCTTCTTAGAGTCACAGCAGAGATGAAGTAATTTTAAATGTATGTATAAAAGCGTAGAGTTCAGAACTGTAAAATACATTCCTTCATACACTACATAAGTTTCTGTTTGAGCTGCACAATGACTTTGTCTTAAAAGTAGTTGAGTGTTTGAATTGATACACATGTATGGTTCCAGGAGAGAAAATTATTTTGAATATGTTTCAAGAATAGGTAACAGATTTTTGAAGAAATATCAAAATTTCTGAATCAAAATGTAGCTGAAGAGAGTAACAAACCCCTCTGTAACTACAAAGCCAAATTTCAGACACTGATTAGGTGATTTTAATAATAATTTCTAAAAGTACAACTTAACAAAGCTCAATAGCAGAGTTTGCTTTATTACTTACCACGTGGAAGAAACATGAAAGGAAAATTGAGTTAGAATCAGCTTTGAATGTACATAGAGACCAGAGATGGAACAGGTTAAGGGATATCCTCCTGTTGAGCCACAAGGTTCAGAGCACACCTTGAATTCTGAACTGCTGATGGAATTTTGATGTGCCTAATCTTAGTCTCAGATTTGGTAAATGGTTAATGTTTAACATAAGTAATGCAAAGGATAAGGAAAACCTCATCTAGAGTCATGAGGTTCAGAATGGGTGTCTTTGCTTTTTAAACTTCTCAGAAAGGAGACTAAATGAAGCTGGATCCAGACTTAGACCCAGACTTGGTCAATGGCTTACATCTACTGAAATTAGATAAATGGATTTATTTAGTACTGATTCAGTGTGCTATCAGCCACTTGCCAAGGATCTATTATGAGTAAGGTGTCTCTCTTCCTTGGGTAAGGAAGGATCTCTTAGACTCTAGTAAGGAATCTGAAAACTTGATGGTTGTCTCTGCTCAAGGGGAGAGTCACTCAGTGTGAAGTCTATTTGCAGTTCAGGGAGGATGCAAATTTGGCTCATCCAGTGAACTGTCTTTCTTAAAAGATCTCTCTGCCTCAAGGAGAAATTTCAGGAGTTATTATAGATCAAGAGATAACTGCCATTCAACCCCAATGCCTATTAGGGAGAGTTCAAAGAATAGATAGGCTCTATGGGAAGGATAGGAAAAAACAGGGTGTGGCCATCTCTCAGTGACAAATTGGAGTCCATGGAGTTTCACCTGGGAAAGGATGAGGAGATGACTGAGATCTTGTGGGTCAGAACTAAAGATGGGACAGAGACAAGTGATATTATAGTGGGTGTCTGCTAGAGGCCACCTGACCAAGAAGAGAGAGAAGATGAAGCCCTTCATATACAAATGGGAGTGGCCTTGTATTCATATGATCTGATCCTCATGGGGGGCTTAAACCACTCAGATATATGTTGGAGAGACAACATCACAGTGCACAAGCAATTCAGAAGATTCCTGGAATATGTTAGTGACAATTTCCTCCTCCAAGTGGCTGAGAAGCCAACAGGGAAAGGTGCTATGCTGGATCTTGTTCTCACCAAAAAAGAGGAGATAGTAGGAAATGCAAAATTCAAGGGCAGCCTTGGCTACAGTGACCATGACATTTTGGTGATTGAGGCAGCAAGAAGGGTGTGCAACAAACGCACTGCCCTGGACTTCAAAAGATAGATATCCTGAAAGGAGTACAGAGAAGTATAGAGAAACTGTCTGAGTAGCCAGAGACCAAGTCAGGAAAGAAAAAACTCAAATAGAATTAAATCTGGGCAGGGACATCATCAACAACAAGAGAAAAATCCATAGTTTTGTCAATGATAAAAGAAACACTAGGGAAGAGATGAGCCCTTTCTGGAAGGAAGCAGGGAACCTGGTCAGCTAGGATAAGGAGAAGGCTGAGGTATTTAGCAAACAGTTTGCCTCAGTCTCCACCAGCAAGGGCTCTAACTATATTGCACAAGTTACAGAAGGCAAAAGCAAGAATTGGGAAAACCAAAAACTGTAAGTGAAGATCAAGTTTGAGACCACCTGCAAAATCTAAAGGTGCACAAGTCTTTAGAACTTGACAGGATCTATCCATGGGTCCTGAGAAAACTGGCAGATGAAGCTGCCAAGCTTCTTTCCATTAGAGCAACTGTTGTGAATTACCTGGTCTTGGCCAAAACATTTGGCATAGCATCTGGCACTGTCTTGCATGACATCCTGGTCTCTCAATTGGAAATATATAGGTTTGATGGGTGGAACACTAAGTGGATAAGAAATTGGCTCAATGATCATACTCAAAGAGTGATAGTCAATGGCGCAGTGTCCAAATGGTTGCAAGTGACAAGTAGCTTTCCACAGGTATTGGTACTGGGACCCATGCTGTTTAACATATGTCAGCCACATGGATGTTGGGATTGAGTTCAGCCTCAGCAAGCTTGCTATGTTGTGTTCTCTACATGCAGGAGGGAAGGCATGCCATCAAGAGAGATCTTGACGAGCTTGAAAGGTGGGCCAATGCCAACATCATGACGTTCAACAAAGCCAAGTACAAAGTCCTGTACAGGCTAGATCGATGTACCCATCCTGAAAGTGGTGAGGGGGAGGGGTTGTGAGAGCCTTGCTCTCTACAGAGCAGGGTTTTCCCCCTGGGAAACCAAGTTAGCCTATTCCACTCCCCCTCCCTGTCCAGCAAAGCTATAAAGGGGAGGGTACGGCCAGCATTTGTCTCTTTTGCTTCTGCCTCACCGGGATGAAAGGACTAAGAGGACTGTTGGATTTCTGGTTCACTGCCACGTGGTCAGGCCTGGTCTTTCTCCCTGCTGCATCTTCATGCTGGTTTTGTATATTCTCCCTATCCATCCTTCTTCCTTACCCTTGTGAACCCTTCTTGTTATTGTTTATATTTATATATATATATAAATATATATACATATATATACACATATATACTGCTTAAAGAAAATTTTACCTCTGTACTTCCAAACCAACTCCAAATTATTTCTCAATAGATTTACCTCCTCCTTTTTTCCTTATCCCTCTTTCCTCCATTTTTTCCTTCCCTTATCTCTCCCTGTTCTTTCCTCCTTCCCTTTTTCTCTTGATTGGGAAAGGGGGGGGGGGGGGGGGGGAGGAGGAGGAACAGGGGAGGGATTCTCAGTCTTGCCCCGCCCCCCATGGGAGCTCTTAAATCCCAGTTAAGGCTCAAACCACCACAGTGGAGAATGAATAGAAAGCAGCACTGAGGAGAAGGACCTGTGGGTGGTGGTTGATGAGAAACTCAATATGAGCTGGCAGTGTGCAGCCCAGAAAGCCAACAGGTGGAAGGAGGTGATTTTTCCCCTCTACTCTGCTCTCATGAGATGCCATCTGGAGTACTGTGTCCAGCTCTGAAACCCTCAACACAAGAAAGACCTGGAACTGTTACAGCAGGTCCAGAGGAGAGCCATGAAGATGATCATAGGGCTGTAGCACCTCACTTATGAACACAGGCAGAGTTGAGCTTGTTTGGACTGGAGAACAGAAGGTTCTGGGGATACCTTAGAGCAGCCTTCCAGTATTTGAAGGGAGCCTCTAGGGTATCTGGAGAGAAACTTTCTTTACAAAGGCATGTAGGGACAAGACAAGTGGTAAGGGCTTGGAAGAAACTCAGATTAGACAGTAGGAAGAAATTCTTCCCCATGAGGATGATGAGGCACTGGAACAGGATGCCCACAGATGTTGTGGAGGCTCCAACCCTGAATGTTCAAATTCAGGCTGGATGTGGCCTAGAGCAGCCTGGTCTGCTGTGCCTGCCCATGTCTGGGTGTTGGAACTAGATGATCTTTACAGTCCATTCCAGCCCAAACCATTCTATGATCCTAAGGCTCACTTAGGCTGTTGTATTTATGGGATGAAGTGGTTTGCTTATAGCCAAATTACATACAATAAAAAAGGTATACTTGAGACTCCTTGTACCATACCTTTCTTTATTCCTTGATAAATGAGTCTTGGAAAAGCCACCCACTTTTCATGTGTTAGCTGGTGATCTGAGGTCATAAGCATCAGTGCTCAGTGGATCACTTTGTTCCTTTGAGGGCTCTCTAGCAGACTCCTTGGGTCTTCTAAGACTCAGGCCTTTACCTCCTTTGGAGCCTGCACCAAACTGCTGAGAGTTTGGTTAAGGGTGTTGCATGTATCCATTGCAGTCCTGAGGCAGTATGTCTGTAGTTATGTAGCAGTGCTTAAGCAAACAAGCTCTTTTGGGTATCATTATTCTATGAAGACAGATTGGGAATCTGCACCTCTTGTGGTAACAGATCACTAGAATCCAGATCCACAAAACTGAAGATCCTCAATGCAGAGTTGTCTGAGAGGTCTGACCCTTGGAGTCCAGCAACTTTTGATGCAGCTCACCACCAAGTAACTGTCCTTGATGAAAAACTGGCAGAAGGAGCAGTACTCAAACTCAAGCATTGTGCTTCAACAACCCTCAGCTGTCACAACAGCCTGTCTGCAGGCATAAGTTTCTGTAGGCCAATGATGCCCTGTGGGGAGCAACCTCCAAAGGTCAGAAAAACTGTAGGGGACAATAATTTCTTGAAATGCAGTAGTGTGACCCCTTGAAAAGGGTCCTAACTCAGCTAGGAGGAAATATGAAGGAGTGTTGCTTGAACTCCTGTTTTTTCAATCTAGTTGATTGGTGTCCTTTCTTTTGAAACAAGTATTTTAGAAATGTTCCAGAAACTGTAGTAGCATGAGTGGTTTACCAGAGGAATTTGCCATTTGACTGTAACATTAAACAACAGATTAACAAAGATTTTACAGAAAAGGTGTGAATGTTCACCACAGTGTGTGCAAGGGTCTTTCTACAAAAGAGTTTTCTTCACATTCCCTGTCTCTAGGACCTCTATGGCTGTTAAACAGCCCTGTGGCATAGGCATCTCACCTGGCTTTGACATTGCTGTAGTTATTATTTAATGAATACGTTATTGTACATGCTTTCTTTAAAAGTTTTTACTGCCAAAGAAAAATGTGCTATGGCTTGAGAGCTTGCTGTTGTGAGGTGACTGACTGACACCTAGTGTTTAAAGTCTACTCACATGAAAAAAAAAAAAAAAAAAAAAACAATTAAAAAATAAGGGGGATTCTCTTTCATGAGAAGAGCTCCCAGTTGTTTCAAAGTATCACCCCATCAGTAATGTTCCAAGCTGATGGCTCAGGTGCCCTAGAAAAATAAACATTCAAATTAATCACAGGATATATGGGGTTACTAAATCAATCATCACCATGGCCTGATAATCACTGTATTTTATACAATACAATACACCAGGTTGGAAGAGACCTTCAAGATCATCACGTCCAACCCATCAACCAATCCAACCCACCTAAACAACTAAACCATGCAGCCAAGCACCCCATCAAGTCTCCTCCTGAACACCTCCAATGATGGTGACTCCACCACCTACCTGGGCAGCCCATTCCAATGGGCAATCACTCTCTCTGTATAGAACTTCTTCTTAACATCCAGTCTAAACCTCCCCTGGTGTAGCCTGAAACTGTGTCCTCTTGTTCTGGTGCTGGCTGCCTGGGAGACGAGACCAACCTCTGCCTGGCTACAACCTCCCTTCAGGAAGCTGTAGAGAGCAATAAGGTCACCCCTGAGTCTCCTCCTCTCCAGGCTTATCAACCCCAGTTCCCTCAGCCTCTCCTCATAGGGCTTGTGTACCAAACCTCTCACCAACCTTGCTGCCCTTCTCTGGACATGTTCCAGCAAGTCAACATCCTTCCTAAACTGAGGGGCCCAGAACTGGACACAGGACTCAAGGTGTGGCCTAACCAGTGCAGTGTACAGGGGCAGAATGACCTCCCTGCTCCTGCTGGCCAAACTGTTCCTGATGCAGTCCAGGATGCTATTGGCCTCCTTGGGAGCCTGGGCACACTGCAGGCTCATGTTCAGCCTACCATCAACCAGTACCCCCAGGTCCCTCTCTGCCTGGCTGCTCTCCAGCCACTCTGACCCCAGCCTGTAGCACTGCATGGGATTGCTGTGGCAATGTGCAGAACCTGGCACTTGGATGTGTTAAATCTCATGCCGTTGGATTCTGCCCATCTGTCCAGCCTGTCCAGGTCCACTAACTTAATCATCCAAACTGTGCTGCCTTTACACTATATATTCCTCTGCTAGTACAACTAACTCATGGCTCTACAGCTGGGAGGGAAACAACCTCTTACTCACCAGTGAGGCAACCCTGGCACCACGGTGCTCCCACAAAGCCCAGAAGTGCCCCAATTTCTACTGTCTGGAAATTGGTTTCCTCATCATTTTTAGTACAAATCACTGTGCTATGAATGTGAAAGGAGATGAGCAACATTAGTTTCTCAAATATGTTACCCTGAAGCCTCTTAATCTAAAATTACCATGACAAACCTTCTCACCAGACGCAGCTTTTCCCTTTAGCATTCACTTGTCATCAATCTAAAGGAATCCAAAATAAATGCTGCATATTGGATAGATATTTTATTATTTTATTCTTTATTGGTCTGCATGAAGAAATAAGTTGAGAGATGTAAAGATGCAAATAGTTTACAGATTTTATATAACTTCATACTTCACAGACTCTTCAGTCAAGCAGGGCAGGTTTTACAGTCCACAGTACATGCATCACTGTTTCTTTTTATTAAATGTCCAAAAGAGATTAAGGATAAAACTTTTCCATCCAATGTCCTTTTTTTTTTTCCTATAAAAAAATATGCTGTGATTCAAGATGCTACTGAAATTATGTGTCACTGAAAGTCCTAGCAAATAAAGTTTCCTCACACTGAAACTGAACATTAACTGGGTGACTTTATGAAACCACCCAGTTCTGAGGTTTTCTGGGTTTAGCTGAAGAGCATGACTTGCTGTTTTCCTGAAGACAGAAGTCATACTCTTATTTTTAACATTAGCAGTAAAACCATTAGTCCCCCAGTTTGGAAACTCAAATGATGCCTCAGTGATTCCTCCAATTGCTCTGGAAGTATGGATGTAGCTGATCAGTCGAGAGACTGACTTAGACCATTTTCTCTGTAATAGTGCTGGTAGCTGGTAGCTAGGGAAGAAGTTAAGGGCAAATGTATTCTTTCTGTGTCTTGTGATTTATGAGTGGAAGAACTCATGACCCAGAAGAGTTGATTTTGTATCTATGAACTTTTTGGTTGTTTGTTTTGGTTTTTTTTCCCATGGTTTTGTCCAATTTCCTTTTGATCTTACTTAGATTTTCAACACTCTGTGGCATGCAGCATTATAGTTTAAAAATCAGAAAAAATCTTCCCCACATAGTAGCTTTTTAAACAAAATCAGTGATGAAATGTATCTGTTAGCTATTGTGGTCTAGAATATTTACATAATCACTGTATTTCTCTTTTTGTCTATTGGTCAAGAAAACAAACAGCTGTAAGTGAAAACAAGCATTAGAATGCAGTTTTTCATGTGTATGAATGCAAAGTGGCAGGATCCAAACTAATTTTGTGAGGTAATTAAAACATAATCATGCTGTCATATCATCTAGACTACTAGTTATTTCATTCTTTCCCTCCACTTCCACCTTTTCTTTCCTTCCTCATTAATGTCTAGCTTTGCTATGTATTATGAATGTATTTTTTTTATGCTTACATGTTTTGAACTTACTTCAACCTCATGACTGTGGTTTTTTACACGTTTTTACAAAATTAGAGGCTGGTAACAGGAATACTGTGTAAAGCTATAGTAATTTTGATTCAAAGATGTTGCCTGCTTTGCTGTGTCTATGTTACTCCAAATATTTTCCCGAACTAAATATCAAAATCATATTCTTCATTTGTCCAACAGTTAGGGTTGGACAGGTTCCAGATTTTAGAAGAAGCAGATGAATGGCAGAAGAATTTATATGCAATTAGCATTCAAAGTTGTCACATGGATTTTTTTCTAAGTTCACTGAAAATATGCTGCAACTTGTATATTCTGATGAGATGCAATAATACAGCTCTTAGTATAACCCAGTGCTGCACCAGACACCAAAGCATTTTCATCTTCTCAGTGTCATCTTTATCTTACTTTGTAAGAGATATTTGGTTCCTTTAGATATAAGTAGATCAAGTTGCACCATTCAGCTAGAATTGGCTATTCAGATGTCAGCTGATAACATGTACAGGAGTAATGGAGAAATACAGACAGTATGGTAAGAACACAAGATGCATCATACACTTGGCCCTGAGGAATATTGGTACCTTTTTCCACACAGACAGCATTTTCTTGTCCATGTTCCTTTCACACACATACACGCTTCCCCCCCATTTGCACACTCTTTCTTAATCTGTTCAATACATTTCACTGTGGTGAAGCTTACTACACTACACAATTCTGTGCAAATTAGATGCTTCTGTCCTGTTTCTGATCAGAGCTGCTGTAACTGATTTAATAATGTTGGTCTGAAACATGACAAAATATGAACTGTCACTTCTTCAAACGTGCTGGAAAAGCTCCCAAATGCAAAGGCTACACCTGATAAGCCATTGTTTGGCCAAAGTATCTCCTTTGACCTGGGTAGGTAAGAACCAGAATATCCAGATCAAGAGAAACATGTTTTATCAATGCAGGCATCTAATCTCAGCCTAATCATCTAGGGTCTAATGAGAAGTAGATGGGCATAACCAGAAAGAAGAGTTATTCTGTCCTGGATGCCTGTTAGAGGTTGGAACAATATATATGCTGGAGGTCTTCTCTCAATACCCCAGGGCCCTGGTCAGCTCTGCTTGAAAGGACACCTAGCTTTAAGGAATCTACAATTAGAGGAGATGGATCCTGTGTTTAATAAAAGGTAGGTCCTCAAGATAGAAAGGGAGACAGACTTCTTTAAATGGTTGACATGCCCTGAGCTAAAACAACTTGAAAACCATTGGAATCATTCTCATTAGAAGCAGGTTGGTTGTACGATAGATGGCAGCAATGGGCAATCTCATCAGCCAGTGTAGAGCCCCAAGTCTGAGAATATTTTGCTGATTCCCTTTGCCTTTTTGTAATTATTCTCCTCTCAAAACAAAGAGAAAGAGCTGTTGTGCCTTCAGAAGCTACAGTAAGGTATGCCTCTTTGCCTGCTTAGTCACTGATGTTCTGGGAAAAATGCTATGTGCACACAGTAAGGTGTCTTCAGAACCTGCTCTTCTCCAAGCTGAACAACTCCAACTCTCTCAGCCTTTCTTAGAGGAGAGGTGTTCCAGACTTCTGGTCATTCTTGTGGCCCTTCTCTGGAGCTATTATAAAAGGTCCATGTCTTTCTTGAAGGAGGGATCCCAGAGATGGGTGCAGTACTCCAGGTGGGGGCTCACCAGAGCAAGAGTAGAGGGTCAGAATCACCTTGCTCGATCTCCTGCACATGCTTCTTTTGATGCAGCCCCAGGAAACAGCTATCCTTCCAGGCTGTGAATGAACATTGCCAGCTTGTGTCCAGCTTTTCATCCACCAGTACCCCAAAGTCTTTCTCTGTAGAGCTACTCTCAATGCTTTCATTCCTCAGCCTGTGTTAATGCAAAGGGTTGTCCCATACCAGGTGCAGGACCTTGCCCCTAGCCTTTTTGAACCTCATGGTGTTCACACAGACCCACTTCTAGAGCTTGTCTGGGTCCTCCAGGATGGCATTTTGTTGCTCAGGGTCATCTATAAATTTGCTGAGTGTTTTGTATACACTTAAGGTTTTATTGCCGTACTAAAGATGGTACAGATTTGCCTATGGATAATTACATTACTGTATGCATATACTGCACATTGAATAATAGGGCTAAGGTTGGTGCAGAATAATTTTCTTATTTTAAGGACAAAATACATAATTTTGTAAACAATTTGGTCAAGTCTTTCTTGGAAGGGTCCACATACTTTTTTTATTATTATTATTATTATCAATTTTCACTTAAGGATTAATTTTCTGTACAACTGACATTACTTTCATTTTATGTGGTATGTCTCTAGAGACTGTGATGTTCATGTGTGCAAACTGTGTATTTTGACCAAAACTGAGGCCATTTGTAATCAAAGCAATTTTAAACTAAAATAATTATTTTATTTTCAGGTAAAATAATACAATTTATTTAATCTGTAAGTTCTTTGCCTTACTTTAAATCCTGGCACTGGTTTTGGGCTTGGGCACTGCAAGCCAAAACTGTATAAAATAAATTTATATAAAATATATTTCAAGGAACTATATGCTACTCACTTTGGTCTGATTTCAGATGGAGTCTGGTTTCCAGATGTGTTTGGTCAATGTGCAGTACTTCTCTACACCACTTAGATCACATATATTCTGATTGTTTCATTATACTACTGCTGTATCCTCACCAAAAAAAGGAATCTATAAGTTCATGACACTTGTTTTCTAAATGCACTCTGTAATGATTTTTAACTGAAGTATTAACTGTGGCCTCAGCCTTTTTCTCAAGAAAACCTGCCTGGATCATGGATGATGGGATAAACTGCTGTGTTTACTCACAGGAAGAGTGAATGACCATCCAAGAGAAAAATGAGTATGTTGGTTGCAGGTTTTACTATCTGCACTCAAGACAGACAAAGGAGACATTCCAAGAGTTGTTATTACTGAAACTTGATTAAGTACCTGATATCTACAATTCACCTTCTCTCTAGTGATTTGGGTGGGCATCAGGCTGAGAAGTATGGAGGGAAGTGCACTTATGTTCAAAGGTAAGGTCATCATTACCTTCTGTAAAAAATGCAATGTAATATGAAAAGTTACACTACCTAGTAAAGTTGATTGTTTATCCTGAGGTCGTGAACTTGGTCTTATGGCAAAGTCAATGATAGTCCTTTTCCTGTTCTGACATTTCCATCTCAGGCTTTTGAGATCTAACCAGACATTCTTAGTATTAAAGGAGAAAAAACACAATCCTCTCTGCGGTTGTGAGGGAGGAATTTTGCCCCAAAAAAAGCATATTCAGATGAATCAAACTCTGTAGAGAAATGTGTCTAATAAATTGAGTGCTTCAAAAGAACAAATGAAAGTTTTATATTTTCCTCTGCAATAATGCAAAATATGTTATTTCAAGTGTAATCAAATATTCAACAATATTATTTCGAATGTTTGATAATTTTACCAGTACTGAAAACAAGATTTTTTAGGTAGCTTAAAGAAAAAGTCTTCAGAATCATCTTCCTTGCAAAATGAATTTCTTATATACCTTCACATGTAGTCAAAGAAACACTGTCTCTGTCTCAGAAAACTGGCATGGCGCAATAACACCTTATGGAAATGTCAAGAACGATTTCTTTCAAAGGACAAACAAATAACAATAGTTGGTCAGTTCTGAACTTTAACTTCTCTGATTTATACTGATTTTTTTTTAAATCATGAAACAGCTGAAAACTTTGGGATTTTTATCTGGTTGGAATTTTAATCCTTTTACTAACTGAAAGGAATAAGTACATGTCATTAAAACACTGTATGTCTTCACACATGTCTGTCTTTCTGGCTGATGTCTGTTTACACAATGCAATGCCTCAGAAAGTGATTTTTTTTCTAGGAGCTTCAGAGAACCTTTGTGAGCTCCTGCTGCTGTTCCCAGAATCATTCATTGCTTCCATCCCTTCTCACAACCAGTTCAATCAGATGTTGAACAGCTAATATGAGATTTGTATGAACAGTCTTCAAAAGCATTGGTCTGTCAGACAGTACTTCAGAGCTATTGCAGCATTATGAAACACTAACTTTAATGTAATTTCAACCCAAGTGGACCTCAATATTAGATCATATTGTTTGAGATGCTGTAATTTTACAGGCATGAAGATCAGTAGCATTTAAGAGACAAACTTCAAGATGCTGCTTTGCCTTTGTGATCCAAAGCTCATTTTAAGAGAACTCAAAGTACTCCAAATTATTGGGTTCAGACAAACTGCAGTATCAGCCATACTTAGATCTGGCAGACTATTTTCTGCCTCACAGAAAGGTAACTGTTGTATGCAGATTTTAAAAGTTTATCATCCCCACAGGTCTTCTAATTCAGATTCTTTCAAACACTTCTGTTGTGGAACCACCTCATTTTCATTCTCTTCTGGTATTCCCATAGTAAACTCTGAGAGCATCTCTGTTTGCACTGACATTTGTTTCTGTTGGATAAAAATTATGTTATGCACAATGTCTGCATTTGATTCTGAATTTTGCTATAAGCCTGATAGTTATGTGGTGTATCTGGTTAGTACAGGTTAGTTACACTGTCATGTAACTGGAATACTGAGTTCATAAGTTATTTGTTCTGAGGTATAATTTTGTTGCTCATTACCCTCCAGAGTGATATGAGTATGTACCTCAGGTTTACATCCAAGTCATGTCTAAATTTCAGATGTTATTTTTATTTTTTTGATAAACTAGATTATCTCAACATCATTATCCACAGACATCTGAACTCTTACATGATGTTCAAAGACAGTTTCTTTCCTATTTCATCTGCAACAATATTGGAGGTACTGATATATTCCATATGTTTTATTCAAGTTATCTTTCCTAGAAGTGCCATCTCAGTCATCTCAGCCACTTGTAATCATCTGGACAGTAATTACACAGCCATGCTGAATTCTTTCTGTCAAAGGTGTATTCAAGTGTTAGTAACAGTTTGGGGACAGAAATCTCTTCTTTCCCTGGGTTGTTTGTTTGTTTTAACTGATTGTGGATTTCTGTGACTTTTTATTTATTAGAATCTTAGAATCAATAAGGTTGGAAAAGACCTCAGAGATCATCAAATCCAACTTATCACCCAACACCTCATGACTTAATATACGGAATTAAAAGACTCCTAAATAGCAGTGTGTGCTGCTCTGGGAAGGAGGTAGATACGGAATACAGTTCTGATGGTGGTTATGTAATCTTTCCATTCTGCCAGTTCTATTAGTGTTATTAATTAATTTTCACACCATTAATGGTGAAAAGGGCACCAAAGGATTTTTGCACAGAAAATGTGGTAAATATGACACCTTTAGGGGTCACAGTTTGTTAATTTTGGCCAGAAGTGTCATAGAAATTGCATTGAATCTTGAGAATAAAAAACTTGGATGCAATTCAAAGGACCTGGGCTTTCTTTTCTGAGATGACTGTAAAGAAGAGAAGCATAGATTGCTCTTGGGAGTCAACCTGAGGCTTATGGAATGAACTGCAGGCGAAAGTACAAAACACTTCCATCTTGTCATTTGTAATATGATTGTGTATCACAGTTTTTTCTGTGAATTTGTCTTTAAGAAGGGAAAATAAACTAAAACAACCTAAGTCTCTTGCCTCACCATTCAAATTGTGATTCATGAATTGAGACAGTTCTTGGTTTCTGTCAATTTGCAGTCACATAGGTATATTTTTACAGAAAACAATGCATATATTTTTCCCCTGAGAGAGAAGATACCATAACAGCTCACACTAGCAATTATCGGTTACATTGCTGAATGTACTACTAGAAGATATTTTGATACTGTAATGTAAGTACAATAATGAAATAGGATAGACACAAATTATTAGAAATCTTGCAGAGACTTTGAATAAATGTTTTGAGCACACAGGATGGAGAAAATACTCGTTACAGTTTTCTATTCAGCAATGATTCCTTCTCAAAATAAAACAAAGCAAAACAAAACCAAAAGCAAGCAAACAAAAAAACCCACAAAACCCAATAATTTGAGTACAATTGCATCTTCTCATCACATGTTGCAGGAGAACCTGGTAAGAGGCAATCC
Organism: Colaptes auratus; assembly: GCA_015227895.2. Lineage (NCBI taxonomy): Eukaryota > Metazoa > Chordata > Aves > Piciformes > Picidae > Colaptes > Colaptes auratus. Next base: position 46,057,874 of record CM037631.1, read on the forward strand.
TACCATGCCTGCCAGAGCAAAGTTCACTGCGTAGCTTCACAAGAGTTATAGGGATCTAGATCACTGCCTGACTAGTACATTTTTTCCACTAACTCACACACTGACAGACAGTGATTACCTACAAAATATTGCCAATATTTATTTTCTGGTTTTCCCAGTTGACTAAAGACTTGTAGTTTGCCATGACATAAATTAGCATATAATCTTAACAGCACATCAGCTTTTCAAAAGTAGACATTGTACATAATTTTATCCTACAGTAGGTACACAGATAAGGTAGGTTATGTAGGTTTTGTTGTGGCCATCGGAAAGCCTCCTCTTATTTGCTGTAAGAATGTGTATATTTGCTACAACATAGCCAATGATTTGCAGCTCTCCCTTTGATGACTTGCCCACGTGTTTATACATGCAATATCTCACAATTTACTGTTCTACAGGGAGTCAGAGTAATTGCTCCTTAAACTGTTGACCCACTGGCTGTGAAACACTTTGAGGCATACCAGGAATTATGCTCCCCTGAGGATTTTCTCCATCCTGTCTACTGAGATCACTATCCCATAAGCTCCACAAGCTTCCTATTCTCTCTGGCTTCAGTACAAATACTGCACATATCTTTTTCCTAGTTTTTCTTAAAAATGATCTGCTGCTCCAAATATAATGTTTTACCAAAAAAAAAAAAAAGCAAGTAATATCATATGTGCCAATGTAGTGAGAGAAAAAAGACAGACACATACTACCTGATGGTGAGTCTCATCTGCGGCTAACCAAGTTTTGATATTATCTGAAGGATGTGGAACAGGCATAGTTATAAATTTCAGGCATCTATACCTAGAAGAGAGTGAGACAGACACGCAACTATTAAACGTCTGCAGGAACAGAGATAGTGTTGGATGATAAGTTGGACTCGATAATCTCAAAGACCTTTTCCAATCTGGTTAATTCTATTCTATTCTATTCTATTCTATTCTATTCTATTCTATTCTATTCTATTCTATTCTATTCTATTCTGTTCTGTTCTGTTCTGTTCTATTCTATTCTTCTATTCCATGCCATGCCATGCCATGCCATGCCATTCCATTCCATTCCATTCCATTCCATTCCATTCCATTCTACCAGTGATTAATGCTTTGTATTAGCTATGCCAGTAAAAGAGGCATCTACCATTTCTAAAGCCATTCTACCCTTTTTTCTTTCAGTCCAAATTTTTCTCACTGATTTTCCCAGTTCTTCTTCAACCATACTTTTTTTTTAGCCTACCAGAGATTTAAAAGAATGGATTGTCACAAATATGTGATTTCCAAGCAAGGAGAGAGTTCGTAGCATGCTACTATTCCTATATTTAAAAAAATTACTCGTACATGTGCTTTTAATAATTAAAAGTATTTCCTGCAAAGTGTGATAATCAAAGAAAGAAATATCAGATGACAAGAAACAAGTGCAACATCAGAAATGTCTTTTAACTTGTCTGCTGAGGTCGAGCAGAATTCAAGTCTGGGACTGAGTGGTGTCTGTGCAGCGCCATGAAAACATTTTGATTCATCACAAAGGATTATCCATTGGGTTTGAGTACTATGTAATTTTCTGCTGAAAAGTTCTATGGCTCTCTTGAGGCCAGAGTCACTCCTCATTATCTGAGCCAAATGTTGTTTTGTGTTTAGATGCAGATGGCTTTTAATTACATATTTTGTTTGCCCCAGGGGAAACTTCTTATTCTGTATTTTTATATTAGTTCTTTCTGTAGTTCCTTGAGTCTTTACTGAAAGACAGAGCACACGATAACTTATTATATCCTAATGAGGAATAATATGTAGTCAGTAATTAAATAATCAATTTACTTTTAGCAGAGGTTCCATTTACATACTGCATTTTCCAAATATTGAGGAATCTTAAATTACCATCCTATTCTGAACAAGTTTACTTTTCATTTCAAGAAGTCCTTCTCTACCATGTTAATAGGAAAGCTATGCAGTCAGGCAGAAAAGTAGTGTAATGGAGGCAGTTACCCACATTAAGTGTTGGTGGATATAGGATCAGTGCCATTACTTTACTGTACTAATAATAGTACAAAAAGCAAATTCCTTCCGTCATCTTGACTTTCCCTTTTTCTTTTATTTCTTGTAAACTGTCCATCTTAGAGTAAGTGCCTGCTTTTGGTAACACCCAGGGATTACGAAATGGCATGATTAATCTTCCTTGGTCCTGAAAGCAGAACCTGCAAAAGCATAGGGTAAAGCCAGACTGCTTGTAGAAAGGCAGCAGTCAGAGAAGAAAAAAAAAGCCATTTAGAGTGGCAGAAAGACATCTGAGAGTAAGATGTGAGACTGGAGCTCCAGGGACTGCAATGGGAGCTGTGAGATGACAGTGAGTATCTTACACTAGGTCTAAACACCTAGCACTTCTTTGTTAGAGCAACAGTCAGAAATGCACAAGTAACGGCTTCTTGTAAACATCATTTACCTGAGAAGATTTGTGTTTTAATTTAACCCATTGTATGATTTGTTTACCCTCACTCTGACCTCTCTTCCACCACAAGTTTACATTACCTTCCAGAATGTACACTACCTTTTACATAGACATGTCAGAAAACCTCCCAGGAAAATCAGGAGACAAAACAACGTGAGGCTTAGCAGCATCATGTCCACTGTCTTTTCTTAAAAAGAAGAAGGAAAAGTAATGTTAATAGTGTGGGAAAGGGTAGTTCACAAATGTATGTTATATTTTGACTCACAAATATTGTACTATTCCTGAACTGACACATATGTCTAGAAAATTTCCTGCAGTTCTTCAGGGAAACAGGAGCTTCTGACTTCTGCACTGTTCCTTCCTCCTCCTCAACTTTGTTGCCATTTTGATCCAGCACTTTCTTTTGTTTCCCCTGCTCCAGTAGGCTCTATCCCTTCCTTTTGTTGGATTTTAGCTTGCATATGCTGGGCACGACCTGCCACTATATATATTGCTCCAGCCTTGATTCCTCTACTTACCCAACCCTCTGCCCACCTGCTATTAGCACTCCTGCATCTCTCCCAGCTGCTTCTGGATTTCTGCTGTTGCTACCTCCCATCTTCATGCCTCTGCTGCCACTGCCTCATCACCCCTTCACATCTGTAACTGGTTTAAAGTAAAATGAAAATTAAAGCTTTTTGTCGAACAAAACACTTTCTTTGACTGAAGAGGCAACATTCATTTTTCATTGTATTTACCTTCTTAAACCTTGCTAAGCATCACACTAAAGAATCCCCAGCAATATATATTTGTACCGTTCAACAACCACTACGTCTTTTTACCTTGCATTCCTTCCTCCCAAATACCAAATATTAATGTCTTCAGCTGACTCAAAAGATATTTCTGGAAAATTTTATTATTTGCTTAATACCTAATATTAGAGCCATAACAAGTTTGGATTGCTTTGAACTAAGTATTTTTAAGAAAACCATCAGGAGTAGCTCTTAAAACATTAATATAGTCCAAGGACAGTTAAACAGTTGGTTTAGGATCAAATTAGATCAAGTTCAGAGGAGAAAATAATTTAACAAAATTCCTTATTTGAACTCCTCTGTAGTTTAAGTCCAGGATATTTTCAATTTCTACAAATTTTATTTTTTTTTTTTTTTGCTCCAAATTTTATTATTATTTTTTTGCTCCTGCTGGCCACACTGGCATCCCGGCCTGTATCAGGAACAGTGTGGCCAGCAGGAGCAGGGAGGTCATTCTGTTCCTGTACACTGCACTGGTTAGGCCACACCTTGAGTACTGTGTCCAGTTCCGGGCCCCTCAGTTTAGGAAAGACGTTGAGTTGCTGGAACGTGTCCAGAGAAGGGCAACAAAGCTGGGGAGGGGTTTGGAACACAAGCTCTGTGAAGAGAGGCTGAGGGAGATGGGGTTTGTGACCGTTTTAGGCTGTGCCTTTAAGAAAGGGACAGTTGCTGGAACACTGTGGCTGAATGTTTTGATATTAAAACAAAAACACTCGGATATTCTAAACGAATTTCATTGGTAGATTGGTAGAATGCAACTTTAAGTTTTAGTTCAGTCTCAGTCTCAGTCTGTTCTGTCTGTTCCTGTCAGCCTGTCTGTTTCTCTCTCTCTGAAGCAACAGCTGCCAGACAGAGTCGACCTTGAATTAACAAAGCTAACCAGATAAGAAAACTAATTCTTGCACATGCTTTGAGCTAACAGAATTTCCTTCTTAATTACCTTTTTCTCTCTCTCTAACCCTTTTTGGGAAAAAAGGGAGGTAGGGAGGGAGAGGGGGTACAGGAGGGGGGAACCCTCCTGGCTGGAGGAGGGAAAAGGTCTTCTGTATTAAGTTCATTGCTATATATTTCTGTATATATTGTAAATACTGTATATTGTGTACATATCCATCTGCATTTCATTCCTGCTTGTAAATATAGCACCTTCATCTGCTTCTCCAACTGAGTTTAGCTGTGGGTTTTTTTGTGTGTGGGAGGGAGAACTTTCTCTCACCACCACAGGGTTGCTTAGCCTGGAGAAGAGGAAGCTCAGGGGAGACCTTATTGCTCTCTACAACTACCTGAAGGGGGGTTGTATCCAGGTGGGGGTTGGTCTCTTCTCCCAGGCAACCAGCACCAGAACAAGAGGACACAGTCTCGAGCTGTGCCAGGGGAGGTTTAGACTGGATGTTAGGAAGAAATTCTACACAGAGAGAGTGATTGACCATTGGAATGGGCTGCCCAGGGAGGTGGTGGAGTCGCCATCACTGGGGGTGTTCAGGAGAAGACTTGATAGGGTGCTTGGTGCCATGGTTTAGTTGATTAGGTGGTGTTGGATTGTGGGTTGGACACGATGATCTTGAAGGTCACTTCCAAACTGGATTATTCTATTCTATTCTATTCTATTCTATTCTATTCTATTCTATTCTATTCTATTCTATTCTATTCTATTCTATTCTTCTATTCTATTCTAACCCAAGAAAAAATATCACAAACTTCTGGCAAAACTGTGCATAATAACTTTTACTTGCTGCTTAAATACAAAACTATTCTTAATTCACCTGAAGATGAGAAGGGTGTTTTTTGAGAGCAGGGCACAAAAAGTATAGTCTGAACAATCTCTGAACTGTGTAGCAGAAATTCATATGTTTAAGGTAATGGTTCTGCATCATTCTGCTAACCACATATCACAAACACATCTGGGAGAAGAGGAAGCAGTGGTCTTTACATCAGCCAAACCACAAAGGGGTTTGCTCCTCTTAAGGAAGAAAGAGAAGCACACATATTCTTATAGGTAGGCCATTTTTTGGTGAGCTTTCCTTCAGAAGCAAATGCTTAAACTTAGTCACAGATAGCAGTACTTTGAAACGAAAGCAAGTGGCTTGGTTTGCAAAATTGTAGAACACTTCTGAATTACTATTAACTTCAAAGCTATCTATGAATGCTCAGCAGCTCTAAAAATTAGACCAATTATTTCAAGTTTCTCTATATAAATAAAGCTGATTAAACATTTCTTTTTTTAGCACAAAGTTTCTATACTAAACAGCTTGGTTTGATTTAAATTGTGAGGTTTTTTCAAAGGCATATGCTAATTCCAGTGGAGGCTGCATACGTTTCCCGTGAGAAAATTAACAAATTCTTTTCATGTCAAAGGAACATTTCAGAACAAATATTTTAGTTATGTTTTGAATTATGTTATTTCATTTTGATGTTTCAGCTTTTTTTAATGGAAGCTGAAATACCTGTTAAAAATGCATTCTTAAATACATGTAGCACATTTCCTAGGCAAAATGTTGGAATGCTACATAGAAACAAACAAAAAGCAGGTCATTGCAGACTTCTTCAAGACTCCCAGTAAAAAAAACAGAATTGTCATATTCCAAAATAAAAGTTCCAAATAGACCGGGACAGATGACTGTTCAATTCCATTTTCTTCTACTGGCAACAGACTGGCAGAAAGCAAGTAAGTTTATATTGTTCCACCAGGAAAAGCCCCATTGTCTTTGGACGTGTCTGATCTTCAGCTGCTAACCATTACTGTTTTCTAAAGGCCATCAAGAATCAAATATAATTTACCTTAGGAGAACAGCCATGTGTTAGACTGCCTCAGGACCAAGGAAGTACAATTCATTAGACCAAGGACTGCCTTTCCCTACAGCATCTACAGCTATGTGAGCCTCATGTGTGCCATGGACCAATAAGTACTGTTACGGCACAGTAGTACAGCAAGGTAAAAGAGAAGTAACTATGTTGAATGGTCTTAACATATCTAACGATATGGGTTATGAATAATAAATACATCAAAACTTACCAACAGGAATAAACACTGGTTCACTCCATTCACTCCAAATCTTGTTTCTCATACATGTATCTTTCTTTACCCTCACTTGAGCAGCACATTTTTTTGCTGGCTTATGAAAAGGATACTCATATTTCTCTGCAGTGACATCTACAATCTATCGAGACAGGTTTAGGTGTATTTTTTAGGAGATTTCACATTGCAGTTCAAGCATATATAAATCTAGAGATATCAAATACTACTATTTACATCTCTAACCTAGTAGGAAGAGATTTTCAGAACAAATGTTTGTATCCAGACACAGTCTGACTTTTACCTGGCATGTGTAAAAACTCAGGACTGAAAACAAAAGAGAGAGTGGAACTGATAAGATGGAAGGATGTATCAACTGTACTAGGACAGGAAGAATTTTAAACCACCAAATCTCCTTTCATTTTTCATCAAACCAAGTGTATGGTGAATACAGTAACTATGAAATGGCAAGTTTCAAGGTTTGGTAGTGAGTTCTGATCTATATTTGCTTGTCTAGTTGAGCAAAATGCTGCATTTTTCAGCAGACTGGTAGTGAGGGATGCCAGCTGTTTTTGTGACTATCTTGAAACATTTTCAATTGTGCCTATAAAAGAAAGCACATTGTTTCAAAAGATCAGGCCCACACAAGCAGGTTCAGTTTAAAACAGAAATCTCAAAATCATTCACTTTTGGCAACTGTAGTCAGCTTCTGTAAATATAGAAAAATAAGAATCTAAGAAGGAACAAAAAAATAAAAAGCAGAAAAATATGAAAATGTTTCAAAGAAGTAGAAAATATGCATCTTCAGACAAAGAGGGACCTAGAATCCTTACACTTTTGCTGCCTACACATTAATTCCTTAGTTTGTGTTGGCACATTTGACATCTACTTCCTAGTCATAGGATTTTTTCATTACTGAATTTTGGCTTGTTGACTTCAAATTTACTTAAGATTTCAAATTTTAATCTTGTTTCCTACAGTACTTGCCAATCCTTCCCAACTTCCAGCCTCCATCAGACTTAGCTGCTTATTTTTAAGATTTATCAATCTTTATCAGGGTATTATTATTTGAGCACATAAATATTCAACAAGACATCTCTTCAGGTGTTCAGAATAAATAGAGACATGTATATTTTAGTCATTGTACTATTCATTGTTCTTCAACAGCTATCTACAAGCTTGTCTATGGATACCCTAATACCTCAACTCATTAAGCCTCCATGACAGCAATTAAGCCCTTGTTTTGATCACAAAACAGAATTTCAATGTTGCTCCATTATTATTCTCCCTCCTTTGTCTCCTGTAATACTGCTATGGTTTTCTTCCCAAACTTTGTTGCTCAACCTGCCCTCCCTATTATTTTGTGCATCTTGGTATCTACAATTTTAATCATTGCTAGCTTTAACGCTGATATTCCTCAAATCTACCTTAAAGGTCCCCCTCACTTAGCTGGTGCTTTAATACATCTTTTGTTGTTGTTGCTGCAGCTGTTTTCCCAAATAATTTCGTCTGTAGAAAGAAAAAAAACCCAACAAACCACAACCAAACAACGAAAAATCCGCCAATACAAAACTAAACAAACAACACCAAGCCTTGATTTTCCATTGCTGTAGGTGTTTCTTTACTTTTATCCTCCAATTATTTCTCTTTGCTTCCCTCTCCTATATTTATATTCCATAGATGTGTACAAACAAGAGCAGAAGATATGTAAAACAAGGACAATAAAATAGGCTTACTCCATTTAAGTAAGGATGTTGGACTACTTTACGTATTTGACACTTCCTTTCAGATACTGGAAGTTGTTAGGAAGTTGGAAACAAGGGCTGCAGTGGCTATGTTGGACATTATGGATTTCAGGATCTCCTTGGGCACATCCCAGACCTGCAGTAGGAGGGATTCCCTTTCTCCTGGCCCACTCCCCCTTCCCTTGCTCTGAGTGTTGTAACAGGAAAAGCCTGTGCTTTTATGGGCAGGAAGGGACCAGAAGGGCTGCTTGTTCCTCTGTTCCTCTGCTCCTTCTTCCTTTACTGTTACAAGTTTTGTGGATGGACTGGAACAAGCCCCTAGATGTCTCTGGCAAAGGTTTTGGAGTACTGCACTTTGGAATGGTTTAGGGAATTATACTTATTTGCAGAGGTGGCCTAGAAAGAAGCTAAGAGTCTACCCACTGGAAAAAGCCAAAAGGCTTTGGCATGTCCATGTACAGACCTAAACTCTTTTGCATGTGTTGCAGTGAGGGAATGTGGGAAGAGCACATTGTTCTGGATACTGTCTGTCACTGTTAGTATTTCATCGAATTAATAAACCCTGCTGAAGATGATATTATGTAAACAATTATATGTCTACCTTATTGCATTTCTCTTCTACTTCTAATAAAAAGTGAATACATATTAGTTTTGTAATTATTTCAGGGTTTAATTGTGTTTCAAACATTTGCAGCCAGTTTAGACAAGCCTTAGATAAGCCTTAGAGTGCCCTGAGGTGTGTATTAGTTGAGAATTACGTTCTTATAAAACACCAGAACACAGCTTCAAAGACAGCTTAAACAAAACCATCAATGATGCAGAAAATGCATGTTCCAAATATACATCATGTTCTGAATTAAATACTTGGCTTTTTACTCTTTGGGAATTCAAGTAAAAATTTTCATGGCAGCTTTTTGCTCTTACTTCTGGGTAATTTAAAAATGCCACCAGGTATCATTAAGTCACCACATAGCATAGCCTAAACACTAACACTGTTCTATTTCTTACTGGTAAGACTAAGAGGAACTGCTAATACACCATGAAAGACTTTTAAATACATATAATGTATCCAAACAACAGGAGCTACTCTTTGATTGGTGTTTGTAGGAATAACAAGGGCAGGGTCTACTTCTTAAAAAACACATTGAAAGCATCTTCTGAAGTTCTCTTTGTATCAATACTTTTTATATATATAAAAATATAGGTTTTGATATAAATAGCAATAACCTGTGTGGTACTAATGTAAATTTAAAATTAAGATAAAAGGGGAAAAAAACAACAACAAACCAACCAATCCACTTCAATGCAAGTGCAATGTAATGCTTCATAACATATATGGATTTTTCCACTTTTGACCAGAAAGAACAAGAAAAGTTGGATTCTCCATGGAAGACCTTGGAATTTATCTGTAAAGTTTCTTTGAATTTTAATTCTTTGAAACTCATTACCAAAAAGCTGATTACCTTACGGTCTGTCATTTTCACTTGGTAGAGAAAACACTTGTTTCTTGCAGAACCAATGGTAGGCGGGGGTTTCCAGCGAATTTTAACACTTCTGCTTTCAAGAGAAACTGAGACGTTGATAGGTGGGTTTAGTTTCTCTGAAAAAAAAGAACACAGAGTGACCTTTTATACCTCATGATCTTTCTCATATTTATGCAGGGTGTCAGTCCTGAAAATACGGATTACAGTTTTGGAGTTTAACACACCCAAAGAAGGCATTCAGTGAGTGACACACTTCCTTTAAAAGTGCTAATCAGTAAGTGGCATCCATTTCTGCCTCAAAATAAAGAGACAGTCTTTTCTGTCACGTATCTTTCCAAGGAAGGTAGTGAAGGTGGGCAGGAGGAGCAAGCACCTTGAGTTCACTTTCCAGAGTCTGTGTGGATGTCAAAAAGACCTCTGAGCTGCTATAGGCTCCTTGCCATACAAGATACATGTGTCATCTGGCATACCCCAGAAGCCATCAGTCCATGAAGCTGTTTTCCTTGCTCTAGATGCTGTGGATGTATGACTGTTTCACAAGTGTATGTGTGTGTGTGTCATACTGGGCTTCATTTTTGGCCCGTCTTTTTCTTTCATCTCCTTTAGAAGCTTCCTCTCTTCAAGCAATGTTCCCATAAATTCAGCAAAGGCATTTATCCCAGGGTTTGTAAAATTGTTAGCTTCTGCTTGTCCTCAAGGCTGTTGGGAATGACCAACATCTGCCTTGAGGGTAGAGGCATGCCATGAGCTATGAATTGTGAGGATATTTTAGACTGAACTGTTATTTCTGGAGCATCTCTACCCTCTGTGAGTATACCAAGAGTAGGAAACAAGATTTTTTTTCACCTTTTTGTCATCTATCATCTGGAAATTCCTTTAGCACACACACACAGAGCCAGCCATTAAAAAAAAAAAAAAGAAAAAAAGGTTTTTTGGGCTGCCAAATGCACAGGTGATGCATAAGTTCCCTTTGTCAGACCATATGTCATGCAGCTAGAAGCAAGTTTGTATTGCAGGGGCTGGTCAGCTGCAGCAGAATAGTGAATATCTGGGATCTCCAGGACCATGAAAGAGCTAGGGCTAAACCCAGATGGAAGCTTTCCTGCTTAAGGGGGGGAGTGCAAATGCAAATGACCCTATTTAATATGTGTGACATGAAGGGTACTTTTTCAGGAGGAGGAGGAAGACAGCGTTGGCTTGCACATGGGAGTAACTCCACTGTTTTCAGCATGAAAATCATCCCATTCAAGCACACTTGGATTTTTCTGTGCTGCACCCAAGCCTGGCAATGAGTTTCTGGGGCAAATTGAGCTTCAGGGTTGGTGCCTGCTGCTAAGACAGGAGGGGAATCTGTTGGCTGAACCAATTGTGATGGACATGCATCTCTGATGAGGGTTAAAAATTAATAAGACAACAACAGAAGAATGTCAGGGAGCGCTGGTAGTCTGGCCTCTGCAATGAGAAGGCAGCGGCCACTCTTATTTGGGGGAGGAGAGAGTAGCACGGAAGGGACAGACTGTTCGCTCCTGCTTATCTCCCTGCTCACTCCCTGTGTTTCCTGGGGAGGATGCCTCTGAGACACCCTACCTGGGAGTAGCGGGGTTGAGGTGGGAGAAAGTGTGAAATTGCCAATCTGAGGCTGGGAGAGCCCTTAGGTTGTCAGGCAAGTTAGAGAAGTTCAGGCATCACCTCTGAACATTATCTGAAAAGCTTTTGTTTCTGTGTGAAGCATTTGGTCTTAAGACTCTACTATGGCAGCAATCTTCTCTGGAGACTGTGGGTGGGATCACACTCATGCAGACAGTCTGGAAGTGAGCATTTTCCCAGTCAAATATGAAAACATTTAATACAGTCCTGTGGGTTGCTTTTTCTCCCTCTTTCTTTCTTCCTTCCTTTCTTCTTGTCTTTCTTCCTTTTTCTTTTCTTTCTTTTCTTTTTTTTTCTTTTCCCTTCCCTTCCCTTCCCTTCCCTTCCCTTCCCTTCCCTTCCCTTCCCTTCCTTCCCTTCCCTTCCCTCCCTTCCCTTCCCTTCCCTTCCCTCCCTTCCTTCCCTTCCCTTCCCTTCCCTTCCCTTCC